>JAWNOO010000082.1:875000-1475000 GCA_035045905.1 Drosophila anomelani | reverse complement strand
GGATGCAAAATCTTCTCTTCGCTCGATCTAGCAAAAGGATTCTACCAAATCGAGATGAGCGAACGCGACCTCCCAAAAACAGCATATTCAACCGCTAATGGACATTACGAGTTTTTGCGAATGCCTTTTGGGCTTCGAAACGCACCAGCAACATTCCAAAAACTTATGAACCATTTGCTTGGGGCCTACATAGACAATTTCTGTCTCGTATATATGGATGACATTCTTATTTTTTCGAAAACAATCGAAGAACATATTGAACATCTAAATAAAATATTAAAATGTCTTGCCGATGCTAACTTGAAACTTCAAATTGACAAATGTGAGTTTGCCAAATGCGAAATAGAGTTTTTAGGGCACGTTATAAACGAAGATGGACTGCAACCAAGTCTAAAGAAAGTTGAGGCAATCGATAAAATACAATTATCAACGACACAAAAACAAATTTAAAGTTTTTGGGAATTACTAGCTATTTAAGAAGATACATAAAAGATTATTCTAAAATTGCAAAACATTTAATAAAGTACTTAAAAAAGAATTCAAAAATAAACGTAAAAGACTTAGAATTTATAAAAGCATTCGAAAAATTGAAATTATTAATAAAGAGCGATCCAATAGTAGTCTACCCCGACTTTAAAAAGCAGTTTACACTTATTACAGACGCTAGCAACTATGCCTTGGGAGCGGTTCTCATGCAAGATAGTAAAGTCATATGTTATGCTAGTCGAACTTTAAAAACTAACGAACTTAACTATAGCACGATAGAAAAGGAACTAATAGCTATTTTTTGGGGAATTAAACATTTCCATTATTACTTGTATGGGAGAAGATTTATAGTTAAAACCGCACACTAGTATGGCTTAATAATTTAAAAGAACCGAACTTAAAACTACAAAGGTCGAAAATTTAATTAAACGAATATGATTTTGAAATTGAATTTATTAAAGGAAAGGAAAATGCTTTGGCAGATGGACTCAGTAGAATTTGCAACCATAATACACCTTTAAATAATCTTGAAATAAATAAAAGCTATTTTATAAAACTAGATGAAACTGATATATTTACGGGCGAACTTATGAATCCAATGCAATCAAAAAACGTAAACAATGAACCCATTTATGATTTCTCATCAGATCTAATAAACCTATTTTCAAGCCAACCAACATATAATGAAACAAATCACAGCGCACAATCAGATAACTTAAATTATATACGAAATACAGAAAACGCTCTTAACATATATAAAATACAAATAGTACTGAATAAATCCGAAAAAGAATTAAGAACCATGAAAATCTTGTACAAAAAGAAAATAAGACATGTTATAGAGACAACCGGGAGTAACACAGATTTAATAGAACTGATGAGAGACATTCTACCTGAAAAAGGCTTAATAGCAATCTTTTGCGAGGACTTAAACCTTTACGTAAAATTTCAGGAATGCTATAGACAGTATTTTGCCTACAACGATAATATAAAAATAATCAGATCGTTTACAGTCCTTAAAGATATTACAGACAAAGAAGAAATTTTAAAAATAATTAACGAAGAACATTTAAGAAACAACCATAGGGGCATAAACGAAATTTTTTCAGAAATTAAAAAGTTATATTATTACCCTAATCTTCAAAAAGAAATCCAAAAATAAGTAAATAACTGCAAAATATGCAACTTAGCCAAATATGATCGAAACCCTATAAAATATAAGCTAAACATAACAGATACTCCTTCCCAACACAACGAAATAATTCACATCGATATCTGGTTTCCAATGCGAAACATTATGTATCTGACTACCATCGACAAATTGACAAAATATGCCACTGCACATAATCTTAAAGATAGATCGTGGATATCTCTTCTGAAAGCATTAAAAGATAGGATACAAAACTTAGGTAAGCCCAAACTAATTGTAACGGACAATGAATTTAATGTGAACTGTATAAAACAGTTTCTGCTAGAAAACAATATAAATATCCATTTTACGACTCCCTATAAAAAAAACAGGAAACTGCGATGTAGAAAGACTACACTTAACATTAAATAAACATATCCGGTTATTTAACGCAGACGATAAAAACAACGATACAATTCAAAACAAAGTATTCAAGGCAATCCTCTATTACAATAATACTATTCATTCTGTTACAAAATATAGACCAATTGATTTTTTAAACAATTTACTCAGTTCAGAACAACTGCAGGATGTTTCAGAGATAATTAGACGTCATAAGGAACAATTAAATGTAAAGAATAATAATACTGATAAGGATAATTTTAAGAACGAATATGTAAAAAATAATAAAATTGGTAAATCTAATCCTAAGTATAAGCTAGCCCAAAACTACCATCAGGATGGAAACTACCTAATATCAAACGACAATATATATACGAAAATATATAAAGATAAAGTAAATAGAAAATACAAATTCCAAAATTAAAATTAGGCATTAATTAAAGTTAAAATTAGTAATATCGAAAAAAATAACCAATCTATGTATGTATACAACTATTTTGTTTTCATCAATTAAGATTGCTGAATCTTGTCGCGGGGGAGTCATGCATAACTATTACTATAACTACAACTATAATTATAACTATAACTATTCGAATACCCTTAATTGTAATATACACATACATATAACTTTAGAGATAAGACCCATTATACATAGACCTTAAGCTCTCTTGATCACTTTCGGCAGTTGAACTTAGACCGTACAAGCGTCCGGACGTGACAATAAATATATTTTACACTAAGATTTGAGTTCAATTTCCTTTGATCAAACATCGGACCAGGCCATAATAGTCCCTCATCATAAGAACACTAAGATCAAGGAGGATCTACCGTTTCTGGGGCCTATACTAAACTGGGCCTTAGCATCAACATAACTATATAAGCTCATGACATTTTCTAATTTCGTTCGCAAGCTTTCGACTTATACGCTGAACTGCTGCTCGTTGGAAAATAAGTACAGGCTTTTTCCATTTTTCACTTTCAAAAATCTACACGTATTCGAATTTCCTAGACCTGTTCAACTTTCAACGTCCGAAAAATCCTTACAAATTCAACAAGGCAAATTCGCTGATGTTAAAGGGAACCCCGAAAATGTTCAAGGGATCTCGAAAAATATTATCAAATTCACTTCCAAGTGTAATCGGGAACATGACTGTTAATTGAGTTGATGATTTGCCATCCCTCTGCATCGCAAACTTGACTTAACGATCGTAATACGAGAATGGTGCGCTTGGATTTTTTTAACGATGGTCGAAATAATTTAATGTCCTCTATGTCACTAAAACTGTAACAATCGAACAACTACATTTGCTGCGATCTATAGCTGAAACAAATTCCTACAAATTATATTATAATTTTTTTTCTAATTGTGCCAAGACCGCCTCTAGACGGGATACCTTATAAAATCAAAAAAGATGTTTTTAGTTTTGCTTTCTTGATACTATTACCAAAACAGTAATAATTTTGTTTTAAGAAACAAACATTTTTAAATATTTTAAAATTTTGTTGGTAAATTACCATTTTTTTCAAAATAATTATTGCGGCCGAATTTTACAAAATTTCAACTTTAAATTATTGCAGCAGCTGACGTAAGCTCTGAAATGTATTGCAAACGCCACACAGTAGCGCCTTTTTTCATTTTGCGTTGCTAAAATCATAACTTTTGAAGATAACTTTTTTTTAAGATAATCCAATAATTTAAACAGCATTTGACAGTGAATTGCTGTAAAATGTATACATCAAGTGGACAATGTGCCACGCCAACACATTCGCCCATTTATAGGGTATCAAAGTGAAAAAATCGAATTTTCTCATAGAAAACGATTTAAAAAACAATTTATTTAATTTTTTAGCTTTTTTTTGATTGAGTTGCTCAAATACAAATTTTTTAAAAATTCTAAAAAAATATTTTACAAAAATTTTTGTTTAAAATTTCGATTTATTTTATTTTTTGATATTTTTTAACAATAAACCTATATTAAGAATTAACCTATATTGCTAATATCTCAAGCATTTCTGGACTATAAAAATTTGGTTCCTCATCCTTTCGCGTCTTAAAATTATTTAAAACAAAAAACATTAAACAATTTACGATTTTAACGCTGCAAATGCCTTGCGCGCTACGGATACCCCTGAAGCGTTTTCACACAAATTTTGTGTTTTTTTACCCTGAGTTGTTTCACTAGATTTGTTCCCAAAGGTGGAGTCGGAGCTCAACGCAGACTTTCTGAACGGATTCTGGTTCAGGAAAGATATACGAAACAGACATATATAGTGTAGTGGAGCCTCAAAAGTTCTAGACTATTTTAGGCAGAAAAAGGTGTTAAAAATGGACACCTGGCAGGTAACGATTTACCTGTACAAACCGAACCCAAACTGTGGTTTGTTTTTTTTTGGTTTAATTTACAGTTTGTGAATAAATCTATAATTTAAAATCAGTCACTATACCACCATAGTTTTAACCAATTGCACTTTTTTGTATGTTGCAAAAACGGAACTTTGAATGCTCATAACTTTTACAAAAATGGTCCGAAATTTCTCAACGGATTTGGAATCCTTGTGAAATTCTCTGTCGATTAAGTATAGTTTAAATCGTTTTTGCGACTATGATTTTTTGATTTTAGCCACGACTTTTGTTCGAGAGGCGCCACTGTGCGCCATTTGGGTACTTCTTGAAATGCAAAAAAAAAAATAAACAAGGGGGATAAAAAATACTGCGATTAAAGAATAAAAGATATTTAAGATATTTGACAAGCATTTAATTTTATTAAGATATATATATATATATATATATATATATATATAAATTATGAATTGTGGAATGAGTGAATGAAATCGTTTGTTCAAATTATGAATTGTGGAATGAGTGAATGAAATCGTTTGTTCAAAAATAGCTCTATCGCTTGATAAACATTTTCACATCATTCTGGTGGATTTTGAATTTCCTTTCAAAAACATTTTATCCTGCGAATGGATCCCTTCATCGACCTTTTTTTTCACTTCTTCGAAGATTTTAAACTGATGCCTAGAGAGATTTGACGGTTTTCCCTGTATGCGAGGCGATTTTGACATGCTGCAGAATCACCTTTCAGTGACTTGATGCCCATTCTAGTCTCTTTTCTATCAACATATGGTTCAAATTGACCATTTGTTGATTTCTGAAAATAGTATTAATGGGTTCACCTGATTTCAAAAGGTCATAGTACACGACATCCCCCTCTGCACCCACCATATGCAAAATTTTTCTCTTTTTTCAAAGGGACTTATAATTAATTTGAATGTTGATGATTGACCTGGGTCAACCCATACTTTTCTCAAAATAGATATTTTATTCGTCCTCAGTCAAAAAACTTTTTTTTTTCTCTTCGCCGGAAGTGCTCTTTTTACGGCTCGGAGGTTGGCATATTAAAAACGCTTAAAAACTAAGACGCTAACGCGAAATCAAAAATTAATTTATGTCGATTGAAAGTGGATACACATATCTTCAAAACGACCTAAGATAGAAGGGTGTAAAAAATGGGTGCACTCAGCGCAATCCGCGAAAAAGTTAAGTTAAATTAAATTAAATTAACCGCCACACCTGGTATATATATTTTGTTAAATTGAAACACTTTTGCTTCTGTCTTTTTCTCTTTATTATACAAAAAAATGGGAAATACCAAATACTGTGAATAAATAATTAAATATATTTTGAAGTATGTTATGATACACAATAACGGTTTATACAACGGTTTCAATAAGCGATTTATTTGTATCGAACAATTGATTTAATTTTTAATACACTAATTAATCGATTATAAAACGAAATAATACTTGTTCTTGGTAATTAAACGGGAAAGCTTAAAATATATAATTATGGCAACAACATCCAGCAAGGTATGACAAATTTTATTTGTAATTATAAGATACAATAACGTTGGTTTTAAGGCAGGCGAAAACAAAAAGGGGTTGAAGGCCGTTTTTTGACCGCTTTTTTAAAAACAGCACTTAGGAACACTCAAGACTAGCAACTTGAATTTTACCAGGTATTAAGTAAAGTATGCAGTATTGTTCTAAATTTTTAAATTGAAATTTTTATTTGCAATACTGTTAAAATTTCAAGATACAGGGGTTTGAAGTACTACACCGAAGAAAAGGTACTATCATGGTTAACAAGATTCTAGCTAACTGCGGTGCAGGTTTTCAAAAATGCCCTTCTAATCTGGATAAATGCTCATATCGAATAAAATAAGATATTTTGGAAATGTTCCCAAATGAAATTTTTACTTTGACTTTGTATTTTTTTCGAAAAATTAATTTTTGTTTACCTATTTTACAGTGCACAAAAAAACTACTACCTATTACAGTTATCTTAGTCTTTGCATGTATACTGAACATATCAAATGAGTTTCACCACCATCGGCCTAGTAGTTTTTTGAAAAATCTTATTGAGCAATTAGAAAGACATGGTTTTGAGAAAACTCAATAAAAATAATCATCAGGAAAATCAGCTCTAAAGGTTATTTCTTTTCTATGCTGCAACTATATAGCGACTTCTAATATCGAAAAATCATAATATCCACAACTAGTACATGGATTTCTTAAAACCGTCCCATGGGGAACCTCCTAAAGCAGAAAATAAAGATAACATTTTTACCTTTTTAGCCACAGCTAAATATAAGAAGAGCTGCAAAAATATGTTACTGATTTATTTGAATTGTGTTCATGTTTATTTTATAAATTTTCAAAAGGATATAACATAAAAATTATTCACCATAGCACATTGATACTGAGATTTTCCATATCGAATTATAGTATAGTTATGAAATTAGATCAAAGTTTTTAACAAATAAGAGGGGAATTATAAGTTATGTTATTTTAAGAGAAATTTTTTGAAATTTGTGTTGTATCCCACGAGGGATAAATTTAATGATGAGGCGAGCAGCGACGCGGGAATAATGGACTACCCTGCTTACCGCTAAGGGTGAATTTCATGATCCCCTGATCATGATTAAATGCGAATGAGAACTTTAATTAAACGGTAAGTAAGTACATTTATAGGGTTGCACATGAAAATAACATAGATTCCATGTTGCAAAGTCCCATCGGGAAGCTTTCGATAAGGAATGCTATGGCAGTCCTCAGTACTCGTAAGTCAGGTACACGCGACAGGTAAGTCTGGTTGTCACACCACCCACCAATATATTAGCGACCGCTTTATCAGTTGATGCGTTTCATTATGGTTTTGTGAGTGTTCCTCCCCAGATTAAGAAAACATTTTGATTTTTTCGCCCGGATAGCAGCTTTGAGTGGCTTTGGAAAATAAAGCCAATATTGTAAAGGCATGTGAAAACTTGGATGTGACGCATTTGCAAACACTATAAACTTCAATGGTAGAAAATATTTTGAAAATGGACTCCCACTCGCGATGGCCAAGTTCACTCTCGGCAGTGCGTTTCAAATTTTGGAAAGGGCCCTTTTTACCAAAGATGTGAAATACACGGTTCGATTGAGAAATGTGCAATCGATCTAAGACTAAAAAAAAGACGGATTTAATTCTGCGAAAAAATTCTGAAGAACGAAGGAATGGAAAACAGGTTCTAACAAGGAGAGGTTTCAGTTTTTGAAAAATAAATTTAAAGCGAAGCAGATTACTCTAAAGAGCAGACGCTGCGATCTGACTGAGGCATCACTTAGGACTTCAAAATGAGCCTTAGGATTGTGACCGTCTTAAGTTTTGGATGGCCTGCTTAAAGTTCATTGGAATATATATTTTTGTAGAACTTATATGTTGCAACAGGCTTAAAAAATGTTGATTGGGTGCGTCTATCGACCCAATTTTCGGATCAACTATGAAAATATTTTAAGTATCCTAACTGATTTAGCAAAAAAATGTGTAACTGTATTGAACATTTCTTCTCCGATACATTTTTGTACCTCTCGCAGCTAGATACTAGATATGTTTTTTGTCACTAATACTGACGCCATATCCCCTTACGCTACTGTTTGCGAAGCCTATCTTGACGTTGAAAGGGAAATTATGTCTTTCATACGGAAAACCAAGGGAAGTTTTAAGAAGTTGTTATCGAGTTTTCACAACACTCTTAACATCTTCTTAGCGCTTGATAAGCAATTTAATAGCCTACGCTACTAAATGAGTCTCCAAGGCACAAAAACATAACGGTTAACTCCACTCTCATGGCAAAATTATTAGCTTTCTAGGAATGCAGCGATGTTGAATTCCTTTGTGGGAAGCTATCATTTAATGTTTTTATTACATGTCCTACATTCCTCCATTCCTCCTACAACTTCTAATTTTTTTGAAACCACCTTTCCGCCATTTGGATGGTTTCCAATAGGCTTTCTGACCATTTAGTAGTCTTGAGTGATTTTAATATCCCTGGGGCTATTTGGTCCCTAAATAACTTCTCTAACGCACTTCAATCTTCAACACAACATGATTTTATTGCTGGCTTGTTCGGCATTTCACTGTTTCAAGTCAACCATGTACGAAATTCCTTAGAACGTTTGCTTGATCTTTGTTTTGTCTCTGATCCGGCGAGAGATAGTTTGGAGAGGGTGGCGCCGCTGACGCAGCTTGAAGATCCCTAATATCATATTTTCGATGTGACACTCGACATTGGTGCTGATATACATAAAATATCTGATCACCCAGCCAAAATAGTCTACTGCTTTCACAAGTCGGGCTTCGAACGGCTGAATAATTTTATTTTTGATTTTAACCGGTCTGATTTATACTGTCATGACATGGCTTATGCCCTTTATATTTTTTACAATGCAATGAATTCATTTTTCGGTGAATGTGTTCCGTTATACTACCCCTCAAATTCAAATAAACCACCTTGGCTTACTAAAGAATTGAGTCGCTTAAAAAATTAAAAAAAAAAAATTAAAAAAAAAATTAAAAAAAAAATTAAAAAAAAACTTCACCGTGCTGTCAAAAACTATTTGACTCGTTGCAGGGTCCCATTTTTACAGGATCCGTAATAGTTTTTTAACACTAAACGTAAGCCGTTAACTTATCATTCATCGATTTCTTTTGAAAATGCTAGAGTAAATGACGATCAGGCAATTGCCGTTCTTTTTACCCAGTTTTTTCGAACAACTTTCTCTATTTCCTTAATTAATTAATTAGCTTAATTTCTACGTACCGAGTAGAAATACTAGATCGTATATACCCTTAGTTTTGCGCCATTGCAGAACCTCCTTTAAACTGCATGAACGCTTTAGAGTACTGTGTGCAAGTTATATTGATCTTCTCTCTACAAATTTAATCCTAGCCCAGTTAGTAAGCATGCAAGCAAACATTCAGGAAGCACGCCGGTAGTTTATTTCTTTTATATTTCTTCCATCGCATCTACTAATATTATACTTAAGCCTAAAAGGCACGTGCCTGGTTTTATAAGGCCCATTTGAGTGTACTGACTGTAGTGCATCAACGTCCATTAAATTAAGAAAAAAAAAAAATCTAGTGTCCCCTTGCGGGACACCAGAGGTAACCCGGAGAACATTAGAAAAATTATTTTTAAAGGGGACCTTTTGCGTCCTGCCAGTCAGATAACTAGAGATCCACCTAAGAAGATCAATTGGAAAACCCATTAAGTCGAGTTTCCTGAGGAGAAGGGAATGATTAACGAAATCAAATGGTTTGCTGAAGTCAGTATAAATAACGTCTGTTTGAAGGATTTGATGGAAACCCCTTATAATGAAGGAAGTGAGCTCCAGAAGGTTAGTAGTTGTTGATCTTCGCTTAACAAATCCATGCTGACATGGAGAAATTACTGATCTACAATGGTGCTGCAAATGTGGAGTAATAATGTTTTCAAAAAGTTTAGGGATGGCCGAAAGCTTAGAGATTCCTCTATAGTTATTGGCCTCCGATTTGTTTCCTTTTTTGTGGAGAGGAATAATGAATGATTCCTTCCAAATAAGGGGAAAGTGTGATGTTTCTAAGGATAAGGTAAACAATTTAAGAAGGGGCGAGCACAGGGCATCGGCACAATACCTAAGCACGTAGCCCGGTATTCCGTCGGGACCTGGCAGATAAACTGGCTTTACACGATGAAGATCTACAAGGAGAGAACTTTCGTTTAAACATGGACAGAAAATTAGGTTCGATTTTGGCATGCTATAAGAATAAGTCTGATTTGGGTCAGTGGAGGTAGAGTATGTAGTTTGAAAAAACTGGGCAAAAAGATCGGCAATTGCTTGATAGACTTTACAGTTTCATTTTCAAAAGAAATCGATGAAGGATGAGTTACCGCCTTACAATACAAGCTGCAGCAATTGGAAGGAAAAATAGTGTAGTCACCAATAAACTTTTTATTGCCACGCTGTAAGGATACAGAAGTTTGAAACTTTAGTTCCACATTCACCTTTTTACTTACGTACTTTTTTTCAACATTTGCGAATCTCTCGATTCTAGATGTTGCTCGTTTTGTCTTATATTGCCTACTGACATTTCGCGCCTGCTTCTATCTCTGTGCCCGAGCCCTATCTTTGGAAAAAATTTTGGATTTAAGTAAAACCCCGATTTTTCCTAAAAAAATTTTACATTATTAAATAAAACAAGAAAGGAAGCTAACTTCGGCTCACCGAAGTTTGTACTTATACCCTTGCAGAGTTTAAACAAAAAATTAAAAACGAAATTCTGAAATAATAATTTGTTGCCAAATCTCAAATTTGATGGCAATGGTTTGAAACACGGCTAAGCTATGGTTTTTTTTATTTTTCCGATTGTTCCTATGGAAGCTATAGGATATAGTCAGCCGATTTTCATGAAATTAAAATCAAAATTCAGAAATACTAAAATATGGCTAAATATCAAATTTGGTGAGAATATGTTGAAATCTGACAAAGTTATGGTTTTTTCTTTTATTTTCCTGATTGTTCCTATGGAAGCTATAGGGTATAGTCAGCTGATTTTCATGAAATTAAAATCGAAATTCAGGAATACTAAAATATGGGTAAATATCAAATTTGGTGAAAATATGTTGAAAACTGACAAAGTTATGGATTTTTTCTTTTATTTTCCTGATTGTTCCTATGGAACCTATAGGATATAGTCAGCCGATTTTCATGAAATTAAAACAGAAATTCGGAAATAATACTAAATGGGCAAATATCAAATTTGGTTGAAAACTGAAAAAGTTATAATTTTTTCTTTAAAAATTTTTCGGATCATTCCTCTGGCAGCTATATGATATAGTCGTCCGATCCGGCCCGTTCCGACATATGTACGAGTGAGAGTATATAGAAGCCTAACTGCAAAGTTTCATTGAGATAGCTTTAAAACTGAGGGACTAGTTTGCGTAGAAACGGACAGACGGACAGACGGACATGGCGAGATCGACTCGGCTGTTGATCCTGATCTAGAATATATATACTTTATAGGGTCGGAGATGCTTCCTTCACTGCGTTGCAAACTTTTGACTGAAACTAATATACCCTGCAAGGGTATAAAAAGGGTGCTATGGGTTCATCAGCCAAAGCAAGATCAGCAGGGTCTCTGCTGATCTATATTCCTTGGTATATTGAAGCACCCAGTCGATACTATCAAAGCCAAGGCGAGCCACGCCAAGGTTAGTGGGCCAAACGACAAGCCAAAATCGTTTACACACCAACAGAGGAATGCGCAGGTCATAAAGATCCGCTTCATTCTGGCAAAGATAGCGAAGAATGAGGAGGAGGGCAAAGATGACCAGCGTGACAAAGAGAAGAAGGCCCGATTCCAGGCAGTGATCGAGGACCTCGAGACATACA
This sequence comes from Drosophila anomelani, assembly GCA_035045905.1. Taxonomy (NCBI): domain Eukaryota; kingdom Metazoa; phylum Arthropoda; class Insecta; order Diptera; family Drosophilidae; genus Drosophila; species Drosophila anomelani. Next base: position 1,463,224 of record JAWNOO010000082.1, on the reverse strand, counting down.
TGAAGGAGCACCCAAAAGCATTTCTTCCTCCTCAAGCGAAGCGTAATCGCTTCCAAGGAGTGAGTGAGAGCAAGTAAGTAAGTTTCTCATCAACCGTCGATGTCTTGAGCAGCTCGAGAAATCCGTCCATAAGGTTCGGTACAGGATTAAAAAGGATAAGATTAAAGTTTTTCTGGCCAAACCGCGCGAAGACCTCGAAAACGACGTTGATGATACCAATAGGCTGTTTGATGAACTTATCACCGACGACGTCACCCAAACACAACGCCACAATAATGCCGTCAGTCGTTCAGATAAACCTGAAGCGGAGCTCCCATGCTTCAGCGGTAGTCCTTTTGCGGAAGAAGGACATCGACATCGAACTTATACAGGAACCAGGAACTTATACAGGAACCAGGGACGGACAGATCTCTGGCGTGGCGACTAAGAGATACACAACCATATATACGAACTCGACAGGTAGGCCGAGGGCGGGTATAACACTCAAAAACCGCATTAATGCCCTTCTACACCCCACTCTTAGCAACCCAGACCAAGCGGTAGCCAGGTTTGAAACAGCGGATGGGACAGAGATATTGATAGCCTCCGGCTATATGGCCCTTGCAGTGGTGATGCAGTGGGCCGAGGAGACAAAGACGAAGCTCATCCTCGGGTGTGATGCCAACGCCAGGCACACACTGTAGGGAAGTAAAGAAACAAACAAGAGGGGTGAGTCTCTTTTCGATAGTATTATATGTCGTGACGTCACTATATGTAATAGAGGGGACAGACCAACTGTTCAGTCGCAGCAGTATGTAGTCATAAGTAATAATAGTTCAGAACACCACACACATTATGTAACAGCTCTTCGTCACAGTGACCTGCATTTATCGTAAATAAAGTATCATTTACCAGGTCAAGCGAATATGCATGGTCAACTGAGACGAGGTAATGACCTGGGGCAATAGTCTCAGGTCGCAACACAACCCACATTCACAAGTAACCGCACACTTTTCTTATACGTTATTTCTGTTAGCATAAGCATTTGTGTACCTATATATATTGTTAAGTTTCATTAATAAAGTCAGTAAGAGTTCTAACGCCAACCCAAGAGCTTTTATTCATGCATCAGAGGCTGTCGCTGTGTCTTCAGACCCTCACCACAACCAACCCGTTCGCCTAGAACAACTCATGCCCCTACACACTTTATACCGTCCACCTAGTTCCAAGTGCTAGTTGCGACAACAAACAGGCAAATAGTTTATGCACTATTTGCCAGGCATCTAAGCCTTCTTACACTTTACATTTTGGTGACCCCGACGAACACGTCAACCAACAGGAAGGATTCCGTAACTCTTGGGAATCTTCCTGATTTTTTTTCACACTCGCCAAAAAACATTTTGGTGACCCCGACGAACACGTCAACCAACAGGAAGGATTCCGTAACTCTTGGGAATCTTCCTGATTTTTTCACACTCGCCAAAAAACATTTTGGTGACCCCGACGAACACGTCAACCAACAGGAAGGATTCCGTAACTCTTGGGAATCTTCCTGATTTTTTCACACTCGCCAAAAAACATTTTGGTGACCCCGACGAACACGTCAACCAACAGGAAGGATTCCGTAACTCTTGGGAATCTTCCTGATTTTTTCACACTCGCCAAAAAACATTTTGGTGACCCCGACGAACACGCTAGCCGTGGACCCCCGGGAAGATTCCGTAACTCTTGGGAATCTTCCTGATCCTTTCTTAGGAACCTTCTTCGACACTGTCATCGAACGGGAAAGTTCCGTAACTCTTGGAACCTCCTCGACACTGTCATCGAACAGGAAAGATTCCGTAACTCTTGGGAATCTTTCCACGTCGCTGCAAGTCTCAGCGACAGCTTCTGATGCATTTTCGCCCGACGAACACGCTAGCCGTGGACGTCAACGTAGGGAAATTTCCGCTAACTCATAGGAACCTCCCACAGGATAATCCGTAACTCTTGGGATTTCCTAATTTTCACTCGCCATAAATACCATTGGTGAGCCCTGACTCACAGGAAATTGTCCTGAATACGTCAGAACCCCAGGAAGATTCCGTAACTTTTGGGAGTCTTCCAGATTTTTTCACTCTTGCCAGAGAACAATTGGTGAGACCGACAGGGAAAGTTCCGTAATTCTTGGGAACCTCCCGCAGTCAAGAGCCTGCAATCCTTTTCTATGTGGAAATCCCCCAAGTCTATTGACAATTGTCAATATGTCTAACAAGGAGGAGCAAGCAGTCACAGGGGCGTTAGACTTGCAGGATGAGATCACTCAAGAGATCTCAAGGCTACTCAGGAAAGATTTCGTAACTCTTGGGAATCTTGGGAAAGTTCCGTAACTATTGGGAACCTCCCGCAGGAAACAATCCGTAACTCTTGGGATTTTCCTAACTTTTCACTCGCCATAAAAACCATTTGGTGAGCCCTGACTCACAGGAAATTGTCCTGAATACGTCAAACCCACAGAAAAGATTTCGTAACTCTTGGGATTCTGTTTTGACGCTGTCATTACACAGTCAAGAGCCTTCAAATCCTTTCTAGAGTTCTAGATCCTCCAAGTCTATTGAACAATTGTTAATTCCTTCGACCACACCACGGTTGCGAATAGGAGCGTATCCAGCTGTCAAAGCAAATAAAACACTCCCAACGGTCAGGAAATTAGACAATTATCAATATGTCTAACAAGGAGGAGCAAGCAGTCAAAGAGGCATTAGACTTGCAGGAAGAGATCAGTCAAGAGATCGCAAGGCTTATCCGCAACTTTAGAAAAGATTCAGCGGATAGAAAATTAAATCCAACATATTACCAAACAAAGTTGGTCGCAATCAATGAAGTATGGAATCGATTTGCGGAGAAGGACAAAAATATTCCTGCAACATATAGAACCGAAGAATATTTAAAGTTCTACGTCGACTGTCGTGATTCATACGATAAATACAGGAATATTATAGTCGACTCGATGGCTCAGAGCTCAAGCAATGCCCCAAATCTGGCAACCGCGAGCAATGGCCGGGAAACTGCAGACGTTGCAAGCTTAGCGCAACCTGCACGTAAACTTATATCAGCATGTCGGCAACAAAAAGCAATCGCCGACTCAATCAAACGGGCTCTGAAACAATGTTCAGAGACCGGCAGGGCCGTATCAAGGAGTTCAATAAACTCATTGTGGTCCCAATACCAAGAGATCCATTTCTCGATCCATGAAGAGTACGAAGGCCCGGTCAGGGAGGGATACGACATGCAGTCGTTCCTCCGACTAGAAAGGGAAGTACAGAAAGTCCGGGCACAAACCAACACATCAAGCAATGAAGATGTACACTTGCCCAGAGTCAGCATCCCCAAGTTCAATGGGGATCTACTCAAATGGACGCAATTCTTCGATTTGTTCAAATGCATGGTACATGACACCATCATGCCCACAGTCAGGAAGATGTGGTACCTTAAAACCACTGTGACCGGAGAGGCAGAGAGACTTATAAGGCATATCGATCTGAAAACGGAGAACTACATGAGCGCATGGGAAATACTAGGTGATGCATACAACAGTCCCCGCCATGTAGCAGATACGATTCTCAATCGCCTTCTGCAACAGCAAACAAACAGTCACTTAAGGAATTGTATATTACATCAAATGAGTCTCTAGCATCATTAAAGGGACTAGGCATTGATGTATCCAGCTGGGATACAATCATAATTGCCATCTTTAAGCAAAAATTGGAACTTGCGAATAGAGCCCTATACGAACAATCCTTACACGGCTCAAGAGAGCTTCAAGGGCTCGATACGATACTAGGTTTCCTGGACCAGCGAAGTCGAGTGCTGGGAACAGGAAAACGCAGTCAGTCAACATAACTCCGTTTGCAGCCAGCCAGGAACATTCTACGAACGGCTGGGTACATCCAGAATGGCAATCTCCGAATGGAAAATAATTGTATATTACGATATAAAACCATATTGGAGCGACAGGGGAATATTGGCCAACTGCTTCCAGTAGCATCGGCTAATATTATCCAGCTTTATAAAATTATGCAGGCCGAAGGCACCACAACGATCAGCCACGTCATCTTTAAGATATCGCTGTCACTGGTGTCTGTAACTCAAAAGGAAGTGTTCAGCATTATGGCGATCCCAACATGGAAGGCTGGAAGCTGGCAGCAATTCAGGCTACAAACCGAAATCATAGCCGTCAATGCCCATAGAGATCAGTTCATGGGATTGACCAAGGATGAATTCAAGCAGGTCTAGAACTGCCACACGACGAGCACATCTGTTTCAACCATCAAAGCCACATTCAGCGTGGAAAACCGGTGTGAATTCCAGTTGTTTAATAACAAGACGGAAACTATCTGCGAGGTCTCTCAGTCGAGGGCCGAGCTGTGGTGGTCAGCAACGCATCAGCAAAACAGGTGGATGTTTGCCACACGCAGGCTTATTGTCACTGGCCCCAGGCTGCACTGCACGCAACTCAAAAATTAGCGTGAGCACATTCAGCACCGTAGTCAGCGAAACAAGGGCGGCATATGTTCGTTTTGGTAACATCACAAGGATGGACCTTAAGAACACACCTGAGCCACTGCAAGGAACGGCAGCCAAGGAAGTCAACTTGGAGGAACTGGGCTCTTTGCAGCACCAACTGGCCGACCTAAAAGAAGCCACCTGGAAAAATCAAAACAACACTCCCGAGCACCATCAAATAGCTGCGTATGTGGCCTTAGCAATGTCAATGTTATTAGGCATTGCATGGGTTTTCAGACGAACGATCGGCAATTGGACACCAACATGCCGGAAACCCGAAGCCCGGCAGAACGTGGAAGAACCACAACCAGAACCTACCCCACGAAGGTTCTTGTTCGACGTAATTGAAGGTTGAACACTTGCTCAACGGCCGGGAGAATGTTCAGTCGCAGCAGTAATAATAGTTCAGAACACCACACACAATTTGTAACAACTCTTCGTCACAGTGACCTGCATTTATCGTAAATAAAGTATCATTTACCAGGTCAAGCGAATATGCATGGTCAACTGAGACGAGGTAATGACCTGGGGCAATAGTCTCAGGTCGCAACACAACCCACATTCACAAGTAACCGCACACTTTTCTTATACGTTATTTCTGTTAGCATAAGCATTTGTGTACCTATATATATTGTTAAGTTTCATTAATAAAGTCAGTAAGAGTTCTAACGCCAACCCAAGAGCTTTTATTCATGCATCAGAGGCTGTCGCTGTGTCTTCAGACCCTCACCACAACCAACCCGTTCGCCTAGAACAACTCATGCCCCTACACACTTTATACCGTCCACCTAGTTCCAAGTGCTAGTTGCGACAACAAACAGGCAAATAGTTTATGCACTATTTGCCAGGCATCTAAGCCTTCTTACACTTTACACCAACCTTCATTTTTCCAAACACGGAAGAATTCCAAGGATGGGAAGAAGTACAAGACAAAACTATCCAAATGAAGCATAGCGAATCCAAGTTAAGAAACTGGAGGGTCTCGACGCAGTACTCTTTTTCAGACCATATGTATATTTCCTTTGAAGTCTCGATGCCGACGCGCGAGACGATACCTAAACGCAACCCACGCAACACAGAATAGAACAAATTTGGAAAAATTGTACAGACAAAGACAAAAAACCGAAAAAGATGTTGAGGACCTTACAAAGAGTCATGTAGTCTTACGTACTCTAAGAAAAAGTACCCACAGCTCTGGAGCAAAGAGCTAAGCGAGCTCAGAAGTAAGGTCAGGAAGAACTTCAATAACAGCTATAGAACCAAAGACTAGAGACCGTATAAGGATATACATAAAAAATACAGAAGAGCGATATACGCAGCCAAGAAAGAGTCTTAGAGCAACTACTGTAAGTCGCTAGAAGGAATAAAAGATACAGCTAGGTTGAGTAAAATACTAATACTAATAAAGAGGGTAAGCAATCCCTACACTTATTAAAAGACCTGACGGCACACGAAAGACGTCAACTAAAGAATCACTAGATATCCTGCTAGACACTTACTTCCAGGGAAATCTAATAATAAAAGCCACAGTAACACAGGAATTCCAACAGCCACAAGTCAGGAGATCGCCACAAGGGAGAGAATCTACTGGGCGATAGACTCATTCGACAAGTACAAGAGTCCAGGTCCTGACAGCATCATAGCAGCAATGCTGCAAACGACGAAGGAGTACATGTGGAAATGGTCGAAAGCACGCATGCGTACAGGAAAGGCACAGAAGCAGCGTTACACGAAGTAACTACACTTTGGCCACCTTCTTAGACATAGAAGGCGCGTTTAACAACGTAAACGCGGACTCCATCCTGAGTTCCCGCATCAGAGCATGGGTAGGCGCAATGCTAATGAGCAGGAAGATAACAGCCAAACTGAGTGGCTCTCATCACACCAGGTTCGTGAAGAGGGGCATACCTTAGGGAAGAGTCCTATCTCCACTACTCTGGCTGATTAACATGGACGACATATGCGGATGACGTAGTCCTACTCACTACAGGATCATTCCCCGACGTCATCAGTGAACTGATGATAAAGGCTCTAACTAAACTAAACTGATGGGCAAAAGCCTGCGAACTTGAAATTAACACGAGGGAACCTATACTTTTTACGAAAATAACAAAGATGTTCATGTTCAAAACCACAGATAGATGGTATAAAGCTAAAACTTTCACAACAAGCTAGGTCCTTGGGAGTGGTACTGGATACAAAATTATTATTATTATGGAACATGGAAATTGAGCTGGCCTAGCAGGTAGGGGTTCTCCACATCACCGTGAATAATTTGATGTAAGAAGACGACGCCAAGCATCGTCTTACGGTTAGCTATTGAAGGAGAAGTCTTCTAGAGTAAGACGGTAATCTAAAGTTAGCATCCCAGGGTAGGCCACGGAGGGCGGAAAGCAAAAAGTTCTTTTGGAGAAATTCAATGCGGCTACTATAGACTACGAATTGAGGACTCCAGACGCACGAACCATACTCTAATATAAGGCGAACTAACGAAGTAAAGAGAGTCTTCGTTACCTAAGGAGAATCGAATTCCTTCGACCACCTTTTAATGAATCGAATCATGCTTCTGGCTTTGTTATCCATACAGGTAAAATGTTCTAAGAACGAAAGCTTTGAATCCAGGCCGGTATTCCGGTCATTGTTGGACCCTGGGTCGATTTTTCTACGGAGATTTGCAGAGCCAAAGATTTAAACTGCGCTTGGAAAAACAACATCAGCGAACGAGTTAAGAATGCGAGTATAGCATTCTACTCATGCAGAAAGATGTTTGGATATGGCTCTACACAGCGGTGGTGAGACCCATACTCACATACGGAGCAGTAGTATGGTGGCCAGCACTAACTAGGGAATAATTTGGATCATGCCCCGCAGCAGCGCTGAATGTAGTATTCAACTTAATCCCAATAGAACTCTTCATCAGGAACACAGCAGCCCAAAGCGCTGTACGACTAATACAACCATATATCCCATAGGGGAAGATTGGAGACGAGGAAGTGTATCCGAACAAGACGAAGTATCCCTCTACACCGACGGCTCAAAAATGAGCTGCGGGCTAGGGGCCGGAATCTTCGCCGACAGCTGGGGAGCAGAAGAGTCCTTCCATCTCCCAGCGTCAGCGACAGTGTTCCAGGCAGAGGTTTTCGCAATTCTGAAAGCTGTTGAACTCCAAGAAGATCGATACATCAAGAATACCAAAGTGAGAATATACTCAGACAGCCAAGCGGCCATCAAATCTCTCGTAACAGCAAGGAAAACATCTATAGTGGCCAAATGCAAAGAAGCGCTAAATAGGCTCGCTGAAGACAACACGATACAAATAGTATGGGTACCAGGACACAACGATTTTCCCGAAATAAGAAAGCTGAAAGGCTGGCCAGACAAGGGTCAGAGGAAAGGTCAAATACATCAGATATACTAATCTCCCTGAACTCAGTCCAGACGGAAATCCTCGACAATTTCGAACTAATAGCCAGCAAAGAATGGTCGATAATGACTGAGCACAGAAGATCAAAGCTATGCTAGCCATTCAATAGGAATAGGACAGAGCTGATCTCCAAAAGCAAAAAGACATAAGAAGAATAACAGCAACCCTCACTGAGCATTTGCCAATAGGCAGAAGCTGCAATGAACAGACTGAGAAAGAAACACCGGAGCACCTACTGTGTAACTGCCAGGCTTTCAAGCAACATAGAGCCCGCCACTTCGGAGCTCACCAGCTCGGATCGCTAAGGGAAGTGGGATGACAATCAGTAACTGCCATCCTAGCGTACCTGCACGACACGGGCTGGTACTGAAGTGGAGGCGCCGGCTACGACCATCGAGAGTGTGGATCAAAACGGAGCTCAGCTTTAATTGGAGGCTAAATAAAGAAATATAATTAAATAAAAATTTTAAAAACCTAACTGTAAGGAATTTTTTAAAGGAGTTATGTATAAAACTTATCGTTTACACCGATTTTCAAAATATAATTTTTCAACTATACATAACTTTGCCGATTTTAATATGATCGATGTAAAACTTTTACACAATATTCCTGACATATTGAGTAATAAGATATAAAACAATAATGCGAAAAAACCTCCCCTTAAGATATCTAAGAGGTTGGAGCAATGTCTTATAAATAAAATCAGATCATTTTTGGAGGACAGCCTGACTATAACGATTGCTTTAATTACTATTTTTTAAACTTGGTATCTGATTACTAAATCATCTTGTTTTTCTTGTCATTTCATTCATTGACAATAAATATATGGACTGCTATAAATGTGAATAGAGCGATTGGCGTAATTCTACATGGCTTTTTTCCACTTCTGCAAATTATTTTGACAGCCTGTGTATTCAAATGAAATGAATCCCACACGGCTGACCGCATATCTGAAGTGCAAATGACTTCCTTAGAAAAGTTATCTATTGCTATACACTAGGTTGCGGCTGTGGTAAAAAATAAAGGTTGCAGAGCTTTAGGAATTCGCTTTAAATATCATATTACATTAAGTGTGCGCTAATACCGTATAAATTGAATTAGCGTTAGTATATTTATTATATTTTTTTAAGTTGTAATAGGTATTGAAGGTAAGTAAAATGAATTATATTATAAATTCAAAAAAAGAATAATTTATTTAAATAGCAACGAAATTATAATTCTTTCTTATATATATCCCTTTGTTCCTATGATATAGTCGTCTGATCCGACCCATTTCGATTTATACACTAATGAAAATAGTAAGAATAACATCTGCAAGTTTCAAAACTAAGAGATAACTTGGCATAGGAACAGGTCGACAAATGGCTAGATCGACTGGGCATGGGATGCTGACTTTATAGGCTTAAACATATCTTCTTTACTGTGGTGTAAACTTTTTTTGTAAACTCAATGCTAAAAAAAAACTATACAAACAACGAAGAAGAGTTTTATATATGAGAAGGAGGAACAGTTTTTCCAAGGAATATAGTGGGCCAATTCAATGCTTTAAGTGCAACAAAGCCGGTCACGTGGTTATATAATTTAGTTAGAATAAGTGCAACAAAGCCGGTCACGTGGTTATATAATTTAATTAGAATAAGTGCAACAAAGCCGGTCACGTGGTTATATAATTTAATTAGAATAAGTGCAACAAAGCCGGTCACGTGGTTATATAATTTAATTAGAATAAGTCCAAGAAAAGAATAAAAAAGTTGCGGCATTAAGGTGTAGGTTGAGATATTTGTAGTTTTCAAAAACGACGTTTTTTATTTTTTGTCGACAGTTTCTCCAGTTGCATCATTTACTCATTTGACTTAAGGTAAAAAAAATTACGATTATTTTCCAGAAAGTGGCTGTTTGAAATTAAGAATGCATGGCTTCACGCAAATCCTAATTACGTGATACGAATTCCTTTGGAATTTAACCTCGGCCTTCCCAACAACTAAGCCATGTTGACCTGTGTAATCAAACAATATATTCTCCGCCAAAAAGATAAATTTAAAGTTGCACCGCAATACTATCGCCAAATCATCGTCAAAACAAACAAACAAATTGAGAATTTCGGATCAGACTTATCGCCGTAAAAACAGGATAAAGGGATTATATTGTGTATTTCTTTAATATGCCTATTCCATTTTGTACATAGGCATTTTGAAAGTTAGTAAAATACCTATTGAAATGAAGACACGATACTATGCATGCCCCAGATATGCAACAAAATAAAGAAAACTGTTCTGGGATGATTAATATCTTGAATCAAGATCACCCCAGAACTGTTTTCATACTTTTTTCGGTTTCTTCGTGAGTTGTTTCAGAGTGTATCCTCACGCTTCCAGAATCGCAGCTTAACGTAGACTTTCTAAACTGATTTTGGTTCAGGATTAACGCAGAGTATAGGCATTTTCTGAAGGATACTTAGGTATAGTTTAAACTACCTCTTATTAATAATGTGCGTTAATAATTATAATCAGGTTATCAGAAACTAGCGGACCCGCGAATTTTGTTTCGCTCCTAATTGATATATTTTGTCTTAATAAAATTTTGTCTAGCGGACGCCTTTTAATGATTTATTTTATATCCGAAAAGAAAGGAAGCTAACTTCGGCTCACCTTGCAGAATTAACAAAAAAAAACTTGAAATTCTGAAATAATAATAAGTTGCCAAATCTCAAAATTGATAAAAAAAATGTTAAAAAACAGCGAAACTATGATTTTTTTCTTTATTTACCCGGGTTTTTCTATGCCAGTTATTGTCCAATTTTTATGAAATTCAAATCGAAACTGTGAAATAATTTTAAGTGGCCAAATATTAAATTTGGTGAAAGTATGTTAAGAAACAGCAGAGTTCTTATTTTATCTATTATTTTCCTGCTTGTTCCTATGGCAGCTATAGGATATAGTCGTCCGACTTTCATGAAATTAAAAGCGAAATTCTAAAATAATAATAATTCGGTAAAAAAAACTATTTTGAAAACTGACATATTTATAATTTTTTTTTTTAAACATTTTTCCGCTCGTTCCTATGGCAGCTATATGATATAGTCTTCCGATCCGGCCCGTTCCGATATATGTACGAGTGCGAGAATATATAGGTGACTAACTGCAAAGTTTCATTCAGATAGCTTTAAAACTGAGGGACCCGATTGCGTATAAACGTACAGACGGACAGTTGGACACGTCTAGGTCGACTCGGCTGTTGATCCTGATTAAGAATATTGATAATGGATAGTTTACCCACTCGAGGGCATGCCACGTAAAAAATATGACTCGCTTAAGTCCAACAGAAAACATTGGAATATTTAAGATTCGTAACGCCATACGATTTTTTTGCACACGATTTTTTCGTGCTGTCTTTTGAACTGGCTCCAGGCTCTATCAAATTTTGTTCAAAAGCCAGAGAGCACTCTAGAGCACTAACGCATACAGCGACAACCGCTTGTTGTTCTTGTGTTTACTCATACAGCAACCGCATTCGATTTTTACGCTCTCAACTTTATGAGAGCGGATAGAGAGCGATTGTCGTCAAAAAAGCAGCGTCATATTGCAAAACGAATGTATGGACGTTTCTCATCTTTTTATTCCAATGTCTTTGGTTCAACCCACAAACAGACATTGTTTGACCTTACGACTTATTTATTGTCATTGCTAACGCCAATTTAATGGGAAACAGAATACGAATATGAACTGAATATTAATTCTTCTCCTACGAATCAAAATTTCTCGTGACCCCGTATAATCACTGAAGACTATTATTTCTCTTACGAATCACAATTTCTCATATACATGTACGATCGCCAATGATGATTTCAGCCCCATCATCAAGATTAGGTGCCTTGAATCTGCGATTATGCTCTCCAGCTGGTGTTTTATTATCGATTTGTAATCTGTGCATGTGTGTTTTGAGTATATTCAAGAATTAGTTGTGCTCATTTATTAATGCATTAAGTTCGCCGACGATGCGTCTGGCACAAATTGAGTCAATATTTTTGAAGCTACAATGTGTATCCACGCGTGAAAGCAGAAGTGTGCCGAAGTCATTCGAAAGCATTGATTAACACATTCTTGCTGGATCATTTTTTAATTTAACAGCATTACGATACGGGCGTTCCTTATCTATATCACGAATTACCACTTTTGAATGATTATAATAGTAAATTTTTTGCTCATAATGAAATGCAAGGCGTATGAATGTTTTGGTTGTTAATGCTCTACTACAACATGTAGTTGGCGTTTTTGGTTATTATTTAATATCTGGGTCATATTAATAAATGAGTTGCGTTGCTTACCTATAGGCGTTATTGGTTAAATGTTGTGCGTCTATTGTCTATGAAATTTCTTGATTGTCTTTGTTTATTCGTCTTACTTCATCGCGTTCTGATCGTCCATCGTCTGTTTGTTCTTGATGCAATTGGGCTATGTTATTAAGAACATTTGTATTTTCTAGTTTCTTTATCCGTTCTTCTTCTGCACATACTCATTGATCTACCGTACTATAGCTCTAATTCGCCCCTCTCCGTTTTAGTGGCATTTTTTTAAATTAAAAGAAGATTTTCAGAGAATCCCTATACGACCGAATGACTGTTTACTACTGACCATTATACAATTACGAAGGTTGTCTCGTCGGCTGATTTTTTTTCTGATTTTAACCCTTGTGCAACATGACATTTTAGCTATAAACAGTCTATTTTAAGATTAGAATATATTATAGGATTATGAGTTTAAACAAAAGACTCGAAACACACAAAAACAAAACCGACGACTAATTTCTAACTCAAAATTATTAAAAATTAAATTTTGAAAATATCTTCAACTTTTTTATTAAAAGGAAACTTAAAACCCCATACACCCCCCATATACGGGTTAAACAACACATTATATTGTCATTTCGCTCGCACTTACTAGGTTATGCCCCTCTCACTCGTACTCATTGCTATGATAGTAGAGGTACCAAATTTTTCCGACAAGAATACCTAGTATGATTGGCTTATAAGGTATTTTTTTAAAGTAAAAGAAGAAACATTCAACAACTCAGACGTCGCCTTCTATTGAATGAAAATTAACAAGTACATATATTCTTCATGGACAGCGAAATCTTTACCACTTGAGGGTATAAAAATAGATGGTAGACGATTCTCAGACCTATTGAATATACATAAAATCTTAAATCTTAAAAATCGGTCAAGCCGTTTCGGAGGAGTGTGGTTACAAACACTGTGACATACATATATTTATATTTTATGAATTCCGAATTCTTTATTATAATAGGCAACAAACTGTAGTTAAATGAATATAAGTAGTCTTTCGCTATCATAATCATAGACAATTTAAAAAAACCAACTATTTTTACGTTTTCGTCTTTGTACCTTGTTGTAAAGTTTGTACTCGTATTCTGCGATGTTTTGGCAGTTTGGAAATTTTCCCGCCATTCCGGATATTACTATATCATCACCATCTGTGTCCGGATACGATCTTGAATATTTTTTGTTTTTTTTAGACTCCATTTTTTCAAAATTGTAGTATAATTTTTCCGACCCGTTTTCTTAATTAAATTATTTTTATTTTTACTTGGACTCGTCACTGATTACTTTCATGAGAAAATTGTCTGAACAAATTGAAAATCAGATAGCAACTAGGTGTCTATTCTTTTTTAGCGTGCATTTATACTTACTCGGTACAATATTGCCTTCATTATCGATTCAAAATTTAAATTAATCACAAGTACTTTGACCACAAATACCTTGAAGTAATTAAAATTGTTCAATTGTATAAATAGGCTGATTTATGCTAATTTAATGATCAATTTACAAAACATGCCTCTTGACATGCCTAAAGAAGTCTGCCGATTCTTCAATGAATTACGGTATGTCGCTGAGAAAGAATAATATCTTTAATAAGCCGACGTTTGTTTATCCTTTCAACTCTATTAAAATTAACTTGTTTCTAAAGTTGGTTTTATGAAAGACTCATCGACTTTGTAACAACAAGAAAGAAAGCAAAGTTCACCGAAGGTTATATACCCCTGCAGATTTCAATTAAACTATAAAATTTTAAACGAAATTCTGAAATAATAAAAATTGGGTCAATCTTAAATTTCATGAAAATATGTTAAACGACAATGATGGCTACGATTTTTTCTATTATATCCCTGATTGTTTCTATGGCAAAATGTGAAATAATAATATATAGCAAAAATCTATAAAAAAAAGGAACAAAAATGTAAAGATGAATCTAATTTCTAGCTTGCTTGGGTACTAAGATAAACTGAATTTTGTAAGCGAGAAATGTCGTTACCGGTTAGGTTAAGACACGGCACGGGATATTCGTACGCATGTTAAGTAAAAAAAACGGTTAAAACGGAACGATTTTTATGATCTTTTATCATCTTAACGTATAGCTTTTTCTTAGCACTTTCATTGGTGCAAAGATTGTTTTTTGGTAATTTAAAAAACAAGAGTGACATTTAAGGTCAACCAATTCAAAAGTTAATTTCTGCAAATCCTTGGCAATATTTAATGCAACTAATTTTAAAAATGGTTACACTCTTTTCTTAAATTACATGTACATTAATTTTTATTCAGAATTTAAATCTACATCAAATGCGCACGGGATATCGCGCATGCAAAATTGTTTATACCGATAATTCAAATCAAAATTGTACCGGCATTGGTAATAATTTGCAGTATCCTAGTGATGTAAGAAAGCAAAAGTCAAAGCCTAAGAGATTATTTTTACAATAAAACATGCCTTTTTGTGACAATTTAGTGACTTATTTAATCAAAATCACAAAAATTCCCATTTCTTTCTTTCTTGGGCAAAAACGAATATGCTTCACTAAAAGTTTTTTTATGGGATTATCATTTCTGCTCAGAAAATGGTAAAAACAAACATCATTTGTTTGATGTTTTTCAATTCGTTTAACTATTTTAATTAAAAATATATACAGATTCTCATACCGCAGGCACGCCTAATCATTTTTTAATATTCAAGACTGCTCTGGTTTTCATTTTCTTAAATATCTACCGCTTTCGGTTTAAAAACTCCAAATGGCGATCGTGCTTACTATACACAAGACAGGCATCTTTGTCTTACTAAAATAAAATAGATAGATCAGAATAGAGGTCGCCATAACTTGCAGAACTTCCAAAGGTGGTGTTAGTCAACACATGAGGACATTTAAAGGCAAATTTTTAATTCATCCGAAAAGCGTTTCTTCCTTAGCAAATATGATGGTAACATTTTCTTGTTAAAGGGGGGTTAAAGGGATACACATGTAAAGCGAACATTTTTTGGTGGAATTTTTTTTGCTTAAATAAATAGTTTATTATTTGTAGAATGTAAAAGTTTTATTATCGAATTTAAACTCAAAGTGCTTCAAATGAAGCGCGTTCGCGAGGTGTATGTGTAAACGTACGCACGTCAAAACCTTTAAACAGCTTTTTCTACCCTTAAAATATTTTCTGATTTTATGAAATACTATGCGTATTTCACAAAATACTATGCAACATATCGAAATAAATCAAAAAGTCCGCGTACTGCGGACCGCTTACGAGATCACGCCGAATTGGATTGGACGTGCCCGACCTGCATACATATCAAATCCGATATGAGAACTTTCATGCGGCAAACTCATCTTGAGTTTCAGTCCCTTGCGGCCGGATTGCTAAAAATTGCTAAAATTGCTAAGTTCTTCACCTAATATGTCTTGGCGGCGGATAACAACAGAGACGCTCATCTTGTAATACCAGCAGTCTCAATTTCGTCTTCTTCAATCACTGCCTGGACTACAACGTTCAACAATTGTAGTGTACGTAGTTTAAAGGGTTTTCCTATTTGGCCTTTTTATAGTGGGTGGTGGTTACTACAAAAGAGAACCTGGTACTTCCTTAGCTGGGATGCGCACTCTTGCTAGGCTCGGGTCTAGCTCGCCGTATGTCGGGGTTCTTTTCAGCCAGGGATAGAACGACGCTACTACATTTGATTAGTGCGGCTTATTCAAAACAATAAATCATAATCAAAGCTGAACTGGAGAATTAATGTGAGAAAATTAAATCATGAACATACTGTAGATGCACGCCGACTTACGTTAAATATGTACTAAGGATTCTGATATGTATTGGGAATTAAGGTGTTAATAATTCCCCTCGTCTTTACCCTCCCTACCATGACAAGGTTGCTAAAATTCCTCCTTGTCCCTTGGCCGAGTTCAAATAGCCCTACCACATAATAAAGAAAATGTCCGACTCAAGTACTCGACAAACCATTATACTTATTTATTCAGCATTCATCTTTAATAATTCTATATCTAACTTGTAATTCCATTTTTCCAAATTTATCTTCATTGTTTCTTCATTTAATTTAAATTACAAATAACCAATCTTAACCTATCTTCTATTCCTTCCTATTTATTCCTTAACCCATGGTTTAATTTATGGTATCTAATATAGTTAATAAGTATTTATATATCAAGTAAGAAAGTTAATATAATCATAAACAAAAAAGGAAGCTAACTTCGGCTCACCGAAGTTTGTATACCCTTGCAGAATTTAAACAAAAATTCAAACAGAAATTCTGAAATAATAATTAGTTGCCAAATCTCAAATTTGATGGCAATGGTTTGAAACACGGCTAAGCTATTGTTTTTTATTTTCCTGATTGTTCATATAAAAGCTATAGGATATAGTTGTCAGATTTTCATGAAATTAAAATCGAAATTCGGAAATAATATTAAATGACCAAATATCAAATTTGGTGAAAATTCGTTGAAAACTGACCAAGTTATGGTTTTTTCTTTTATTTTCCTGATTGTTCCTATGAAAGCTATAGGATATAGTTGTCAGATTTTCATGGAATTAAAATCGAAATTCGGAAATAATATTAAATGACCAAATATCAAATTTGGTGAAAATTCGTTGAAAACTGACAAAGTTATAATTTTTTCTTTTATTTTCCTGATTGTTCCTATGGAAGCTATAGCATATAGTATGCCGATTTTCATGAAATTAAAATCGAAATTCAGGAATAATAAAATATGGCTAAATATCAAATTTGGTGAAAATATGTTGAAAACTGACAAAGTTATGGTTTTTTCTTTTATTTTCCTGATTGTTCCTATGGAAGCTATAGGATATAGTCAGCCGATTTTCATGAAATTAAAACAGAAATTCGGAAATAATACTAAATGGGCAAATATCAAATTTGGTGAAAATTAGTTGAAAACTGACAAAGTTATAATTTTTTTTCGTAGATTTCCGATTGTTCCTATGGAAGCTATATGATATAGTCGTCCGATCCGGCCCGTTCCGACATATGTACGAGTGAGAGAATATAGAAGCCTAACTGCAAAGTTTCATTCAGATAGCTTTAAAACTGAGGGACTAGTTTGCGTAGAAACGGACAGACGGACATGGCTAGATCGACTCGGCTGTTGATCCTGATCAAGAATATATATACTTTATAGGGTCGGAGATGCCTCCTTCACTGCGTTGCAAACTTTTGACTGAAACTAATATACCCTGCAAGGGTATAAAGAGAGCAAGAATTCAAAAAGCAGTAGTGTGGCATTTGATAGAATTTTTGAGATTTGGCAACAAATTATTGTTTCAGAATTTCGTTTTTAATTTTTTGTTTAAACTCTGCAAGGGTATACAAACTTCGGTGAGCCGAAGTTAGCTTCCTTTCTTGTTATAATAGGTATTTGTTCTTGTTGTTGTTTTATTCTGTACTCACGACCTTTTTAAATGATCATTCCATGCTACGTGCGTAAAGTTCACGTTGACGTTGAAGAGCTGTTGGTCAAAATTTTATAGAACCCTAAGTCAAACTTCTACCGCATGCCATACTCCAGTTGCTCTGCGAGTATTTAAATCATTAATATTTAGGAATATAAAAGAAATGTTTAATCAAAACAAAACGAAAGAAAAAGTTTGCTCCAACAACGGTAGGTGTTCGTCTTGGCGATCCCAACGGGTCTTAGGCAGTATCCACTGCACTTGCGATAAGCGAGTATCAATAGCACAGGCCTTTGTCAGCCAGATGAGGGGAGTGGAGGGGTTTCCACTGCAGCTTGACGAGGGTGGAACCACAAGAGGAGCGCCTGATCCGGTCGAATAAAAACTCCGCACAGCGGACTTGGTTGGCTGTGCTCAGGTCTTCCTTTTGCTCGCATCCAAACCGGGAAGGTTATGTAACCGACGGCCGGAGGTTAAGTCCGCCCAAGCCCTGACTATGGAGCAATATGGGAGTCACTTGAGATCTACTGCAAGACGCCGTAGTCTTGGCCTCCGTCACGCCTCCGGAGTCGGATCCCTATGAAAATTGAGTTAGCATTGAGACTCACTAAATTGGCACTTAATCACCTTTTCCACGCACAATTCCGATTACAGGTGTATATACCACTCTGGTGTTCACTCGAATTAATCAATAAGTAGATTTTATTGTCACGTGTAATTGGACTTAAATTTGACAGCGTCGAGAAATATAAACGTTGGCCAAAGGGTTATTATAAAAGAATGAATTAAGTTTTGGGAAGCTTACTGCAGGAGGTCAGAGGTCAGAGAGCTTTCCTTCGACTAACTGTTCAATCGTTCGATCATTGTCAATCGTGATTGGTCTTAGCCATTCTCTAGCTATTTTCGCTATGGAAAAGTTCCTATAATTTTAAATGCGAGGTTGGGTCGAAAAGTTTCTGTAAGTGTAAGCTTAGCTGGTCACTACACCCACAGATAAGGGTAACGAGTCTGATTCTAGGAAGCCTTATCTGGAAGTATCTCTTGTTTTCTGCTTTGCATATCTTTCAAATGGTAAACTCCTAATTTCTTGCCCTTCTCATCTTCTTACTCATAGTAGTACGAACTACGTCTCTTATAAACTTTGGCTGGGAGAAAAACGGGTGCCAATTTACTACTAAATTTCTTCATAGCACTGCTTTGCGTAAAGTTTCTAGCATAAACTAAATCGCCGTTTTTAAAATCTATCTGCCGAGTTCGTAGATTGTATCTAGTTGCATTTTCTTCATGTACTCTGTTTATGTTTAGCTTAGCTTGTCGTCTCTGCAGTTGTAAAACGTCTGGCTTGTATAACCGAGAGTCGTCCGCTAATAAGTTAAGACTGCGCAAGAGACTGTAGTCCTTGCCGTTGAGAATCATATTCTGACCAAAAGTCAGAAAGTATGGCGATGAACCAGTGCTTCGGTGTAAAGACGCTCTTAAAGATCCACTAATCGCATCTAGGTTTTCATCCCAATTGGTGTGATCTTTCCCTATATAAGCTCTTACAGCGGCTAATACCGATTTATTAAGTCATTCGCTCGCATTGGCCTGCGGAGAATATATGGCTGTAAGTTTTTGCTGTACTCCAAAACTAGTAAGAAAAGCTTGAAAATAACTTGACTTAAACTGACTGCCATTATCAGAAAGTATTACTTCTGGAACGCCAAATGTATAGAATATTGTCCCCTTTAGGTAATCGCATATTTTAGGAGCAGTGAATTTCTTGAGAGGACAAAAAATGAAATCGGGTGTTATGATCAACAACGATAAGGAAGCCTATGTGACCCCTTTTCGTGCGAGGATATGGCCCTAACAGGTCAATATATAGTTTTTGAAATGGCCTATCGGATGTCAAAGGTTTCCCCATTGGTGGTTTAAGAATAGTATTTGGACTTTTTGTAGTACGACAAACGACGCAATCAGATATATAGTTGCGAATTTGCGTGACCATTCCAGGCCAAAACAAATATCTCTTTAGTTTGTCCACGGTTTTACTCATACCACAATAAGCCGAACTAGGTGCATCATGAGCCTGGTACAAGATGTCTGGTACTAAGGCTAAAGGTATCCAAAGTTTCCAAGGATTTCCTTGATTTAAATCATCCGATGCAAACATGGTTCTTTTATAGATATATCCATCTATAACTTGTAAATCGGAAATTTTGACTGATTGTTAGATATCTTCTCTATTAAGTCCAAGTATTCTGCATATTTAAAGTGTGGAGAATCTAAGTCAACTATTGGACCTTTTTGACAAAATGTGTCAATAGCTGGCTCGTCCTGCCGAGATAAGGGGTCTGCTACGACGTTCTGAGAACCGCTACGATGTTTTATAGTGAACGTAAAAGTTCTTAACTTCATTGACCATCGAGTTAACCTTCCTGATAAGTCTTTCTGCCGCATTAACCATTAAAGGGCTGCGTGATCTGTGATGACTAAGAAATCCTGGCCTTCAATATAAGCGCGGAATTTCTTAATTCCTTTAATTACAGCGAGACATTCTAATTCGGAAACCGAGTAGTTACGTTGCGCTTTGGAAAATTTTTCGGACATATACGAAACTGGAAGTTCTACACCGTCTCGCTCTTGAGCTAGAACACAGCCAATACCAAAAGAGCTGGCGTCGCACAATAAAATGAACTGTTTGGAAATATCAGGTGTTCTGAGAATTGGCGCAGCAGTAAGGCACGATTTCAAAGTTTCAAAAGCGATCTGTGCTTTTTCGTTCCATTCTAGCGAATTCTTCTTTTTAAGGAGTTCCGTCAACGGAAAACTAACGGAAGCAAAATTTTCTACGAATCGTTGGTACCATCCGGCTAAGCCTAGAAATCCTCGCAACTGCTTAACAAAAGTTGGTTGTGGAAACTCTACTATCGCTTTAACCTTATCAGGGTTGGTTCTTATTTGCCTATTTCCAATTATAAAGCCGAGATATATGATTTCCCTCATACAAAATTTTGACATGCTAACGTTGATAGTGAGATTTGCTTTACGTAAACATAACGCGATCTCTTGCAGCAAAAGCATATGTGACTCAAAGTCCTCGGATAATACCAATAAGTCATCCAAATAAACAAATACTCTAGTCCTTAAATGAGCTGGTATAACTCGTTCCATCAGACGACAAATAGTTTGAGCCGCGTTACAAAGACCAAAAGGCATAATTTTATATTGATATAGGGGTCTATTTGGTATTGTAAACGCCGTGTATTGCTTAGAATTCTCATCGAGAGGTATCTGCCAGTATGCATGCTTCATATCGATACCACTTATGAATTTAGCTGGCGGTAAACGACTTAAGATGCCTGTTCGTGAACGGTTGCAGCTTTAATCATATATTATCAATCGGCGCATAATGCCATCCCTACTATATTATATACTATTCCTTATGTAAAAAGAAAACCTGTATACAGATTTTTTCGCTTGTTGGCAATGCCGCTGCGACAGCGTCGTCTTGTGGAATTGGATTTAGTGTCAAATAGACTTCACAACTAAAAAGAATAAAAATCATACAGTCCACACAACTCGCTCTTATTTCAGACCATATTGTTGGTCCTTCGTTTCGGATTCTTGGACAGTTAGTGAAGTGCTTTGATTCTCAGGGTAATTGTTTGCAATGGAACAATTAAAAGCATTTGTTAAAGGCCGTGCCAGGCTCAAGGCCAACATCACACGTTGTCTCTCATGGGCAGAGCAAGCGGAATTACCAACACAGGCAGAGATCAACACACGCATACAACTTCTCCACGAAGTTTGGAAGGAATTCAACCAACTCGGCGATAGCATTGCTCTTCACGAGGGAGTGGAAGGATACGTCGATCCGGAGATCGATAATGAGGTATACGAAGAGAAGTACCTAAGGGCAAACGCAATTCTCAAGGAAAAAAGTGATACTCTACAAGTAAATACATCGGCAAGCATTGCGAGTGGCAGCAACGTTTTGCATTCCAACGGCGACGCAATTGTAAATTTGCTACAGCAAAACCAACAACTATTTGAGCGACTCGCTGCAAATCAGGCTAGTTCGAGTACCCCTATTCATGGTGGTGGAGACGTCAGTTCAAATTCGGTACTCACGGCGAATTCCAATCTGAGTGAATTGCCGAAAATTCAAATTAAGCGGTTCTCTGGCAACTACACAGAGTGGCCCTCCTTTCAAGACATATATGAAAGTACAATTCATAACAAACAGCACTTGTCCAACACGCAGAAGTTTCATCACTTAAAAACACTACTCGTTGATGAGGCTGCCAACTTGGTTCGACATTTGGCAATTACGGACACAGCTTACAACACAGCTTGGGAACGTCTTTAGGAAAGATACAATCGCCCACGGCACATAGTTAACTCATTTTTGGAGCAGTTTATGAGCTTACCAACTACTACAAAGGTAGATGCATCAATTCTACGGAAGGTATCAGACGGAGCAAACGAAATTGTTCGCGGATTGGATGCGGTCAACCAAACGGGACGCGATTGCTGGATCATCTATCTGGCCCTGGAGAAACTTGACGCTGACACGCGGCGCAGCATGAGCGCAGCATGGACATAGATTCCCCCACTCTCGAGGAATTCTTCAAATTTCTCGATTCTCGCTGCGAGGAACTGGAGCTGAGTAAACGGGAGCTTGCTATTGGTGGCGGGGCAATTCAACATGTAGAGAAACCAAAAAGGGTCACACAATCAATGGTTGCGGTCGAAGGCAATGGCTGCACCTAATGTAATGCTACCGATCATACCCTGTATAGCTGTCAGCAGTTCTTGGACATGCCCGGGATGCAGAGGCGATCTTTCGTGAAGGAGAAATCACTGTGCTACAACTGCTTGCGACCTGGTCATGGAGTTAGCAAGTGCAAGTCTACATACAAATGTAGACAATGCAAGGGAAATCATCACTCGCTCCTACATATCCAAGCGAATCCACAAGCTATTGGGAATATTTCGCAGGTATCAGGAGAGGATGAGCGAATCATAAGCGCGCCCGACAATACTTCGGTGACGCTTAGTCATCTAGCCCAAGGAGATAACACTAAATCGGTTGTGTGTGCACAGGGCACTGCAAAATCTGCAAAGGAAATGGAAATGAAGCGGAGCATACTACCAACTGCCATGGTATATGTACAAAACGCAAAGGGTGACCACGTAACATGCCGTCTCTTATTGGATACGGGCTCAGAACTTTCATACGTATCCGAACGTTGCATTCAAGCTCTCGGATTGACACGGTCGGCATCACGTATCTTGATCACAGCAGTTTGCATATCAAGCCTCGTATTTCCGAGGATCATTTGGTTGTATACGCTCACGTGCTAGGCAGAATCACCTCTTCACTGGAACGACAAAACATCGATGCATCGGCACTCGAGGTGTTCAAGGATCTGCAGTTGGCGGATACACAATTCAACACAAACTCGCCTGTTAACATCCTATTGGGAAGCGAACACGTTTGGTCAGCGTTTACAGGACGAAAGATGTACGACAACAAGGGAAATCTGATCGCCATTTCATCGGTATTTGGATGGGCTATAACCTCACTCATCACATCCAATCCAAGCAACGCTGTTGCACTAACCACAAACGTTGATATAGGCGTTACTCTACAAAAGTTTTGGGAATCGGAAAACGTTCGTAGCAGCGCAAAATTGGAACCAGAAAATGATCAAGTCGAGAAACACTTTATCGCCACTCACAGTCGCGATGAAAACGGGAAGTATATCGTAGAACTTCCATTCAACAACGATATCCCCGAATTCGGAGGAACGCTACAAGGAGCAGTAAAACGCTTTAAATCAGTTGAGCGACGGCTACAGCAGAATGAGCATCTACGTAAACAGTACGTAAACTTTATGCGGGAATATATAAGTCTAGGGCACATGCGTGAGGTGCCGCCGGAGGAAAACGCTACCGGAAATCAGTTTTATCTACCACACCATCCAGTGCTGGGTCGGAAGCTACGAGTTGTTTTCGATGGGTCATTTCGCGACGCCAACGGTAAGGCTTTAAATGACACCCTGATCACAGGGCCCAGTATCCAGCGCGATCTGTTCGCGGTGTGCCTTCGTTTTCGAATGTACAGATATGCCTTCTCAGCGGACATCGTAAAAATGTTCCGCCAAATATGGGTAGACGAAAAGCATCGCAATTTTCAGAAAATCGTTTGGAGAGAGGATCCATCCGATCCCATAAAGCATTTTCAATTGTGCACTGTTACCTACGGAACTTCATGCGCACCATTTCTGGCAGTGCGAGTGCTTGAACAACTTGCTGTCGATTATCAAGAGGAATTCCCCATTGCTTCGAAAATCCTGCTGGAGGATTTTTATGTCGATGACGTTCTTACTGGATCAAACAATGAGGATGAACTGCTTCGAAACCGAAACGAGCTAATTCAGTTAATGTCTCGCGCAAACCTTGAACTCAGAAAATGGGTATCCAACACACCATTTATACAAACGGATGATACCGACACACAATCGGCGCACACAACCCCGGTGAAGGTTCTAGGACTGTACTGGCATCCTGGAAAAGACACTTTAACGTACAATGTCGGCCTAGCTGCCAGTCCTGATTGCACTAAGAGACAAATCTTGTCCGACGTCTCGAGAATATTTGATCCTCTCGGGTTATTAGCACCCGTTGTAATCCAATTTAAAATTCTGTTCCAAAAGCTCTGGCTATTGAGTTTGGATTGGGATGACCCGCTCCCAACTAAACTGGCCAACAACTGGCTGAAGTGGAGAGCAGATCTGGACGCTCTTCAAAAATTCCAACTTCCACGATTTGTTGCCAACCACCCGGACAACATCGAACTCCACGGATTTTCGGATGCATCAACCAAGGCGTACGCTGCTGTGGTGTTCAGCAGAGTCACAAGTGACAATGGCTCTATCTCGGTGTCCATTGTGGCTGCAAAAACAAGAGTGGCTCCACTGAAGCAACAATCCTTGCCACGTCTGGAACTTTGTACGGCACTTCTTCTAAGCCAACTAATACGCTCGATCACATCTGGATTACGCCACAAGAACATAACTGTTTTTGGCTGGTCCGACTCTTCAATAGTGCTCTTCTGGTTATCGTACGCCCCAGCCCGACTTAAGACATTTGTTGGAAACAGAACATCGGAAATCCTTGACATCATTCCAAGGAGTGATTGGCGTCACGTAGACTCCAAAACAAACCCAGCTGACTGTGCGTCCAGAGGACTGCTGGCTGCTGAGCTCATTGACTTCCAGTTGTGGTGGAATGGGCCTCCATGGCTACGGAACAAGGATCAATACATGGTCAAGTTGAACGATTCACGATTCGGTTTATCTCTTACAGATAAACGCATACAAGGAGAAGTCAAATCCAACTGTTTGATTACACTGGCTGAAGCAACTCAAATTCATCCACGAGTGTCTTTCTGGCTTAAGCTTGTACACATCATTGGCTACGTGATGCGATTTATTCAACGTACACGAAGTCCATCCCGCGAAAGGGTATCTGGCGCTCTTACATTAGACGAGATCAAGGCGGCAAGGATTCTTTGCATAAAGCACGCACAAGGCTGTTTCAAAGACGAGTATCAGTTGCTCCTCGCTAAAAAACCCCTAAGGAACCGATCACAGCTGATTAAACTAGCACCAATTATCGACGAAAACAGTTTGCTGAGGGTAGGCGGACGACTTCACCATTCGCAGTTACCAAGGGATGCAAAACACCCAATTTTGCTACCGAAAACACATCGGATCTCCAAGCTAATTGTGAAGCACGATCACCGAGTGAACCTCCACCCGGGCGTTTCCTCACTCTTTGTCATGGTTCGGCAGAAATTCTGGATAGTTGAAGCACGTAACCTTATTCGCAAAATCACACACGATTGCTTAGCTTGCTTTCGTCAACGCTACAACACATCCCAGCAACAGATGGCTAATTTACCCAGCGTTTGCATTACACAAGCGCTTCCTTTTGTGTATACTGGTTGCGACTATGCAGGACCAATTCTTCTGAAGGATGCCAAGGTTCGGAAGCCTCGTATCAGCAAGGGCTACATATGCCTATTTGTTTGCATGGTCACCTCGGCCATCCACCTGGAGCTTGCCACCGACCTCTCGACGGAAACCTTCTTGGCTGCCTTGCTGCGCTTTATATCCTTACGTGGCAAGTGTAGTAAGATCTTCAGTGACAATGGCACAAACTTTATTGGAGCTAAACGATCCCTCGACGAGATGCAAGAATTGCTCACTTCTCAGGCACACAAGGACATTGTAACAAGCACTCTAGCGGATGATGGTATCAAATGGGTACTTATTCCTCCGAGAGCCCCTCACTGGGGAGGAAATCACTGGAAACTCCACGCTCACCTTTGAGCAGATGCGTACCCTTCTTGCACAAATAAGTGCTGTGATAAATTCACGCCCCTTGTGCCACACACCGGATACCGAAACCACCTACTTATCACCCGTCCACTTCTTAATCGGGCGACCATTAACAACAGCTCCAGATCCCGATGTGACTCACATTTCAGTGGGCTGATTAGGATATTGGCAAAGCATCCAGTCTATACTCCAAGGATTCTGGAAGAAGTGGCATCAGGAGTATCTGACTACCCTGCAACAACGTCCAAAATTGACTACTTCAACACCCAACATTTCGACCGGTGATGTAGTGCTCGTAAAGGAGTCCAATTCACCACCGGCATCTTGGCACATCGCACGGGTTTTGGAAGCTTATCCAGGAAATGATAACCTCGTTCGAGCACTCAAATTGAACACCCCCACAGGAGAGATGACCAGACCGATCACAAAAATTGCTGTATTGCCCCATTCAGAAACTGTGTTTCAGGGCGGGCCGGGATATTCGTGAACGGTTGCAGCTTTAATCATATACTATCAATCGGCGCATAATGCCATCCCTACTATATTATATACTATTCCTTATGTAAAAAGAAAACCTGTATACAGATTTTTTCGCTTGTTGGCAATGCCGCTGCGACGGCGTCGTCTTGTGAAATTGGATTTAGTGTCAAATAGACTTCACAACTGAAAAGAATAAAAATCATTCAGTCCACACAACTCGCTCTTATTTCAGACCAATGCCATCGATATGGGGTAATGGGTATGCGTCTCGCTTCGTGACTTTGTTTACTTCTCTCGAGTCAAGACACAGACGATTTTTGTCACCCTTTTTTACTAAGACACAGTTGCTGCTCCAAGCACTAGTTGACTCTTCAATAACATCTAATGCTAGCATGTTATCTACTTCAGCGAACATCAGCTTTTCGACTGCTGGTGAAACTGGCCAATGCCGCTGTTTAACAGGACTCGCATTTCCTATGTCAATGCTATGTGTGGATAAAGTGGTACGACCTAAACCTTCGGAAGCAAATGATGGAAATGTTTTAATTACTGAATCAAGTAGGCGTTTTTCCCCTTCATTCAGCTCATGATATTTTGGAGACTCTTCATTATCATCCAAAGTTCCGATATCTAACTTAGATACGGCCGGTTCGCTTGTAATTTTATTTAATAATCCGAACTTTTGCCAAGAGTCGATGCCTAAGTAGACATCCTGTTTAAGGTCGGGTATTATAAATAGTTATAGTTATCTCCATACTTAACAGAAGTAGTGAGTTTTGAAACTACTTTGCTTTCTGTTCCGTTCGCAGCGCGAATTACACCTGAGCATTTTTTTACGTTTTTGTGTTTGAGAAAATTCTGAGCAGCAGATCCGCCTATGCAGCTTATAGTTGCCTTAGAATCTAACAAAGCCTTATAATTCTGACCCTCTATCGAAATATCCGTATAGAGTCTTTGATCATCACTAAGTACTATAGCGGAAATAAGATTCAGTCGTTCTTGACGTACTTTCTTCCAAAACTCTCTTATTCTTCTAGTAGATCGTTGGGTTTTAAAAGAGTCCCAATATTATCTACATTATTAAATATTTCCTTACGCAAACATCCTTTTGTCGGTTTTCCGGATTACAGTTTGGACAAGTCGGTTTTTATTTGTCTTTGAGTCCACAACCGTAGCAAAATATAATTCTTTTTGCCATGCAATCGTCGAATCTGTGATACTGCTTGTCACAATTCCAACAAGTTGGGATATTTCGGTATGAATTTGATTAACCGCCTCATCTACTCTTACTGAACCTGTTTCTTCGTCCTCGTTAGTTAACTCTGTAACGTATGAGCGGAAAGGTTTTGGCTTGAATGTTCTGAGATTGTTATAAAACTGTTCATGTCTACGCACTTCGTGTCGGAGTTGTGCTCTATTTAAGATTTTAAGATGCAGCAACTCGTGATGTAGACTCGGTTTCGCGTTCCTAACTAGTAATTCAACTAATTGTGCTTCGGACACTCCGTTTTAAAGTCTATCCATCAATCGTTCCATATTTTCCTGGAAATCTTCAAAGGCTTCGTTTTCACCTTGCTTGCGTTTTCGGATTCCCTCCGAAATATCATAGTCTGTCTCTAGATCTTCGAATCTTTTCCTAAATTCGCTGCAAAATGTGTTCCAATCGAAATTCGGATTGTTCCGATGAAACTTCCAATACCAATCGCTTGCTTTGCCTGCGAAAAAAAGGTACAAATGGTCACATAAAAGTCTATAATCATTACACAGATTTTGTTTGTTAAGTGAGCATACCCTGTAAATAAATTCATCCATTCTGATGCTTGTTTTTCTGCCATCAAACTTTAATCCCCATTTTTGAATTAATCCTGATACCTTTTCTGGACTAACATATGAGCTTGTATTACTCCGGCTTACGCCTCTTTCTTCTACGTTGTTACAGCCATGGTTCTAAGAGTAAGGGTTTTGATCAGAATCGTTCCTACTGAGATCCCTATTTGATTATATATTGCCAGGTGTTGAATTTGTGTGTGTGGGTTGAGTTAATTGTAAGTTGTCCAATTGACTTTTAATAGATGTCTCTATAGTCTTCCCTAAGTAAGAGGTAAGTTGATCCATATGTTGGGCCTGTTGTTGGCTAACTGTGAACTGTATATAATTCATCAACTCTGGTTGAGTGCTAAGAGCCATACTGGAAGTTGTTGGAGGTTCTGATAAGAGCCTATCCCAATTTCCTCGGTAAGTATTTCTGGTTGACATTCCCCGTTTAGGTGGTGTACCTTGGACTCTGCCTGTTCGGGTATTTCTTCGTGATTGACTATTGTCATCTTGATACTCGCTTACGCCACTGCGGCATTTAATTCAGCAAGTAAAGTATTGTTAGAATAAGATAAATTCGATTCGTTGCAATCCGCATTGCAAGTTGGACAAGTTTGTGTAATTTTTAAATGATTAATAATACACCGTTTGTGAAATGTATGCCTGCAATTTGCTGTTGCAGACAGAACTGCTGGAGTAAAGTTTTCTCTACATATAGTACAGCTGCTTTCGGTGCCTTGTGACACTTCAACTGCATTATCAGAATTTTGTTTGGCTGCCATCTTATTATGTTATTATAATATTTATAAATGTTTGGTTTGTCTTTCCTTATGTCGGTCACTTCTATCAGAATTCTTAGTTGTATCTATCTTAGATTGTGGATTGTAGCTGGTCTATTGCCTCATGCTTGTGTTTTCTCGAAAATCGGACAGTATACGGACTTTTAAAAGTGTGAGTATAATGTATTCCTGGAAAATCAATTTGTAAACAAGGTTGAGTTAAAAAAACGTATGGTGATGAGCTTCTGTGGATTTAAAACGGCTGCCTTTTGGTCGATAAACTCTCTTTCAAATTGAATCGCATGCTCCTAAATTTGACTATCTCTTCCAAATCGATTCTCTCAATCCAATATGTTAATTTATTGAAATTAGTTTTATTGTGTCTTAATTGTGGATGAATCAGTCTAGACCTTCGTGTGCTATAACAAGTTAACAACCTGTCGAGTTCCACGTCTGGGCGCCAAAATGTGTAGTGTACGTAGTTTGAAGGGTTTTCCTATTTGGCCTTTTTATAGTGGGTGGTGGTTACTACAAAAGAGGACCTGGTACTTCCTTAGCTGGGATGTGCACTCTTGCTAGGCTCGGGTCTAGCTCGCCGTATGTCGTGGTTCTTTTCAGCCAGGGATAGTAAGACGCTACTACATTTGATTAGTGCGGCTTATTCAAAACAATAAATCATAATCAAAGCTGAACTGGAGAATTAATGTGAGAAAATTAAATCATGAACATACTGTAGATGCACGCCGACTCGCGTTAAATATGTACTAAGGATTCTGATATTCATTGGGAATTAAGGTGTTAATAATTCCCCTCGTCTTTACCCTCCCTACCATGACAAGGTTGCTAAAATTCCTCCTTGTCCCTTGGCCGAGTTCAAATAACCCTACCACATAATAAAGAAAATGTCCGACTCAAGTACTCGACAAACCATTATACTTATTTATTCAGCATTCATCTTTAATAAATCTATATCTCACTTGTAATTCCATTTTTCAAAATTTATCTTCATTGTTCCTTCATTTAATTTAAATTACAAATAACCAATCTTAACCTATCTTCTATTCCTTCCTATTTATTCCTTAACCCATGGTTTAATTTATGGTATCTAATATAGTTAATAAGTATTTATATATCAAGTAAGAAAGTTAATATAATCATAAAAAAGAGCAAGAATTTAAAAAGCAGTAGTGTGGCATTTGATAGAATTTTTATAATAAGTATTTGTTCTTGTTGTTGTTTTATTCTGTACTCACGACCTTTTTAAATAATCACTCCATGCTACGTGCGTAAAGTTGGGCCCAAGTTCACGTTGACGTTGAAGAGCTGTTGGTCAAAATTTTATAGAACCCTAAGTCAAACTTCTACCGCATGCCATACTCCAGTTGCTCTGCGAGTATTTAAATCATTAATATTTAGGAATATAAAAGAAATGTTTAATCAAAACAAAACGAAAGAAAAAGTTTGCTCCAACAACGGTAGGTGTTCGTCTTGGCGATCCCAACGGGTCTTAGGCAGCATCCACTGCACTTACGATAAGCGAGTATCAATAGCACAGGCCTTTGTTAGCCAGATGAGAGGAGTGGAGGGGTTTCCACTGCAGCTGGACGAGGGTGGAACCACAAGAGGAGCGCCTGATCCGGTCGAATAAAATATCCGCACAGCGGACTTGGTTGGCTGTGCTCAGGTCTTCCACTTGCTCGCATCCAAACCGGAAAGGTTATGTAACCGACGGCCGGAGGTTAAGTCCGCCCAAGCCCTGTCTATGGAGCAATATGGGAGTCACTTGAGATCTACTGCAGGCGGTCAGCGGAGTTGGCTAAAGACGCCGTAGTCTTGGCCTCCGTCACGCCTCCGGAGTCGGATCCCTATGAAAATTGAGTTAGCATTGAGACTCACTAAATTGGCACTTAATCACCTTTTCCACGCACAATTCCAATTACAGGTGTTGGGGGGCGATGTTGCCGCAAAAAGATTCCAGGGGTTGAACAGATGAACCGAAATCCCACGTCGCAAACGAAAAAAACCAAAGGGGCTCGAAAGAAGAAGTCGGGGGCGTCGTGGATTCAGTCAGCTTTATTCTGCCGCATACATGGAACTAACTGCTAGCTTAACATAAGGGAAAACAGAAGCCGCTACAGCCAGAGCGGACGATCGGCGACGGCTGCTGCATTTAAAACCCGAGAGAGAGAGAGAGTCAGATTGTGCATGGAGGGGCGAGCGCGGATGCGCTCTTCAGCGCGGATGCGCTCTTCAGCGCGGATGCGCTCTTCAACGCGGCTGCGCTCTTAAGTTTAGATGAGCGGCGGCATAACGGCCCCTCACCTAAACATCCCGCCCCCCTTGCAATCACTCGGGTTGCAACAGGTCCCTCGTCGTTACGGTTGGTGACAGGCTCCGGACACGACCCATCCAAACACGGTGCTCTGAGCCACCGGCAGTCCGTCCTGGATCTTCAGGAAGCCCGGTTGCATGATCCGCGGGTACATATCCGCGCCCAAGACAACGGAAATCGTCGCCGGCAGATAGAACCGCTCATCCGCCAATGTCACGCCTCGGAAGTGGGCGCGCACCGCCTCGCTCAGCTCACGAGACGGCGTACGAACGCGCACGTGAGGCTCGATTTTAAACACGACATCTAGCCGTACGCTATCATCGATTTTGGACCCCACGGTGGCCGAACAAACTTGTTCGTCCCCCACGCTGGTAGTGGGCAGACGGAAACTCGCCGCCAGCGATGCGTCGATGCAGCTCGAGGACGTACATGGGTCGATGAGGGCCCCCGTGTCGAAGATCCGGTTCCCGGTGTTAATACGCACTAGCGCAGTCGGCAGCACGTTAACGCTGTTCCGCTGCAGCAGCGACGATAGGGTGGGCGCAGCGGTCGCGTCCTGCGGGTGCCCTTGACGAGAGGCGGAAAATTGCCTAGGCGCGGATGACGCGGGCGGACGAGCGGTGGACGGCAACCGATGAGTGGCGGACGAAGGCCGTGAAGCATCTGAGGCATCTGAAGAGCGCCGGGAAGTCGATGGCCGTGGACCGGCTTGTGAATGCCGGAAAGTGGCGGACGCAGGCCGAGAAGGACCCGAACCGCGCCGGGAGTTGGCAGATGACGGCCGAGCGCCAGCTGAGACACTCCGTGTCCTGTCTCCCGCGCTCCGTGACCGGTGCTCCTCCTGACGCGGCTGGCGCCGAGCCCGCGGCTTCTCCACGAGGTGCAGCAGCGAGTGGTGATCCTGACCGCACGTCCTACAGCAGTCTCCACGCCGACACGATCCGTCGGAGTGCTCGTGAGCCAGGCAGCTGGAGCAATACCGGTTCACGAGGACCGCCCGGAGCCGCTTCTCGGCACTGAGTCGCAGAAAACGCCGACACTTTTTTAACGGATGGATCCCGCTGCAGACTCGGCATCGGTAGGACTGTGTACCTCGAGTACATCTGCTTTCCAGTGACTGGGCGCTGCGTGGACGTGGCGACATCTTGCTGAATATGACTGGCGGAAATATGATGAAGAAACAAAAACGTTATCAGAATTGGTGTGAATTTCGATTTGGAACTACGGGCAGAGCTACGAGACAGCACAATGGACAGGAACATTGGAGCAGAAGAACTGCATAATTATTGTGGGCAGGCGGACGCTTCCATCGGAAGAAGCACGACCTTCGCAACGGGCCGCTTGACGAGCCCTCGCGCGGTGCGGATGTCGATCACGCGGACATGGCCATCGGATCCTGGATACACCGCGTCAACCCTGCCTAATCGCCACTCATTGGACGGAAGGTTGTCCTCCTTGATGACCACCATATCCCCAACGCGGAGATTCCTCGTAGGGGCTCGCCACTTATTCCTCTTATGGAGCTCCTTGAGGTACTCTTCCTTCCATCGCAGCCGAAATTGCTGCTGAAGAGCCTTCAGGTGCTGCCAGCGGTTAATAATGGACGTGGTGTCCCCCTTTAATTCGGGTTCAACCGTGGCGAGAAGTGGACCTCCCACAAGAAAGTGCCCGGGTGTAAGCGCCAACAGATCAGCAGGGTCTTCGGACATTGGCGCGAGCGGCCGCGAATTTAGGCACGCCTCGATCCTCGCCAGAAGAGTAGCCAGCTCCTCAAAGGTGTATTTCCGCGTTGCGGTGGACTTGTAGAACAAGGTCTTGAAGCTCTTGACGCCTGCCTCCCACAGGCCCCCCATGTGGGGGGCTCCCGGAGGAATGAAATGCCAGAGAAGCTGCTGGTGACTATATGCACCAGTCACAGCCCCTTTTAGGCTCTGGAGAAAATCGCGAGATAGTAGGCCCGCTGCCCCCACAAAGGTCTTCCCGTTGTCCGACTGCACTTGACGGGGGCATCCTCTCCGGGACACGAACCGAGCGAAAGCAGCCAGAAATTTCTCGGTCGTGAGGTCCGACGTAGGCTCTAAATGGATGGCCTTAGTGGAGAAGCACACAAACACCAACACATACCCTTTTGTGATGAGGCAGGCTCGCCCCGTATAGTTTTTGATTTCGAAAGGACCGGCATAATCTACACCGGTGTACGTGAATGGGCGCGAAAAGGACGTCCGTTCCTTAGGTAGCTCTCCCATAAGTTGCGTCTGCAACTTCTTCTTGTGGATGACACATACCTTACAAGAATAGACGACGGACTTGACCAAATTCCTCACCCTTGGAATCCAGAATTTGGCCCGGATCAAACGGATCATCAGCTGATTACCCCCATGCAGCGTGATGCGATGCGTAAACTGAACAAGGAGTCGAGACAGATGGCAGTCGTACGGAAGGATTATAGGGTGCCGTTCGTCATATTGGAGGAGTTCAGAGGACGTGACCCGGCCACAGGCTCTCATAAGGCCTTGCGAATCCATGAAGGGATTTAGATTTTGAATCGAACTGGATGCTGCTACTGGACGCTTTTCGCTTAAGCAGCCAATCTCAGAAACGAAGTGTCTGCGCTGAGTAACGGAAACTAGAAGACGTTCAGCCGACGTAATCTCATTAGCTGTCAGGTGCTCTTCGCACGGAGATCGAATCTTCCGCGCGCTCTGGATGAAGCGATAAACATAGGCAAGGACTCGTAATGCCCTGTCGAGCGTGGAAAACCGTTCAAGAAGATCTTCGGGGGGCGCCTTCGCGACATGGACCTTGACTGCTCGCTTCTCGAGTTCCGTCACAGGGGCATCATTGCCTTGACTGGGCCAATCGCTGCGAGGCCTTTGCAGCCAGTCAGGACCGTGCCACCACAACTGGTTGTCCGCAAGATCTTGGAGAGCTACGCCCCGGCTAGCGAGATCTGCAGGGTTGTGCTCGGATCGGACATGAGCCCATTTCTGCACGTCGGTGAACTGGGTGATTTTGGTCACTCGGTTGGCCACGAACGTCGTCCACTGACACGCTGGCTTCTGCAGCCAAGCGAGGACAATAGTCGAGTCCGTCCAACAGTGTAGGGCGGACGCGGCCCCTGGCATCTTTGGCAGAACGGCGGTGGCCATCTCCGACAACAACAGGGCACCGCACAGCTCTAGCCGAGGGAGCGACACCGTTTTAACTGGGGCCACTCGAGTCTTTGCAGTCAGCAGGTTCACTATTACCGTAGACCCAACCTCGACACGGACGTAAATTGCTGCGCCGTACGCCTTCTGTGAAGCGTCGCAGAACCCGTGGTGCTCGATCTTTAGGTGTGGTCGGAACGAGACCCATCGAGGAACACGAATCTGATCGAGTACCGAGTAATTCTTCAGGAAGTCAACCCATCGCAGACAGAAATCTTGAGGGAGGGCGTCGTCCCACCCTAGATCCAGAAGCCAAATGTCCTGCATGAACATTTTTGCCCGGACAATGAAAGGAGCAAGCCAACCTGCTGGATCGAACAATTTGGCAATTTGGGAGAGGATTTGGCGCTTCGTGAATGACGAGCCGGAAGTCAATTCTGGCGGAACAAAGAAGAACTCGTCCGTCGTCGCTTTCCACCGCACGCCGAGTGTCTTGGCCGTGCTCTCTGCATCGATATCGAGGAAATCAGCCCGAAGGAGGTGGTCGCTCGGAATGTCGACCAGGATCGCCTTGCTATTCGACGTCCATTTCCTAAGAGGAAACCCTGCCGACTCGAGGGCCTCCTTTAGCTCCCGAATCGCAGCTTGGGCTTCGGCTTTGGAGTCTGCCCCCGCGAGAACGTCATCGACATACATAAATTGCCGGATAATTTGGCTTGCCTGCGGATACTTCAACTCTTCGTCGTCAGCGAGCTGCTGTAGGACACGTATCGCTAGGAATGGGGCACAATTGACACCGAAGGTGACCGTTTTTAATTCGTAGTCGCGGATATCCCCATCGGGATTGCGGAACAAAATACGTTGGAGCGGAGTATGCTTGGGGTCTACCCAAATTTGCCGATACATCTTCTCGATGTCGGCGTTGAAGACAAACCTAAAGTATCGCCACTTTAGGATTTGAATCGTCAGGTCGGATTGTAAGACTGGGCCCGCGTAAAGAATGTCGTTCAGACTGGTCCCGTTTGCGGACGGGCTCGAAGCATTGAAGACTACTCGCACCTTGGTGGTCGTGCTTTCGGGCTTGAAGACGGCATGATGTGGAAGATAGTAGGTAGCGGAACTGCTCACGGGAGAAACCTCGGTCATGTGGCCTAAGTCGATGTATTCCTGGATTACAGAGTCATAGCGGGCCTTAAGGGGCGGATCCCTCTTCAGGCGCTGCTCATTACGCAGGAATTGAGCAAGAGCAAAGGACCGTGAAGCCGATAGCTCGGAACCCTTCTGCTCGGGGTCGCGTAAGGGGAGCGTCACAACGTACTTGCCACACTCATCCCTTCTCGTCGTCTGGACAAAATTGTGCTCGCAAACTGAATCCGATTCCGAAATGATCTGTGTGGGCACATCTTCCACCTCCCAGAATTTGGTGAGGAGCTGATCCAGTGAGTCACCGAGGCTACGGGCAACTCGTGTGGAAAAAACGGACACGCTGCGGGGGTTGGCTGGAGATAATGGGCCTGTCAGCACCCATCCAAAAATGGTCTCCTGACCGAGAAGCGACCCGCAGATGTTAGCCTTGGAATTACCGAGGAGAATGGACGGAAGAATGTCAGCTCCTATTAACACATCGACTTGGGAGCTCTCAAAGAAGTTGGGGTCCGCTAGGGGAATGTTGGGCAGCCCCTTGAGACGATCTCGCGGAATCGGATATGATGGCAGATTTCCTGCCAACTGCGGAAGAACGTAAGCCGCAGACTCTAACTGTAGCCCGGGTCTAGACGGCGACCGAATGGAGAAATGGCACAATTTAGTAGACTGCGCGGAAATGGTCTGATTGAGGCCGGAAACTTGGGCTTGAATCGTCTTGAAAGGAAGCTTGACAAGGTTGAACAGTCGTTCTGTTATGAAAGTGGCTTCGGACCCTGAGTCTATCAGTGCTCGTGCCTGGAAGCTGCACCCCAAATGGCACACGTTGATAAGGGCCGTGCCCAGTAGGACGGCTCCTGACCCGGAGGCGAAACACACCTGCACATCCGACTGATCCTCTGAGCCGTTTGTGCTTCTGGCAGTCTGTGCGGTTCGAGCCCTTGCTGGCGTAGGCGGACTTGGAGCGGTAGCGAACGGATTGCCGCGGTGCAGGAGGGTGTGGTGTCGGCTGTGGCATGTGAAGCAGGTATGGGCGCTCGTGCAGTCTCGCTGCTGGTGCCCTCGGGCAAAACAGTTTAAGCATAACTGCTTCCTCTTAATGTAATCAGAGCGCCCATTTACGTCCATTTCTAGGAACCGCGGACATAAGCGAATGGGGTGGCTCTCCCTCGAACAGAGATCGCAGCCCTTTTGGCCCGGAACCACTCGAGTCTCGTATGAATTGAGTCTCCGAGCAGGGGCAGTAGGAAGTCCCGACCTTGGCGGAAATTGCCCGGAGCCACTAGGCCTGACGTCGTCGATGGCCTCCAGAGTGCGATGGCGCTCTGTCAGGAAGTTATCTAATTCCTTCCATGTTGGAATTTCGGCCTTGTTATGTACGGATTGCTCCCACATAGAAAGTGTGACTTTGGGGAGCTTTGAGGAGATCATAAACACCAGGAGACAGTCCCAAGCCTCAACATTGATGGAGGACATTTCTAGAGCTGTCAGACAACTCTGAATGGTGGCTTGCAGCTCCTTCAGCGCGACCCCGGACTCTTGAGAAATAGCCTGGATGTTGAAAAGGATCTTCAACTGGCTATTGACCAATAGACGCCGGTTCTCAAAGCGGTCTGTGAGGCTTTGCCATGCTGCGACAAACCCCTCATGGGTAAGCGGAGCCTTCGAAACAATAGCGTGCGCGTCACCACTTGTTTTGGACAGCAAGTGAAACAACTTCTCTACCGGGGTGAGCCGCGAGTTTTGGATGTAAATGGCCGTAAACAAGTCTCTGAAGGTGGGCCACCGAAGATAATCACCCGCAAAGACCTCGGTATCCACTGGCGGTAACCGGCAGCCTGAAGACGCGGGCGTGTGCATATTAACGGAAGCCTGAGTGGATTGGGAGGCAATTTGCTCCTGAAGCTGGGCGATACACCTCGAATAAACGGAGTAGCAGTAGCTGTACTTCGCTTCCAGCACTGTCGAGGTGGCCGTATTGTCGTCGGACACGGCTAGTAGATCGGAGCAGCTCTCATAGCTCTTCTCCACCTTCTCCCACAGGGCCCGAATTTGGTCCCGATGGACTTCACACATATACTGGGTGCATCGTTCCGTTTCTGGGGCGCCCGGAGTATTTATGTTGGCCTCAAATTGGCTAATCCGATCTGTTGTGGCGATGAACTTTTTCAGCGCCACTTCGACCGCACTTTGAGCCATTTTTGCCACGGAGCGAGTCTGCCTTTGTGAGGGACCGGGAATGGTATCGACGGATTCGTCGCTCTTTGACCTTGCAATGGCACTGGTTGCCTTAGGCTTTAAAAGAGGCGTCCGCGGAGATGCGGATTGAGATCTGTCCAAACGGATGGATGGGATCGGACGCGGCTTTTTGTCGTCTCCCGTGGGCATTCTCAGAGTCAAATTAGCTGGTCAGCGCTTGTCGATTGACTTGCGCAATAGGTGCCTCGTGCGAAGCAGTGGCTGGTCACACTACTGTGATGAGAAAGGTGAGATCGCGGATAAAATGCGACTACAAGGAACTATTTGGAAACTAGGCGGCGACGTCGAAAGGACAGAATTTGCGGCACAATTTAAATGTGGAAAAACTTCAGGAGCCAAAAAACCCAAACGGAGACGAAATTTGTTGAGATTGTAGGCGGATGTAGCCTGATGCGGAGTAAAATCAGCGTTGGAGGCACGGAAAATAGACAAGTACCGGGAAATTCGCGCTCGTTCGGAAAACAAAAAATTATGACAATTTATAAATCTATATTTATATAAATGTGGCTCGTACGTAGGTATTTTCGTAGATAATTCTCAACTATTTTCGAAATTATTTGTAGCGGATCCGGACAGGTGGACTTGACCTTGGCTTGGATTTAATAACAAATAAATAATTAATTTATTTATTTATTTATATAGAGCTAACAGATAAAATAATTAATAATTATTAATTTTTGACTAAATGTCGTCGGATTTAATTATTATGGAGCCGGAAAAGTGGAATTGAAAAACGCGGTTTTATTCGATCAGAAAGTTGATGATTAAATTATTAATAATTTTCGACTTTAATTATTATGTGGCCGGAAAGGTGGAATTAAACCCTTGGCTGGTCCCCGAGCGAAAATTAATAATTAAATAAATTTAATAAATTTATTCAAAAGTTGCACTTTTGTTGGAACGGAAAATGTTTACTGGGTTACGCCGACAGCAGAGCAGTGCGTAAGTACTCAGGAGAAGCAAAAAAAACACAGCAACAAAAACAACACGGCTGCTGCAGCGGCTGAGTTTAAATTTTTTAGGAACACCATTTGCAGTGAGATGTCGTTTTATAATTGGTTGTTTTATTATAATTTTATTAGTTTCTGAAATCGGAGGCAGAAAATATATTGGCATATGTATGGGCATGCATTTAATACGGATATATGTAAGGGCATGTAGGGCATACGTTGGCACAGTGGAGCGTTGATAAGTGGACTGTATAACTGGGGGAACAGAAAAGTTATGTGGTGTAAAAATAACACTGATTGGGAGAAAAAAATATTACGACAGCGGCGGACTGTTCGGTGAATTTGGAAATTTCCGGAACTAATTCACACCGGCTGGCCAATATTAATTATGCCTTCTTTTTGTCACCACACAATTTTACTGTTCACTTGCTAAATTTTTGCGGATTAATTGCACCAAAGAAATATGTATGTTTGTATGTATGTATATGTCTGCACATATACCTCGACCGTTGGCAAGCGAATAGCGGAATAGCGAATAACGGAGAGGCCGAAAACGGCGGGGAATATGGCGAAGCACACAAAAACGGAGACGGATGGAAAATTTGCAGAAATTGAAGACGAAGAAGAGTAGAAAATTCTCAAACTGCCGTTGTGTCGGAAAACTCGGACTTGGAGTTGACACGGAAGGAAAAAATCATGCAGCAGTGTGAACGAAATTTAATGTTCGGACCACTGCTGAAGACCGGCAGAGAGACGGAGATGGAAAAATGTCGTACTTATCTTTTGGCGGAACAATGCCTGGAACTGCTGGTCGAAAATATCCAAAAAATATCCGGCTCGAAGGACCAAATGTTGGGGGGCGATGTTGCCGCAAAAAGATTCCAGGGGTTGAACAGATGAACCGAAATCCCACGTCGCAAACGAAAAAAACCAAAGGGGCTCGAAAGAAGAAGTCGGGGGCGTCGTGGATTCAGTCAGCTTTATTCTGCCGCATACATGGAACTAACTGCTAGCTTAACATAAGGGAAAACAGAAGCCGCTACAGCCAGAGCGGACGATCGGCGACGGCTGCTGCATTTAAAACCCGAGAGAGAGAGAGAGTCAGATTGTGCATGGAGGGGCGAGCGCGGATGCGCTCTTCAGCGCGGATGCGCTCTTCAGCGCGGATGCGCTCTTCAACGCGGCTGCGCTCTTAAGTTTAGATGAGCGGCGGCATAACGGCCCCTCACCTAAACAACAGGTGTATATACCACTCTGGTGTTCACTCGAATTAATCAATAAGTAGATTTTATTGTCACGTGTAATTGGACTTAAATTTGACAGCGTCGAGAAATATAAACTTTGGCCGAAAAGTTTCTGTAAGTGTAAGCTTAGCTGGTCACTACACAATCTCTGGAGTTGCTCAGCGAAAACCGACGCCTTTGGCCGGCGTCGCTCCTAGGAAGCTTGTCTTCGTCTCCCGCCTGAACCCTGGTGCTTCCGAAAATTACGTTAAGACCCATTTGAGCAGCAAGCTGAATGTTTCTGGTACTGAATTTGTCATCTCAAAGTTCAATTTTAAACAAAGACGCGATATATCTTCGTTTAAAATTGCACTTTCTGACGGCCTCTTGGACAGGGTTCTTGATACTTCCGTCTGGCCTGTACATGCCATAGTTCATGAATTTATATACAAAAATAGTCCTTGGGCTCGTGCGCCTCAGACTCCCTGAGCTTTGCCTTCAAAAAACTGACAGACTCGTTTTCCATCCACTATCAAAACGTTTAAAGTTTACTAGGGAAACTTATTAAACTATACGTTATCTTTTGATGCCGTCGTAATTGTTTTTACGGAAACGTGGTTTAACTCTTCTGTCTGTGATACTGAACTGTTTGCAGGCAATTAGGCTGATGTCAGAGTGCGCGCGAGAAGCGATGCGATAATATTGGCCGAGAACAAGCGAGAAACCACTGCAACCTTTTACATATGCAACCGCTCGAAAGATGTCAGAGTGGAAGCGAAGCGGGTGGCGAGTTCAAGCGATAAAGCGAGAACAAAGCGAGAAAGCAGTTTGCAAACCTGCTTTATCGCTTCAACTCGCTCAGAACGTACAATTGTTTTGTTGCATTCTGATCTTTTTTTACAGGTTTCAGACGTCTTGTTTCCTTTTTATTGCAGTTCGCAGACGTTTTAGCTCTTAAAATAAATAAATATAATTGAAATAATTTAGAAACCAACCTAAATGTAATTATTAACTTATGGCAAGGCAGTATGGGTTGAGTTATAAAATTTGACAAATGCTTCTCCAACCGACTACTAATTTTATTTAAAATGTAGTCGAAGGTCGAAATAGACATTCTGGAATAATTAAAGAACTTTTCTGGATGCTTTCGTAAGTCATTATACAAATTTGCGAACTCTCCTTTACTGTCCCTACTGCAGTTCAGCGGGTTGACGCCTGCTTTTTTTTTAATACAAAATACAAAAACAAAAATACAAAAAAAATAACTTAATGTAGCTCAGCTCGCTTCTCTCAAAGCTTTCACTCTGCCACCTTCTCTCTTTGCTCATCGCTTTTCGCATCGCTTCGCTTCGCTTCTCGCGCGCACTCTGACATCAGCCTTATGTTGTCTATAGGCGCGACCGTCCGTCATGCATCGACGGCGGTGTTCTTAACGCCGTTAAACCTAATCTTGTTTCTAATTTGCCTCCGATAATCGACTACGACTGCACTTTGGAATTTGTTGCTGTTCGCATTGAAGTTTTCGATTATGTTATTTATGTGTGTGGCTCGTATATTCCACCTAGGTCTGACTTCGATATATCCACTCCACTTTGGGTGCTAATGACCACCTTATTGTTCTAGGTGACTTTAATCTCCCTTTCATATCCTGGATACCCTCAACTGACTCTAATATTCTCATTCCCTCTGTTTCTCATGACTTCATTCACGGACTTATTGACCTTTCTTTAGGACAATTAAATAATAATAAAAACTGCTCTAATCAAAATCATAGACGTTATTTTTGTGTCGGACTTTGCCAATGCATATGTCTCTAGAATTGACCCTCTCTCTTGTCCTGAAGTTGCTTACCACCATACCATCGAGATAATACTCGAGGCTTCGGCTCCATTACTGCCTTGTGCTCCTGCCGAGTCTGCAACTTTTCGCTGCTTCCGCAAAGCCAATTTCACTGATACTTCACTTCACTTCACTTATCCTCAATCGATTGGACCGTTTTGAATGATACTGACGATCCCACTTACTTGTTTGAACGTTTCTATGACATTTTTATATTCTTGTTTTGATACGTTCGTCCCTTTATTTCCCTCTCCTGTTAGCTCACACAAACACCCCTGGTTTTCCCGTCGTCTTTCGTATCTAAAAAATTTGAAGTCCAGACTCATTGAAAAATTCAGCCGAACCGGACTACAAGCCGACCGTGCTAGATATTTAGTAGCTCGTTCCGATTTCTTGACGAATTCCGAATGCTACAACAGTCACTTAAATCGATGCAGAAGTGAGTTTCAGACAAATCCGAAGCAATTTTATGCTTTCGTCAATTCTAAACGAAACTAACAATTTTTACAGTCTACGTATTCTACTACTACTTTTAATGTAACGTCGTTGTATAAATATTCTCTTTCGCACTCCAACTGCATTTTTATGCCCACAATCGACGAGGACGATGTTCTTCGGAATTTAAAATCTCTGAAGCCATTCTTCTCTTCTGGTCCCGATCTTGTGCCTAGTTGTGTATTGAGAAATTGTGCTAATGCGTTATGTAGTCCTTTGTCAAACCTCTTTCAGTAATCTCTTGACATGTCGTTCTTTCCCGATAGTTGGAAGGTGTCTTTTATAATTCCTCTTCACAGCATGGTTTTATGAAACAAAGATCTACTACAACAAACCTTCTTGAGTTCTGTGCTGTTACAAGAAACGCTTTTAGATACAATACCCAGACTGACGTTATCTTTACACATTTCAGCAAAGCGTTTAACTCAATGAATCACCAGCTTTTGCGGAAAAACTCTCATTATTGGGCTTTCCTCCTTTGCTGACTGACTGGATTGCAATTTATTTATATAACCGTACTCAGAGAGTTGCTTTTAAGGGCTCATTCTCGGATCTAGTTCACGTAACTTCAGGAGTTCCACGAGGGAGCCATCTCGGCCCTCTTCTTTTTGGAATTTTCATCAACGACTTGCCCAATGTTGTTGCTCATTCTCAGGTAATGATGTACGCTGATGATGTAAAACTAGGCTTGCCTCTGACTAAATCTGAGTCTCATATGTTTTTACAAACTGACCTGAACAATATGCAATCTTGATGCATCAATAATCTGTTGTTTCTTAATAATTCAAAA
The DNA here is from genome assembly GCA_035045905.1 of Drosophila anomelani. Lineage (NCBI taxonomy): Eukaryota > Metazoa > Arthropoda > Insecta > Diptera > Drosophilidae > Drosophila > Drosophila anomelani. The sequence goes on along the minus strand of JAWNOO010000082.1, from coordinate 1,419,860 downwards.
TGCAAATCTATGTCCTTTTATCGGAAAAACTGTTTCCATGCCAATTATTCCTTAGAGACTAGTGTTCTTGAACGCATCTATTCAGTCACAGACCTTGGAGTTTTGTTTACCCACAACTTAAATTTCAACGATCACATCAGTTTAATTGTTGGTAAAGCTAAAGGTGTCTTCGCTTTTGTTAAGCGCTGGTCTAAGGAGTTTGATGATGGTCACTCTTATAGAATCGGTAAAAAAACAATTCCTCTTGTTTGCTCTTCGTGATTTAAACTGGGATCCACATCGTCGTCTGCCTTCTTACTTAGACAGACTGCGGTTTTTAGGCCTGCCTACGCTTAAGGACCGTCGGACCTGCCATGGTGTTCACAAACTCATCCATGGTCATATTTCCTCAAAGTATCTTTTGAACCATATAAGCTCTCGGTTCCTACAAGCCTTCCCGTCACTTTCGACCCATTGCCCTGGAGGTCTGCAGGACAAATGGAAATGCATGAGCCTTTTCGTGTTTTATATATTTTTTGTATAATGAGTATTACCATTTGTTACATGTTAAGATGTCCTTAGATTTTTATACAATTTATATTTTACTTTACCTATCATTACCTCTGCCCACCTGATGTAAGTCGGAGCACATCTCTGAAAAACACTCCCTTCTTCGGTCAGAGGTAAGGGTACGGCCTTAAATGGCAGTTATTTGCCATTACCAGGGTCGTCTTCGTACCTTCGGCCATTTGCAGCAGCTTGACTACCGGCTCAGGCGGTTCCGGTTCGTCATGAGCCGAAGCGATCATTACTCCGCTCCAAAATCTAGTCACTGCTAGGTCAGGTGTGCTAAGATTGGAACAGAGAAAAGCATTTAAGTGGTTCTTTATTAGTATGCTTGCCTACCATTCGAGCTAGTGCACAACATCGTGTATCCGGAGATCTTCAGTCCAGTGCCTTGCTCGTAACTGGTACGAGCGTGCGAGCTGCGCTTCAGGTTAATCTGCACGGTGCTCGACATCGATCGTTGTAGGGGTAGTATCTGGGGTCTTGTCGTCGATGACCATGTCGTCCAACAATTTTTTAGTGTCATCGACCTTCTCCAGCAGGTCGTCTGGCTCGGCTAGGAAGACCTTAATCTTGGCTTTCCTAATGCGGTACCGAACCTTATAGTCGTTGGCTTCTAGCTGAGGCAGGTGATTTATGAGAAGGAGGAAAGGCTGGCTCGTCTTCATCTCCTTCTCCGCCTTGGGGACGGCCCAGTCCGCTGTATGGACATCCGAGTTCTGAGCCCTCAGATTTGCGATCACCCTTGCATGATCAGTTTGCCTCTTAGGTAGTCAGATGCGAGCTCCTGGGGATCTCCCCAGCGTGGACTAGCCTAATCTTAAAGCCAGCCCAAGCGTTGCTAATCTTAGCCACACATTCCGCCAGGAAGCTCCTGGAGAACCCATCGTCGCACCTGATCAACCGGTGCCCCTTGACCACGTCCGAGGAGTCGAAGGAGGGGATAGGGGCGGTTGACATGCTAACCACTCTGTCGGTTACCATGTCGGCCAACTTGGCCTCTATCACCCTTCACTTCACCGACAGCAGGTGACCGTCGCACAGTAGCGCCTTTTTTAATTTTGCGTTACTAAAATCATAACTTTTGAACCAAATAAGATAATCCAATAATTTAAACGGCATATGACAGTGAATTGATGTAAAATTTATATGTCAAGTGTACAATATGCCACGCCCACCCATTCGCCCATTTATAGGGTATCAAAGTGAAATTTTCTCAAAGAAAACGATTAAAAAAAATTATATAATTTTTTAGCTTTATTTTTATTGATTTGCTTAAATAAAAATATTTTTTATTGACCCTGAGTTGTTTCACTAGATTTTCTCCCAAAGGTGGGTTCGTACTCAACGCAGACTTTCTAAACGGATTCTGGTTCAGGAAAAATACATGGAACAAATTGAATTATTTTCTCACCGGATTTGGAATCGTTGCGAAATTCTCTGTCGATAAAGTATAATCTAAATCGTTTTTTTTTTAGCCTTATTTTTATAGATTTGCATAAATAAAAATATTTTGAAAACCTTTTAAAAATATTTTACAACAATTTGTTTGCCCTTTTCTTTGCGCGCTACGTGTACCCCTGAAGCGTTTTCACCCAAATTTCGTGTTTTTTTACCATTAGTTGTTTCACTAGATTTGCTGCTAACGGTGGAGTCGAAGCTCAACGCAGACTTTGTAAACGGATTCTGGTTCAGGAAATATAGGCGCAACTGACCTATAGTATAGTATAGTATAGTATAGTATAGTATAGTGTAGTTGAGTGCTTCGGTGGGCTTCAGAAGTTATAGACTACTTTAGGCAGAAAAAGGTGTTAAAAATGGACATCTGGCAGGTAACGATTTACCTCCACAAGCCGAGCCCAAGGTAGTTAGATATATGTATTGAGGCCCAAACCTAGGGCCTCCAAATAGAGCTGGGCTCCTTTTTGATACACACCCTCTGTCGTCTATTCGTTTTCGCGGTGGCTTTTAGTTCCATCCCGATTCAGTGAGGAAGCCTAGGATTGCTGACAACTTCAACCCTCCTACGCAGTCCAGTGACTCCAGCTGTCGGGCACCGAAGTAGCGTAGTCTTTCATGTGTGTTCCGGAGCCTCCTGCTCCGTGGCTTGCTTGCAGCTTCTGCATTGTGTGGCAGTCCCATTTTCATTGCGTGCGATCCAATCGCCCAATGTCCTGTGGCGACCGCTGTGAGTCTTTCTATCCTTTTTGCTGTTGGATAACAGTTCCCTTGTTCTGTTTTTATCAAAGCTCTGCCAACATTTCCTTGACCTCCTGCACTAATTTTTCCTCGACCATTCCTTGTTAGCTGTTTGTTTGAATTGGCCGTGGATCCTCTTCTGGATCAAGTTTAGGGAGATCGGTATTTCTGTATCCGTGCCAAGTCCCGATAAGCCTGATCTTGCAAGTTCATCTGCTTTTTCATTCCTGATTGTACCTTATTTGTCTCCGAAAGTCTATTAACGGCCTTCTTGCATTCTGCCATTAGCCGTGAAGTTGTTTTCACGACAGCTAGGGATTTAAAAGCCGCCTGGCTATCCGAGTAAATCCGTATGTTCGTATCGCTGAGTCCTCGTCGAGTCCTATGGCGAGCAGCTCAGCCTGGAAGAATACATTTACGAAGTGCATCTCCGTTGTCATGTAGTCCATTTTCACGTTTCTTTCCATCTTGATACTTTCAAGTATTTTGCCGTGCCCTGTGCTGTGCTCCCTCCAGCAATTGCTTGCTTTCAGTCTTACTGCACTCTGAGCGGCAATGTTCTTAACGTACAGTTCTATTGGCATTATGTTGAGGATAGCATTAAGGGCAGCCGCGGGGAAAGAGCACATCGCTCCTGCGGCTCCTACGCACGCTGCTCTCTGTATCCTTGTGAGTTTCGATATATTGTAAGCCCTGGTTAGTGCTGGTCACCATTCTAGGACCCCGTAGGTCAGGTCGTACCACAGCTGTGTAGAGCCATATAATAGTTCTTGGGCGTAAGCCCCAGTTATTTCCGAACATTTCCCGGCAGGAGTAGAAAGCTATACTAGCTTTCCTGACTTTTTCTGCAAAGTTTTCCTTCTATGTGAGCTTGGGGTCCAGTATCACTCCTTGATACCTTACTCGGTCAAATAGTGTTAGCTTTATGCCACTTACACTGGGCATGATGAAAGCTGGAACCTTAGTTCTTCTGGTGAAGGGCGTCGGGCACACTAAGCCACGCCAGGGCCTATATAATTGGTGAACCGAATGTTCGGATTTGGTTGGCAATACATACTTAGCTCCGATAAGTTTTAGTCCGACAGACTTTCGAGTGGCGGCAACAATTCGGCTCGCCTCTCTCTCTGTGACTCTTTCTGAAGACCTCTCTCTGAAGACTTCCGAGTCCGCAACCGAAGACTTTCGAGTCCGCAAGTAAAGACTTTCGAGTCCGCCTCTCTCTCTGAAGACCTTCGAGTCCGCAACCGAAGATATTCGGGTCCGCCTCTCTCTTCGAAGATTTTCGAGTCCGCAACTGAAGACTTTCGAGTCCGCCTATCTCTTTGAGGACTTTCGAGTCCAGGGCGATCCGCTAGCGCCGAGACAAGGACCAACTAGACGCGAGACGCCTACACGATCAAGGAGACGGCGCTCCCGGGTCCCGACGCAGTACATCCGAAACTCTGTCAACAAATGATTGAATAAAGATTTGAACCTACTTAGTTTAACCGAATTCTCTTCGCTGTTCTCCCTGGGAAACGAATTTGGATCTCTTACAGCAACCACTCGGACTAAACAAATTTACTGAACGGACTCTGTTTGTAGCGCAGTGCCTTCTGGACAAAATCCACGACTACATGTGGTGCTTTCTCCGTCGACTTCCCTTTTCGGTATGAGTGGTGTGCATCCGAAAAACCATGTTTCTCTAGTTTCTCCCGGTTGTGAACATCCTAGAGTCTCTCTAGTGTTTTAAGAACGAAGAAGGTTAGGCATATCGGCCATTTTGCTTTTCCTGCCTGGCTTTGGCATGAATACGACTGTTGTGGAGGGGGGTGGCTTTAGCTGAAAATTCAGTCGAAATAAAGAAAACGGGAAATCTTTTCGGGGTGTTACGCGACGATCGTCGGAGATCATTATTGATTTGCAGGTAAATTAGAACTAAAGTACATGAGACTTAAACCTAGCTCGGAGCAGATTGGAAGCTCGATGTCTTGGAAGCCCGGAGGAAGAGGGAGAGAGAGTGTGTACGGAGTGTACTTTGAAGGTGTAGGTGGAATTACACTGCCTCTCGAAAAAAGGCGCCCTTTTGGCGCGAAAGTTCTCCCCCCCCCCCCCCCCCCCTTGCGAGGATACGCGGCAAAAAATATTAAGAGGGCTTCGCTTGGGAAAGCATTGGATATGCTAAGCGTTCGTCGACATGTAGAAGAGTGTGGTGATCCTGCCCAAACGACTGGCATCGGTCGTTACTGCGGCAAGATCCTGCAGAATGGTGGTGGACCAGACAGTTGACGCAGTATTTCTTCTCGATGACTGCCTGGAGCCGTTTCTCAGCACTAAGCCTAAGAAAACGGTAGCATTTCCGAAGAGGATGGTTTCCTTGGCAGACTCGGTATGGGTAGGATAAAATACCTCGGGAACGTCTGCTGTTGATGTCCTCGTATGGAACCCAGTAATTGAAGGACTCGGGATGAGTCGTAACTCGCGTGGAGAACGAGGAAATCCTTTGGATCGGGGCAGATACTGGCCTTGAAGCTTTGGGTGGAATCGAAACACTAACGGAATTGCTTGGATGCAGCAAAGTGTGATGCCGACCGTGGCACGTAAAACAGTTGTGGGCGCTTGTGCAATCGAGACGTGGATGACCTCTTGCAAAGCAATTTAAGCACAACTGCTTTCTTTGGATATAAGATGTACGATCGTTTACCGTCATCTGTAGGAAGCGTGGACATAACCGCAGTGGATGGTTCTCTTTTGGGCACAAATCGCATATTTTTGATAGTGAAACATTCTTGGTACTAAAGGATTTTAGTACTCGGGGTGACACGCTGGAAGTTGTCAATTTGGGTGGCCGGAGGATGAGCGTAGGAGGTTGAATAGAATCTATGGACTCTAGAGTTCTATGGCGCTCCGTTAGAAACGAATCCATTTCTTGCCACGTTGGAATTTCGGTTTTATTTGGGATGGATTGCTCCCATAATGCGATCGTCAACTTTGGAAGTTTCGTGGAGCACAAATAAACCAGAAGACAATCCCAATTCTCAGTAGAAAGGCCGGACAGTTCAAGGGCTGTAAGGTAATTGTGGATGGTATCCTGCAGCTCCCTTAAGGCTGCCGAAGTTGATTGTTCACCAGCGATCGTTTATATTCGAAACGCTTTGTTAGGTTTTCCCAGGCTCAGCGGAAACCATCGTTGGTGAGTGGTGACTTGGAAACTATGGAATGAGCTTCACCACTTGTCTTGGCGTTTAGATAGAATAACTTTTCAATAGGGGTCAGCGCAGGATTATCTATATAGACCGCTGTGAAAAGGTCTCGGAAAGTGGGCCAGCGAAGATAATATCCCGAGAAAACTTCCGTATCGCACGGAGGAAGCCGACAGCCAGACGGAAAAGAATTTTGGGGCGGAACGGATTTAGAAGAGATCGTCTCGATCTGTTCCATGAGCCGGGCAGCACACCTTTCGTAGGTAAATAGGCATCCTCGTATTTTGCCTTAAGCGTGGGCAAGGTGTCCGCCGCGCCCTCGTCATCAACTGAAATTAGCTCAGAACAAGCTTCGTATTCTTTCTCGACCTTTGCCCATATGGCTCGGAGTTGGTCGAGATGAATTTTGCACGTATATTGAGATTGGATGGGCTCTGCTGGATTGCAGAATTTTGATTAGAAGGGACTCAGACGGTCAGAAGTGAAAATAAATTTGTTTAAAGAAAATAAATTTGTTATGTTTTCGAAAATATGGATTTTTTATATATAGAAAGTAGAAACTAGATTTGGAATTTAGGAACCAATCGGAAACAGAACAAATTTTCTGAATATATTTTTCTGAATCTTAATTTGTAAATTTTATTGGATGCACGCGGAAGCGTTGGAAATAGCTCAATAATTTATGTCAGTAGGAAAACGGTAGTACGGTCACACTAATGCGGAAATGGAAGCGCATGCAAGTTTCTAACTGAATTAGTTAGTTGGAATTTTATAAAAAATAATTCAACAATTATTTCGTTGACCGCTGCTGTATTTGTAGCGGTACTGTTTTCGGAAAAATTGCCAATGATCGGAGCGTCTCCTTTCCGAAGATTATGCTTGTAAATATGTGTGCACGGATGTAACCCAGCTCAGAATAGAGCAAAGGCGAGTTAATAGGTATGTATATGTAAATTAAATCGGTGGCGTTGCTGCCGACTCTTGTAATTATGTTTGTCGTTTTGAATTTATGTGGAAATGTATTTGTTTATATAGGAGCTGTTGACTGTAATAAAAATATTCGTTGTGCCAATTATTTATATTTGAATATTTGTAGTAAATATAAGGGTATGTACTCAGTGGAGTGGACTGTATCGATTATGTGAGTATAAAAGTGAAAATAAGTGCAAGCGCTGGAACACAGTGAACGAAAAGGAACTAAGTAAGAACCACTTGATGGAATTTCACTGTGGCATTTGCCTTTATTTAAACACACACTTTTGAATTTTGGAACTCACAGAAATTGTATCGCAATTAGTTCAACAATTTTATTTATTTATTATTTTTTTTATTTAAATTAGTTAATTATTTAGAAACCCGGGGCGGTATATTTGTGTTTGTATAAATTTAGCTAATTTATATTAAATATGAGTGTATGTACATATGTGTGTATATATTTACATAAATTTGTTAAATATGTTTTGCGGGAAATGTACCGATATCACTGGAGTGGACAGTATTGGACATATGTAAGTGTAAATAAATGCAAGCGAAACACAGTTAACGGAAGGGAGCCCGAACTATTCGGAGTTGAATGTTGAACTGTGGCATTTATTTAGAAATTAACTTTTGGAAGTCGGAAAAATAATACATTAATCTTTCGGACGCTGCCGGAGTGTCGGATCAATCGGACTTGGATTTTGACAATCATACAGAGAAGTTTGGCGAACTGAGCTTCGCAGTAACCTCTTTGTATGACCGGCAGCAATAATGTAAATATAACTTATCTGAGTGATTTTAAAGCCACCGAAGCTGCTGGAGAAGGAGCCATCCGGCTCGAAGGACCATGTTCTGGAGAAAATTCAGTCGGAATAAGAAAAACGGGAAATCTTTTCGGGGTGTTACGCGATCGTCGGAGATATTTATTGATTTGTGGGTAAATTATAACTAAAGTGCATGAGACTTAAACGTAGCTTGGAGAGCGTATTGGAAGCTCGAAGTCTTGGAAGCCCGGAGGAAGAGGGAGAGAGAGTGTGTACGGAGTGTACTTTGAGGGTGTAGGTGGAATTACTCTGCCTCTCGAAAATAGGCGCCCTTTTGGCGCGAACAACGACTTTCGCTTCCCTTCACTGTGGTGGAATATACGTGTCTTATTGGATTCTTTCCGTGGTAATGATCTCTTTCGTCGATGTGTCTACCTGAGAGTTCCTTCCCCTATCGGGTTCCGGGCTCTCTCGCATGTTCCTCGGAAAGTGGGTGCCCACTAGTAGCTCCAGTGACTCCTCTATTGTCGTTGTGGTAGTGTCGTCCGCCCTGTTAGTAAGGGTAGGACTTGAGTGCCCCTTTGCAAGAATCTTACTTAGCCTCGCAGTGTGTTTTACGCCTTCTAATGACTCGCAGCAACTCTGCCATGAGTCCTTCTTGGCCTTGTAGATTGCTTTTTTGTAGGCTCTCTGCGCCTCTTTGTATGGTTTCCATTCATAGGTTCGATAGCTCGTGTTGAAGGACTGCCGCGGTTTTCCTGAGATCGCTGAGTTCTTTTGTCCACCATGGTGGGTACTATAATGGAAAAGAGTTTCAAAATCTGTTTTGTATGGTTTCTTTATTTTATTCAAATTAATTGTTAGCAGCAGTGGTGCCGCTTACAGGGTTCAATTGTATCTGCTTTATGATATTCTTTTTAATTCTAATTAAACCTAAGTCTCGTTACTGCGCTGCTCGCAGGCAGCGGCAGATAGACGGTTATATACTTATGTATATAAACATATGCCCTCTCTTATGTGAGGAGCGCGAGGGATATATGCATGCGGTATGCTCGTGTTGCAATTATGCCGACGCTAGCACATTCTGCGTATGGCCTGAGCCATAGCGATCGGTTCTTATTTCGGCCACTTAAAAACACTGCAAAAAAGTGTTACAGTGTTTGCCCTTTAAGTACTCTTGGTACAGTGGGTAATTAATATTAGAGCATACTACATCTCCCTCCTTTTGAAAAATAACGTAATATAATGAAGTTATTTTAATAAAATTTTATTTATAAAATTTATATAATTATGCATGTAACTATATAGGTGTTTTAACTATGTATGGCCATACTAAGTACAATTTATGAAATAAAGATTTTTAGCCTATCCTTATGAACTGTTTGTTTCTTATTTTTATTACTTGTTATTACTATGTTATCTCTATCTCTTATTTCCGTTACTTTATACGGACCTATATATTTAGGATCTAGTTTATGACCTGATTCGTTTTTTAACAAAACTTGATCACCTACGGATATATCTATATCCCTTACTTTCTGATCGTATAGTAATTTATTTATATTCTTATTTGCTTCTAACATAACTCTACCTCTTTTTTAAGCTATTTCTAATCTATACTTACTCTCCTTAGCATAGTCATCTATATTATATATAGGTTCTATGTTATCTATGCTATTAAAGTGTTTTGGTAGATTACTTGTCTTACCAAAAACTAGCTCATATGGACAATAACTATGTGCCATAGAGGGGGTCGTGTTGAAACAAAAGACAAAATATTGAAGCCATACGTCCCAATCAGTTTTACCAACCGATATGTAAGATCGTATATACTCATTAAAAGTTCTATGACTTCTTTCTATTGTTCCAACTGTCTAGTGGTGGTGTGCTGTAGATGTTATATTTTCGATTTTAAAATATTTGCACAGATCAGTTATAATTGAATTCTTATATTCTGTTCCCATGTCCGTAATGAACGTCTTCATTGGACCGTACTTCAGAATAAAAGATTCGAAAATAGCTTTAGCGACGGTAATTGCGTTTTTATTTGCAATTGGTATGGCAACTAAATATTTTGTTAAATCACATATTAAAGTGACTACATATTCATTACCATTTTCTGATTTGGGAAGTGGACCAACAGTGTCCACTATCACTCTGTCGAAAGCATTTATTGGTGTGTCTGTTATCGTTAAAGGGGTCTTTGTATGAGATGTAACTTTCGATTTCTGACATTTAGGACACTTTCTTATGTACTCAGTTATATCTTTAGACATACCTTTCCAGTAATAATGTCTTCGTACTTTGGCCAAAGTTTTCAATATGCCAGTATGACCTCCTTGGATAGGATCATCATGAAATTTTGACAGAACAGCTTCTTTGTCCTTAAGACATTTTATTTGGGTCACCGGGTTGAGTAGCGTTACTCTTAATAATTTTAATTTTTTATTGCCCATTAACTTGAAATTATCTTTTGAAATGTTTTCAAAGATATTTTCCCACGGTGCCAATTTTATGTGGCTGATATTATTCATACCGGCTTGCGTTTCAAGCCTTTGGAAAAATTGACCTAAATCAATAACTCCATTAGTATATAAATCGCTCACATCATATCTTGCGATTATTTTCTTACCATGCTTAAGGAAACATAGCATATCTTTAATCTGCAAGGTCACTACTTTGCGTACTTCATCATTGTTTATGACGTCATAAACGCTGGGCTTAGAAGCATTTCCAATAGTTTGCCTGGGCAATTCTATTTCTGTGTTATCCGCACGGATTTTCTGTCTATTTTGATATCTTGTAGTGACTTTTCTAATATTGCCAGTTATTTTTTGTAGATCCTTGATGGTTATTCTTGATAACGCATCAGCTACATAATTGTCTTTACCCTTCAAATATTCAACTGTGAAGTCATACTCTTCTAATTCTAGCCTCATACGCGTTTTGAACTGGGATTGATCATCGAGAATAGATAGGTCAAAGGTCTATGGTCGGTTTTTATTAAAAAGTGTTTGCCATATATATATGGTCTAAAATGAAGTCTTGCCCAATGTATTGCAGTTAATTCCTGCTCAGTAGTACACTTATTACTCTCTCCTTTAGTGATAGAAATGGATGCGTAAGCGATTGGAAGTTGGAGTCCATCATGGTTTTGAGTTAAAACCGCTCCACATGCTTGTTTGCTTGCATCTGTAATTATACAGAATTCTTTAGAGAAATCTGGATATTGAAGTAAAGTGGGTTCCATGAGTTTTGTTTTAAGTACTCAAATGCATTTTGACAATCATCTGTCTATTCGAAAGGAACATTCTTTTTACATAATCTAGTTATGTGCCGTGAATAGTCGGCGAAGTTTTTTATAAAGCGCCTATAGTAATTACAAAAGGCTACGAATCGTCTAGCACTGTCCGCGTCATGTGGAACTGGGTAGTTCTCAATGACATCGTATTTCTTGTCATCTGGAAGGATTCCTTTATCAGTGAATTTATGACCTAGAAAAGTCACTTCATGCATAAAAAACGAGCATTTTTCTGGATGTAGTTTCAGGTTGTATTTCCTACATTTCTCAAAAACGTCTGTTAAGTTCTTAAGCATATGTTTTTCGGAACAACCGATTACAATTAAATCATCCATATAAAGAAATGCCTGGGTGGGATCCAGACCGGAGAATGCAATAGTCATCATTCTCTGGAATGAATTAGGAGCTATTTTAAGTCCAAAAGGTAATCGCGTGAAGCGATACGAGCCATTGCTCGTTGAAAAGGACGTTATATCTCTTGAACTTTCTTCTAGTTCAATTTGATGGAATTCTGACATTAAGTCAAGACATGAAAAATATTTAATTCTCTACCTAGTTGATCCAAAATATCATCAATTCTAGGTAATGGAAATTTATCCGAAAGTAATTTTTTATTGATTTGACGATAGTCAATTACTAATCGACATTTTTTTGCATTCGACCCTGGAGATGATTTCTTAGGTACGAGTAATAATGGGCTGTTGTATTCAGATACAGATGGTTCAACTATCCCGTCGGAAATTAACTTTCCTACTTGTTTTTGTATTTTATCAAGCTGACTGTGTGGGCTGCGATAATATTTTATATAAACCGGTTCTTCATCTTTTAATCTCAGTTTTTGTCTATAGAAATTGTTTGTAGATATTGATTCGGTTTCCAATCCGAATATATACCTATACTGAGTGCATAAGCTGGAAAGCTGTGACTTAAACTGCGGAGGGAAATTTTTCGAAAGTTGTGACAATACAGCTTTTTCTCTATTGTCAAGATTTGTATGGACTACATCGTAGTTCGAAAGTGATTCATATATTAGGCCATTTGTACTGACTACTTGATCAGTGTTCGTCGTATTAAGTAACCTTATAAAAGCGTTACTAGACGTTGCTATGGTATTTGCAATGTAAATACCATGCTGAATTTCCTGATTTGGGATTAGTACACTGTCTTCTTGAGAGTTTAATTGAATTTTTCTTATAACTTGGGATCTTGCTGGCAGAAGAACTGAGTTGTTGCCAGAACTGTGAGCTATTGGTACGTTAATTGGGCATTTTAAATTATTTGGTCTAATTATAAGCCAATCTTCAGATGGCTTGAAGTCTAATTGACAGTTGTATTTTTTTATGAAGTCGATGCCTAATATTCCATCGCATGGAATGGGAAACTGGAAACTTACGATATGAAAATCGTGTGGAATTATATACTTATTTGTTTGTATTTCAATCGAAGTTAGGCCTTTGGATTTCGTTATTTCTTCACTTATTCCCTTTATATCAATGATATTGTCCTCTTGGATATTATCAAAAATATCCGAAGTCTCTTTTAAAACTGAAATGTCTGCACCCGTGTCTATTAGAAAGACAAGATCTTTCCCTGTATTTACATTAATAAATGTAACGAATATATTTTGACTGAGATTAATAGTATGGATTCTGACTTCTTCTAATTCTGCGTATTCGAAGGGTTCTGGAAGTTTCCCGATGTATTTTGGGAATTTCCCGATGTGTTTTGTGCAACTCGCACATTGCCTTGGTTGTTATTATTTTGGCTTCGATTTCCGTTGCCACGGCCTCTATAGTTATTTCCTCTATTTTGGCCTTGGTAGTTATTGTTTTGGTTATTGTTGTTGTTATGATAACCACGTGAATTGCCTCTATAATTGTTGTTACTGCTGTTCCACGAGTTTCCACGTCCTCGTTTTTGTTTGTTTTGGGAATTGTTCCTATAGTATAGGACAGTGTTTGATTGTCCAGTTGCCTCGGTGCAACTACTAACAAACATTCATGGTATTAAAAGTACCAGCTTGCATGATAAGTTTTACCTTATCAATCGTGCAATTTTTGGTCATCGCCTTGACTGCGTTCTGGGTGGAATAACTCCTGGCTAGCTCTAGAGATAGGCCGTCTGAAATGTACGCTCCCTCCAAAGCTTTTGTCATCTGCTCAATTTCCTGTGTGTATTGATTTGCAGTTTTGTTGCGTTGCTGTAGGTTCATCAGTTTTTCTGATAACACCTCTAGAGTTTCGCCCTTGACATTGCCTTTTAGCCTAGAGATCACCTGGGAAATCGTTGTTTCGTTTCCTTTCAGATTCCTAGCAGCTCCTTTCAATTTTGTTTTTATTATCGAGACTGCGAGTTGTTCGTGCTCGCCCTTTATTGATTCTACTATTTCTAATGCATCTATAAAACTTGTTAAGTTTTCAGCTTTACCATCGAACACTGGTATCAGCTTGGATGCAGTATTTATAAAGTCGATATTTGATTGTGCCATTGTTATAGAGTTACTTCTCTCGCTTGGCGTTTCAAAATCTGAGTCTGAGTAATTATCGATATCGGTGTATACCGCTGGAATAGTCAGGTCGTTTAAATCCTCCTCTTCTATTTTAGGTTTTGTTTCGCTAGTTTCTTCTGATTCTAGCTCGCCTGTTTTAACAGATTCTGGGTCAGGGGTAGCGTTTATAGCTATGGGAGTGTTCAGTACGTTTGGTACTTCTATTTCTAAATCGAATTTCCCTTTTACCGATATTAGATTAGACCGGAGTCGTATCAGAAGTTTAGATACTTGTGACCAATGATCGGTATTTAATCTCTCCCTGTGCTCATATATTAGTATTCGCTCTTCGTTGAAACACTCTACTAATATTTCCACATGTTTCTTAACAGTTGTTTTCTGTATCGGTCTATTCTGACTAAGCGCCTTGTATAATTTATCAAAGGTAGCTTTTATTCTGCTTATCTCTTTGCATAAATCACTCCAATCCATTATTTCATGGACATTATCATTAGTTTAGCCATTCATTAAAGAAAATTGTGTGTGGGTGTAAGCTTTTAGTTTTATTTATGAAACATTTATGAAGTAATCTTTATTTATAACATTATTGAATGTATAATATATAGTAAGAAAATATGTATTTACTGTGTTTTATTATTACATTTTATCCAGGTCGTTTGCCCGGCTCATATACCTTTTCTTTAAACATTTGTTATGTAACTTGTAGATTTTGTAGAAGCAGTTAGCGCACATTATTACAACTATTAATATTAAGAGTACATGAACCCAATACAAATCAATATTATTTGCTTCCACTTTGTTTATAACATTGGCAGTGGAATCCACTGTTTTTATGTCCAATGTCATATTGGTGGTTGGTTCGTATACTCTTATAATCTTGCTTGGAAAATAATTATTATGGTACTTTGGTTTGTGCTTATTTTCTTCTATTTCATTCTCAACTGATGTCTTACTTATAGAATTGTTGTTCATTAGTGGTTACAAATTTCTACCTAATGTGTTGCGTAGCTTTGCGGGCTACACGCTATCGGGCAGAAAAATTCGGCTCGATTTTACGATTTGAATTATTGTGTAGAAAACAAAAATATGCCTCGCAGGACAATCAAAAAAATTATGCAACGCAGTGCATGGTTTTATTCTGGATCTGCAGTATCTCCTGTCGATGTTGCATCTCTTCCTTGATCCACGTCAGCTGGTCGTCGCCTGGATCGGCTTGGCTGACGTTCCCTCGATGGCGTAGGCGGCTGTAGAGCGGTCCAGGACAGTCGGCAGGGCAGCTTGGCTTCTTCTTGGGTATCCTCTTGGGAGATGGTGGCTTTATTTTTCCTCCGTTTATATTTTTTATCGCTGTTTGATTTGTTCTTCGGATGCCGGTTTTTTCTATCTTCGTTTTCAGGAAATCAAGTTCTTCTTGTAATTTCACTGCTGTTTCCCATGGCGGGGGTGGTTGATTCGTATATAGTAGCCACTTCAAGTGCGCTACTTTCTTCTGCATTTTCTTTTTCACACCACTCCGGCCCATCACTTTTTTGTTTTGGTTCACTTATTTGTCTGTTGTCTGCTGTATAGATTTTGTTTCACTGGTAACTTTATGTCTTGAAGAGTAGAATTGACAGCTCTTCCATGGTGAAGCAAATGAAGTTCTCCGGCAGGTATGAGACGTAGCTTCCGAATTTTTGTCCCACGATGCAATTCCACTTGGGTTTGTATTTTTTGTCGAACTCACTTTTGATATGCTCCGCTTTTTTCCAATCTTCCTCGAAGCTACGTGCTGTCTTTGCGCAATCAATTGCGTCTTTCTCCATTTCCTTGGTCATCTCCACTTTCTTGACCACTATGGTCAGTGGATCCGTCATGTTTTCAATTTCTATCAGCAGACCTTGTCACGGCCGCCATATAATGAAAAAGAGTTTCAAAATCTGTTTTGTATGGTTTCTTTATTTTGTTCAAATTAATTGTTAGCAGCAGTGGTGCCGCTTACAGGGTTCAATTGTATCTGCTTTATGATATTCTTTTTAATTCTAATTAAACCTAAGTCTCGTTACTGCGCTGCTCGCAGGCAGCGGCAGGGAGACGGTTATATACTTATGTATATAAACATATGCCCTCTCTTATGTGAGGAGCGCGAGGGATATATGCATGCGGTATGCTCGTGTTGCAATTATGCCGACGCTAGCACATTCTGCGTATGGCCTGAGCCGTAGCGATCGGTTCTTATTTCGGCCACTTAAAATTTATGACCGGGATTTCGAGTTGCGTAAACACTGCAAAAAAGTGTTACAGTGTTTGACATTTAAGTACTCTTGGTACAGTGGGTAATTAATATTAGAGCATACTACAGTACTGCTTCTTTGAGAATGCAACCTTACAAGTCTCTCGGAATGCGTTATTTAGTATATTAGTAAGGTCCTCCACCTCCTTGTCGAGGCCGTTAGGGGAGGATTGTACCTTGATCCTCCTACTTCCTACTTTTGATTGAACAATTTTGCTGAATTTCCTCCTCTTCCCAGCCTTGGAAGTTTTCCGTGCTGGGAAAAATAAACGTTGGCATACGTCCTTTATTGCATATTGTAATCTACGATATTGTAATCGTACGAGCCAAGCTTTAAGTTGTCGTGTTTCCCATCGCTCTCCCTTCTTTCATAGTTTTCCTTCTGAATATTTGATCCTCAAAAGCAAAATTTTTGGCAACTGACCCGTGTTTTGACGCTCTTTATTTACCCAAAACATCTGGATCATTTCGTATAAAGGCAGTGACTTTAATCTACGAAAACAAACTCGGTTTTATTTTATTTTTCTATTATTTCCTTTTTGTTTTCGTGTGCTATGCGTTTATCGCTTACTGCTGTATTCCGTTCAACTTTGTTGTTGGTGCAATCGTTTCTGCATACCGCAAACTTACAAACAAACTATTGCTTTTGTGGTGCTTAGATAAAAGCTTTAATTAATCTCGCTAGATCTCTGTTTTAATCGTTTCCTTCGCCGCGCAAATTAAATAAATTTATTTTTACGAAATATTATTCTAAATTTCTTACTAAACTAATCATGGCTACCTGTTGTGCAATTGACTGCCCAAACGGCCGCAAATTAACCCCGCGGCAGGCCTCTTTTTATTGTTGGCTCTGCGACAATATCGCCAATATCTTGGGCATATCGGCCCGCGTATTGCGAATTGGATTGGACAGCCCAAGCTGTCTACAAATCAAATCCGATATGAGGACGTTCATGAGGCAAACTCATCTTGAGTTTCAGTCTCTGGCGGCTGGTTTCAAGGAGCTTTTCAGTCGTATCCAGACGGCGGAGTGCCACTTCAAAAGCCTGACACTGCTAAGTTATTCGCCTAATATTATTTTGAGCATTCTCCCTAATATTTCTCGACCATATCCTGTGATATCACCTCGGCTGTGACTGATGTCTCTTGCTATGCAGCATCACCTGGGCCAACTCAAACTGCGGCTCTGGGCTCTCTACTTACTAACGTCGCTGCACGCTCAACTCGACATCTTATTAATGCTGACCAGACTGCTACGTCGCGTGCGGCCGCCTTTAATGTCTTGGCGGTGGAAAGCAACAGAGACGCACATCTTGTAATACCGGCAGTCTCAATTTCGTCGTCTTCAATCACTACGCCAGGACTACAAACTTCAACAATCTCTGGAGTTGGTCAACGAAAACCGACGCCATTGGCCGGCGTCGCTCCTAGGAAGTTTGTTTTTGTTTTGCCTTAACCCTGGTGCTTCCGAGAACGATTTTAAGTCCCATATGAGTAGCAAGTTGAATGTTACTGATAGCGAATTTACCGTCTCAAAGTTCTATTTTAAACAGAGACGCGATATATCTTCGTTTAAAATTGCACTTTCTGATGGTCTGATGGAAAGGGTTCTGGATCCTTACTAATGGCCTGAACATGTCATAGTTCATGAATTTATACCCAAAATAAATACTCGGGCTCGTGCGCCTCAGACTCCGTTAGCTTTGCCTTCAAAAAACTGATCGATTTTCCATCTACTATTAGAACGTTCATAGTTTACTCGGGAAACTAAGTAAACTGCACATTAATAGTGTCTATTTTGATGCCGACGTGTGTCTTTACGGAAACGTGGCTTAACTCTTCTGTCTGTGATGCTAAACTCTTTCCGGACAACTGTGTTGTCTACAGGCACGACCGCCCATCGCGCATCGGCGATGGTGTTCTTTTCGCCGTCAAATCCAGCCTTGCTTAAGATTTGGCTCCGATAATCGATTTTGACTGCTTTTTGGAATTCGTTGTTATTCGCATTCAAGTCTTTGACTAGGTCTGACTTTGATATTTACAATCAGCACCTATTCTTAATTTAGAGCATCCACTCGACTTTGGGTGCTAATGAGCACCTAATTGTTATAGGTGACAATAATCTCACTCTCATATCCTGGATACCCTCATCTGTCTCTAATGGTCTCATTCCCTCTGTCCCTCATGACTTCATTCACGGATTTATTGACCTTTCATTAGGTCAATCAAACCATGTTAAGAACCGTTGTGACAAAATCTTAGACCTCATTTTTGTTTTGGACTTTGCCAATGCCTTTGTCTTTCGAATTGATCCTCTCTTTTTTCCCGAAGATGCTTACCACCCTACCATAGAGATAATACTCCAAGCCTTGGCTCCATTATTGGCTTGTTCTGCTGCAGTGCCAGTAACTTTTCGTTGCTTCCGCAAAGCCGATTTAACTGACATGAACGCACACTTATCTTTAATTGACTGGACAATACTGACGATCCCTCTAACTTGGTTAAACATTTTATATTCTTGTTTTGATTTGTTTGTCCCATCATTTCCCTCTCCTATTTCTTCACAAAAGCCTCCTTGTTTTTCCCGTCGTCTGTCTTATTTAAAAAATTGTAAACCCAGACTCTTTACAAAATTCAGTCGAACCGGACTACTAGTCGACCATGCTAGGTATTTGGTAGCTCGCTCTGACTTCTTGAATCATAATTCCAAATGCTACAAGAATCACTTGAATCAATGCAGAAGTGAATTTCAGACAAATCCGAAGCAATGTTATGCTTTCGTGACGTTTCACATTTTCATCTTAAATCTGAGTCAGAGCCTATTTACTCTTCTACTAGTTTCGATTCTGCGTCCTTGTATAAATATTCTCTTCCGCATTCCAACTGCATTTGTATGCCCACAATCGGAGAAGACGATTTTCTTCGGAACCTGAAATTTCTCAAGCCATCCTTTTCTTCTGGTCTCGATTTTGTGCCTAGGTGTGTATTGAAAAACTGTGCCAATGCGTTATGTAGTCCTTTATCAAAGCTTTTTCAATTGTCTCTTAAAATATCGTTCTTTCCTGACAATTGGAAGGAATCTTTTATAATTCCTCTTCATAAAAAGGGGAATGTTGGGGGGCGATGATGCCGCAAAAAGATATCCAGTCGGTAAAAGCAGGCCCAGTAAAAACATCCCACGTCGCGATTGGAAATAACCCGCAGGGTCGAAATTAGAAAGTCGGGGGCGTCGTGGTGAAAATTCAAGGCCGCATTCACGTCAGCTTTATTCTGCTGCATACATGGAACTCAAATCTAGCTTAACATAAGGCCGCGTTCCCGATCTATAAGCTAAGCTTAACAGTGCGGGAGCGGGCCCGAGTGGTGGAAAGCGGGCCAGCCATCCCCAGCTCGCCTCACAGCGAGCGCAGATCGGGAATGCCGAGAAGCGGAGAGCGGGAGAACATAGGTTCGCTCGGAAGTTGGTGCGCGGAGGGCCGAAATCCGGGAGCGGTAGAAGTGGATGAGCCCTTTGATTGCCGGTGGACAGAGACGGCGCTGAGCGCTCCGAAGAGTTCCTCCTGGCATGATTAACAGGAACATCGCAGTGAAAGGGTGCCTGCTTATTGTGGGCAGGCTCGGCATTGGAAGAACAAGGTACCTCGGGTACGCCTGCCTTCCAGAGCGTGCGATGTGCGCGCGGGTGGAGACAGCGGTTCGGATCTGAATGGAATAAATATATGCCCCGTAGAAGGTCCGGTTACGTGCACTGGACTTTCGTGCGCATGCACGAGCGTGTGGTGGTGCTTACTGCACTCTTTGCATCGATCCCCACTGCGGCACGTTCCCTCGGAATGATCGTGGGCCAAACAATTGGATCAGTATTGATGGACTGCCTGGAGCCGTTTCTCAGCGCTAAGCCTGCGAAAACGGAGCCATTTCCGAAGTGGATGGTTCCCTTGACAGACTAGGCATGGGTAGGATCGAATACCTCGGGAACGTCTGCTTTCAACGGGGGCCGCATTACATTTGGTAGGGCAGTTCCTTAATGAACCGTTGGACGCGAAGGAAATGCGTGTGGAAAACACTGACACGCCGTTAGTGGGTGCTGTTGACAATGGGCCTGTAAGTACCCAGCCAAAAATCGTCTCCTGGGCCAGAGGAAAGCCCAAAATGTTGCTCTTCGAGCCGCCCAGAAGCACAGACGGAAGAATGTCTGCTCCTATCAGGACATCGATTTCGGAGCTCTCGAAAAACGTTGGATCTGCTAAGGGGAGATCTGAAAGTTCCCTTAGCAGATCTCTCGGAACTGGGTGGGACGGAAGTTGTCCAGCAAGTTGAGGAATGACGAGGGCCTACTTCCAACTGTATCCCGGGTCTGGAGAGAACTCGAATGGAGAACTTGCAGAGCTTCGTGGAGTGCCCGGGCACAGATTGATTGATACCGGAAACTTGAGTCTGGACTGTGTCAAATGGAAGTCTGATTCGATTGAAGAGTCGTTCAGATATGAACGATCAAAGCACGAGCTTGGAAGTCGCGGCCAAGATGATTTATATTAATAATGGCAGTGCCGAGCAGGACAGCACACTTGCACATTCGAGTGGTCTTCGGGAGCGGCAGCGCTTCTCGCGGTGTGCACGGGTCGGAAATGGAATGGTTGCCAATGGATTTCCGCGGTGTAGCAAAGAATGATGACGGCTATGGCACGTAGGGCAGGAGTTAGCACTAGTGCACTCACGATGGTGATGGCCTCGTGCGAAACAATTTAAGGAAACAACTTTTCCTTCGGAGGTAGTTCGATCGCTCATTGACATTCATTTCGAGGAACCGCGAACACGAGCGGAGTGGGTGGTTTTCCCTGGAACACAGGTCACACCCTCTAGTTGCTGGCACCACCCGTGCTTCAAAGGAATGGAGCCTGCGCACAGGTGGGGGAGCATTTGACGATCTTGCCGGAAGGTTCCCGGAGTCACTAGGTCTCACATCGTCGATTGCCTCCAGTATGTTGATTTGTAGCCGACCCCTTAAGGTATGGGACATGAATAAATAGATAGCACATCCGTGCTGGTGGAGGTTTGCATTTGGATTGATTTATTCAGTACAAAGAGAAGTCGACTTAAGCTTTTTTTTTTTTTTTTTTTTTTATTGCTTTGCTTTATTTATTGAATGTTCTCTTAAGTTGAGACTAACAATAAGTTTATTAAAATTCAACTCCTAGTATACTAGGACTGCATTCTGGTTACGCGTTCCTCAGGTCAGTCATTGGGTGGGTAAGTCATTGCGACGAAGACGCGATTGGCTGCTCAACCTTGTTAGACCTCTCGCCAGGTGGTTAGGCTGCAACGATAGCTTGGTGAAGTACTTTTCCTTCTGTTCTGCGATTACTTCTTTGACTGGTGGAATGTTTAAGTCGCGATGTATGTTTTCGTTGCGAACGTACCACGGTGCCCCGGTGATTGTTCTCAAGATCTTCGACTGGGCTCGCTGGACTATGTCAATATTGCTATTGCTGGCATTCCCCCATAGCTGGGAGCCGTACGTCCATATAGGTTTTAGTACCGAGTTATACAGCAGGACTTTATATTCAAGGCTAAGAGGAGACCGGGCGTTGATAAGCCAATGAAGGCTGCTGGCTTTTAGCTTTAGGTGTGTTCTCTTGACTTCAATGTGCCGGCGCCATGTGAGTCTTCTGTCGAGGTGCACTCCTAGATATGTCACTTCGTTTGCTTGCGGAAGTAATTTGTTTGTTGATATTGATTCGGTGTCCAATCCGAATATATCACTATACTGAGTGCATAAGCTGGAAAGCTGTGACTTAAACTGCGGAGGGAAATTTTTCGAAAGTTGTGACAATACAGCTTTTTCTCTATTGTCAAGATTTGTATGGACTACATCGTAGTTCGAAAGTGATTCATATATTAGGCCATTTGTACTGACTACTTGATCAGTGTTCGTCGTATTAAGTAACCTTATAAAAGCGTTACTAGACGTTGCTATGGTATTTGCAATGTAAATACCATGCTGAATTTCCTGATTTGGGATTAGTACACTGTCTTCTTGAGAGTTTAATTGAATTTTTCTTATAACTTGGGATCTTGCTGGCAGAAGAAATGAGTTGTTGCCAGAACTGTGAGCTATTGGTACGTTAATTGGGCATTTTAAATTATTTGGTCTAATTATAAGCCAATCTTCAGATGGCTTGAAGTCTAATTGACAGTTGTATTTTTTTATGAAGTCGATGCCTAATATTCCATCGCATGGAATGGGAAACTGGAAACTTACGATATGAAAATCGTGTGGAATGATATACTTATTTGTTCGTATTTCAATCGAAGTTAGGCCTTTGGATTTCGTTATTTCTTCACTTATTCCCTTTATATCAATGATATTGTCATCTTGGATATTATCAAAAATATCCGAAGTCTCTTTTAAAACTGAAATGTCTGCACCCGTGTCTATTAGAAAGACAAGATCTTTCCCTGTATTTACATTAATAAATGTAACGAATATATTTTGACTAAGATTAATGGTATGGATTCTGACTTCTTTTAATTCTGCGTATTCGAAGGGTTCTGGAAGTTTCCCGATGTATTTTGGGAATTTCCCGATGTGTTTTGTGCAACTCGCACATTGCCTTGGTTGTTATTATTTTGGCTTCGATTTCCGTTGCCACGGCCTCTATAGTTATTTCCTCTATTTTGGCCTTGGTAGTTATTGTTTTGGTTATTGTTGTTATTATGATAACCACGTGAATTGCCTCTATAATTGTTGTTACTGCTGTTCCACGAGCTTCCACGTCCTCGTTTTTGTTTGTTTTGGGAATTGTTCCTATAGTATAGGACAGTGTTTGATTGTCCAGTTGCCTCGGTGCAACTACTAACAAACTTGGAGACAGCATCATTCATGGTATTAAAAGTACCAGCTTGCATGATAAGTTTTACAGTATCAATCGTGCAATTTTTGGTCATCGCCTTGACTGCGTTCTGGGTGGAATAACTCCTGGCTAGCTCTAGAGATAGGCCGTCTGAAATGTACGCTCCCTCCAAAGCTTTTGTCATCTGCTCAATTTCCTGTGTGTATTGATTTGCAGTTTTGTTGCGTTGCTGTAGGTTCATCAGTTTTTCTGATAACACCTCTACAGTTTCGCCCTTGACATTGCCTTTTAGCCTAGAGATCACCTGGGAAATCGTTGTTTCGTTTCCTATCATATTCCTAGCAGCTGCTTTCAATTTTGTTTTTATTATCGAGACTGCGAGTTGTTCGTGCTCGCCCTTTATTGATTCTACTATTTCTAATGCATCTATAAAACTTGTTAAGTTTTCAGCTTTACCATCGAACACTGGTATCAGCTTGGATGCAGTATTTATAAAGTCGATATTTGATTGTGCCATTGTTATAGAGTTACTTCTCTCGCTTGGCGTTTCAAAATCTGAGTCTGAGTAATTATCGATATCGGTGTATACCGCTGGAATAGTCAGGTCGTTTAAATCCTCCTCTTCTATTTTAGGTTTTGTTTCGCTAGTTTCTTCTGATTCTAGCTCGCCTGTTTTAACAGATTCTGGGTCAGGGGTAGCGTTTATAGCTATGGGAGTGTTCAGTACGTTTGGTACTTCTATTTCTAAATCGAATTTCCCTTTTACCGATATTAGATTAGACCGGAGTCGTATCAGAAGTTTAGATACTTGTGACCAATGATCGGTATTTAATCTCTCCCTGTGCTCATATATTAGTATTCGCTCTTCGTTGAAACACTCTACTAATATTTCCACATGTTTCTTAACAGTTGTTTTCTGTATCGGTCTATTCTGACTAAGCGCCTTGTATAATTTATCAAAGGTAGCTTTTATTCTGCTTATCTCTTTGCATAAATCACTCCAATCCATTATTTCATGGACATTATCATTAGTTTAGCCATTCATTAAAGAAAATTGTGTGTGGGTGTAAGCTTTTAGTTTTATTTATGAAACATTTATGAAGTAATCTTTATTTATAACATTATTGAATGTATAATATATAGTAAGAAAATATGTATTTACTGTGTTTTATTATTACATTTTATCCAGGTCGTTTGCCCGGCTCATATACCTTTTCTTTAAACATTTGTTATGTAACTTGTAGATTTTGTAGAAGCAGTTAGCGCACATTATTACAACTATTAATATTAAGAGTACATGAACCCAATACAAATCAATATTATTTGCTTCCACTTTGTTTATAACATTGGCAGTGGAATCCACTGTTTTTATGTCCAATGTCATATTGGTGGTTGGTTCGTATACTCTTATAATCTTGCTTGGAAAATAATTATTATGGTACTTTGGTTTGTGCTTATTTTCTTCTATTTCATTCTCAACTGATGTCTTACTTATAGAATTGTTGTTCATTAGTGGTTACAAATTTCTACCTAATGTGTTGCGTAGCTTTGCGGGCTACACGCTATCGGGCAGAAAAATTCGGCTCGATTTTACGATTTGAATTATTGTGTAGAAAACAAAAATATGCCTCGCAGGACAATGAAAAAAATTATGCAACGCAGTGCATGGTTTTATTCTGGATCTGCAGTATCTCCTGTCGATGTTGCATCTCTTCCTTGATCCACGTCAGCTGGTCGTCGCCTTGATCGGCTTGGCTGACGTTCCCTCGATGGCGTAGGCGGCTGTCGTGCCTCCCACGCTTGGTAACTGCTGCTGCTGACCTGGGCCTATGGGCTCAGGCGGTACCGGTGCTGGCTTCGCACAGGTTAAATCTCCCTCGGAGGTGCAAGGGGCGAACTGCCTCTCACACAAATTGTTCCTTTTTTACACATGTATACTCGCAATGTGCACTGTAGAGCGGTCCAGGACAGTCGGCAGGGCAGCTTGGCTTCTTCTTGGGTATCCTCTTGGGAGATGGTGGCTTTATTTTTCCTCCGTTTATATTTTTTATCGCTGTTTGATTTGTTCTTCGGATGCCGGTTTTTTCTATCTTCGTTTTCAGGAAATCAAGTTCTTCTTGTAATTTCACTGCTGTTTCCCATGGCGGGGGTGGTTGATTCGTATATAGTAGCCACTTCAAGTGCGCTACTTTCTTCTGCATTTTCTTTTTCACACCACTCCGGCCCATCACTTTTTTGTTTTTGGTTCACTTATTTGTCTGTTGTCTGCTGTATAGATTTTGTTTCACTGGTAACTTTATGTCTTGAAGAGTAGAATTGACAGCTCTTCCATGGTGAAGTAAATGAAGTTCTCCGGCAGGTATGAGACGTAGCTTCCGAATTTTTGTCCCACGATGCAATTCCACTTGGGTTTGTATTTTTTGTCGAACTCACTTTTGATATGCTCCGCTTTTTTCCAATCTTCCTCGAAGCTACGTGCTGTCTTTGCGCAATCAATTGCGTCTTTCTCTATTTCCTTGGTCATCTCCACTTTCTTGACCACTATGGTCAGTGGATCCGTCATGTTTTCAATTTCTATCAGCAGACCTTGTCACGGCCGCCATATAATGAAAAAGAGTTTCAAAATCTGTTTTGTATGGTTTCTTTATTTTGTTCAAATTAATTGTTAGCAGCAGTGGTGCCGCTTACAGGGTTCAATTGTATCTGCTTTATGATATTCTTTTTAATTCTAATTAAACCTAAGTCTCGTTACTGCGCTGCTCGCAGGCAGCGGCAGGGAGACGGTTATATACTTATGTATATAAACATATGCCCTCTCTTATGTGGGGAGCGCGAGGGATATATGCATGCGGTATGCTCGTGTTGCAATTATGCCGACGCTAGCACATTCTGCGTATGGCCTGAGCCGTAGCGATCGGTTCTTATTTCGGCCACTTAAAATTTATGACCGGGATTTCGAGTTGCGTAAACACTGCAAAAAAGTGTTACAGTGTTTGACATTTAAGTACTCTTGGTACAGTGGGTAATTAATATTAGAGCATACTACAGTACTGCTTCTTTGAGAATGCAACCTTACAAGTCTCTCGGAATGCGTTATTTAGTATATTAGTAAGGTCCTCGCCCTCCTTGTCGAGGCCGTTAGGGGAGGATTGTACCTTGATCCTCCTACTTCCTACTTTTGATTGAACAATTTTGCTGAATTTCCTCCTCTTCCCAGCCTTGGAAGTTTTCCGTGCTGGGAAAAATAAACGTTGGCATACGTCCTTTATTGCATATTGTAATCTACGATATTGTAATGGTACGAGCCAAGCTTTAAGTTGTCGTGTTTCCCATCGCTCTCCCTTCTTTCATAGTTTTTCTTCTGAATATTTGATCCTCAAAAGCCAAATTTTTGGCAACTGACCCGTGTTTTGACGCTCCTTATTTACCCAAAACATCTGGATCATTTCGTATAAAGGCAGTGACTTTAATCTACGAAAACAAACTCGGTTTTATTTTATTTTTCTATTATTTCCTTTTTGTTTTCGTGTGCTATGCGTTTATCGCTTACTGCTGTATTCCGTTCAACTTTGTTGTTGGTGCAATCGTTTCTGCATACCGCAAACTTACAAACAAACTATTGCTTTTGTGGTGCTTAGATAAAAGCTTTAATTAATCTCGCTAGATCTCTGTTTTAATCGTTTCCTTCGCCGCGCAAATTAAATAAATTTATTTTTACGAAATATTATTCTAAATTTCTTACTAAACTAATCATGGCTACCTGTTGTGCAATTGACTGCCCAAACGGCCGCAAATTAACCCCGCGGCAGGCCTCTTTTTATTGTTGGCTCTGCGACAATATCGCCAATATCTTGGGCATATCGGCCCGCGTATTGCGAATTGGATTGGACAGCCCAAGCTGTCTACAAATCAAATCCGATATGAGGACGTTCATGAGGCAAACTCATCTTGAGTTTCAGTCTCTGGCGGCTGGTTTTAAGGAGCTTTTCAGTCGTATCCAGACGGCGGAGTGCCACTTCAAAAGTCTGACACTGCTAAGTTATTCGCCTAATATTATTTTGAGCATTCTCCCTAATATTTCTCGACCATATCCTGTGATATCACCTCGGCTGTGACTGATGTCTCTTGCTATGCAGCCTCACCTGGGCCAACTCAAACTGCGGCTCTGGGCTCTCTACTTACTAACGTCGCTGCACGCTCAACTCGACATCTTATTAATGCTGACCAGACTGCTACGTCGCGTGCGGCCGCCTTTAATGTCTTGGCGGTGGAAAGCAACAGAGACGCACATCTTGTAATACCGGCAGTCTCAATTTCGTCGTCTTCAATCACTACGCCAGGACTACAAACTTCAACAATCTCTGGAGTTGGTCAACGAAAACCGACGCCATTGGCCGGCGTCGCTCCTAGGAAGTTTGTTTTTGTTTTGCCTTAACCCTGGTGCTTCCGAGAACGATTTTAAGTCCCATATGAGTAGCAAGTTGAATGTTACTGATAGCGAATTTACCGTCTCAAAGTTCTATTTTAAACAGAGACGCGATATATCTTCGTTTAAAATTGCACTTTCTGATGGTCTGATGGAAAGGGTTCTGGATCCTTACTAATGGCCTGAACATGTCATAGTTCATGAATTTATACCCAAAATAAATACTCGGGCTCGTGCGCCTCAGACTCCGTTAGCTTTGCCTTCAAAAAACTGATCGATTTTCCATCTACTATTAGAACGTTCATAGTTTACTCGGGCAACTAAGTAAACTGCACATTAATAGTGTCTATTTTGATGCCGACGTGTGTCTTTACGGAAACGTGGCTTAACTCTTCTGTCTGTGATGCTAAACTCTTTCCGGACAACTGTGTTGTCTACAGGCACGACCGCCCATCGCGCATCGGCGATGGTGTTCTTTTCGCCGTCAAATCCAGCCTTGCTTAAGATTTGGCTCCGATAATCGATTTTGACTGCTTTTTGGAATTCGTTGTTATTCGCATTCAAGTCTTTGACTAGGTCTGACTTTGATATTTACAATCAGCACCTATTCTTAATTTAGAGCATCCACTCGACTTTGGGTGCTAATGAGCACCTAATTGTTATAGGTGACAATAATCTCACTCTCATATCCTGGATACCCTCATCTGTCTCTAATGGTCTCATTCCCTCTGTCCCTCATGACTTCATTCACGGATTTATTGACCTTTCATTAGGTCAATCAAACCATGTTAAGAACCGTTGTGACAAAATCTTAGACCTCATTTTTGTTTTGGACTTTGCCAATGCCTTTGTCTTTCGAATTGATCCTCTCTTTTTTCCCGAAGATGCTTACCACCCTACCATAGAGATAATACTCCAAGCCTTGGCTCCATTATTGGCTTGTTCTGCTGCAGTGCCAGTAACTTTTCGTTGCTTCCGCAAAGCCGATTTAACTGACATGAACGCACACTTATCTTTAATTGACTGGACAATACTGACGATCCCTCTAACTTGGTTAAACATTTTATATTCTTGTTTTGATTTGTTTGTCCCATCATTTCCCTCTCCTATTTCTTCACAAAAGCCTCCTTGTTTTTCCCGTCGTCTGTCTTATTTAAAAAATTGTAAACCCAGACTCTTTACAAAATTCAGTCGAACCGGACTACTAGTCGACCATGCTAGGTATTTGGTAGCTCGCTCTGACTTCTTGAATCATAATTCCAAATGCTACAAGAATCACTTGAATCAATGCAGAAGTGAATTTCAGACAAATCCGAAGCAATGTTATGCTTTCGTGACGTTTCACATTTTCATCTTAAATCTGAGTCAGAGCCTATTTACTCTTCTACTAGTTTCGATTCTGCGTCCTTGTATAAATATTCTCTTCCGCATTCCAACTGCATTTGTATGCCCACAATCGGAGAAGACGATTTTCTTCGGAACCTGAAATTTCTCAAGCCATCCTTTTCTTCTGGTCTCGATTTTGTGCCTAGGTGTGTATTGAAAAACTGTGCCAATGCGTTATGTAGTCCTTTATCAAAGCTTTTTCAATTGTCTCTTAAAATATCGTTCTTTCCTGATAATTGGAAGGAATCTTTTATAATTCCTCTTCATAAAAAGGGGAATGTTGGGGGGCGATGATGCCGCAAAAAGATATCCAGTCGGTAAAAGCAGGCCCAGTAGAAACATCCCACGTCGCGATTGGAAATAACCCGCAGGGTCGAAATTAGAAAGTCGGGGGCGTCGTGGTGAAAATTCAAGGGCGCATTCATGTCAGCTTTATTCTGCTGCATACATGGAACTCAAATCTAGCTTAACATAAGGCCGCGTTCCCGATCTATAAGCTAAGCTTAACAGTGCGGGAGCGGGCCCGAGTGGTGGAAAGCGGGCCAGCCATCCCCAGCTCGCCTCACAGCGAGCGCAGTTCGGGAATGCCGAGAAGCGGAGAGCGGGAGAACATGGGTTCGCTCGGAAGTTGGTGCGCGGAGGGCCGAAATCCGGGAGCGGTAGAAGTGGATGAGCCCTTTGATTGCCGGTGGACAGAGACGGCGCTGAGCGCTCCGAAGAGTGCCTCCTGGCATGATTATTCTCCCCCCCCCCCCGTGCAATCACTCGGGTTGCAATGAAACCTTTTATGGCTGATGGCAGGCGAAGCAGATCGTCCCTCCGCTGATGCCGTGACGCTGAAGCGGCTGAAGATCGCCGTAAGGTGGCGGACGACGGCCAAGGAGTTTCTGTTGAGTGCCGGAAAGTGGCGGACGAAGCGGCTGAAAAGTTCCGTGTTGATCCTGGCCTCATGTCTTACCGCAATCCCCTCGCAGACGGGTGAATTAGACTGCAGACTCGGCCACGGTCGGACTGGATACCTCGAGTACATCTGCTCTTCTGTGCGCTGGCGCTGCATGGACGTGAAGGTGTAATGACTGGCAGAATATGACGGAGAAAAAATTAAATCAGTTCTGATGCAAAATACAAGTTGGAGAGACGATTAAAGATACGAGACAGCACTGTGAACAGGAACATTGCAGTGAAAGGGTGCCTGCTTATTGTGGGCAGGCTCGGCATTGGTAGAACAAGGTACCTCGGGTACGCCTGCCTTCCAGAGCGTGCGATGTGCGCGCGGGTGGAGACAGCGGTTCGGATCTGAATGGAATAAATATATGCCCCGTAGAAGGTCCGGTTACGTGCACTGGACTTTCGTGCGTATGCAGGAGCGTGTGGTGGTGCTTACTGCACTCTTTGCATCGATCCCCACTGCGGCACGTTCCCTCGGAATGATCGTGGGCCAAACAATTGGATCAGTATTGATGGACTGCCTGGAGCCGTTTCTCAGCGCTAAGCCTGCGAAAACGGAGCCATTTCCGAAGTGGATGGTTCCCTTGACAGACTCGGCATGGGTAGGATCGAATACCTCGGGAACGTCTGCTTTCAACGGGGGCCGCATTACATTTGGTAGGGCAGTTCCTTAATGAACCGTTGGACGCGAAGGAAATGCGTGTGGAAAACACTGACACGCCGTTAGTGGGTGCTGTTGACAATGGGCCTGTAAGTACCCAGCCAAAAATCGTCTCCTGGGCCAGAGGAAAGCCCAAAATGTTGCTCTTCGAGCCGCCCAGAAGCACAGACGGAAGAATGTCTGCTCCTATCAGGACATCGATTTCGGAGCTCTCGAAAAACGTTGGATCTGCTAAGGGGAGATCTGAAAGTTCCCTTAGAAGATCTCTCGGAACTGGGTGGGACGGAAGTTGTCCAGCAAGTTGAGGAATGACGAAGGCCTACCGCTTCCAACTGTATCCCGGGTCTGGAGAGAACTCGAATTGCAGAGCTTCGTGGAGTGCCCGGGCACAGATTGATTGATACCGGAAACTTGAGTCTGGACTGTGTCAAATGGAAGTCTGATTCGATTGAAGAGTCGTTCAGATATGAACGATCAAAGCACGAGCTTGGAAGTCGCGGCCAAGATGATTTATATTAATAATGGCAGTGCCGAGCAGGACAGCACACTTGCACATTCGAGTGGTCTTCGGGAGCGGCAGCGCTTCTCGCGGTGTGCACGGGTCGTGAACTTGACGAAGCGGAAGGAAATGGAATGGTTGCCAATGGATTTCCGCGGTGTAGCAAAGTGTGATGACGGCTATGGCACGTAGGGCAGGAGTTAGCACTAGTGCACTCACGATGGTGATGGCCTCGTGCGAAACAATTTAAGGAAACAACTTTTCCTTCGGAGGTAGTTCGATCGCTCATTGACATTCATTTCGAGGAACCGCGAACACGAGCGGAGTGGGTGGTTTTCCCTGGAACACAGGTCACACCCTCTAGTTGCTGGCACCACCCGTGCTTCGAAGGAATGGAGCCTGCGCACAGGTGGGGGAGCATTTGACGATCTTGCCGGAAGGTTCCCGGAGTCACTAGGTCTCACATCGTCGATTGCCTCCAGTATGTTGATTTGTAGCCGACCCCTTAAGGTATGGGACATGAATAAAGAGATAGCACATCCGTGCTGGTGGAGGTTTGCATTTGGATTGATTTATTCAGTACAAAGAGAAGTCGACTTAAGCTTTTTTTTTTTTTTTTTTTTTTTATTGCTTTGCTTTATTTATTGAATCTTCTCTTAAGTTGAGACTAACAATAAGTTTACGAATCTTAATATTAAAATTCAACTAACAGTATACTAGGACTGCATTCTGGTTACGCGTTCCTCAGGTCAGTCATTGGGTGGGTAAGTCATTGCGACGAAGACGCGATTGGCTGCTCAACCTTGTTAGACCTCTCGCCAGGTGGTTAAGGTGCAACGATAGCTTGGTGAAGTACTTTTCCTTCTGTTCTGCGATCACTTCTTTGACTGGTGGAATGTTTAAGTCGCGATGTATGTTTTCGTTGCGAACGTACCACGGTGCCCCGGTGATTGTTCTCAAGATCTTCGACTGGGCTCGCTGGACTATGGGAATATTGCTATTGCTGGCATTCCCCCATAGCTGGGAGCCGTACGTCCATATAGGTTTTAGTACCGAGTTATACAGCAGGAATTTATATTCAAGGCTAAGAGAGACCGGGCGTTGATAAGCCAATGAAGGCTGCTGGCTTTTAGCTTTAGGTGTGTTCTCTTGGCTTCAATGTGCCGGCGCCATGTGAGTCTTCTGTCGAGGTGTAGTCCTAGATATGTCACTTCGTTTGCTTGCGGAAGTAATGTGTTGTTTAGCATAAGAGGCGGCCAGTTTTGTCTGTTCAGGGTGAACGTAACGTGCTTGCATTTTTGTTCGTTCACTTTAATTCGCCAATCTGATAGCCATTTTTCAACATCGAGCAAGTGAAGAGCTAGCTGCGCAGTTGCTTGCATCGGGCATTTCAGCAAACGTAGAAGTTGTTAGTCGTGTGCTTGTCGGGATGTCTGCCGTGTATAGGACATATAATGTTGGCCCTAGCACGCTACCTTGAGGAACTCCAGCTCCAACAGTGAAATCATCAGATATAGCAGTGTTGCACCTCATACAGGGAAGACTCTAAAAGCTTATGGGTGTTGTAGGGGAGCATTGTCTTGATCTTGTACATTAGACCTTCTAACCAGACTCTATCAAATGCTTGAGATACATCTAAGAATATGGCTGTGCAGTACTCTCGTTTTTCGAAAGCGTTCCGAATTTCTGATGTTATCCGGTTGACCTGCTCAATTGTTCCGTGCTTTTCACGAAACCCAAACTGATGTGACGGGATTCCTTCCTGTAGTCTTAGGTGTATGTTTATCCGTGTCAAAACGTATTTTTCAAAGAGTTTAGATAAGCATGAGAATAGGCTTTTAGGTATATACGACGTGGGGATTGTGTGGTCTTTTCCCGGCTTTGCTATCATTATTATAATTGACTTTTTCCATCTCACTGGATAGTGGCCAAGTTTCGCGATGGCATTGAAAAGCTGGGTGATAGTGCAAACGGCGCAATATGGGAGCTCAAAGATCATTTTGGGAGTTATGTGGTCGCATCCTGGGGATTTTTTCGGATTCAGTTGATTTTTGATTATCTTAACGATTTCGTTTGGACGAAACTCATTTGGCTCATGTTGAGGCTGAGGCTCATATGGTAAAGTGGGCAGAGTAAACGCACTAGTGGCAGGATTTGGTTGGAAGACATTTTTAAGGTGGTTGGCAAACGTGCTGGCTCTGTCTGCGTCGCTGCG
Source organism: Drosophila anomelani (assembly GCA_035045905.1). NCBI lineage: Eukaryota > Metazoa > Arthropoda > Insecta > Diptera > Drosophilidae > Drosophila > Drosophila anomelani. The sequence continues at coordinate 1,387,120 of JAWNOO010000082.1, read as the reverse complement.
TGCCCAGCCGCCTGTAGGATTTCTAATAGGCATCACGATTTCTTTTGGTGAGCTCAGAGTTGGGTGAGCTCTCCATAGTGAATGTTTTGTACTAGAAGTTGACAAGTGCTCTATGTAGCGACGGTGGACACTTGCTTCTTCTTGATGTAGAGCTTTGGTAAGTTGGCGTGAGGCACGTCTAAAGCTTTGCTTAGCAGATGGCGATCTGTGGGATTGCCACTCTCGGCGTAAACGTCGCGTTTCAAGGACGAGCTGTTCGATTTGTAGATTTGTCTTCTTTTGATTGCATTGTGAATTTATAGTTTGAGGTGTTGAAGCTCGAGCTGCGGAGACGAGTACAGACTCCGGTGACTTTACAAAGCTGTCTACATCGGCTTCGTCATTGAGATGAGGACTTAGCTCAATGTGTGAGCTAATGTACTTTCGGTACTTAACCCAATTGGTTTTCTGTGAGGTCAATTTGAATGGTTGTTCGAATGTTCCTGGGTTACGGAGTAGAATAAACAGGATAGGCAAATGGTCAGATGAAAGATCCGAAAGGGATTCGGCGCTTATCAGATTTTTAGGAATGTTTTTGGTGATCGCAAAGTCTATTAAGTCGGGTAGTTTCTTTGGGTCTGCCGGCCAGTATGTTGGTCTGCCAGAAGAAACATAGTCGAGCTTGTTCTTGGGTTTGATAATTGCATTATAGAGCTGCTTTCCTTTTGGAGTCACGAGACGAGATCCCCAGTGTGTGTGCTTGGCGTTGTAGTCTCCTGCTGCTATGAAGTGGTCTCCTAGTGAGTTGAAAAACTGCATAAACTCATCTTCAGCTATAGTAAAGCGAGGGGGGCAGTATACGGCGGCTAGTGTAATTTGGTTGCCAGTGTTTAGTTGTATATTTATAGATGTGGCCTGTAGGTAGTTTTTAGCAAATTTGTTGTAGTAGTGGTGCTTAATACGGTTTCTGATTAGAATTCCGGTCCCTCCATGTGCTTTACCATCTGGGTGATTTGTTCCGTAGAATGTATATCCTCGTAGTTGAAAATTGTATTTGTTTGTAAGGTGTGTTTCTGAAAGAAGCATTACGTCGATATGGTTGTCAAGTAGGAATTGAGCTAACTCAAGTTTATGCTGCGAAACGCCGTTAGCGTTCCACGTAGATATCCGTAGGGAAGTCATTATTTGGATGATTGTGATTGTTTGATCATGAACTCCAGTAGAAGATTTTGGTTGCGCATAAGCTCCTGCATTGTTTGTTGTATAGCTACCATTGTATTTGTTAAAGTTGCCAGCATTGCCTCGATTCCATTAGGCAGTTGTTGTGAATTTTGATCGCTACGATGGGCAGTAAATGCGGGGTTTACTTTAAATGTCTGCGCCTGTTGTATGTCTTCAGTGGATTGTGAAGGCCCCGGATTAGAGACTGAGGCGTAAGTTTCTTTGTTGTGTCGTAGCGCTTGAGCAAATGAAACTCCTGGGGTCGTGGTTGATGGTGTATACGGCAAACTGTTTCGGCTGACAGGATTTCGAGCTATGGTAATTTTTTTGGTAAGGCGATCTCTTAAATCTTTATAGACGGGGCACCCCCTATAGTTGGCAGTGTGGTTTCCCCCACAGTTGCTGCATTTTTTGGCAGATGGGTCATTCTTATTAACGGGACAGGCCTCAGTGGGATGCACATCTCCGCAAGCAACGCAGACTGCGTGGAGAGTGCAGTATGTTTTCGTTGACAGTTCGTGCATTGAACTGGTCCATTTCGTTTGTGCGGTTCCTCTACTGTGATTCTGCGATGCAGCAGGTATTGAAGCTTATATATCGGGTGAACTTCATTTTTACTTAAGGTAGTACTGTTTGGCATTAGTTCTACCTTAAACATTGGTTGAGGAATTTTATTCCTGTTCATTATATTTATAGCTGTTTTTACTTTAAAGCCGTTGTCGGCTAGTCCATTTATTATCTCGTTAATTGGGACTGTTGGTTCTATCCCTTTGATTACTACTTGTTGACCCTTGCTACTTTTCAGTTGATAGGTGTAGTAGTTGAACTTTCCATTGTCAAGATAGTTGGTAACGGCTCGAAAATTGTGTTCGTCGTTGACCTGTATTTTTATTTCATTTATGTTGCCCCTTTTTATGGACGTTACATAAAATTCGTTTGCACCAATGGTAGCTGTAATTTTATTAACCAGTTCAGTACAATTGGCCTGACGCACGTATATAGGTGGCGGCCTTACTTTTTTGGCCGTCTGTGTTGGAGCAGTAACATCTTCATCCAGGTCACGGAGAATCGCGAATCTATTGTTAGCGAGCGATTTTTTTGGCACTGTATTTTCAGTAGTTTTCGTTATCTTGGGTGCATTGGCTTTCTTGTTTGGCTGAGGGCTTAATTTTCTCTTCGTTTGTATATATCGATCGAGCCCAGTTTGGATTAACGCACCATTAGCATTCTTTATAGTGCTTTGTTGGGAGAGCTTGTCGCAGATCGTTGTCATCACCGGGGTCTGAGAAACAGCAGAGGTTGTTGTTGTGGTAGTTGCAGTTTTTGATGTCGAAGATACGGTTTTAAGCGAGGGCGTTGTACTAGTTGTTGTTGTTGTTAGTAGATCGTTGACGTCGGGGGACGGGCACTGTGCACTCCACGATTGCAGAGTACCGCTTGAGCACAACAACGCAGGGGAGAGCGAGCGTTGCAGTTGTTGTTGGGACGGTTACATCGGGGGCGCGTATAGAGAAGTACGCGTTGTTTCGCAGCGACGACAGCCGACGCTCATCATGTTTTTGTTGCCGAGCTTGGCTCATTTTTTCTTTGCTTGCCGAGCTTAAGCTCTTACACGTTGGCATTTGTATATATAACTTTTTATTAATTAGCTAACTGTTGGTTAACTGTTAATTGTTTGATAATTTCCAAGGGCAAACCAAGCACAAGTACTCATGCCTGCCCTAAGCGTCTTTTCGCGAATTAATTGTAGTTAGATTCAGTGTATTTTGATTGACCGGCGGAGCAATACAAAAATACGTCTGACACTCACAGTTGTGAGTGAAAAAAAAAAAAAAAAAAAAAAGTCGACTTAAGCTAAGTACATAATTGTTGCTGGCGACTGCGCTGCCGTTGACCATAGCAGAGGCGCAGCCGCATATGTATATCTTAGGTATATGTTCAAGAGCGAGTGTCGTATGGGCATATGTTTATGTATATATGAGGTCAGCGTGAGAATGCTGACTTAGCGTAATTCAAGTCCACTTGAATTTGTTAGTTTACATAATGCAACTTAGTGTTGATATGTTTTTAATGGTACAGTGTACCCTCGATACATGCACATACTACACCTCCCTCCATTTTAAAAAATAACGTAATGGGTTTAAGGTTTTTTCATATATATATTTTTTGTTTTTTTTTGTTTCCCATTTAATTGTTTTAAGTGTATTAATTATGATTTAATTGTATTAATATTAATAAATTAATTGTATTCTTATATATATGTTTTTAATTATATGTTTTTAATTATATGAATTAAAATGAATAATGATATTGAGTTTAAGCTGAATTATGTAAAAATTTTGAAATTATAAAAATTTAAATTAAATATATTTATGTCTTTTTATTATAATACAATTTTTTTTCGGTTGATCAGACCATTTTTTTTATGTTTGTTTTTTTTAACCTGTCTTTATGTACTATCTGTTGTTTCTTATTTCCTTTTTTAATAGTTTTATTATCATTTACTCCTATATCTAGTACGTCGTAAGGACTTTCGTACCTATTGTCTAACTTATGACCTGTTTCATTTTTAAGTAGTACCTTATCTCCTATTTTTAAATCAAAATTATTTGTAAGTCTGTCATAAGTTTTCTTTCTGCCTTCGCTTTTTCTAACATTCTTCTGGCTCTGCTGTATGATATTTCTAGTCTGTACTTAAGTTCTTTGGAATAATCTTCTATGTTGTATATAGGGTCAATATGGTTTATTTTTGAAAAATCTTTGAATTGTCTGGGTAATCTGCCGAATACTCGTTCATATGGGCAGTAGTCGTGTACTACTGATGGTGTTGTGTTGAAGCAATAAGTGAAATATGGTAACCAAATGTCCCAATCACTTTTGTCAACTGATATATATGAACGTATGTATTCGTTGAAAGTTCGGTGACTTCTTTCTACGGTTCCTAAGGTTTAATGATGGTGAGCACTAGATTTTTTATATGCATGTATTTGCATAATTCATTTATAAGTGAATTTTTGTATTCTGTACCTTGATACGTAATGAACGTCTTCATTGGACCGTACTTCAATACAAATGATTCAAATATTGCGTTGGCAACTGTTTTAGCACTTTTATTCTGTGTTGAAACAGTGACTAAAAACTTTGTAAGATCGCATATGATTGTAACTGCATACTCATTTCCATCTTCCGATTTCGGCAATGGACCAATGGTATCAATTAAAACAGTATCAAATGCTGTTGCTGGGGTTGGTGTCAATGTCAATGGAGTTTTGGTATATTTTGTTGTTTTGGCTTGTTGGCATTTTAAACAAGTCTTTACATACTTTGCTATTGCCTTAGTCATTTGGGGCCAATAATAAAATCTTTTGATTTTTAACTGGGTTCGCGCGATACCAGTGTGACCTCCTTCTATAAGATCGTCATGGAATTTTTTCAAGATATGATTAATTTGAGCTTCGTCTTTTTGATCTATGATTATCACCTTTTGTAGAATAGCTAGTTCTACTTTTTCGAGTACTCGATTGCCCTGTATTTTAAATTCATTTAGTGATACAAATTTGAATATTTGTTCACTTGGTGATATTCGCATTTTTGTTATTTTATGCATTCCGGCTTTTGAAATAAGCCTTTGAAAGAATTGACTTAGGTCAAATGTTTCATTAGAATACAAATCATTAACATCAAAGCGTGAAACAATTGTTTTTCCTCGTTTTAATAAACACTTATGTTTATCTATTTTGATTAAAACATGTTTCTTTGTGTCATTCTTATTCACAACTTAATTGCTCATTTTTGTTTTTCATACTTGTATTGACCATTTTTTTTTTACTTTCCTTTCTACATTCAGAACTTGTAGTAACTTTTAGTACTTGTCTGTTTATTGTTTTTAAGTCTTGTATTGTTATGCGTGACAATGCGTCCGCAATGTGATTATCTTTCCCCTTAAGATATTCAACCGTAAAATCATATTCCTCTAAATCCAGCCTCATACGTGTTAGTTTTGAGCTTGGATTTTTCATTGAGAATAGATATGACAATGGTCTATGATCGCTTTTTACTACAAAGTGTTTTCCATATATATATGGTCGAAAGTGATTAATTGCCCAATGAATGGCTGCTAGTTCTTGTTCTGTAGTGGACTTATTACTTTCACCTTGGGTGAACATTCTTGAAGCGTATGCCACTGGAAGTTGTTTGCCACTATGTTCTTGTGTTAGTACCGATCCGCATGCCTGTTTACTGGCATCGGTTGTTATGCAAAATTCTTTGCTAAAATCTGGGTACTGCAATAATGTTGGTTTCATTAATTCCTTTTTTAAGTATTCGAATGCATTATTAGATTCTACTGTCCGTTCAAATTGGACATTCTTTTTACTAAGCCTCGTTAAGTGGGGTGCATGATTAGAACATTTTTTAATGAAACGTCTATAGTAGTTACAGAAGGTTCGAAACGTCTAGCACTATCTGCATCTGTTGGTATGGGATATTTTTCTATTACTTCGTATTTGGTGTCATCTAGGAGAATGCCTTGATCAGTGCATTTATGACCCAAAAATGTGACCTCTCTCCGAAAGATGTAGTTTTAAATTGTGTTCTCAGCATAGCTCAAATACTTTTGTTATGTTTTTAAGCATATGCTTTTCTGAACAACCTATTACAACTAAATCATCCATGTATAAGAATGCTTGCGATGGTTCAAGACCAGAGAATGCAAGTGTCATCATACGCTGGAAAGAGTTTGGTGCAACTTTCAGTCCGTATGGTAATCGCGTGAAGCGATAAGAGCCATTGGCTGTTGAAAATGAAGTAATATCCCTATATTTGTTTTCTAGCTCTATCTGGTGGAATCCAGACATTAGGTCGAGACATGAAAAATATTTTGCTCGTCCTAATTGGTCAAGAATGTCTTCTATTCTTGAAAGCGGGAACTTGTCTGCTAGCAATTTTTCATTTATTTGACGATAGTCTACTGCTAATCGCCATCTTTTTTCCGTTGAGTTCGGAAGTGGTTTCTTTGGAACCAATAGTAATGGGCTGTTATATTCTGATATTGATGGTTCTGCAATTCCATCGTCTATCAGTTTTTTAACTTGTTTGGCAATTTTTAATTTCTGGCTGTCTGGCGTGCGATAGTTTTTAATATAGACCGGTGTCTTATCTCCTAGCCTGAGCTTTTGTTTATAAAAGTTGTTAGCTGATATTGGTTCTGTTTCCAAACCAAAAATATCGCTAAATTTCGTACACAAGTCTGTAAGAACCTCATCAAATTGTTTTGGATTTGTATTTGTATTTGTATTTATTATGCGAATGAATGCATTTTCACTGTCGAAAATTGTGCTGGCTATTATTATGCCCGGTTGTAGCTCTTGGTTTGGTACTACAACCATTTTTTCGTTAGTGAGTAATTTGACTTGTCTGATTACTTCTGATCTAGCTAGCAATAATAATGTGTTTGAATCTACAGTATGTTAAATTGGAATATTAATTTGTTTATGAAAATTGTCAGGTCTTATTATGAACCAGTCTTGTGTTTTTTGAAATTCTAATATACAATTATATTTTTTTATAAAATCTAAACCGATTGTGCCATTGCATGGTATAGGAAAATTCTCGGGTACTACATAAAATTCATGCGGCACGAGAACATCCTGCATACGTAGGTCAAGATCGATTGAGCCTACTGTATGGTTCCTTGCTCAATACCTGTAATATTTGATATATTACTGAAGTTTAAGGCAGTGTATTCATTTGCTTTATTTTTAAGCAATGAAATATCTGCGCCTGTATCTATTAATAGAATTAAATGTGTATTTGTTGTATGGTGTTGTACTTTTATAAAAATGCTCAGGTTAATTTTTAATGTAAATAATTTTACTGTTGGTTGCTTAAGGGGGTTATTATTGTTATTATTACTGTTATTGTTCTGATACCGGGTGTTTTGGTTTTGGTATCCCCTTCGGTTACCTCCGCGGCCACGGTAGTTTCCGCGACCACTATTGTTATTGTTATTATAACCTTGGTTATAATTTTGGTTATAGTGATCACTGCCTCCACCTCGGTAATTGGCATTATTATTACCTCGTCTATTATTCCCGTTATAGAATGAGTCGGTGTTAGAATTGCCTGTAATTTCAGTACTGCAATGGATATATTTTTCAATTGCATCATTGAATGTACTGAATGTACCCGCTGTCAACATCATCTTGAGCGATTCGTTGGTACAATTCTTAGTCATTGCCGATATCGACTCTTTTGTCGCAAATTTGTCGGCATTGTCGGCGTCTAATCCGTCGTCTATGTAAGCTGCTTCAAGCTGTTTACGCATATTGTCTATTTCAGTAGCATACTGAGACGCGGTCTTGCCTCTTTGTTGCGTATTCAATAATTTGGCTTTTATAACGTCTGGCGATTCGCCTTTTCCGTTTGCCTGCAATATAGTAATTATTGCCTGTATTGTTGTCGCGTGTTCTACCTTATAGGTCAGTGGGCCAATAATTTTGGTCTTTATGACTTCTACGGCTAAAGCTTCCTGATCTCCTTTAGTTAGATTTAACAACCTTAAAGCGGTCAAAAACCTGTTTAGATGGAGTTTCTTACCATCAAATTCAGGTATTGTTGAGGATACCTGTTTAAGGTATGCCCTCTGGGCTTCCACTGTATTAGCCATATTTACTGTTACTGGTTGTATTATGTTTGTTTTGATTTCTTCTGTAGATTTGATATCGCTTTCTATATCTAAATCCTCTTGCGGTTGTGACTCGTCCAGGTCTTTTATCTGGCTTTCGTCGAATTCCGCTATTTCAGATATTTCTTCTACAGATTCGATATCGCTTTCTATATCTAAATCCTCTTTCGGTTGTGACTCGTCCAGGTCTTTTATCTGGCTTTCGTCGAATTCCGCTATTTCAGATATATCGGTTGGGATGTTTATTATTGTAAAGTGTAAGAAGGCTTATATGCCTGGGAAATAGTGCATAAACTATTTGCCTGTTTGTTGTCGCAACTAGCACTTGAAACTTGGTGGACTTGTTTGAGGGGTTGAGTGCATGGGTCGTTCTAAAAGAACAGCATGAATAAAAGCTCTGGGTCTGCGTTAGAACTCTTACTGACTTTATTAATGAAACTTAACAATATATATAGGTACACAAAAGCTTATGCTAACAGAAATAACGTATAAGAAATAGTGTGCGGTTACTTGTGAATGTGGGTTAGTGTCGCGAACTGAGACCATCGCCCCAGTTCATTTCCTCGTCTCAGTTGACATGCATGTTCGCTTGACCTGGTAAATGATACTTTATTTACGACAAATGCAGGTCACTGTAACTGAAGAGTTGTTACATAATGTGTGTTGTGTTTTGAGATATTCTTACTTATGACTACATACTGCTGCGACTGAACATTCTCCCGGCCGTTGAGCATGTGTTCAACCTTCGATAACGTCGAACGAGAACCTTCGTGGGGTAGGTTCTGGTTGTGGTTCTTCCATGTTCTGCCTGGGTTCGGGTGTCCGGCATGTCGGTGTCCATTTGCCGATCGTTCGTCTGATAGCCCATGCAATGCCTAATAACATTGACATTGCTAAGGCCATATAAGCAGCTATTTGATGGTGCTGGGGAGTGCTGATTTGATTCTTCCAAGTGGTCTCCTTTAATTTGGCTAACTGGTGTTGCAAAGCGCCCAGTTCCTCCAAGTTGACTTCCTTGGCTGCCGTTTCTTGCAGTGGCTCAGGTGTGTTCTTAAGGTCCATCCTGGTGATATTGCCAAACCGAACATATGTAGCCTTTGCTTCGCTGACTACGGTGCTGAATGTGCTCACGCTAATTTTTGAATTGCGTGCAGTGCAGCCTGGGGCCAGTGATAATAAGCCCGTTCCGTTAAGCTGTACTGTGAACGATGTTCCGTTGCACACCGCTTGAAGTTCCACGTGCCTGCGTGTGGCAAACACCCATCTGTTTCGCTGATGCGTTGCTGACCACCACAGCTCGGCCCTCGACTGAGAGACCTCGCAGATAGTTTCCGTCTTATTGTTAAACAACTGGAATTCACACCGGTTTTCCACGCTGAATGTGGCTTGATGGTTGAAGCAGATGTGTTCGTCGTGTGGCAGCTCTAGACACTGATTGAACTCCTCCTTGGTAAATCCCATGAACTGATCTCTATGGGCATTGACGGCTATGATTTCCGTTTGTAGCCAGAATCGTTGCCAGCTTCCGGCCTTCCACATCGGGATCGCCATGATGCTGAATATCTCCTGTTTTGTTACAGACACCAGTGGCAGCGATATTTTGAAAACGACGTGGCTGCTCGTTGTGGTCCCTTCGGCATGCATAATTTTATACAGCTGGATCACCTCAGCCGATACTACCGGAAGAAGTTGATCCGGTGGAATGTGTTCCCGAATCTGATCTAGTTGCTCCCTCAGTTGCTTGGGAGACACTAGTATAGGACTGATGGTACGATGGCGCACGTCAGTGAGAACATTAGCTGTCTCACTTTGCATTCGCTGCAATCCGGTTGCCACTAGAGTTAATTGAGCTGTCAGACTCATGAATGCTTGTTGTAAGTGCTCGCCTTGGTACTTTCCCCTTTCCAGATTAATTGTACCTATTTGGCTCTCTAGTGTCTTGCTCCGCTCGTTAGTGGCTGAGCTGCTCGTCCTGACTATGTTTATTGTCGCATCCAAGATTGATGTCTGGTTTTTCAAGAGCATCATTAGTACGTCTTCATTGGATTTGACCTCCTTGATCACCTTGGACATGTCATCGGCGTATCTTGAGTCTAAAACGCCGAATAGTGAGCTCGCTACATTTCCAACTATGTCCAGTGGTGCTCTTCGCTGCCGAGAATGATGGATCAATTCATTTCCTGATTGTAGTTTGCTGTACACATGTTGGAAATGCTCAGACACTGATCTACAAGCGTTGATGTTTCGTAGTTCTGAACATTTGTGTTTTAGCTCCGATATCCCGTTGGCCAAGATTCCCATGTCGCTCCAATATGGTTTCAAATCGTAATATACAATTATTTTCCATTCCGAGATTGCCATTCTGGATGTGCCGAGCCGTTCGTAGAATATTCCTGGCTGGCTTGCAAATGGCGTTATGTTGACTGCCTGTCCCATTGCTAACGGAAGGATCAGTAGCATTGCTAGTAATGTTGGGAGGATTGGAAATGATGCTTTCCTTTTTTGCGCAGGGCTCTCTTCTGCCTGCGCCGTGTCCGCGCTGCCGCTGTGCGGCCGTTTTGTGGCTACTTCTTCTTTTATCAGCTGTGCTAAACGAGTAACTGCCCTTTTGTAGATCCCTGATGCGGTCTTTACATCTACGACCCGGATCTGGTTATCCTTGCCTGGATATGTCTACACTATCCGTCCCATGGGCCAGCTCATTACCGGTACGTTGTCTTCCTTTACCAGTACTAGCAATCCTTCCTCGACATTCTGCGCCATAGTTTTCCAATTGGTGCGCATCTGGAGCTCTTGTAGGTACTCCATGGACCACTGATTCCAGAACGATTGTTTGAGCCTGGATACCAGTTCCCATCTTCTGACCAACGTTTTTTCCGGTCGGGCAAGATTCGCATCGGGCGGTGCCACTAGAGGTTCGCCAATTAAAAAATGGCCTGGAGTGAGCGCTGCAGTATCTGTTGGATCAGCTGACATCGGGGTGAGGGGCCTTGAATTGAGTATCGCCTCAACCTCAATGACCACCGTGTTGAGCTCTTCAAATGTTAAAGACGCTGTGGCTGTGACTGATACTAGTAGCCTCTCCGCTGATTTTACAGTAGCTTCCCATAAACCGCCAAACGACGGTGCTCGCGGTGGGATGAACTTGAACTCCACCTGCTGCTTATTGCACTGATTAATGATCCTGCTCTGGGCTTGCTCTGTGAAAATCGTTTCCTCCAGTATTTTTAACTGGTTGTTGGCACCAACAAAGTTCATGGCGTTGTCACAGTGAATGGTCTGAAACTTTCCCCGTCGGCCCAGGAATCGTCGGAGAGCGGCTAGAAACGGGTCCGTTGTTAGATCGCTTACTAACTCCAGATGTACTGCCTTTGTGGCGAAACAGCAGAATACTGCAATGTACGCTTTATCAGGCCTTTTTCCACGGATTTTGTGGTGAATCTAAAAGGGGCCGCAATAGTCGACTCCAGAATTAGAGAACGGACGCGCTTGTGTTACTCGATCCGCCGGCAAGTTACCCATGATTTGATGCATTAATTTGGGCCGTGCTCTTGTGCATTTTACACAATTGTGGATGATGCTCCTGGCCATTGTTTTGTCATTTAGAACCCAGTATTGTTGTCTGGCTATGGCCCTCAATGCTTGTGCTCCGCAATGGATGTTTTCCTCATGCATTTCTCGTAGCAGCATTTTCACAATCGTATCATTGTACGGGAGCAAGATTTGATGTTTGGCAGCATATGGAAGATTTGATTCTTCCAACCTTCCTCCGACTCTGATGAGTCCGTCAGTTCCTATTAATGGAGACAACGAGATGATTGAGCTTTTCTTGTCCACTGTTCTGTGGATGCGAAGTTATTTATACTCAGCACTGAATTCAGTTTCTTGAATCGTGCTGAAGATGATCGTTCTAGCATGAGCCAGCTCGCCTGCACTTAGTGTGGTCGTTGGAGATCGGTTCTGTCTACGACAAAAGCGCATCATATATGCTACGATGCGTTGCAATTTGTGGAAGGAGTTGCTGTGCTTGCAATTGTATAGCTTGTATAGCTGTGATGTCGCCACTCTCGATTTTGAGCACAGCAGCCGAACTGATACTTGATTATTTTTGTATGTCGCTCGTACATACACTGCCGCTCCATATGCTCGTTCCGAGGCATCCACAAATGTGTGCAACTCTTGCGTGACTGGCACTCTTCCTTCAAATATATGCCTTGGTATTTGCATAGTATTTAAAGCTTGCAAGTCAGAGCGGTAATTTTTCCAGTCCAATTGAAGGTGCTAAGGTAGCTCGTCGTCCCAGCCCATCTTTAATTCCCAAAGCGTTTGCATGAAAATTTTCGCCTTGACGACCACCGGAGCAAATAATCCCAGAGGATCGAATATTTGCGAAGATTCTGAGCTGACCACCCGTTTTGTGATGGTTGAGGCTTCGCTTTTTTGAGATCGTCCACACAACTGATCCCTTTGAGGCATCCAAAGTAAGCCCAACGTCTTAACACTGTAATGCTGAAGTGTTTCATCTAACTTGACATTGGGGACAATATCTTCTTGCGGAAATTGGGTCAGTATTTCATTGTTGTTTGAGCACCACTTCCGAAGCTTGAATCCGGACGGTAGCAGAATTTTGTTCAATTCCTGCTGAATCTGAATTGCCTCTGGAATGCTGTCTGCTCCTGTGAGACAGTCGTCCACATAGAAATCATGCTTGAGTATAGCTGACCCAAGCGGTAACTGCTTTTTATTCTTCTCAGCTAAGTAATCCAAGCATTTTGTAGCAAGGAATGGCGCTGACGTGGTCCCGTATGTGACGGTTTTTAATCTGTAGAATTTCAGATCGTCTGACGCCTTTTTCCGCCGTACGATCAGCTGATGAAACTGATTATCAGGATGCATCAATACTTGGCGATACATCTTCTCTATGTCCGCGGTAAATACATATCTATGAGTGCGGAATCGTAGCCGAATGGCGAATAGTTCGCTCTGTACCGTGGGTCCAGCATATAATATATCAATTAATGATTTATTACTTGACGTTTTACAGGACGCATCAAAAACTACCCGTAGTTTCGTGGTACTGCTTTCGGGCTTCAAAACACAGTGATGTGGAATGAAGTAATGATCCGATGGTATGTGTGAGGGATGTACCAGTTTCATGTGTCCGAGACGTTCGTATTCTTTCATGAAGTCTACGTATTCTTTCCAGACTTCTGGTTTTGTTCGTCGCTCCAGTGCCAAGAACCTATTGGTTGCTGTTGTCTGAGATGCCCCCAGGGCTGAAGTTTCCTCAGAAAATGGCAGCCTGACAATGAACTTCCCATCGATTGCAAATTGTAGGTTAGCTGCGAAATGAGTTTCGCAGTGTGCTTCAGTTGGCGATCGAGCCTTGTCTTTGGTGTCTAGATTCTCTAGTGTCCAAAATCGCTCGAACAGTGTGTCAACCTCCTCTTCAGTGGTTGCCGTCGCACAAAGTGCTGCTGAATCGTGCTCAGCAGAGATTTTCCCGGCCACAATCCATCCCAACTTTGTATTCTGGAGGATTGGGCCTTCTGGTCTTATCATCATTTGATTTGGCAGTAGCAAATGTAGCAGGCCAGTTAGTATAAGTATGCTTTGGTCACACTAATGGAGAGTACGCTCGGCTGTGAGAGAGCATGAGAGAGACTTGCTAGAGAAGAAGGGTAGTTTGTAAGTTTGCTTGAGGAGAGGGGATCACTTTGAGAGAAGAACTGAATATATTAAGACGTACAAATAAAAGAAGAAGAACAAGAAATAAAGTTAAAGAACATAACATTCGGCTACAATCTCAGAAGTGGGATCGAGGAATTTTTTTCTTTGTGTGCGTAAACGAGACAGAAAATGGATTTGGACATCAATAAAGTGTCTGTGGCGCAGCTCAAAAAATGGCTAGAGTGTTTAAACATGTCTACCAAAGGGTCAAAAGCAGACCTTTACTCCCGATTAAGTGCGATTTCACCCGAAAGCCGAGGGAATGTTCCAGTAACAAACCAGGTGGAGGAGCAAGAGATTATGGACGCGGATGCCGAAAGAGCACTGAGGGAGAAAGGTGTGCAGCAGAATCAAACAGAACTGGCGTGTGGCATGGAAACGATTGGAGAGTTACATCGGGAAATCGAGAAGGCAAGGAAGGTTCTCGAAAATCTTCAGCAGCAGATCGACAGCGTCGGTTCGAGAGTTGGCGACGCTCGAACACGAAGGCGAGCGTAGCAACGGCGCTGCAGATGTGGTGCGTAGGAGAGAAAGAGATGGCGAGCATTGCATTGGGTTGGCGAGTGAGGCAGAGAGGAATGAAAGAGATGCTAGCGACGAGTCTGGAAGTTTCGAGCGACGAGAGAACGGACAAAACGGCGGCAACGGCAGCGGCGCAATTGGTGGCAGAGGCATTCGAGACGATTTTTCATCAGCCGGTTTTAGTTTGGCGAAGGAAATGCTTATGGATTTTTCGGCGAATATTTCCATTCGTGCTTGGATCACCCAATGGGAGAATATAGCCAGATTATACAAGTTAACGGACACCTAAAGCAGAGTTTTGCTGATTGGAAAGTTGAAAGGCAGCGCATTACAATGGCTGCACGCAGATGCAACACGATTCGGAGAACCGACGAGTGAGCTAGTGGAACAGTTACTTCTTGCGTTTGGCGGCAACGAGTCGAGAGCCGAATTGAGACGCAAATTCGAGGCGCGGCTATGGAAGCCAACTGAGAAGTTTGCGGTATATTTCGAAGAAAAGCGCAGGCTAGCACGGGAGGTCAACATGGAAGATGACGAATTGCTAGATGGACTTATTGTCGGCATTCCGGCGATAAATTTGCGTAATCAGGCCAAGCTACAGTGTTTCGAAAACTCTGGAAGGATGCTTAGAGCGTTTGTGGACATAATGTTGCCGGCAAGGGCACCGGGAGGAAAGAAGGTGTACGCAGCGAAGGATGAAACGGCGAGCAAGGAAACGCGTTGCTATAACTGCAACGGTAAAGGGCACTGGGCAAGAGAGTGCGAGAAACCGAAGAGGTCTCCTGGATCCTGCTATGGATGCGGGGCGACGGATCATCCAATTAACGAGTGCCCCCAAAACAAGAAGGATGCTGCGAATAACTATGTAAGATTGTTTAAAATTTTTGTTTATGAAAACTCTAACCAGCCAATAATTACAGAATGCTTGATCGATTCAGGAAGTCCAGTATCTTTAATAAAATATTCTTATGTACCCAGAAACGTTAGATTAGAGCCACAAGAAGAGCTATATTATGGTTTAAATAAGAGCAAACTAAAAAGCTATGGAAAAATGTTATGTTTTGTAATGAAAGAAGAAATAAAAATTTTGTTTAATTTAATTGTTGTGGATAACGATGCAATGATCTGTAATATTGTGCTGGGAAGAGATTTTATGGAAGCATGCAATTTGAAAATCAATTTAGAAACTTTAAAAATGATCACAGTCGAGTGGACTGAAACCCAAAAAAATTATAAGACAGATATTAGTTTACTGAATAATAACACTAAGGAACCGGAAAAATTGGATCGAGAGTTTGTGCAAGAAAGTTTAGGAAGTGAAAGTTTAGAAGAAAGTTTAGGAAGTGAAAGTTTAGAAGAAAGTTTAGGAAGTGAAAGTTTAGAAGAAAGTTTAGGAAGTGAAAGTTTAGAAGAAAGTTTAGGAAGTGAAAGTTTAGAAGAAAGTTTAGGAAGTGAAAGTTTAGAAGAAAGTTTAGTGATTCAAGACGAAGATAGTCTAGGAGGTGAGATTTTAGAACATAAAAGCATAGAAAATATACCGTTAGGAGATGAAACGTTAGGAGAAATGGAAACAGACGATTTCGCAAGAGAATTGATGGATATAAACATTTTAGAAAACGAGGAAGAAGAAAACTAAACTGGTTAATATTGGTGAAGAAATTAGCTACAAGGACCGAGAAAAGTTTATTAAACTGTTAGAGACACACTATGTGCAAGAAAAGCGACCTGAAGTTCCGAAAATAAAATGTGAAATGAACTTAGTGGTAGAAAATGCAAAACCGTTTAGCTGCGCACCAAGAAGATTATCATATAGCGAGAAAGAAGCTTTGTTGCAAATGTTAGAGGAATATATTAGGGATGGGATTATCCAACCTAGTAAATCGGAGTATGCTTCTCCTATTGTATTGGTAAAGAAGAAGTCAGGGGAATTGAGACTTTGTATTGATTTTAGAAGGTTGAACAAAATCATGTCAAAGGATAATTATCCGATACCATTAATTGATGATCTTTTGGATAATTTAGTGGGAAAATCGGTATTTACGAAATTAGATCTGAGGAATGGATATTTTCATGTATTTGTTAACGAACAGTCAGTAAAATATACCGCCTTTACCACCCCTTTGGGGCAATTTGAGTTTTTGCGAATGCCTATGGGGTTAAAAACAGCTCCACAGGTATTTCAGAGATTCGTTAACGAGATATTCTCGGACTTGATAAGGCAAAAAAAGGTGATCATATATATGGACGACATCTTGGTGGCAAGTAGAAATTTAGAAGAGCATTTATAAGTGTTAGTAGAAGTATTTAAGAGATTAGTGGAAAATAAGTTAGAATTGAGAATGGACAAATGTAAATTTTTACAAGACAAGGTCAAATATTTATTCTGATATCGAAAGATGGGATTAAAGCTGACAGTAAGGGTTGAGAAGCGATACCAAATTTTCCGATTCCAGGTAAAGTACAAGCAGTTTAAAGTTTTTTGGGTCTATGTTCGTATTTTCGGCGATTTATTAAGGATTTTTCGATTTTGGCAAAACCATTGTACGACTTGTTGAGAAAGGATAGGGTGTTTAAATTCAAAGAAGAAGAAATAAATTGCTTTTCACAGCTAAAGGCGAAATTAATGGAAGCTCCAGTTTTAGCAATATACAATTACAGAGATGATGTTGAGCTTCACTGTGATGCGAGCGCTTTAGGATTTGGGGCTGTTCTTCTTCAGAAAAAAGAAGACAGTAAGTTGCATCCTATTTTCTATTTTTCAAAGAGGTCTACGGCAACAGAAGCAAAATATCAAAGTTTTGAGTTAGAGACGTTAGCCATAATTTACGCTTTAAGAAGATTCAGAATATATTTACTAGGCAAACGATTCAAAATTGTAACAGACTGCAACTCTTTAACATTAACGCTTAATAAGATCGAGTTGAATCCAAGAATAGCAAGGTGGGCTTTAGAGTTGCAGGAGTTCGATTATGAGTTAAAGCATAGATCAGGCAAACAAATGCAGCATGTGGATGCATTAAGCAGATGCAATAATATAATGATAGTAGAAGCAAACACATTCGAAACAAATTTAGTAATTTGCCAATCAAAAGATGTAAAAGTTCAAGAAATTAGGAAAATGTTAGAAGATAGCGAGCATAAGTTATATGAAATGAGAAATGGTGTGATTTATAGGAAAAGCAATGACAACAGATTATTATTTTATGTACCGAATCGAATGGAGGAACACGTATTATACAAATACCATGATGAAATGGGTCATATTGGGAGGGATAAGATGTTAGAAGTTATTGGGAAAAGCTACTGGTTTCCAAACATGAAGGATAAAGTCTTAGAGCATATTCAAAACTGTCTGAAGTGCATAGCATATTCTCCGAAAGTAGGGAAAGGAGACGGACATTTACATAGTATACCAAAGGGCAATAAACCCTTTGAAATCATTCACATAGACCATTATGGACCGGTAGATACTAGCAGATTAAAAAAACATATTTTTGTTGTGATAGATGCTTTCACAAAGTTTGTTAGGTTGTACGCAACGAAGACTACGAATACAAAAGAGGTGATAAATGCATTAACAGATTATTTTCGAGCGTACAGTAGACCCAAATGTATAATATCGGATCGAGGCAGTTGTTTTACATCGTCTGAGTTTACAGAGTTTATGGAAAACAGTAACGTTAAACACACAAAAATAGCGACGGGTTCGCCACAGGCGAATGGCCAAGTTGAACGAATCAATAGAAGTTTAGGACCCATGATAGCAAAATTGACAGAGCCGGAAAAGGGATAGAGTTCTTGAAAAAGTTGAGTATTCAATGAATAATACGATTCATAGTAGCACAAAGCAATGTCCTAGTGAAACATTATTCGGAATAACACAGAAAGGAAAAACATGTGATGAGCTAAAGGAAAGATTGGAAGATACAGAAGGGGTAGAAAATGTTAGGAAAACTTTAGAAGAGGTTAGAAATGAAGCAGAAGTAAGACAAAGAAAGGCACAGTTGAAAAATGAAGAGTACTACAACGCGAAGAAAAAGAGGGCAACTGACTATAAGGAAGGAGATTATGTTATAGTTAAGAATTTCGATAATACTGTGGGTGCTGCACGTAAGCTCATTCCGAAGAATAAAGGTCCTTATGTAATTGTGAAAGTTCTGAAAAATGACAGATATGTTCTTAAAGACATAGATGGGTTTCAGTTGTCTCGCAATCCATATCAGGGGGTATGGAGCGCAAATAATATTAGACATTGGATAAAATCATGAACAATAGATGAAATTAGAATATAAGCTAAAAGAAACAAATTGTAATATTGTAAAAAATTGTAATAATGTAAAAAAGTATAATATTGTAAAAAATTGTAAAAAAGGAAACAAATTGTAAATACCTTAAAATAAGTCTAATATTAAGTCAGATAGAGGGCTATCTAATAGTCAGGACGGCCGAGTTGTAGCAGGCCAGTTAGTATAAGTATGCTTTGGTCACACTAATGGAGAGTACGCTCGGCTGTGAGAGAACATGAGAGAGACTTGCTAGAGAAGAAGGGTAGTTTGTAAGTTTGCATGAGGAGAGGGGATCACTTTGAGAGAAGAACTGAAGATATTAAGACGTACAAATAAAATAAGAAGAACAAGAAATAAAGTTAAAGAACATAACATTCGGCTACTCAAAGAATAATAATGCTCTGCGCCGATAAGCATGTCAATTTTTCCTGGTTTGTCAAAATTTGGATCGGCCAGGATGACGTTATTTGGAATGCGTATGTGGGATGTATTCAAATCATGAGCTGGTTGGTCAGCTATGATATGCGGCAGAACAAAGGCTTCTACCTGTTGAGTAAAATCGTTGTGCATCGATTTCATGAGCACATTTGCTCTGGCCCGACTTGTTTTCGGATTTCCTCCAATGGCCTCGATGCGTAATGATGCATTGCGTAGTTTCAGAGATAGCTTGGAGGCCAGTCGTTCAGAGATCAGATTGTGGAATGTGGCCACCTGACCATTGCTTGCTTTTACCAATACCTTAACTGTGGCTAGCAAATTGTAGCTTTTGTTGCTTGCTGCTCCTACAGCAGGTGTTTGTGGATCTGTTGCCGCGCCTGATGAAGTCTCCAGGTGCAGCAATGTATGGTGCCTTTTATCGCATTTAAAACACATACGGCCTCGGCAATCCTTTGTCTTGTGGGTACTGTTAAAACAGTTTACACACAGTTTTTGTTTTTGTACCCAGTTGAGTCGATCGGGTACTGTTTTGCTGCGGAAATGATCGCATTTGTATAGCGCATGAGTCCGTTTGCAGAAAGGGCAACTTGGTTGCCTTCCTGCGCTAGCAGAAGTGCAAGATGGGTTCTTCTGTTCCCTTTTTTGCTGCTTACTGCGTTTTCCTGCTCCCAACACTCGACTTCGCTGGTCCAGGAAACTTAGCATCGTATCGAGCCCTTGAAGCTCTCTTGAGCCATCTAACGATTGTTCGTACAGGGCTCTATTCGCAAGATCCAATTTTTGTTTTATGATGGCAATTATGATTGTATCCCAGCTGGATACATCAATGCCTAGTCCCTTTAATGATGCTAGAGACTCAATTAATGTAATATACAATTCCTTTAATGACTTTGGGTCGTCATTGTTTGTTTGTTGTTGCAGGAGACGATTGAGAATTGTATCTGCTACATGGCGGGGATTGTTATATGTGTCAACTAATATTTCCCACGCGCTCATGTAGTTCTCTGTTTTTAGATCGATATGCCTTATTAATCTCTCTGCCTCTCCAGTCACAGTGGTTTTAAGGTACCACATCTTTTTGACTGTGGGCATGTTGGTATCATGTATCATGCATTTGAATAAATCAAAGAATTGTGTCCATTTGAGTAGATCCCCATCGAACTTGGGGATGCTGACTCTGGGCAACTGCACATCTTCATTGCTTGTTGTATTGCTTTGTGCCCCCAGGACTTTCTGTACTTCCCTTTCTAGTCGGAGGAACGACTGCATGTCGTATCCTTCCCTGACCGGGTCTTCGTACTCTTCATGGATTTGGAAATGAATCTCTTGGTATTGGGACCACAATGAGTTTATTGAACTCTTTGACACGGTCCTGCCGGTCTCTGAACCCTCTTTCAGAGCCCGTTTGATTGATTCGGCGATTACATTTTGTCGCCGACATGCCGATATCAGCTTACGTGCAGGTTGCGCTATGCTTGCAACGTCTGCGGTTTCCCGGCCGTTGCTCGCTGTTGCATAATTTGGGGCATTGCTTGAGCTCTGAGCCATTGTATCGACTATAATATTTCTGTATTTGTCGTATGAATCACGACAGTCGACGTAGAACTTTAAATATTCTTCCGTTCTATATTTTGCGGGAATATTTTTGTCGTTTTCCGCAAATCGATTCCATGCTTCATCGAAAACGGCCAACTTTGTCGTATAGTACGTTGGAATTAGTTTCCTTTCCGCTGAATCTTTTTTATAATTGCGGATAAGCCTCGAGATCTCTTTGCTGATCTCATCCGGCAAGTCTAACGCCTCTGTGACTGCTTGCTCCTCCTTGTTGGACATATTGACAATTGTTTTGATTCCTAACCGGTGGGAGTATTTTATTCGCTTTACCAGCTGGATACGCTCCTATTCGCAACCGTCTGTGGTCGAAGGAATTAACAAATGGTCAATAGACTTGGGGGATTTCTAGATAGAAAAAGGATTTGAAGGCTCTTGACTGCGGGAGGTTCCCAAGAATTACGGAACTTTTCCTGTCGGTCTCACCAATTGTTCTCTGGCAAGAGTGAAAAAATCTGGAAGACTCCCAAAAGTTACGGAATATTCCTGGGGGTCTGACGTATTCAGGACAATTTACTGACTTTATTAATGAAACTTAACAATATATATAGGTACACAAAAGCTTATGCTAACAGAAATAACGTATAAGAAATGGTGTGCGGTTACTTGTGAATGTGGGTTAGTGTCGCGAACTGAGACCACCGCCCCAGTTCATTTCCTCGTCTCAGTTGACCATGCATGTTCGCTTGACCTGGTAAATGATACTTTATTTACGACAAATGCAGGTCACTGTGACTGAAGAGTTGTTACATAATGTGTGTTGTGTTTTGAGATATTCTTACTTATGACTACATACTGCTGCGACTGAACAATTGTAATACTGTGTCTAACACTAGTATTATGTAATCTCCTACCGAATGATCTGTTAATTTTTAAGCATTGAGCTTTGTGTTTTTCAGTGAGCTTGTCTTTGTATATTAATATAAGGTTTCGTAACGCATTGTATTGAGTTATCAATGCCTTTATATGAGTTTTAATCGGCGCAGTTTTATTGATGCATTTATATGATTTATCAAAAGCATCTCTAATGTTAATTATATAATGTTATTAATATAATCGTACAGGTGAATTAGATTTCATAATTATTCATATAAAAATGTTTATTCAGATGTTTAGAAATTAAAGCAAAATATTAGAAAAGAGATAGGGTCGTGAAGATTGAGCTAGAATTTTAGCCTTGTTTTACAAAACTCCTCTGCAAAGGCAAAAATATAATAAAATACAATAATTCATAAGTCAAGTTTTATATATATTTTGCAAGCAACTTTTCCAGATATTTTTGAATTTATTAATAAAGATATTTCCATATACGCTCTAATAGTCCTTTGTGTTAAGTCTATCCAAGATCGTTAAATTTAAATAACATTATTTGCTATTATATCTTATCGAGATCGTTGGCTCGACTCATATAGGTCTTTTTTAATGATCTCTTATGTAGCAAATATACCTTTAAAGCTAAGTTGAGGGCTGAGATGATTACTAAAATCAACATTAATAGATACTGGGCTTCGAAATGTGGCGTTGTGTCCACGACTTCTACAGTATTTACTACATTTGCGGTGTTATCGTCCGCTTTTGAATTTTTGCTACCCATCGTGATCTTATTTAAAATAAAGACATAGATATATCTTGAAGGTATAATAAAATTGAAATAATTAAAACTTGATATCAATTCCCTAATAAATGGATGAATTCATTACACTTTGAGTGCAATGTGTTAGTTATGATTGATGTGCCCTATTTGGTTAGTAAGTTTTTGTTGCAGCGGAGACCGCATCGGGGGAAGGCTAGTATATGATATATTTTTCAGTTTTCGTTCACTCGTCCAGGCCCATATACCTATGTGTACCTATGTGCCATACGGTTATGTTCAGATGGCACTGAACGATTCCGGCGAACATAATAAATCAAATGTAAATATCCAAAAAAAAAAAGTTTTCGTTCATAAGTTTTTTCTCAACATTTTCTCAACGTTTTGTTACATAATCAGTTTTAACTTTCTGTTTATATGTTATATGTTTATGTATATATGCGGTCAGCGTGAGAATGCTGACTTAGCGTAATGCCGCTAACAGCGTGAGACTTTTTAGTCCACTTGAATTTGTTAGTAATTTGTTAATAATGCAACTTAGTGTTGCTATGTTTTTATTGGTACAGTGTACCCTCGATGTATGCACATACTACACCAGAGTACGATGGTGCTCTGTCAGGAAATTGTCCAATTCCTTCCAGGTTGGAATTTCGGCCTTGTGTATGTGCTCGTGTAGACGGCTGATGGCCAAGAGGCGGATGATACTTGTAGAAGAAAAACACTTGCTCCAGAGCCCACGAAAAATATAAGTCGAAATTCGGAAAGTTGGACGGCAAGGAAACGTCTGGTTTATTCGGATACCATGCATTAACAGAACGTTAGCTTACAGAACTAACTCTGCGCTAACGTTTACAGACTTCAGAATATCACGAGAGCGGGAGTGCAACAGCGATCGGCACATCGCGGTCCCGAATCTAGCTTAAATAAAGAAAGAATGATAAGAGCGGGGCTCTTCGACGCGCTCTGGGGCTGGCGGCCGTACGGTGGCTCCTGGCCTGAACATTCCGCCCCCCCCCTTGCAACCATTCGGGTTGCAACTTGCTGCTCCTCAGGTGACAGGCTCCGGACAGGACCCAGCCAAACACGGTGCTCTGCGTTACTGGTAGTCCCTCCTCGACTTTGAGGAAACCCGGCTGCATCACCTTCTGGTACACGTCCGCACCAAGGTCCACAGAGATCGTAGCTGGGAGATAAAACTGGTCGTCCGCCAATGTGATATCCTGGAAATGGGCGCGCACGGTCTCGCTAAGTTCGCGGATTGGAGTGCGGATACGCACGTGCGGCTCGATCTTGAAGAGGAGGTTGAGCCGGAGATTGGCTTTGGACCCCACTACGGCCGAACAAATCTGCTCCCCGCCCACGTTGGTCGTCGGCAAGCGGAAGCAATTAGCCAGCGAAGCATCGATGCAGCTCGTCGGTGTACATGGGTCGATGAGAACCGCGGTATCGAAGACCCGCGTTCCGGTATCGATCCGAACTGCCGCCGTCGGAAGGACGTTTACACTGTGCCGCTGCAGCAGTGACGACAATGACGGTGCCGTTGTCGAGTCGGCAGCGCTCTGCGTGGCGATAAGCGCGGTCCGAAGGCCGATAGGAGCGGGCTCTCGTGCGGTGGACGTGGGCCGAGACACGGTGGACGAATGTCGACAGGACGAAGACGCCGGTTCATGTGACCGCCGGCGGGGTGCTGGCCGCTCGTGCATGTGCAACAGTGTGTGGTGATCCTGGTGGCACACTTTGCACAGGTCGCCCCGGCGACACGCTCCGTCGGAGTGCTCGTGAGCCAGACAGTTCGCACAATAGCGATTGGCGAGCACCGCGCGGAGCCTCTTCTCCACACTCAGCCGAAGAAAACGACGGCACTTCCGAAGCGGATGAGCTCCGTGGCAGACTGGGCAGCGGTAGGAATTGCTCCTCACCAGGAACCGTTATTCGTCGCGAACGCTGGATGAAACGATACACATACGCGAAAACTCTCAATGTTTGTCGAGCTTAGAGTATCGCTTGAGAATATCCTCTGGGGATCCCTTTGCGACATGGACCTGGACCGCTCGCCTCTCCAGGTCCGTCTCGAGCGACTCGCCGCCCGGCGATGGCCATTCAGAACGGGGCATTCGCAACCAAGCAGGACCGTGCCACCATAGCTGATTGTCTACAAGGTCCCGAAGCGACACACCTCTGCTTCCGAGATCGGCCGGGTTGTGTCCGGAGCGAACATGTGCGCATCTCCCAGCGTCTGTGGACTGCGTGATCTTGGTCACTCTATTCGCCACGAACGTTGCCCAGTGACACGCTGGTTTGTTCAGCCATGCCAACACAATCGTTGAATCGGTCCAACAGTGCAAGTCTGCAGTGGAGCCGGGCATCCTTGGAAGAATAGCGGCGGCCATTTCGGACAGCAACAAGGTCCCGCACAACTCTAGCCTCGGGAACGATACTGTTTTCACCAGTGCCACCCTCGTCTTTGCCGTGAGCAGATTCACCATTATTGTGGACCCGACTTCAACTCGGACATAGATGGCCGCACCATACGCCTTCTGCGACGCGTCACAGAACCCATGATGCTCCACCCTCAGTCCTGGCCGGAACGCGACCCAACGAGGAATGCGGATCTGATCAAGCGAGGAATAGCTTTCAAGAAAATCGGTCCACTTTTGAGACGATTCCTCGGGGAGAACGTCGTCCCATCCTAGATCCTGGAGCCAGATGTCTTGCATGAACATTTTAGATCGGACGATAAAGGGGGCAAGCCAGCCTGCTGGATCGAAAAGTTTGGCGATCTGGGACAGCACCCGCCGCTTCGTGAGGGACGAGTCAGAGGAAAGTTCCGGCGGAACAAAGAAAATCTCATCGGAAGTCGCCCTCCAGCGCACCCCCAATGTTTTTGCCGTACTTTCCGAGTCGATCTCGAGGAAGTCAGCACGAAGGAGATGCTCACTCGGAATATTCGTCAAAATGGCTCGGCTGTTGGCTGTCCATTTCCGTAAAGGGAACCCTGCCGAAGTCAATGCCTTATCAAACTCTTGAATGGTCAGCTCAGCTTCACATTTGGAGTCTGCCCCGGCGAGGACATCGTACACGTACATGTGGTTTCGAATAATATGACTCGCCTTTGGATACCTCACTTCTTCATCATCTGCGAGCTGTTCCAGGACCCGGATCGCCAGAAATGGGGCGCAATTGACTCCGAAGGTGACCGTCTTCAGCTCGTAATCTCGGATCTCTCCCTCGGGATTTCGAAATGGGATGCGTTGGAACGAGGTATGGCTCGGATCAACCCAAATACATATTCTCGATGTCGGCATTGAAAACGTACCGAAAGTACCGCCACTTGAGAATCTGGATTGTCAAATCGGACTGTAGAACTGGACCCGCATGAAGGATGTCATTCAAGCTGGTCCCGTTTGCGGATGGACTGGATGCATTGAACACGACACGCACCTTCGTAGTCGTGCTCTCGGGCTTGAAAACCGCATGATGTGGGAGATAATAGCTGGCGACATGATTCATGGCCGGAACTTCGGTCATGTGCCCTAGATCCAGGTATTCTCGGATGACGGCCTCATACCGTGCCTTGAGTGACGGGTCCTTCGTTAAACGCTGTTCGTTCCGCAAGAACTGAGACAACGCGAAGGACCTTGAATGTGCCAACCCAGCCCCCACGTCATCAGGGTCGCGAAATGGCAGGGTCACCACATATTTCCCGCAACTGCCTCTCTTCGTGGTCCTGATGAAATTCTCCTCACACGCTGAATCAGAGTCGGATACCAATTTTACAGGCACCTCTTCTACTTCCCAGAACTTGGTAAGGAGTTTGTCCAGGGGGTCCTCGGTCAGCCGAGAAACCCGAGTGGAGAACGCGGACACGCTGCGAGGGGCTGCAATGGACACTGTAAGCACCCAGCCAAAAATAGACTCCTGTCCGAGAAGTGACCCGCAAAAGTTGGGCCTGCAGTTGCAGCCTGCAGTATGACTGACGTCAGGAGGTCGGCTCCCATTAAAACATCGATCTGGGAGTATCCAAGAATTTAGGATCGGCTAAGGGGAGGTCCGGGAGGCCTTTTAGAAGATCCCTTGGCAGCGGATACGAGGGTAAATTTCCGGCCAGATGAGGAAGGACATACGCTGCCGTTTCTACGTGCAGACCGGGTTTGGAACGCGACCGAATCGAAAAGTGACAGAGCTTCTTGGATTGCGCGGCTACTGTCTGATTAAGTCCCGAGACTTGAGCCAAAATCATTCGAAATTGTGGTTTGATGAGGTTGAAAAGCCGCTCCGTGACAAAGGTCGCCTCGGAACCGGAGTCGATAAGCGCGCGCGCCTGAAAATCACAGCCCAGATGACATTTATTAACAGTGGCCGTGCCCAGTAGGACGGCCCTTGACCCGGATGCAAAGCACACCTGCACATCCGAGGGATCTTCGGGGGCTACAGCCCCTGCTGAAGTAGTGGTGGGTGGTGGCCTCGACGGCACACCCGAGCTTGGAGAACTCGCAAAAGGATTGCCGCGATGTAAGAAGGAATGGTGCCGGCTATGACACGTAAAACAACTATGCGGGCTGGTACAATCTCTCTGTTGATGGCCCCGAGCAAAGCAATTTAAGCAAAGGTGCTTCCTCCTTATGTAGTCTGACCGACCATTGACGTCCATTTCTAGGAACCGTGGACATAGTCGCACCGGATGATTTTCCCTCAAACACAGATCACACCCTTTGGGCGCTGGAGCCACCCGGGCTTCATACGCGTTCATGCACGGGCCCGCTGGGCCGGACATCGTCAATGGCTTCCAACGTGCGATGGCGCTCCGTCAGAAAGGAATCAAGTTCCCTCCAGGTAGGAATTTCCGCTTTGTAATGGATCGACTGCTCCCACATGGAAAGCGTAAGCTTGGGAAGCTTCGACGACACCATGTACACCAGGAGACAGTCCCACGCTTCGACCTGAATGGAAGACATCTCTAAGGCTGTCAGCCAACTCTGTATAGTGCCTTGCAGCTCCTTTAAAGCGCTCCCGGACTCTTGGGGGACAGCCTGGATGTTAAAGAGAATTTTTAAAGAGAAGTGGAACAACCGTTCCACAGGCAAAGAAATGAGGCGCGAATTGTTGATGTAGATTGCCGTAAAAATGTCCCTAAAGGTGGGCCACCAAAAATAATCGCCTGTAAAAACTTCGGTGTCCACGGGTGGTAGACGACAGCCGGTAGAATTTGGGACGTGAATGCTTGTGGAAGCCTGAACGCACTGAGGCGCGCCATTATCAATCAGCTCTTGGAGATTGGAAACACATATTTATTTATTTATTTATTTATTTATTGAGAAAAATGGCAAATAGCTGCCATATAAGGCCGTACCCTTCGGACCAAGAAGGGAGTGTTTTTTAAAAATGTGCTCCGACTCACATCTGGTGGTCGGAGGTAAGGATAGGTATCGTAAAATACAAGCTGAATTAAAATCTAAGGACTTCTCAACATGTAACAAATAGTAATTCTCATTATACAAAGAACATAAAACACGAAAAGGCTCATACATATCGAGGTTTGTCCTACAGACCTCCAGGGCGATAGGTCGAAAGTGACGGGAAGGCCTTGTAGGAACCGAGAGCCTTACAAGGTTTAAAAGGTAATTTGATGAAATGTGACCATGGATGAGTTTGTGCATGAACATTACACCATGGCAGGTCCGACGGTCCTTAAGCGTAGGCAGGGCTAAGAGCCGCAGTCTGTCTAAGTAGGAAGGAAGACGACGATGTGGATCGCAGTTGAAACCACGAAGAGCAAACAAGAGGAATTGTTTCTGCACCGATTCTATTAGATCCTGATATTTCGCGTACTGGGGTGACCAAACACAAGAGCAGTATTCCAAAAAAGGTCGAACAAGAGAAACAAATAGGAGTTTGGTGGTATAGGGATCATCAATTTCCTTCGACCAGCGCTTAACAAAAGCGAAGATACCCTTAGCTTTACCAACAGTTAAACTAATGTGATCATTGAAATTCAAGTTGTGGGTAAACAAAACTCCAAGGTCTGTAACTGAACTGATGCGTTCAAGAGCACCAGTCTCTAAGTAATAATTGGCAAGGAAACAGTTTTTCCGATAAAATGACATAGATTTGCATTTTGAGTTATTAAGAAACAGCAGATTGTTGATGCACCAAGATTGCATTTTATTTAGGTCAGTTTGTAAAAGCAAATGAGACTCAGAGTTAGTCAGAGGCAAGTATAGTTTTACATCATCAGCGTACATCATTACCTGAGAATGAGCAACAACATTGGGCAAGTCGTTGATGAAAATTACAAAAAGAAGAGGTCCGAGATGGCTCCCTTGTGGAACACCTGAAGTCACGTACACTAGATCCGAGAATGAGCCCTTGAAAGCAACTCTCTGAGTACGGTTAGATAAATATGTTGCAATCCAGTCAGTCAGTAAAGGGAGGAAGCCCAATATAGAAAGTTTTTTCAGCAAAAGCTGGTGATTCACTGAGTCAAACGCTTTGCTGAAATCTGTAAAGATAACGTCAGTCTGGGTATTGTATCTGAAAGCGTTTCGAATAACAGCACAGAACTTAAGAAGGTTTGTAGTGGTAGATCTTTGTTTCATAAAGCCATGCTGCTGCGAGGAAAGAAATGAGCTACATTGGTACTTCAGTTGAGCTGTAATCAGTAGCTCAAAAAGCTTGGGAATCGCACTAAGTTTTGCAATACCTCTGTAGTTCTCAACATTTGACTTGCTACCCTTTTTATGAAGCGGAAATATAAAAGACACCTTCCAGCTATCGGGAAAGAAAGACATGTTAAGAGATAACTGAAAGAGCTTAGACAAGGGACTACATAACGCATTAGCACAGTTTCTTAATACACAAATAGGCACAAGATCGGGACCAGAAGAGAAGGATGGCTTGAGAGATTTTAAACTCCGAAGAACATCGTCCTCGCCGATTGTGGGCATAAAAATGCAGTTGGAGTGCGGAAGAGAATAATAATAAATCGACGTTACATCAAAAGTAGTAGTAGAATACTGAGACTGGAAAAATTTTGCGAATAAGTTTGCAATATCAAACTCAGAGGAAGCAGACTCAGTTTTGAGATGAAGACGGGACGGGAAGAGCTGTGATTTTCGTTTAGAATTGACGAAAGCTTAAAATTTCTTAGGATTCGTCTAAAACTCACTTCTGCACCGATTTAAGTGATTGTTGTAACATTCGGAATTATGCGTCAAGAAATCGGATCGAGCTACTAAATATTTAGCTCGGTCGGCTTGAAGTCCGGTTCGGCTGAATTTTTTAAAGAGTCTGGACTTTACATTTTTTAGATACGAAAGACGACGGGAAAACCAGGGGGGCTTGTGTGAGCTAACAAGAGAGGGAAATTACGGGACTAATGTATCAAAACAGGAATATAAAATGTCGTATAAACGTTCAAACAGGTAAGAGGGATCGTCAGTATCATTTAAAAAGGTCCAGTCTATTGAGGATAAGTGATTATTCATATCAGTGAAATTGGCTTTGCGGAAGCAGCGAGAGGTAGCATGCTGGTCTTTTTTTAAAATTGAACTTTGAGACAATAAATTCGGTGCCAGAAACTTTCAGCTTGCTGCTCAAATGGGTCTTAATGTCATTTTCGGAAGCACCAGGGTTCAGGCGGGAAACGAAGACAAACTTCCTGGGAGCAACACCGACAAGAGGCGCCGGCTTACGCTGAGCAACTCCCGAGATTGCGGAGTGCTGTAGTCCAGGCGTGGTGAACGGTGACGAAGAAACGGAGACCGCCGGTATCACAGGATGAGCGTCTATGTTGCAATCCACCGCTGACACATTAGAAGCGGCAGCCCTCGACGTGGAAGCCTGATCAAAACTAGCAGGCTGTCGATGCAAAGGTGCAGCGACATCGGCTAATAAAGGGCCAAGAGCCGCAGTTTTGGTTGGTCCAGGTGGAGCAGCCTCGCAATAGTCATCTGACGCGTCCGAGGTGTTGACCGCGGATAGGTTTCGCGGGCTGAACTGCATAAGGGGGCTCCCAGGGTCTGGAACTTGAAGAGAAATATTAGGGAGAGGTCTCGAGTTGATATTAGGCGCGCAACTTAGCAGTTTCAGACTTTTGAAGTGGGACTCCGCCGTCTGGAAACGACTAAAAAGCTCCTTAAAACCAGCCGCCAGAGACTGAAACTCAAGAAGAGTTTGCCTCATGAATGTTCGCGGTATGCAGAAACGCTTGCACCAACAACAAAGTTGAAACGGAATGCAGCGGTAAGCGGTAACGCACAGCGCAAGAAAACAAAAGGGAATGAAATAGAAAAATAAAATAAAACCTAGTTTGTTTTCGCAGATTAAAGTCACTATCTTTATACGAAAAGAACCAGATGTTTTGGGTAAACAAAGGCCGTCAAAACACGGATCGGTTGCAAAAAATTTGGACTTTGAGAATCAGGAATACACAAGAAAAACTTTGAAAAAAGGGAGAACGATGGGAAACACGACCGACTCAAAGCTTGACTCATCTTTCATAGACCGAGAAACAATATTCATACTTGGACTGAAGCGTTAGCCCAATGGTCATACTCTCCTCGGATGCCGCTACAAGTTCGGAACAACCTTCGTAATCCCTTTCCACCTTTTCCCACAGTGACCGAATCTGGTCGCGACGCATTTGACACATGTACGGAGAGAGCTGGGTGGTTTCCGGGGTTCCCGGAGTGTGGATATTTGCCTCAAATTGACTGACACGGTCTGTCGTGGCAATGAACTTTCTCAATGCAATGTCGATGGCACTCGGCGCCATTTTCTTGGTCGATCGAGTGACCCTTGACCATGGATCAGGACTAGTATTTAGAGCGTTGTCACTGTTTGTCCTTGATCGGACAGAGGCGGACCCTGATCTAAGTGGAGAAGGGCGCGGAGATGCGGATTGGGACCTTTGCAACTGGATTGATGGAACCGCCCGTGATTTCTTGTCGTCTCCTACTGGCATACTCAACTACGAAAGTGGCGACTGGCCCACTAGTGTTGACAAACTTGAATAAAACAATCGACTAGAAATGAAACGGCCGCACTATTTCACGAAGCCGGTTGAGTGACCGACGATAGGAAAAACCAAAACAGACGGCTGACGGTCGTGAAGGGAAGCAGCAACTGAAAAAGGAAATCCCGCAATCGACTTGGTGACCAAATGAATATGCGCGCGTTGTGGCACCTATTGCCGCAATACCCAAATCTTGAATTGCTGCCCTTGGAATCAATCGCCACGGACTGCGGGACACAATGTCGCACTCTTTGCTTGTATGACAAAAAAATACCAACGAATAAATAATAATAGCAAATGTACGGATATATAGCCCTGTTTATAAATGAAGTGGACTGTATTAATGTTGATTATAGGTGGTTTGCGTTTATTATTTGTTTTGCTTTTAGAAAATTTACATTGATAATTAGCGGGTGCGACTAAGCGAGCGGTTGCGGTTAGAGTTCTATAACAATGAAGCGGCAGAATTTTAGCACATGCAAATAGAGAAAAAAAAGCATAGATCGCGTGATGTTCCAATACCTAGCCATATATGCTGCATTTTGGACATGATTGTGTGCTTAAAGCTTTATGTTGTAAACAATACAATTATGTCCGATAAACTAGGTTCGATTATACAAGTAAGAAAGCTTATCCAAACATAATAATAATTTTGATATTTAATAAAACGACCTATTTATTCAGGCCCCCCTGAACGACGGTTCAGTTCAAAGGAAGCACAGTAATTTTCGTAATGGGGCGCTTGTAGATTCCTCTGGCAGTTTTAACTGTTGCTACACGAACCCGCTGATCGTGGCCAGGATGAACCTCTATAACTCGTCCCAACAGCCACTTGCTTGGCAAGGGTATCCAATGCAATATTTGGAGCATCTTGTTGCCATTTCGTGCGAGCTTGAAATGTACTGAGATACTCTAAGTTCCAGCGACTCCAGAACCCTTGAACTTTGGCCTGCAATTGTCTCCAGCGCTGCAGTCTGTTAATGTTCGCATCTAGGAACGATGGCTCCGGTACCGAACTGCTGCCAGTAACTCGTTTTAGGTGCAGCTTTATAGATCGCACACCAGTTTCCCAAATCCCTCCGAAGTGGGGTGCAGAAGGCGGGATGAAATGCCAATTAATCTCGTGAGTCGACAAGAAGCTTAAAATCTCTTCATTTTGACTTTGGGTAATTGCTATCCGTTGCATTTCATCTAATTCTTGTTTCGCTCCATGAAAATTAGTACCATTGTCCGAGTATAAATCTGATATTGGCCCACGCCGAAGCGTTTAAAAGCGGCTATAAAGGCGGATGTTGTCAGATCACTGACCAACTCAATATGTATCGCTTTTATACATAGACAAATGAATATTGCAAACCAAGCCTTTCCAAATTTTGGTGTCCGACCTGTAGATGCTTTGATCGTTACAGGTCCAGCATAATCCAGGCCAGTGTGAAGGAAACAGCGGGCGGGTTGAACTCTGAAGTTGGGTAGATCAGCCATAAGTTGAGAACTCGTATGTCGTCGCTGCAAAAAGCAAGTTCTGCAATTAAATACAGTTTTGCGGACGAGGTTTCGGGCTCCTAGAATCCAATATCTTTGTCGTAGACTATGAAACGTGTATTCGACTCCAGCGTGTAACGATGCAGCATGTTGATATCTAACTAGTAACGCAGCAATGGGAGATTCCTTAGGCAGGATTATGGGATGTTTAGCATCATACTTAGCTATAGAATTATCTATGCGACCACCAACACGCATTACTTTCTGATCATCGAAGAAAGGGTTGTATCGGATCAACTATGACCTTTTTGGCAATGGCTGAACGGTGCTTAACTGCTTATATTCCAATTTAAAGAACTCCTTCTGAACGTGGGTGAATATCCTAGATCGTGCATATTGTAGTTCCCACGCCGACAGGAACACCGAAAGTTGATTCCTTCTACGGAGACTGTGAAACGAAGGCAGTAGCTGAGTATCCTCAATAAACGAGACCATGAAGAGATTTTGTTGATCATAAAGGTTAGCGCATTTCCGTCCTCAGAAATGTGTAGATTAACTTTTGGTTCGGCCTTTACCTCTAAGCATGCCTGTTCTTCGGTCGACAAAACAAACTTAGCCTTAACGGGTGGCCAAGTTGAGCGTGACTGGGATAGCCAGGCTGGTCCATTCCACCAGATTTGCTGATTAACGAGATCTTTTGGAAGTATTCCTCGCGATGCGCAGTCAGCAGGATTATCGCCGCTTTTAATATGTTGCCAGCAACTTCGTGGACATGCCTCTAAAATCACAGCAGTGCGATTGCAAACATATGTGTTCCAAGTCCGTGGAGGTGCTGATAGCCAATGCAAGACTATTTCAGAGTCTGACCAACAATTGATCCTGGAAATAGGAATAGTTAATGATTGCTTGACCAGTGAAATCAATTTCGAGAGTAAATGAGCTGCATTTAACTCAAGACGAGGAATGGAAATGGGCTTAATAGGTGCCACGCGAGTTTTTGCCATTATCAGCTTGACAGCATATCCATTGTTGACCTCGACGCGACTATAGATGACGGCTGCATATGCCGAAGATGAGGCATCCACAAATCCATGCAGTTCAATTGATTGATGCGGTGCTGCTATGTAACGAGGAACTCGACAAGTTTCCAGTACGTGCATTTGAAATATGAATTGTTGCCACCGTGTACATAATTGGGGGGGTAATGCCTCATTCCATTCGACGGAACTCAGCCAGCTTTCTTGAAAGAGAATCTTTAGCAAGACAGTTGTGGGTGCAATCAAACCCAGAGGATCGTAGATTTTGGCTAGTTCTGAAAGCAAAGTACGTTTGGTTAAAGTTGTTGTAGTTCTAGGGAGCTCTTGCTTGAAGAATATATAATCAGTTCTTGGTTCCCAAAGCAGTCCAAGAACTTTAATAACTCGATCAGAACTGTCCTGTTCAAAAGCGTCAGGAGGATACTCACAATTCTCCTGTGGCAAGGACTTTAAAAGGGCGCGACAGTTTGAGCTCCACTTTCGAAGTTTGAATTGAGCTTCGCTCAGGAGTAGAATTAATTCATCTTTGAGTGCAATGAGATCCTTAAGGTTATCGCATCCAGTAGGAATGTCATCAACGTACGCGTCTCTGTTTAAAATAATAGCAGCGTTCGGATACAAATCGGCATAGTCGATCGCAAGGTGTTTAAGAACTCGAACGGCTAAAAACGGCGATAAAGCTAATCCGTAGGTGACCGTCAGCAATCTATAGTGATCCAGTGTAGCGTTCTCCTCCTTTCTCCAAACTATACGTTGGTATTGTGTGTGCTCGTCTGATACCAAAATCCCTCTGAACATCTTTTCGATATCAGCGCAAAATACATAAAGATGTTGCCGGAAGCGAAGACATACTCCAATCAAATCCCTTTGAATAGGTGGGCCTATGTGCAGCCGCGAATTGAGCGAATGACCCTTGGAATCCTTCCCTGAGCCGTCAAATACCAATCGGCAGCGTGTGGTAGTGCTATCCGGTTTAAACAATGCGTGGTGGGCCAGATAATTGCAGTGTGCTGGATCCTCAGCCGCTGCAGCTGCAGGCATCAATTCCATGTGTCCTCTTTTTAAGTAGTCATCCATAAAATCTACATATTGTTGTTTAAGAGCAGGGAATTTCCGAAACTTCCGTTCTTGTGGCAACGTTGAACCCATTGGCGTAATCGGCTCCTTAAATGGGTACTGAACAATGTATACACCATCTTCTCTGCGGGCATGCGTTGCAAGAAAGTGTCGTTCTGCAGGATCACTGGAATCAATTGTTGCTTTACTTGAATGAACTTGTTCCATATCCATGAATGACCGAACCAAAGAATCCAAATCTTCATATGCGTGGTGGGCTTGTGCGTACATCACTGCTTCGTAACAGTCATTGAAACTGCCTGTAATAACCCAACCGAAATTAGTATGTAGTGCGATAGGGTATTCAATACCAAACTCTCGGCGATTCCCAGTATATATGTTCCACAGTTGATCAGCGCCCAGAATAACGTCGATTTTTTCCGGAGCTCCAAACGTTGGATCAGCCAATGGAAGGCTGCGAATCTTGTTCCAGATAGGAGAGTTGGACTTGACCTGTTGAGCTGGAATCAAAGAAGAAAGACTCGGCTACCATGGTTATTGTCGATCCAGTATCGAGCAATAACCGACATGTGGTCCTGTTGCCCCATATATCCATTATATTGGCAAGAATAGTTGGCAGTAAGGCTTGATTGTTAGCCCTCTCCAGAGTGTGATGACTAACAGCGGCAGTATTAGCAACTTCATCTTCCGTATTTACTTCAGCAGCAGACAGATGAGCAGGAGCCAAAGGAATCGATCTTGACTCAACCGGGTGGACCAACTTGTGGTGCTTAGCGTTGCAATGACGACAAGTGTTCGATGAGTTGCAGTCCCTGACTTGATGCGATCGACTGAGGCAATTGAAACATAGCTTAGTATCTCTGGCAAATGTGCGGCGCTCTAGTACATCCAGGGCTTTGAACTCATCACATGCATATATATTGTGCCGTCCTTGACAATAAATACAGTCGCGGGACTGCTGATTAGATCCACTTGCATGATAGGTGACTTGTTGGCGTTTACTCTGGGCTGGTCTTGACGGTTGTATTGCATGCAAATCCTGACAAGACTCCAAAGTATCACAATGAGCAAAAAGAAAAGTGAATAAATCATTTATGGTGACATCTTTCTTAGCCGACAGATTACAGTTTGCCCAGGCTTGTTTGATTTCAGAGCCTAACTTTGAAAGCAAAATATGAATTAGCCACACATCGCGGCTGTTACAGTTCAGCGCGTGTAGGCCACGTATACATTCGTCGGCGGAATCAACTACCTTACGTAATTCAGAGATATTCGAATTGTTAGCGGTAGGCAACGACAGAAAATTCTGAATGAAAGATCGAGCGATGAGAGTTTTCTTGTTGTAACGATTTGCCAATTTCTCCCATGCGTCTTGGTAATTATCATTACAAACGGCAATATGTTTAATTAGGAAAAGGGCTTCACCATCCAAATAAGACTTCAGGTAATGAAACTTCTGGCATTTAGAAAGCTTGTCGTTATTGTCTACTGAACTTAAAAACAGATCACTAAACTGGCTCCAATCCTCGTATTTTCCATAAAATGTAGGAATCCGAATTTTCTCAAACCTTAAATCAGTTCCTCCTGATGAGGACTGAATTTGTTCCAACAGATGGTTTTGTCCCTCGAATAGGCGTTCCACTGTACTTGAGAGCAAAATGTTAGACTGGTCTTGGCCATGATCTTGCCCTCCCATCTTCTTTATGGCTTTAGTAAAGATAGCCTGCGCACTGTAGAACTTGCCTTCGTACTCAGGTATATCCAATGCAGGGTCTTCATATCTCTCCTCCATGTTGAATGCTACTAAATCCTCGGAGAGTTCCATAAAGTGGCTACTAAACGATTCAGCTTCACTTGCAATGTTTCCACATTTTCACATCTCTGCGAAAACTCTGAAGCGTTGTTAAGAGTGCGAGTTATTTGCCCCTTGCAGGCACCACGTTGTTGAATCGTCCGATGCATTATTGAGTTCATTACAAAAGAGGCTTTTATTATTCTCAAAAATAAACACAAAGCAATCGCGGTTATCCGGCTACTCGAACGGACCAAATTTTGTTATGTTTATAAATGAAGTGGACTGTATAATGTTGATTATAGGTGGTTTGGGTTTATTATTTGTTTTGCTTTTAGAAAATTTACATTGACAATTAGCGGGTGCGACTAAGCGAACGGTTGCGGTTAGAGTTCTATAACAATGAAGCGGCAGAATTTTAGCACATGCAAATAGAGAAAAAAGCATAGATCGCGTGATGTTCCAATACCTATCCATATATGCTGCATTTTGGACATGATTGTGTGCTTAAAGCTTTATGTTGTAAACAATACAATTATGTCCAATAAACTAGGTTCGATTATACAAGTAAGAAAGCTTATCCAAACATAATAATAATTTTGATATTTAATAAAACGACCTATTTATTCCTCAACAAGCCCCTTTAATTATTTATTATAATACTTATTAATAATTAATAATTACAAATTTGCAATTAATAATTATTAATTATTATTATCAATTTCACAATTATTAATTACTATTATTAATTTAATAATCAATAATATTAATTAATAATTATAAATTATTATTATCAATTTAATAATTATTAATTATTATTATTAATTTAATAATTATTAATTAATTAAGAAATAACAATCAATAACCAACAATTGGTAATTAATAATTATTGATTCCGAGTGGTAGGAGTGGTGAATGTAGGAAATGTGAAATATTAACAGCGCGCTGTTACATGAATGTATGAGATGTTTAATGTAGGTGACTGCACAGCTGCGAACGATGTTATGGGCATATGCAGTATGTATGTATGTACCACAATCACGAAACAATGTTGTGTTCTTCGTAGCTTTATAAATCTTTATTAGGTTTTTTCCTTTTTAACTCAGAATTAAGTTTTAAGAAAATGTACTCAATGTAGAAAAATATATGTATATAAACAGGGTAATTATATGTGTGGATATATGTATGGGCGCCGGAGAGCCCTTAGTGGAGTGTTTGGAATTTTATATTAAATGTGTGCTTTATATATATATATGTAGGTCGGAGCTTGGACTTAATTTGTTTAAAACATAATCACTGGCGGAATATACAACTAGGGGAATTATGTGTGTGTGTGTATGGGCGCCGGAGAGCCCTTTATAGATATTTATTTATTTTTTGAACTTGGAATTAATTTTGTAAAAAACTATTTAATGCAGAACAATATATAAACAGGGTGATTATATGTGGATATGTGTAAGGGCGCCGGAGAGCCTTTAGCGGAGTGTATTTGGAGTTTTTATTTTTGATATATGTATTTATTTATATAGCCTTTAGTGGACTGTATTTGGATTTTTATTTTGGATATATGTATGCATATTTTTTACATTGAGCCTTTAGTGGACTGTATTTGGAATTTATTTATATTTGGAACTTGGCATTAAGTTGTGTTTAATTTAATCACTGTAGAGGAATATATATGTACATGTCGGAGATAAGTTAGATTTAATTTCAAATATCATATTTACTGATTAATTACACAGGTCTACAAAAATTGACCTTACAAAAGTACGGTGAATAAAACCTTCAGATTGTGAAAGATCTCGGTCTGTATATTGCTAGTTCAAAAATCAAAAAAATTTCTCACGTACCAATTTTGAGGAAATCGCCCTCAAAGTACAAAAAATGACCTATTTTGGCACTTTTCAAACGCTAATAACACAGAAACCGCGCGTGTACCAAAGTTGAATTTGGACTTAAATGAAAGGCCAATCTTTCCCCTTTCAGATTTCAGATGGGTCATGATTTTAGGACGTCAGGTTCAGGAGCTATATCGCTTTTTCTGAACTAACTTTTGAGCCGTTTTTTTGCTATGTTGTAGCCCTGGAACTCAGTACAAAATGTGATGACTCAGATGTAACTCCCAAAAAATTTGTTCTAGTTTCAGGGCTACAACATAGCAAAAAAACGGCTCAAAAGTTAGTTCAGAAAAAGCGATATAGCTCCTGAACCTGACGTCCTAAAATCAGGACCCATCTGAAATCTGAAAGGGGAAAGATTGGCCTTTCATTTAAGTCCAAATTCAACTTTGGTACACGCGCGGTTTCTGTGTTATTAGCGTTTGAAAAGTGCCAAAATAGGTCATTTTTGGTACTTTGAGGGCGATTTCCTCAAAATTGGTACGTGAGAAATTTTTTTGATTTTTGAACTAGCAATATACAGACCGAGATCTTTCACAATCTGAAGGTTTTATTCACCGTACTTTTGTAAGGTCAATTTTTGTAGACCTGTGTTATAAGTCAAGAGCATAGTCTAAGAGGAAATAAATAAGCATTGCAAATGAAGAGAGACAAGCTTTGTGAATAAGAGCGCGGTGGGGAAAGAGAGTAAAGCCCTGCTGAGCGTGGCGCAATGATGGAAAGGAGGAAGAGAAGAGGGAAGGCAATGAAGAATAGCCCTCTGAAGTGAACGGACGTAAAAAATATCATTGCGACTCGCTGCGCGTTAAAAAGTTCAAGATGACAGAGGAAAACGATGGCCAATTCCCGACATCAGAAGTGGGATCACCGCCCCTACAAGATAACACGGAAAATAGCTGGCGCAGGCTATTAGAATCACAAAATAGAGTGATAACTGAACTACTAAAAGCAACGCCGCAGCCTGACACGCGCGCCGCATCCGCGATGTTACCGACATTCAACCCCGAAGCTGCAGAAGCCGACGCGGCAGCATGGTGCAAAACGGCGGATATGATTTTAAGTGAACATCCACAAGAAGGTGCATCCTTGGTGATGACGCTAAGCAAATCGCTGCTCGGTAGTGCATCGCAGTGGCTGTCGCAAATTTGTTTTCCTGGAATGAGCTGGTCGCAATTCCGAGAATTGTTCATGGAACGCTACGAAGGCAACGAGACGCCGGCAGCAGTATTGCTCAACATGCTCAAGGGTCGTCCCAATGCAAATGAATGCCTCTCGGTGTATTCCAGTCGACTAATTACATCATTATTGACCAAGTGGAAATCAATGACCCATGAGGAGATTGCCATATCCCTAGTCTTGGCTCATGCATCCCAAATTGACCCTAGACTGCAGCGTGTAGCGTTCACCACAAACATAAAAACGCGTGCTGAACTGCAACAACAACTCAAGGCGCACACGTTCAGCAGAAATGTAGAATTTTCTGGAACTGAGGGACCCGAAAAGAAGAGGTTCAAAATGCAGACGCCGATTAGATGCCATAATTGCGGGAAACTTGGACATAAGGCAATGGAATGTCGCAAGAGGAGAACAGACGAGCGAAACGAGACTAGACCAGGACATAGCAACAACAGAACAACGATGAGAGAGAGATCAACAGTAACTTGTTTCAAGTGTGGCGGCGTTGGACATATCGCATCAGTGTGTACGAGGGGAACAGCAACAGCGAGCCGAAGCAGCATCGAAAGAAGAGTAGACATGTGCGCAGTACATCAGCCTAACGGGACAGCAATTCAATTTGGTGAGAAGTTTCCATTTTTCTTTGATTCGGGTTCAGAATGCTCTTTGGTAAAAGAAGCAGTCGGCGCGAAGCTGGCTGGTAAAAGAATCCATAACATGGTTGTTTTGAAAGGCATAGGCGACAACGTTGTCAAGAGCAATATGCAAATTCTGTCCACCATACAAGTATCTGAATTTAATTTTGAATTGTTATTTCACGTAGTAGATAATAAGTGCCTTAAATATGATATGATAATTGGACAAGACATTTTTGAGCTTGGTTTTGGAGTAAATTTAGAAAGAGATAGATTCGATATCTACAGAACTCAAACCGTATTATCTGTAAACAATAATGAAAATGTAAATGCGATGGATCATAAAAGTAATGTTAATGTGGAATTAAGTAATAGTGATAAGTTAATATTAAACGACATATTGGCCAAATATGCCAAATTTCTTATTGATGGCATTCCAAACAGACGAGTAACTACAGGTTCCTTAGAAATACGTTTAGTAGACGTAAACAAAACGGTACAGAGACGACCATATCGTCTTAGCGAGGGTGAGAAAGAAATAGTGAGAGAAAAGATTCAGCAAATGCTAGAATCCAACGTAATTCGACCAAGTAGCTCCCCTTTCTCTAGTCCAATGTTACTAGTAAAAAAGAAGGACGGCAGTGATAGACTATGCATAGATTATCGAGAACTCAACGCAAATACTGTGTCAGATAGATACCCCTTGCCATTAATATCAGACCAAATAGATCGCCTGCGAGGCGGTAAATATTTCTCTAGTCTAGACATGGCCAGCGGCTTCTATCAGGTGCCAATTCACCCCGATTCGGTCGAGCGAACTGCATTCGTGACCCCAGAGGGTCAATATGAATTTTTAGCCATGCCCTTCGGCCTCAAAAACGCTTCTTCTGTCTTTCAACGTGCCATAGTTCGAGCTTTAGGGGACTTGGTTAATAAATACGCAGTAGTCTACATTGATGACGTATTAATTGTTTCTAGTACTATAGAGGAAGCATTTGAAAGATTGGAAACAGTACTAAGCGTATTATCAAAGTCAGGCTTTTCCTTTAACATTAAAAAGTGCAAATTTCTGCAAACAGAGATAGAGTACTTAGGTTTTCTTATAAGAGATGGTGAGCTAAAACCCAATCCCCGAAAAATACAAGCACTAACCCAAATGCCCAAACCAGAATCAGTCACACAAACTAGACAGTTCATAGGTTTAGCATCTTACTTTAGGAAATTTGTCCCACATTTCTCAGAAGTAATGAAGCCTCTATATTTGCTAACATCAAAGACAAACGAATTTGACTGGAAAGAAAAGCATGAGGAAATTCGTAAAAAGATTATAAAGGTGCTAACTAGTGACCCCGTGTTGACCATATTCGATCCCAACTTACCAATAGAGCTGCATACGGATGCTAGCGCCAATGGGTATGGCGCTATGCTATTACACATGGTAGATGGTCAGCGCCGTGTAATTGAGTACTACAGTAAATGCACCACAATACCTGAATCAAAATATCACTCGTATGAACTCGAGACATTGGCGGTGTACAACGCGGTCAGAAATTTCCGACATTATTTAAGCGGCAGAAAGTTTACAGTATATACGGATTGTAATTCTGTTAGAGCAAGTCAAAAGAAAGCGGCATTGACACCGCGGGTTCATCGTTGGTCATTTCTACAGGCATACGAATTCCAGGTGGAATACAAGAAGGGGAGCCAAATGGCTCACGTTGACTGCTTGTCTAGGAATCCCGTCACTATAGTAGAGCAGGAAAGTTTGAGTTGACTCTACTACGGTACGAGTTGACTTGGCAACTATAACCCACAACTGGCTTATATCCGAACAGAAGCGTGATCAAGACATATCGCAAATAATGACCGATTTAAATAGTGATGAAATGCAGAAAGAAATAGCCAATTCTTATGAAATTAGGAATAGTTTGCTGCATCGTAAAATTCAAAGAAATGGGAAAACACGATGCT
The DNA here is from genome assembly GCA_035045905.1 of Drosophila anomelani. Classification (NCBI taxonomy): domain Eukaryota; kingdom Metazoa; phylum Arthropoda; class Insecta; order Diptera; family Drosophilidae; genus Drosophila; species Drosophila anomelani. The sequence continues at coordinate 1,344,976 of JAWNOO010000082.1, read as the reverse complement.
TGCCAGTCGTACCCAGAGCATTCAGGTGGTCAGTTGTTAATCATGTTCATGAAGCTATAATGCACTTGGGGTGGCAAAAAACCCTAGATAAGATTTACGAGCAATACTGGTTCGATGGAATGTCAAAATACGTACGAAGATTTGTAGAAAACTGTGTGACATGTAAATTGTCAAAATCAGTGTCAGGTAAAATACAATCGGAGTTACATCCCATTCCCAAGGTAGAGATACCGTGGCATACGGTACACATAGATATCAGTGGGAAATTAAGCGGGAAAAAGGACGAGAAGGAATATGTGATCGTTCAAATTGATGCCTTCACCAAGTTTGTTTACCTGTACCACACCTGGAACTTGGACACGGTGAACTGCATACAGTCAGTAAAGTCTGCAATATCAGTATTTGGTGTTCCTAACAGAATAATAGCGGACCAAGGCAGATGCTTTACAAGTAGCGAGTTTCGAAAATTCTGTTCCAATAATAAAATTGACCTCCATGTAGTAGCAACGGGTGCCAGTAGAGCAAATGGCCAGGTGGAGCTTGTCATGAGTGTGCTAAAGGGCATGCTAACGGCTGTAGAGACGAGTGAACGAACATGGCAAGAGGCATTAGGCGAAGTACAATTGGCAATAAACTGTACCATGAACCGTGTAACTAACCATAGTCCATTAGAATTGATGATTGGAAAAGAAGCGAGGCCCTTGGGAATGCTAACTGTAAATGAGGAAGAGCGAGTAGACCTGAATAAGGCTAGAAAGGAGGCTAAGGAAGGAATAAGTAAGAATGCTCAGTATGATAAGGCAAGAGTGGATAAAAAGCATGCGCAGGTAGTAAGGCATAAAATTGGCGATCATGTATTACTGAAAAGCGAAGAGCGGCACCAAACGAAGTTGGATCCAAAATTTAAGGGACCATTCGAAATTGTACAATTGCTAGATGGTGACCGGTACTTGTTAAAATCATTGACAACTAAACGAGTGTACAAATATCCACACTATAGTGTGCGTAGTGTGCCTAAAGATCGAGAGACATTAGAATTAGCTGGAGAGTTTGATGACGGCAAAAAGTAGTGTGTGTAAACAAGAGATCTGTGACCCAAGAGGGGTGCAGAGAGATTTTTATGCAGAAGAGAACGTAGTATTCTGATTTATGTGTGAGAAGCCTGCTAAAATGATGCTTTGATTATAATTGAATTGATAACCAGAGGATTGAGCTTGAGCGGAAGAGAGCGTGTACTCTAGAATATGTAAAAGAGAAGAAAGTTATCCTGCTAAGCTAATCTCTGATGGACATCCAAGTGGTTGGGTTTGAACGGAAGAGAGCTTGTACTCTAGAGAATTTGAGAAGTGTTATCCCGTCAAACTAACGCTTGAAGGCACAAGAGGTGCAATTAAATTTGTTTTAAAGAATAATTGAGTTTTGTAATCGTAGAAATAAGATGAGTAATATAGGATATTGATAATGAGGTGTTATGATGAATCTTGTCTATGCAGAGCAACACGAGGACGTGTTATAGTCAGGAAGGCCGTGTCGGAGATAAGTTAGATTTAATTTCAAATATCATATTTACTGATTAATTATAAGTCAAGAGCATAGTCTAAGAGGAAATAAATAAGCATTGCAAATGAAGAGAGACAAGCTTTGTGAATAAGAGCGCGGTGGGGAAAGAGAGTAAAGCCCTGCTGAGCGTGGCGCAATGATGGAAAGGAGGAAGAGAAGAGGGAAGGCAATGAAGAATAGCCCTCTGAAGTGAACGGACGTAAAAAATATCATTGCGACTCGCTGTGCGTTAAAAAGTTCAAGATGACAGAGGAAAACGATGGCCAATTCCCGACATACATATGTATGTATGTAAGTCGACAGACGAATTTGCATACGGAGAACTGCGATGAAGACCGTTTTGTCTTTTGATGTACGAATATAATATATATATATATAACGGACTATCGGAATAACGGAAATAACGGATCGACGGACACAGCCCAGACGGAGAAAAAACAGAGTTGGAAATAGCGTACTTATCTTCGTTGCTGGGACCGCTGAAAGGTAATCCGGTTCGTTGGACCAAAATGTTGGTGTAGACGGCTGCTGGCCAAGAGGCGGATGATACTTGTAGAAGAAAAACACTTGCTCCAGAACCCACGAAAAATAGAAGTCGAAATTCGGAAAGTTGGACGGCAAGGAAACGTCTGGTTTATTCGGATGTCATTCATTAACAGAACGTTAGCTTACAGAACTAACTCTGCGCTCCCGTTTACAGACTTCAGAATATCACGAGAGCGGGAGTGCAACAGCGATCGGCACATCGCGGTCCCGAACCTAGCTTAAATAAAGAGCAGACCAGACGAAAGAATGATAAGAGCGGGGCTCTTCGACGCGCTCTGGGGCTGGCGGCCGTACGGTGGCTCCTGGCCTGAACAGTATGGATTGCTCCCACATGGAAAATGGATTTTTGGAGCTTTGATAAAGACCAGTAGACAGTCCCAAGCCTCAACATTGATGGAGGACATTTCTAGGGCTGTCAGACAACGTTGAATGGTGGCTTGCAGCTCCTTCAGCGCGACTCCGGACTCTTGAGGAACAGCCTGGAATTTGAAAAGGATCTTTAACTGGCTGTTGACCAATAGCCGCCGGTTCTCAAAGCGGTCAGTGAGGCTTTGCCACGCCGCGACAAACCCCTCATGGGTAAGCGGAGCCTTAGAAACAATGGCGTGTGCGTCACCACTTGTTTTGGATAGCAAGTGGAACAACTTCTCTACCGGTGTGAGCCGCGAGTTCTGGATGTAAATGGCCGTAAACAAGGCTCTGAAGGTGGGCCACCGAAGATAATCACCCGCAAATACCTCGGTATCCACTGGCGGTAGCCGGCAGCCTGTAGACACGGGCGTGTGGACATTGGCGGAAGTTTGAGTGGATTGGGAGGCACTTTTTTCCCGAAGCTGGGCAATACACCTCGAATATACGGAGTATCAGCAGCTGTACTTCGATTCCAGCACTGTCGAGGTGGCCGTATTGTCGTCGGGAACGGCTAGCAAATCAGAGCAGCTCTTATAGCTCTTCTCCACCTTCTTCCACAGAGCCCGAATTCGGTCCCGATGGACTTCGCACATATACTGGGTGCATCGTTCCGTTTCTGGGGCGCCCGGAGTATTTATGTTGGCCTCAAATTGGCTAATCCGATCTGTTGTGGCGATGAACTTTTTCAGCGCCACTTCGACCGCACTTTGAGCCATTTTCGTAACGGAGCGAGTCAACCTTTGTGAAGGACCGGGGATTGTATTGACGGATTCGATGCTCTTTGCCCTTGGAATGGCAATGGTTGCCTTAAGCTTTAAAAGAGTCGTCGGCGGAGATGCGGATTGAGATCTGTCCAAACGGATGGATGGGATCGGACGCGGCTTTTTGTCGTCTCCCGTGAGCATTCTCAGAAACAAATTCGTGGCGGCGGCACAATTCGAATGTGGTGGAAAAAACGGGAGGAACGGGAAGAAAGAGTAGTCACAAAAAATCCAAAAGGAGAAAAGGCCTATTGTGATTGCAGGCGGATAATGCCTGAGTAGAAGTAGCGTTGGAAAATGATAAGGTATCGGAAAGTTCGTACTCGTTCGGAAAAAATGGATAGCAATCTATAGATGTATATATGTGGCTCGTTCGTAGATATTGTATTCTGAATTGCCTCGGATTTATAGAGGCCCTTGAATAGCTTTTGTTCCTCAATAAAGTAATTAATTGTTTATATGGAGAATCAATGAAATTGAATCCTTCATTATTTTCGAAATTAATTGTTGCGGAGCCGGAAAGATGGAAAAACCCTTGGCTGGTTCCCGAGCAAAAATTAATAATTAAATAATTTGTAGTATTTGTTCCACTGAATTTTTTTAATTTATTTAGCCGGACTGATGGAATTAAAAATTCCTCTTTGTTGGAACGGAAAATGTTGACTGGGTTACGCTGACGGCAGAGCAGTGCGTAAGTAACCCACACAGTAACAAAATCAAGACGGCTGCTGCAGCGGCTAAGTTTAAATTTTTAGGAACACAATCACGGATTTGCAGTGAGATGTCGTTTCAATATTCGTTGTTTTATTATAATTTAATTCATTTCTGAAATCGGAGGCAGAAGATATATTGGAATATATATGGGCATGCATTTAATACGGAGATATGTATGTATGCGTAAGGGCATGCGTTCGCACAGTGCACTATGGGGTTTTTGACCACTTGTGGCATTTAGTCATTTTTTAAAAGTTTGTTAATTTTAAAATAAATAGTGGGAATGTATTAACAGAACATCAAACTGTTATGCCCCATACTCAAAATGTTAATAGTTAACAGCATATGTTAGCATAACAGCTGTAAAGTCAGCTGTTGCATCCCAAAGCCCGAGCGCTAAAGTTGCAATTTTCACTACGTGATTTGAGAAATTAAAGAAGTCGCTTAAAACACAATATAAAGGAAAAATAAATAATGGACACTAATTTCCCAGGTTTGTACTACATGTTAAATGTATTAATTCTTCAAATTGTGCGTGGGTATACTAACATTTTGTCATTTTAAAAATGCTCCTTAAGCTGAATTTTGAGAAACAAATTTTAACTTTGGATAGAGTTTTGAAATAGAGTCCTGCAGAGTCCTTCAATGCGTCCAAGTGTATGTTGTAGCATTGTCAATTCTGAGCGAAAGGCTGTTTGTCTTAATGTGCACTTTTGCGCACTATTGGTGCAATTTAAATTTTTCTTAGATAACCTCACTGTTTTCAATGCCGATTTGGTTAATGTTTGGAGTAGCAAGAATGGCCGGCTTTAGCAAAAAAATGTTGTAACATTTTTTTTTCAAAATAGAAAATGAAATAAATTAATAATTAAACTAATACCTTAAATAAAATATTAGTTTTAACCTTTTAAGTATGATGGAAGTTGTTTTTTTTTTCGATTTAGCTGCACTTATAGAAAAACACTGCAATTCGGCATTTTAGTCTGATAGTTTCTTAAGAAAGCGTTATCCGATTCAGCTCAAAATTGCTATATAGTATTAAAATAGGAACAAATTTCAGCTGCTAAAATTTCATTAGTTTATCTTTAGTTTTACCCGATCGTTCCTATGGGAGCTATAGGATATAGTTTCCTGATCCGAACGATTTTCATACCATATGTGCGTAGGGACAAATAATGACGATATATAAAGTTTCATATCTCCAAAACTGACCGAGTTATTAATTAATACCACAAAAACAGGTCAAAAACCCCATAGTGCAGTGGAGCGTTGATAAGTGGACTGTATATAACTGGGGAAACAGAAAGGTTATGTGGTGTAAAAAATGACACTGGTTGGAAAAAAAAATATTATGACAGCGGCGGACTGTTCGGAGAATTTGGAAATTTCCGGAACTAATTTTTTCACCACACAATTTCACTGTTCACCTGAGAATTTTTCGCGGATTAATTGCACCAAAAAAATATGTGCTCAATTGTCACGAGTGTATGTATGTGTATAGATGCACATATGACTCGACCGTTGGTAAGCGAATGGATAACGGGGAGGCCGAAAACGGCGAGGAATATAGCGACGCTTACAAAACGGGGACGGTTGGAAAATTTTGCAAAATTTGAAGACGAAGAAGAGTAGAAATTCTCAAACTGCCGTTGTGTCGGAAAACTCGGACTTGGAGTTGACACGGGAGGAGAAAATCTTGCAGCAGTGTGAACGGAATTTAATGTTCGGACCACTGCTGAAGACCGGCAGGGAGACGAAGACGAAAAATGGGCCTCCTGGCATGAACAAGGAATAAGTGAAATATAGAGAATTAGAATTAGAAATATAGAGAATAGAGCCATCGCTAAAATTAGTGTGATTCCCAAGCTTTTCGAACTTTTAATTACTGCACAACTACAACACCAATGCTATTCACTTATGTCCTCCTCGCAGCATTGTTTTATGAAACAGAGATCTACCTCAACAAACCTTCTGGAGCTCTGTGGTGTCATTACAAATTATTTTAAAGACAATAATATAAAGAAAATAATAATAAAAAAGACAATAGCCATGGAGCAAGGGTCCGTCGATATATCTCTAGTCCAAGAGCCGTGGATTGTCTCGGGCAACTCCATTGCCGGACTAAAGTCCTCAACACTCAACGTGTTATACACAGTGCCGGTAAGCAGAAGCAGAACCGCCGTACTTATACGGATGGGTCTCCAAGCTAACCTTATGTCTCATTACAGCACGGATGATCTGACTGTGGTAATGCTTGAAAGCAAGACGAAGCGCCTACTGGTAGCTTCCTGCTACATGGCTCACGACAGGACAGCCCCACCGGAGGAACTCAGGAGCCTGGTGGAAGCCAGCCCGAAGGACCAGCAAATACTGGTCGGCGCAGATGCCAATGCACACCACTGCGTGTGGGGGAGCCCCGACATTAACGAAAGAGGGTAGTCACTTTAGCAATTTATACTTTGTTCCAGTCTTTACGTACCAAACGTAGTGGAAGTACATACCTTCGTGGGTCCTACCTCCTCTAACGTGCTAGACTTAACACTAGTAGCAGAGCAGGGTACCATGGTATCAGAATGGAAAGTCCTTGAAAGACCATCCTTCTCAACCCACAAGTACATCCAGTTCCAATACGACTTCGAATATTCTCCAAAACCACCTGTCTTCATAAACCCCCGGTACACCAACTGGGGAATGTTCAAATAGACTATCACTGCGAGTCTCGCGACTGGTCCAGTCACAGTTATATCCGTGGAGAAAATAGAAAAGTCCCTAGAGACGCTCTCCAAGGAATTAATAGATGCGTACCACGCATCATGCCCAATATTAAAAAATAGGAAGAGAACCAAGCTACCATGGTGGAACAGTGACCACTCTCTCCAACGGAACAACCTCAGAGAGTTCTTCAAAATCGCTAAACAAGCGAAAGATGACACAATCAACGACGAATATAAAATCCTACCAAGGGAGTACAAGAAGGAGATACGAAGGGCGCAAAGAATCTTTTGGAGGAACAACATAGAGACGGTCCCAGAAACGGCGAGACTCCGGAAGTTGCTATCGAAGCAACCTACCATACAGAGTCAGCTCACAAGCGAAGATGGAAAGTAGACTGAAGGCAGCGAAAAGGCCCTAACAGCACTAATGGAAGCGCACTTCCCAGGATGCACAGAAGTAACCGATGCCAATGAGCATCAGGTACTAGCAACGTGTGAAGAGCATCTTCCAACAGATCTAATAACCTCCAGAAGAACCCAGAAGACTCCTTCGCGGGGATAAAAGCACCGGGACTCGATGAAATATTACCAGCCATGCCGCGGCTGTACGCAATATATAGAGCTCGTATAAGCACGGGCTATATCCCTATCCAATGGAGGACCTCTCGGATTGTCTTCCTGCTCAAAGCAGGAAAGAGTAGTCACGTGAGCCCCAAGGATTACAGACCGATAAGACTTACCTCTTTTTTTTACTGAAAACACTAGAAAAGCTGCTGGAACTATATATCAGGAACGATGTGGAAGGACTACTGTCAACTCATCAGCATGCCCACATAAAAGGGAAATCGGTAGAGAAAGCCCTGCACGATGAAGAATACGCCTTTGGAGCATTTGTGGACATATCCGGGGCCTTCAACAACGTCAGTACAGACGCAATAACGGGCCGCCTAGAGGCATCTGGAACGCACACCGCCCTTAACTTCTGGGTACGTAACCTGCTAAGTTGCAGGCGGGTACAATCTAATTGGGGCACTGCCACCATGGTGAAGGGAGCACACAGGGGCACACCAAAAGGTGGAGTCCTATCGCCCCTCCTTTGGATCCTGGTGGTCGACGACTTGATCAAGAGATCCGAGAGAAATGCCCCAAAGATAACAGCCTATGCAGATGACATAAGCATAATTATTACGGGTGTATGTCTATCGACACTCAGCTCGATCATGGAATCAACGCTCAGGAAGATATGTGAGTGGGCGGACAAGGTAGGACTCAGTATCAAGAAAACATACAATACGCTTATGGAAAGAACCCAGCGGCAGGCACTGCTCTGCATATCAGGGGCGCTGAGGTCAACCCCTACAAAAGCGCTCAAAGTCATACTCGGAATCGATCCCCTAGACATCCACGCTCAACTTACTGCAAGAAAGGCTGCGCAATGCCTAGTAGCAGCAGAAAATATGTCGCCACAAGGATTCGGGCACAGTTCAATTAGTCGAAACATGAGCAGTTCATCTGACTACATGATTCCCAGAACCTGGCCGGATGTCAAAACAACAACACTCATGGGACCCGAAGACTGGAAAACGGCTCAGGACCGCACTCGACTCCTAAACATATACACCGACGGCTCCAAGATGGAAGGAGGAGTAAGAGCGGGCATATACTGTACAGACCCTGAGATAAGGCGGAGGAGGTCTTCGCCATCAGGGAGGCGGCAGAGCTTGGGCAGAGAATAGACTGCCCACGTGAGGCGGTAAACATGTTCGTAGACAGTCAAGCCGCGATCAGATCCATGCAATCGTCGGAGGTCTGCTCCAAAAATGTACTGGCAAGCAGGGAAGCACTTGATACCCTAAGTGTAGGGATTACTTGCCCTCTTGATAGTATTTTACTCAACCTAGCTGTATCTTTTATTCCTTCTAACGACTCGCAGTAGTTGCTCCAAGACTCTTTCTTGGCTGCGTATTTTTTTTGTATTCTTTATGTATATCTCTAGTCTTTGGTTCTGTAGCTGTTATTAAAGTTCTTCCTGACCTTACTTCTGAGCTCGCTTAGCTCTTTGCTTCAGCACTGTGGGTACTTTTTCTTAGAGAAAGTAAGACTACATGACGTACGAGTTGGACATCTGTAAGGTCCTCAACATATTTGTCGGTTTTTTGTCTTTGTATGTACAATTTTTCCAAATTTGTTCTATTCTCTGTTGCGTGGGTTCAATGTCCTCAGTTCAATGTATGAAGCCGATAAAGACTGACACGATTACGATTTTGTATTTATACCCACGACGCCCTCGAATCTTCTTCTTTACACCTGCTGGTCATCTTTTTCGTCTGTGAAGTGGGATTACTTTCTTTTGGAAGCCGCAATCACTGGATATATTTTATTTATATTTTATATATTTAAGTGGTGAGGCTACCCTGGTAGCCGCCAATTAGAGCTGAGTTCAATTTTGGTCCATTTTCTATGGTCGTAGCCGGCGCCTGCACTTCAGTACCAGCCGGTTTTGTTCAGGTACGCTAGGATGGCATTCACTGATTGCCGCCCCACCTCCCTTAGCGACCCTAACTGGTAGTGTTTTGGGGTCTTAGTTGATTGAATGCCGGGCAGTGACACAGCAGGCATGGGTGCCTATTGGCCAGTGCCCCGTCAGGGTTGATGTTATTCTTCTAATGTTTTTTTCGCTTTTGGAGATCAGGTCTACTGTCCTTCTTCTTCTATTGTATTCTGGCCAGCATAGCCTTGATCTTCTGTTCTCAGTCGTCGTTGACCATTCTTTGCTGGCCGAGGATTTTCGTCTGAGCTTTCCTGTGACCCCTGCCAGGCCAGCTCGTCAGCTTTCTCGTTTCCTGGAATATCGTTGTGTCCCGGTACCCATACTATTTGTACCGTGTGGTCTTCAGCGCCTCTTTGCATTTGACCACTACAGATGTTGTCCTTGCTGATGCGAGAGATTAGATTGCCGCTTGGCTAACTTTGGTATTGTTGAGGTCTCGGTTTCGACAGTTCGACAGCTTTCAGAATTGCGAAAACCTCTGCCTGGGACACTGTCGCTGACGCTGGGAGGTGGAAGGACTCTTCTGCTCCCCAGCTGTCGGCGAAGATTCCGGCCCTACCCCGCATCTCATTCTCGATCCGTCGGTCCTCGTCTCCAGTCTTCCCTTGTGGGGTATAAGGTTGTTTATGCGTTGCCGATATAGACTGTTCCTTTTGTTCCCACATAGTCTATTTCCTTTAAGATCGTACAGTGCCCCGTGTGATAGTTCTTCCAGCTATGGCTTTCTTTCAGCCGTACCGCGCTTTGGACAGCTGTGTTCCTGATGAAGTGTTCTATTTGGATCAGGTTAATACTACATTCAGCGCGGCAGAGGCAGAAGCGCTCTTATAGTTATTGACATCCAATTTGTTATATTTTTTTGGAGAGGAATGACAAATGATTTCCTCCAAATAAGGGGAAATTCTGGGGACTCTAAAGATAAGGTAAACAATTTAATAAGGGGGTTACATAGCGCCTCAGAGCTATACCTACGGGGCCCGGCATTCCATCGGGACTTGGTGAATATACTGGCTTAACTCGTCGAAGATCATGAAAAAGTGAGCTTTCGATTAAAATGATTAAGTTTGACCTTGGCATAGCGGAAGAATATATCTGATCAGAAGTGGTTAATGGCGAATATGTACTCTTAAACTCAGCAAATAGATCGGCTATTGCCTGATCAGAATTTACTGCAGTATTCTTAAACGAAAGTGAGGAAGGATATAAATTAACGTTTAGTGTTAAGAAAGTTTAGGGTTCTGTTTAGGGTCCTGGACCTTACAACGAGTCAAATAATTTTTATAACACAGGATTAAGCAGGAACTCTAATTAGGTTTACGCCTGTAGGATCATAAACGAAGCATATATTAGGTGATTTAAAAAATGAAAGACATGGTTAACTTAAAACAAAGATAAATCAATCAAGCTATTAATGAGGTCATGCTGTGCCACATTTTTAAGGACATTAAACACATCATCAGAAGGCCAATGAGCTCCAGGCATATTGAAGTCACCCATAGTGTGTGACGAAGTTCTCCGGCCGGGGTATTTCTAAGTCGCGGCCAGGGAATCTATACAAGGACGGGAGTGATAGTTGAAATCTGTTTAATAGTAGGCTGACACTCCGGGAATCGGTCTCCTACCCCGATTTTAGGTGCAGTGATCGCCGCAATCCGGGTGTATGGGCGTGGCCTAGATGCCTCGGGTCTCGCCGACCTGCGGATGGCGGGCTGCGTTTCCGATCGCGCTACGGCTTATCGGTACTGCTTGCACTGCATTACCGGTTCTGATTGCACTACTTACAGTGACTTATTGGTGTTGGTAGTACCACAGAGACGGCCCCGCGGGTCGACGCAAAAGGTGGGGCGCGATATTTAATTAATTTGAATTACCTCCGCGAGGGAGACGAAGGGCGCAAATATTCGCTGCGGAAACACCAGCTTGGTCGAACGATGGGTCGCTGATGGTTTCCTCCGGATAGGCGCGGAGACTAGCTGTCGGCAGCGATGCCGGATGGGTCGCGGCTGATCGGGCCAAGGAAAACTCTGCGGGTGGACGCGGAGGCTGACTGTGGGTCGGCGGTGCTGGTCAGCGACTTCTCAGGCTGGGCTCGGAGACTGACGGTGGCGGGCACCAGAAACGGGACTCCTCCGGATGGGTTCGGAGGCTTGCTGGATCGGTGCGGCTGGCCAGATCCGGATGGACGCGGAAACTAGCTGCTGGGGCCGTCGGTGGTGCCGATGCGAGAGGCGACGAGAGAGAGGGAAAGGAATGGGCCGAGTGGACGCCTCGACGGTAGCAGGCTCACGCCGAGAAAAATACCACGCGCAAGAGGGGAGAAAAGCAAAAGATGAGAGGAAAAGAGCAATTCGTAAAAGTCACAATCAAGAAGGCTGCAAAGATATCTGTCAATTCCACTTTATTTTTATAAATTTTTTTTTTTTTTTTTTTTTTTTTTTGCGACCGAGTCCCAACGAGGCCCACCTCCCGCCCAACCGACCGAGGGGCGCAGCCGCGTGACGTACGGCACGAACGCGTACTAGATAGACGCGAGAGAGGAAAAATAGAATAGAACGAGGAAAATTAGGATACACTACGGGCAAGTACTACAAGCAATACAGTTTTTAAGTTTTGAAGGCTTTCACTGAGGCTATTGGATAGAACATTTCTTAACAGAACCTTTTGGGACCTGTCACTTAGATAACTCGAAATCCACTTAAGAAGATCACTTGGAAACCCCAATGAATCGAGTTTCCTAACCAGAAGAGAATGATTAACCGAGTCGAAAGCTTTACTAAAGTCCGTGTAAATAACATCGGTTTGAAGGTTTTATATTAATACCCAGTCGGACATCGATTCATGCGGTGAGCGGCTCACCATGGAAAACTGTGTGCAGCAGGAATGGCATTTTATATGATCCCTAGATCTACATGGCGGTAAGCGGGGGTTCATGTACATGAATGCAACTCTGCTCCGCTCACAGTGAAATTCTGCGTTCCCTTTCGAGATATTTTTTTAACACAAATGCGCTGATAAAAAACAATGATTATACGTAATTATAGTATGAAACCGTAAAGGGCGGGCAGAGCCCGGCGCCGGCGACATGCTCCGAATCGACTCCAAGAAAAAAGCCCTCCCAAAAAGAACAAGGCTGCGGAAGAAACCAGCTTAGCTGATCTTCTAAAGCTTGGTAAATTGCTGCAGTAGGTTTCCGTCAAGATGATGGATAAGAACACGCGGCTTCCCCGTCTCGACGATGGAGATGTTCGCCAAAATGAAGGGCCTCCACTCTAGTGTGCTCGAGGCAAGCAGAGCGTCCATTAAAGGGGATGTTAACGGGCAGGTGATTCAGGTCGCACCACGCAGTGTCCAAATTGCGCCCAGGGCCCAAGCCGCGCTAAAGGCTTGGAGAGCGTAGACAAGTGGCAGCATACAATCACCGTGTGGAGGAGGGTTGCTGCAGCCCAACCGGAGCCGTGGCGCAGACTAAGGCAGCCGGTTGACCCCAGCTTGCCCGCGTCGGTGCCGGCGCCACCACCGGCCCGCACAATGGAGGGTCATCGAGGCCTACACCGCCAGCGATCATGAAGCCATCGAGTGCTCGATAGGCACTGCCGGCCGAAGGTGTGCTGGGGCACACCGCCCCAGACCAGGAAGAACACTTTCAGGCCGCTGGCCTTTGCAAGCGCCCTTGAGGGCTTCTCGGCTGACACGACCGATGCGGAAAAAGACATGACCAATAAGCTGGCAAAAGCAGTGGAAGGCGCTTGCAATCAAAGCACCACGCGCCGGTGTACTGGTGGAGCAAGGAGATTGTGTGTCATTGCTCCAGAAGACTGATACAGCGCGGGAGAGGCACCCTACGCCTCCCTGCATGCAGCGACCGTTATAAAGCGACAAAGAAGGAGATGAAGACAGCCATCAGCAACAGCAAAAGGGAGTAGGGGAGGACCCTATAACCTGGTGGTCTAGAGACTCAATGGGGAGGCAAAGCCCCAACCGACCCGACGACCCTGGAGCGTAAAGTCAGAGTCCTGTTCCCGACGGGACGGCAGATCGGTGACTCTCCTATCATAGATACAAGTGACGTCCACTGGGTCACGGAAGCTGAGGTCCTTCAGGCCGGAAGGAAGCTGAAAACTCAGAAGGCACCCGGACCGGGTGCAATCCCGAATAGAGCGACGAAGCTGACACTATTGCTGCTGTCGGTGGAAGTAGCCAGCCTGTTAAAGCGCTGGGTGGAAAGGCCATATAGACTGCCGCCAACGACCCTTAAGCAGGCCATCCACAGGCGAGCGGTTTGTGTTCGCCAAAATGTTCACATGAAATTTTTTTGTTTTTAAACGTTGCTTTTATTTCTTGAATCTTCTCTTTACGAGACTAACAAGAGGTGTATCAAATATTATATTTTTAACTTAACTAACACTCGTATTGACTGATACGGAGTTAGACGGCCCTAAAAATCGTATGGTGGGTTGGGAGGTCGTTGCGTCGCAGGCGGGATCTGCTAGAGATCCGAGTCAATCCCCGACCGAGGATATTTGGGTGCGAAGATAGTTTTTCTTTGTAGGACTCCTTTTTCCTTCTGGATTACGTCTTTCACTGCGAGGATCCTGGATGGTGGATGTTTTCGTTGCGAACATACCAAGGTGCCCAAGTGATTGTTCTTAAGATTTTTGATTGTGCGCGCTGTATGATGTCTATGTTGCTGCTATAGCCATACGTCCAGATTGGCTTTAGGACTGAATTGTAGAGTAGTAACTTGTAGTCCAGGCACAGTGGTGATCGTGAGTTTATGATCCAGTGGAGGCTGCTGGCTTTCAGTTTCAGGTGCATCTTTTTGCATTCGATGTGGTTGCGCCAGGTTAGTCGTCTGTCAAGGTGGACGCCAAGGTATGTTACTTCGTTAGCTTGGGGGATCTGAATAACGTTAAGTGAAAGCAGAGAGCATGTTTGTCTATTGAGAGTAAACGTTACATGTTTACACTTTTGTTCATTTATTTTAATGCGCCAATAAGACCTTTCCACTACTATTAGATGATTAGCCAGTTGGTTTGTTGCTAGCATTGGGCATGTGGAGAGACTAAGGATAGCGGTATCGTCGGCGAACGCTGACGTTGTTAGTTGTGCGTTTGTAGGAATATCCGAGTGCGCTTCCTTGTGGAACTCCAGCTTCGATGATGTAGTCTCCCGAAGTAGCTGCGTTGCATCTTACGGAGAATGATTCTAGTAGCTTGTGGGTGTATGTTGGCAAATACGTTTTAATATTAAGCATGAGCCTTTTAAGCCAAACTCGGTCGAAAGCTTGAGATACGTCGAGAAAAATAGCACTACAGAATTTTCGCTGTTCGAAGACTGAGTGTATTTCGGATGTTAATCTGTTCACTTGCTCGATGGTATGATATTGTAAGCTTCCAGATGTGGTGTTAATCGAGTTAACAAGCATTTTTCAAACAATTTAGACAAACAAGAGAGGAGGCTTATTGGTCTGTACGATGACGGAATTGTGTGGTTTTTTCCAGGCTTCGGTATCATTATAATGATGGATTTCTTCCACTTTTTTGGGAAATAGCCAAGATTTATGATTCCATTAAATAGTTTGCAGACAACCTCTATAGGGTATTTTGGAAGTTCGATCAGCATCTGTAGTCACCATTATGAGCCTTTTTTGGTTTTAGCCCTCTTATGACTTTTTCGATTTCGTTCGGCCGGAATGAAGGTGCGGTTGGCTGGGGGGTAGCCCCTGGCTGAATTGTTGGCAGGAAGAATGAATTTGAGGCAGGGTTTGGCTGGAAGACACTTCGGAGATGTGTAGCGAATGTTTCAGCTCGGTTTTCGTCAAGTGGGATTACTTTCTTTTGGAAGCCGCAATCACTGGATATATTTTATTTATATTTTATATATTTAAGTGGTGAGGCTACCCTGGTAGCCGCCAATTAGAGCTGAGTTCAATTTTGGTCCATTTTCTATGGTCGTAGCCGGCGCCTGCACTTCAGTACCAGCCGGTTTTGTTCAGGTACGCTAGGATGGCATTCACTGATTGCCGCCCCACCTCCCTTAGCGACCCTAACTGGTAGTGTTTTGGGGGCAGTGACACAGTAGGCATGGGTGCCTATTGGCCAGTGCCCCGTCAGGGTTGATGTTATTCTTCTAATGTTTTTTTCGCTTTTGGAGATCAGGTCTACTGTCCTTCTTCTTCTATTGTATTCTGGCCAGCATAGCCTTGATCTTCTGTTCTCAGTCGTCGTTGACCATTCTTTGCTGGCCGAGGATTTTCGTCTGAGCTTTCCTGTGACCCCTGCCAGGCCAGCTCGTCAGCTTTCTCGTTTCCTGGAATATCGTTGTGTCCCGGTACCCATACTATTTGTACCGTGTGGTCTTCAGCGCCTCTTTGCATTTGACCACTACAGATGTTGTCCTTGCTGATGCGAGAGATTAGATTGCCGCTTGGCTAACTTTGGTATTGTTGAGGTCTCGGTTTCGACAGTTCGACAGCTTTCAGAATTGCGAAAACCTCTGCCTGGGACACTGTCGCTGACGCTGGGAGGTGGAAGGACTCTTCTGCTCCCCAGCTGTCGGCGAAGATTCCGGCCCTACCCCGCATCTCATTCTCGATCCGTCGGTCCTCGTCTCCAGTCTTCCCTTGTGGGGTATAAGGTTGTTTATGCGTTGCCGATATAGACTGTTCCTTTTGTTCCCACATAGTCTATTTCCTTTAAGATCGTACAGTGCCCCGTGTGATAGTTCTTCCAGCTATGGCTTTCTTTCAGCCGTACCGCGCTTTGGACAGCTGTGTTCCTGATGAAGTGTTCTATTTGGATCAGGTTAATACTACATTCAGCGCGGCAGAGGCAGAAGCGCTCTTATAGTTATTGACATCCAATTTGTTATATTTTTTTGGAGAGGAATGACAAATGATTTCCTCCAAATAAGGGGAAATTCTGGGGACTCTAAAGATAAGGTAAACAATTTAATAAGGGGGTTACATAGCGCCTCAGAGCTATACCTACGGGGCCCGGCATTCCATCGGGACTTGGTGAATATACTGGCTTAACTCGTCGAAGATCATGAAAAAGTGAGCTTTCGATTAAAATGATTAAGTTTGACCTTGGCATAGCGGAAGAATATATCTGATCAGAAGTGGTTAAGGGCGAATATGTACTCTTAAACTCAGCAAATAGATCGGCTATTGCCTGATCAGAATTTACTGCAGTATTCTTAAACGAAAGTGAGGAAGGATATAAATTAACGTTTAGTGTTAAGAAAGTTTAGGGTTCTGTTTAGGGTCCTGGACCTTACAACGAGTGAAATAATTTTTATAACACAGGATTAAGCAGGAACTCTAATTAGGTTTACGCCTGTAGGATCATAAACGAAGCATATATTAGGTGATTTAAAAAATGAAAGACATGGCTAACTTAAAACAAAGATAAATCAATCAAGCTATTAATGAGGTCATGCTGTGCCACATTTTGAAGGACATTAAACACATCATCAGAAGGCCAATGAGCTCCAGGCATATTGAAGTCACCCATAGTGTGTGACGAAGTTCTCCGGCCGGGGTATTTCTAAGTCGCGGCCAGGGAATCTATACAAGGACGGGAGTGATAGTTGAAATCTGTTTAATAGTAGGCTGACACTCCGGGAATCGGTCTCCTACCCCGATTTTAGGTGCAGTGATCGCCGCAATCCGGGTGTATGGGCGTGGCCTAGATGCCTCGGGTCTCGCCGACCTGCGGATGGCGGGCTGCGTTTCCGATCGCGCTACGGCTTATCGGTACTGCTTGCACTGCATTACCGGTTCTGATTGCACTACTTACAGTGACTTATTGGTGTTGGTAGTACCACAGAGACGGCCCCGCGGGTCGACGCAAAAGGTGGGGCGCGATATTTAATTAATTTGAATTACCTCCGCGAGGGAGACGAAGGGCGCAAATATTCGCTGCGGAAACACCAGCTTGGTCGAACGATGGGTCGCTGATGGTTTTCTCCGGATGGGCGCGGAGACTAGCTGTCGGCAGCGATGCCGGATGGGTCGCGGCTGATCGGGCCAAGGAAAACTCTGCGGGTGGACGCGGAGGCTGACTGTGGGTCGGCGGTGCTGGTCAGCGACTTCTCAGGCTGGGCTCGGAGACTGACGGTGGCGGGCACCAGAAACGGGACTCCTCCGGATGAGTTCGGAGGCTTGCTGGATCGGTGCGGCTGGCCAGATCCGGATGGACGCGGAAACTAGCTGCTGGGGCCGTCGGTGGTGCCGATGCGAGAGGCGACGAGAGAGAGGGAAAGGAATGGGCCGAGTGGACGCCTCGACGGTAGCAGGCTCACGCCGAGAAAAATACCACGCGCTCGCATCAGCGAAAAGAAAGGGGCAAGAGGGGGGAAAAGCAAAAGATGAGAGGAAAAGAGCAATTCGCAAAAGTCACAATCAAGAAGGCTGCAAAGATATCTGTCAATTCCACTTTATTTTTATAAATTTTTTTTTTTTTTTTTTTTTTTTTTTGCGACCGAGTCCCAACGAGGCCCACCTCCCGCCCAACCGACCGAGGGGCGCAGCCGCGTGACGTACGGCACGAACGCGTACTAGATAGACGCGAGAGAGGAAAAATAGAATAGAACGAGGAAAATTAGGATACACTACGGGCAAGTACTACAAGCAATACAGTTTTTAAGTTTTGAAGGCGTAGAAAGCCTTCTATCTATACAAGGACGGGAGTGATAGTTGAAATCTGTTTAATAGTAGGCTGACACTCCGGGAATCGGTCTCCTACCCCGATTTTAGGTGCAGTGATCGCCGCAATGCGGGTGTATGGGCGTGGCCTAGATGCCTCGGGTCTCGCCGACCTGCGGATGGCGGGCTGCGTTTCCGATCGCGCTACGGCTTATCGGTACTGCTTGCACTGCATTACCGGTTCTGATTGCACTACTTACAGTGACTTATTGGTGTTGGTAGTACCACAGAGACGGCCCCGCGGGTCGACGCAAAAGGTGGGGCGCGATATTTAATTAATTTGAATTACCTCCGCGAGGGAGACGAAGGGCGCAAATATTCGCTGCGGAAACACCAGCTTGGTCGAACGATGGGTCGCTGATGGTTTTCTCCGGATGGGCGCGGAGACTAGCTGTCGGCAGCGATGCCGGATGGGTCGCGGCTGATCGGGCCAAGGAAAACTCTGCGGGTGGACGCGGAGGCTGACTGTGGGTCGGCGGTGCTGGTCAGCGACTTCTCAGGCTGGGCTCGGAGACTGACGGTGGCGGGCACCAGAAACGGGACTCCTCCGGATGAGTTCGGAGGCTTGCTGGATCGGTGCGGCTGGCCAGATCCGGATGGACGCGGAAACTAGCTGCTGGGGCCGTCGGTGGTGCCGATGCGAGAGGCGACGAGAGAGAGGGAAAGGAATGGGCCGAGTGGACGCCTCGACGGTAGCAGGCTCACGCCGAGAAAAATACCACGCGCTCGCATCAGCGAAAAGAAAGGGGCAAGAGGGGGGAAAAGCAAAAGATGAGAGGAAAAGAGCAATTCGCAAAAGTCACAATCAAGAAGGCTGCAAAGATATCTGTCAATTCCACTTTATTTTTATAAATTTTTTTTTTTTTTTTTTTTTTTTTATTTTGTTGCGACCGAGTCCCAACGAGGCCCACCTCCCGCCCAACCGACCGAGGGGCGCAGCCGCGTGACGTACGGCACGAACGCGTACTAGATAGACGCGAGAGAGGAAAAATAGAATAGAACGAGGAAAATTAGGATACACTACGGGGAAGTACTACAAGCAATACAGTTTTTAAGTTTTGAAGGCTTTCTACGCCTTCAATACTACTAAAAAGGCGATTGTAATCAGTACATAAAACCCTAAAGGGTTCATGTACTTCAAACTCACGCCTACAGTGGTTAACTACTAGGGGAACATGGAAATTGAGCTGCCCAAGTAGGTAGGGGCTCTCCACCTCGCCGTGAATAAGTTTATGTAGAAAGACGACGCCAAGCATCGTCCTACGGTTAGTTAAAGAAGGTAAATTAATTAGGAGAAGTCTACTAGAGTAAGACGGTAATCTAAGGTTAGCATCCCAGGGTAGGCCACGGAGGGCGAAAAGTAAAAACTTCTTTTGGACAGATTCGATGCGGCTACTATGGACTCCGTATTGAGGACTCCAGACGCACGAGCCATACTCCAATATAGGGCGTACTAACGAAGTATATAGGGTCTTCGTTACATAAGGAGAATCGAATTCCTTCGACCACCTTTTAATGAATCCAAGCATGCCGGCGGCTTTATTAACCATACAGGAAATATGTTCTGAGAACGAAAGTTTAGGGTCCAGGCGGACGCCTAGGTCATCAACAATAGTAATTCTTTCCAAAGAGCAATCGTTAAGCATATACGTGGCAGGGAGAAAAGTGGTGCGAGAAAATGTCATCAGTTTGCATTTAGAACTGTTGAGATGTAAATCGTTAGCATGACACCATGCTTGAAAGTTATCGAGATCCGATTGTAGGTCAGATTGGCGTGAGCTGTCCCTATACTGCACGCAAAGTTTAGCATCATCATACATAAGTACTCTGGATTTGGTTAGAACCTGCGGCAAATCGTTGATAAACAATGTAAATAGTAGTGGTCCCAGGTGGCTACCCTGTGGGACGCCAGAAGTGACACTGAGGCTATTGGATAGAACATTTCTGAACAGAACCTTTTGGGACCTGTCACTTAGATAACTCGAAATCCACTTAAGAAGATCACTTGGAAACCCCAATGAATCGAGTTTCCTAACCAGAAGAGAATGATTAACCGAGTCGAAAGCTTTACTAAAGTCCGTGTAAATAACATCGGTTTGAAGGTTTTATATTAATACCCAGTCGGACATCGATTCATGCGGTGAGCGGCTCACCATGGAAAACTGTGTGCAGCAGGAATGGCATTTTATATGATCCCTAGATTTACATGGCGGTAAGCGGGGGTTCATGTACATGAATGCAACTCTGCTCCGCTCACAGTGAAATTCTGCGTTCCCTTTCGAGATATTTTTTTAACACAAATGCGCTGATAAAAAACAATGATTATACGTAATTATAGTATGAAACCGTAAAGGGCGGGCAGAGCCCGGCGCCGGCGACATGCTCCGAATCGACTCCAAGAAAAAAGCCCTCCGAAAAAGAACAAGGCTGCGGAAGAAACCAGCTTAGCTGATCTTCTAAAGCTTGGTAAATTGCTGCAGTAGGTTTCCGTCAAGATGATGGATAAGAACACGCGGCTTCCCCGTCTCGACGATGGAGATGTTCGCCAAAATGAAGGGCCTCCACTCTAGTGTGCTCGAGGCAAGCAGAGCGTCCATTAAAGGGGATGTTAACGGGCAGGTGATTCAGGTCGCACCACGCAGTGTCCAAATTGCGCCCAGGGCCCAAGCCGCGCTAAAGGCTTGGAGAGCGTAGACAAGTGGCAGCATACAATCACCGTGTGGAGGAGGGTTGCTGCAGCCCAACCGGAGCCGTGGCGCAGACTAAGGCAGCCGGTTGACCCCAGCTTGCCCGCGTCGGTGCCGGCGCCACCACCGGCCCGCACAATGGAGGGTCATCGAGGCCTACACCGCCAGCGATCATGAAGCCATCGAGTGCTCGATAGGCACTGCCGGCCGAAGGTGTGCTGGGGCACACCGCCCCAGACCAGGAAGAACACTTTCAGGCCGCTGGCCTTTGCAAGCGCCCTTGAGGGCTTCTCGGCTGACACGACCGATGCGGAAAAAGACATGACCAATAAGCTGGCAAAAGCAGTGGAAGGCGCTTGCAATCAGAGCATGCTCCAAAGGAGGACGTTCCAAAAGCACCACGCGCCGGTGTACTGGTGGAGCGAGGAGATTGTGTGTCATTGCTCCAGAAGACTGATACAGCGCGGGAGAGGCACCCTACGCCTCCCTGCATGCAGCGACCGTTAAAAGCGACAAAGAAGGAGATGAAGACAGCCATCAGCAACAGCAAAAGGGAGTGCTTTCTGAATCTGTGCGATGTTGCCGAAGAGGAGCCATGGGGAGGACCCTATAACCTGGTGGTCTAGAGACTCAATGGGGAGGCAAAGCCCCAACCGACCCGACAACCCTGGAGGGTAAAGTCAGAGTCCTGTTCCCGACGGGACGGCAGATCGGGGACTCTCCTAGCATAGATACAAGTGACGTCCACTGGGTCACGGAAGCTAAGGTCCTTCAGGCCGGAAGGAAGCTGAAAACTCAGAAGGCACCCGGACCGGGTGCCATCCCGAATAGAGCGACGAAGCTGACACTATTGCTGCTGTCGGTGGAAGTAGCCAGCCTGTTAAAGCGCTGGGTGGAAAGGCCATATAGACTGCCGCCAACGACCCTTAAGCAGGCCATCCACAGGCGAGCGGTTTGTGTTCGCCAAAATGCTCACATGAAATTTTTTTGTTTTTAAACGTTGCTTTTATTTCTTGAATCTTCTCTTTACGAGACTAACAAGAGGTGTATCAAATATTATATTTGTAACTTAACTAACACTCGTATTGACTGATACGGAGTTAGACGGCCCTAAAAATCGTATGCTGGGTTGGGAGGTCGTTGCGTCGCAGGCGGGATCTGCTAGAGATCCGAGTCAATCCCTGACCGAGGATATTTGGGTGCGAAGATAGTTTTTCTTTGTAGGACTCCTTTTTCCTTCTGGATTACGTCTTTCACTGCGAGGATCCTGGATGGTGGATGTTTTCGTTGCGAACATACCAAGGTGCCCAAGTGATTGTTCTTAAGATTTTTGATTGTGCGCGCTGTATGATGTCTATGTTGCTGCTATAGCCATACGTCCAGATTGGCTTTAGGACTGAATTGTAGAGTAGTAACTTGTAGTCCAGGCACAGTGGTGATCGTGAGTTTATGATCCAGTGGAGGCTGCTGGCTTTCAGTTTCAGGTGCATCTTTTTGCATTCGATGTGGTTGCGCCAGGTTAGTCGTCTGTCAAGGTGGACGCCAAGGTATGTTACTTCGTTAGCTTGGGGGATCTGAATAACGTTAAGTGAAAGCAGAGAGCATGTTTGTCTATTGAGAGTAAACGTTACATGTTTACACTTTTGTTCATTTATTTTAATGCGCCAATAAGACCTTTCCACTACTATTAGATGATTAGCCAGTTGGTTTGTTGCTAGCATTGGGCATGTGGAGAGACTAAGGATAGCGGTATCGTCGGCGAACGCTGACGTTGTTAGTTGTGCGTTTGTAGGAATATCCGAGTGCGCTTCCTTGTGGAACTCCAGCTTCGATGATGTAGTCTCCCGAAGTAGCTGCGTTGCATCTTACGGAGAATGATTCTAGTAGCTTGTGGGTGTATGTTGGCAAATACGTTTTAATATTATGCATGAGCCTTTTAAGCCAAACTCGGTCGAAAGCTTGAGATACGTCGAGAAAAATAGCACTACAGAATTTTCGCTGTTCGAAGACTGAGTGTATTTCGGATGTTAATCTGTTCACTTGCTCGATGGTATGATATTGTAAGCTTCCAGATGTGGTGTTAATCGAGTTAACAAGCATTTTTCAAACAATTTAGACAAACAAGAGAGGAGGCTTATTGGTCTGTACGATGACGGAATTGTGTGGTTTTTTCCAGGCTTCGGTATCATTATAATGATGGATTTCTTCCACTTTTTTGGGAAATAGCCAAGATTTATGATGCCATTAAATAGTTTGCAGACAACCTCTATAGGGCATTTTGGAAGTTCGATCAGCATCTGTAGTTACCATTATGAGCCTTTTTTGGTTTTAGCCCTCTTATGACTTTTTCGATTTCGTTCGGCCGGAATGAAGGTGCGGTTGGCTGGGGGGTAGCCCCTGGCTGAATTGTTGGCAGGAAGAATGAATTTGAGGCAGGGTTTGGCTGGAAGACACTTCGGAGATGTGTAGCGAATGTTTCAGCTCGGTTTTCGTCAAGTGGGATTACTTTCTTTTGGAAGCCGCAATCACTGGATATATTTTATTTATATTTTATATATTTAAGTGGTGAGGCTACCCTGGTAGCCGCCAATTAGAGCTGAGTTCAATTTTGGTCCATTTTCTATGGTCGTAGCCGGCGCCTGCACTTCAGTACCAGCCGGTTTTGTTCAGGTACGCTAGGATGGCATTCACTGATTGCCGCCCCACCTCCCTTAGCGACCCTAACTGGTAGTGTTTTGGGGTCTTAGTTGATTGAATGCCGGGCAGTGACACAGCAGGCATGGGTGCCTATTGGCCAGTGCCCCGTCAGGGTTGATGTTATTCTTCTAATGTTTTTTTCGCTTTTGGAGATCAGGTCTACTGTCCTTCTTCTTCTATTGTATTCTGGCCAGCATAGCCTTGATCTTCTGTTCTCAGTCGTCGTTGACCATTCTTTGCTGGCCGAGGATTTTCGTCTGAGCTTTCCTGTGACCCCTGCCAGGCCAGCTCGTCAGCTTTCTCGTTTCCTGGAATATCGTTGTGTCCCGGTACCCATACTATTTGTACCGTGTGGTCTTCAGCGCCTCTTTGCATTTGACCACTACAGATGTTGTCCTTGCTGATGCGAGAGATTAGATTGCCGCTTGGCTAACTTTGGTATTGTTGAGGTCTCGGTTTCGACAGTTCGACAGCTTTCAGAATTGCGAAAACCTCTGCCTGGGACACTGTCGCTGACGCTGGGAGGTGGAAGGACTCTTCTGCTCCCCAGCTGTCGGCGAAGATTCCGGCCCTACCCCGCATCTCATTCTCGATCCGTCGGTCCTCGTCTCCAGTCTTCCCTTGTGGGGTATAAGGTTGTTTATGCGTTGCCGATATAGACTGTTCCTTTTGTTCCCACATAGTCTATTTCCTTTAAGATCGTACAGTGCCCCGTGTGATAGTTCTTCCAGCTATGGCTTTCTTTCAGCCGTACCGCGCTTTGGACAGCTGTGTTCCTGATGAAGTGTTCTATTTGGATCAGGTTAATACTACATTCAGCGCGGCAGAGGCAGAAGCGCCCTTATAGTTATTGACATCCAATTTGTTATATTTTTTTGGAGAGGAATGACAAATGATTTCCTCCAAATAAGGGGAAATTCTGGGGACTCTAAAGATAAGGTAAACAATTTAATAAGGGGGTTACATAGCGCCTCAGAGCTATACCTACGGGGCCCGGCATTCCATCGGGACTTGGTGAATATACTGGCTTAACTCGTCGAAGATCATGAAAAAGTGAGCTTTCGATTAAAATGATTAAGTTTGACCTTGGCATAGCGGAAGAATATATCTGATCAGAAGTGGTTAAGGGCGAATATGTACTCTTAAACTCAGCAAATAGATCGGCTATTGCCTGATCAGAATTTACTGCAGTATTCTTAAACGAAAGTGAGGAAGGATATAAATTAACGTTTAGTGTTAAGAAAGTTTAGGGTTCTGTTTAGGGTCCTGGACCTTACAACGAGTGAAATAATTTTTATAACACAGGATTAAGCAGGAACTCTAATTAGGTTTACGCCTGTAGGATCATAAACGAAGCATATATTAGGTGATTTAAAAAATGAAAGACATGGCTAACTTAAAACAAAGATAAATCAATCAAGCTATTAATGAGGTCATGCTGTGCCACATTTTGAAGGACATTAAACACATCATCAGAAGGCCAATGAGCTCCAGGCATATTGAAGTCACCCATAGTGTGTGACGAAGTTCTCCGGCCGGGGTATTTCTAAGTCGCGGCCAGGGAATCTATACAAGGACGGGAGTGATAGTTGAAATCTGTTTAATAGTAGGCTGACACTCCGGGAATCGGTCTCCTACCCCGATTTTAGGTGCAGTGATCGCCGCAATCCGGGTGTATGGGCGTGGCCTAGATGCCTCGGGTCTCGCCGACCTGCGGATGGCGGGCTGCGTTTCCGATCGCGCTACGGCTTATCGGTACTGCTTGCACTGCATTACCGGTTCTGATTGCACTACTTACAGTGACTTATTGGTGTTGGTAGTACCACAGAGACGGCCCCGCGGGTCGACGCAAAAGGTGGGGCGCGATATTTAATTAATTTGAATTACCTCCGCGAGGGAGACGAAGGGCGCAAATATTCGCTGCGGAAACACCAGCTTGGTCGAACGATGGGTCGCTGATGGTTTTCTCCGGATGGGCGCGGAGACTAGCTGTCGGCAGCGATGCCGGATGGGTCGCGGCTGATCGGGCCAAGGAAAACTCTGCGGGTGGACGCGGAGGCTGACTGTGGGTCGGCGGTGCTGGTCAGCGACTTCTCAGGCTGGGCTCGGAGACTGACGGTGGCGGGCACCAGAAACGGGACTCCTCCGGATGAGTTCGGAGGCTTGCTGGATCGGTGCGGCTGGCCAGATCCGGATGGACGCGGAAACTAGCTGCTGGGGCCGTCGGTGGTGCCGATGCGAGAGGCGACGAGAGAGAGGGAAAGGAATGGGCCGAGTGGACGCCTCGACGGTAGCAGGCTCACGCCGAGAAAAATACCACGCGCTCGCATCAGCGAAAAGAAAGGGGCAAGAGGGGGGAAAAGCAAAAGATGAGAGGAAAAGAGCAATTCGCAAAAGTCACAATCAAGAAGGCTGCAAAGATATCTGTCAATTCCACTTTATTTTTATAAATTTTTTTTTTTTTTTTTTTTTTTTTTTGTTGCGACCGAGTCCCAACGAGGCCCACCTCCCGCCCAACCGACCGAGGGGCGCAGCCGCGTGACGTACGGCACGAACGCGTACTAGATAGACGCGAGAGAGGAAAAATAGAATAGAACGAGGAAAATTAGGATACACTACGGGCAAGTACTACAAGCAATACAGTTTTTAAGTTTTGAAGGCTTTCTACGCCTTCAATACTACTAAAAAGGCGATTGTAATCAGTATATAAAACCCTAAAGGGTTCATGTACTTCAAACTCACGCCTACAGTGGTTAACTACTAGGGGAACATGGAAATTGAGCTGCCCAAGTAGGTAGGGGCTCTCCACCTCGCCGTGAATAAGTTTATGTAGAAAGACGACGCCAAGCATCGTCCTACGGTTAGTTAAAGAAGGTAAATTAATTAGGAGAAGTCTACTAGAGTAAGACGGTAATCTAAGGTTAGCATCCCAGGGTAGGCCACGGAGGGCGAAAAGTAAAAACTTCTTTTGGACAGATTCGATGCGGCTACTATGGACTCCGTATTGAGGACTCCAGACGCACGAGCCATACTCCAATATAGGGCGTACTAACGAAGTATATAGGGTCTTCGTTACATAAGGAGAATCGAATTCCTTCGACCACCTTTTAATGAATCCAAGCATGCCGGCGGCTTTATTAACCATACAGGAAATATGTTCTGAGAACGAAAGTTTAGGGTCCAGTAATTCTTTCCAAAGAGCAATCGTTAAGCATATACGTGGCAGGGAGAAAAGTGGTGCGAGAAAATGTCATCAGTTTGCATTTAGAACTGTTGAGATGTAAATCGTTAGCATGACACCATGCTTGAAAGTTATCGAGATCCGATTGTAGGTCAGATTGGCGTGAGCTGTCCCTATACTGCACGCAAAGTTTAGCATCATCATACATAAGTACTCTGGATTTGGTTAGAACCTGCGGCAAATCGTTGATAAACAATGTAAATAGTAGTGGCCCCAGGTGGCTACCCCGTGGGACGCCAGAAGTGACACTGAGGCTATTGGATAGAACATTTCTGAACAGAACCTTTCGGGACCTGTCACTTAGATAACTCGAAATCCACTTAAGAAGATCACTTGGAAACCCCAATGAATCGAGTTTCCTAACCAGAAGAGAATGATTAACCGAGTCGAAAGCTTTACTAAAGTCCGTGTAAATAACATCGGTTTGAAGGTTTTATATTAATACCCAGTCGGACATCGATTCATGCGGTGAGCGGCTCACCATGGAAAACTGTGTGCAGCAGGAATGGCATTTTATATGATCCCTAGATTTACATGGCGGTAAGCGGGGGTTCATGTACATGAATGCAACTCTGCTCCGCTCACAGTGAAATTCTGCGTTCCCTTTCGAGATATTTTTTTAACACAAATGCGCTGATAAAAAACAATGATTATACGTAATTATAGTATGAAACCGTAAAGGGCGGGCAGAGCCCGGCGCCGGCGACATGCTCCGAATCGACTCCAAGAAAAAAGCCCTCCCAAAAAGAACAAGGCTGCGGAAGAAACCAGCTTAGCTGATCTTCTAAAGCTTGGTAAATTGCTGCAGTAGGTTTCCGTCAAGATGATGGATAAGAACACGCGGCTTCCCCGTCTCGACGATGGAGATGTTCGCCAAAATGAAGGGCCTCCACTCTAGTGTGCTCGAGGCAAGCAGAGCGTCCATTAAAGGGGATGTTAACGGGCAGGTGATTCAGGTCGCACCACGCAGTGTCCAAATTGCGCCCAGGGCCCAAGCCGCGCTAAAGGCTTGGAGAGCGTAGACAAGTGGCAGCATACAATCACCGTGTGGAGGAGGGTTGCTGCAGCCCAACCGGAGCCGTGGCGCAGACTAAGGCAGCCGGTTGACCCCAGCTTGCCCGCGTCGGTGCCGGCGCCACCACCGGCCCGCACAATGGAGGGTCATCGAGGCCTACACCGCCAGCGATCATGAAGCCATCGAGTGCTCGATAGGCACTGCCGGCCGAAGGTGTGCTGGGGCACACCGCCCCAGACCAGGAAGAACACTTTCAGGCCGCTGGCCTTTGCAAGCGCCCTTGAGGGCTTCTCGGCTGACACGACCGATGCGGAAAAAGACATGCCCAATAAGCTGGCAAAAGCAGTGGAAGGCGCTTGCAATCAGAGCATGCTCCAAAGGAGGACGTTCCAAAAGCACCACGCGCCGGTGTACTGGTGGAGCGAGGAGATTGTGTGTCATTGCTCCAGAAGACTGATACAGCGCGGGAGAGGCACCCTACGCCTCCCTGCATGCAGCGACCGTTAAAAGCGACAAAGAAGGAGATGAAGACAGCCATCAGCAACAGCAAAAGGGAGTGCTTTCTGAATCTGTGCGATGTTGCCGAAGAGGAGCCATGGGGAGGACCCTATAACCTGGTGGTCTAGAGACTCAATGGGGAGGCAAAGCCCCAACCGACCCGACAACCCTGGAGGGTAAAGTCAGAGTCCTGTTCCCGACGGGACGGCAGATCGGGGACTCTCCTAGCATAGATACAAGTGACGTCCACTGGGTCACGGAAGCTGAGGTCCTTCAGGCCGGAAGGAAGCTGAAAACTCAGAAGGCACCCGGACCGGGTGCAATCCCGAATAGAGCGACGAAGCTGACACTATTGCTGCTGTCGGTGGAAGTAGCCAGCCTGTTAAAGCGCTGGGTGGAAAGGCCATATAGACTGCCGCCAACGACCCTTAAGCAGGCCATCCACAGGCGAGCGGTTTGTGTTCGCCAAAATGCTCACATGAAATTTTTTTGTTTTTAAACGTTGCTTTTATTTCTTGAATCTTCTCTTTACGAGACTAACAAGAGGTGTATCAAATATTATATTTGTAACTTAACTAACACTCGTATTGACTGATACGGAGTTAGACGGCCCTAAAAATCGTATGCTGGGTTGGGAGGTCGTTGCGTCGCAGGCGGGATCTGCTAGAGATCCGAGTCAATCCCTGACCGAGGATATTTGGGTGCGAAGATAGTTTTTCTTTGTAGGACTCCTTTTTCCTTCTGGATTACGTCTTTCACTGCGAGGATCCTGGATGGTGGATGTTTTCGTTGCGAACATACCAAGGTGCCCAAGTGATTGTTCTTAAGATTTTTGATTGTGCGCGCTGTATGATGTCTATGTTGCTGCTATAGCCATACGTCCAGATTGGCTTTAAGACTGAATTGTAGAGTAGTAACTTGTAGTCCAGGCACAGTGGTGATCGTGAGTTTATGATCCAGTGGAGGCTGCTGGCTTTCAGTTTCAGGTGCATCTTCTTGCATTCGATGTGGTTGCGCCAGGTTAGTCGTCTGTCAAGGTGGACGCCAAGGTATGTTACTTCGTTAGCTTGGGGGATCTGAATAACGTTAAGTGAAAGCAGAAAGCATGTTTGTCTATTGAGAGTAAACGTTACATGTTTACACTTTTGTTCATTTATTTTAATGCGCCAATAAGACCTTTCCACTACTATTAGATGATTAGCCAGTTGGTTTGTTGCTAGCATTGGGCATGTGGAGAGACTAAGGATAGCGGTATCGTCGGCGAACGCTGACGTTGTTAGTTGTGCGTTTGTAGGAATATCCGAGTGCGCTTCCTTGTGGAACTGCAGCCTCGATGATGTAGTCTCCCGAAGTAGCTGCGTTGCATCTTACGGAGAATGATTCTAGTAGCTTGTGGGTGTATGTTGGCAAATACGTTTTAATATTATGCATGAGCCTTTTAAGCCAAACTCGGTCGAAAGCTTGAGATACGTCGAGAAAAATAGCACTACAGAATTTTCGCTGTTCGAAGACTGAGTGTATTTCGGATGTTAATCTGTTCACTTGCTCGATGGTATGATATTGTAAGCTTCCAGATGTGGTGTTAATCGAGTTAACAAGCATTTTTCAAACAATTTAGACAAACAAGAGAGGAGGCTTATTGGTCTGTACGATGACGGAATTGTGTGGTTTTTTCCAGGCTTCGGTATCATTATAATGATGGATTTCTTCCACTTTTTTGGGAAATAGCCAAGATTTATGATTCCATTAAATAGTTTGCAGACAACCTCTATAGGGTATTTTGGAAGTTCGATCAGCATCTGTAGTCACCATTATGAGCCTTTTTTGGTTTTAGCCCTCTTATGACTTTTTCGATTTCGTTCGGCCGGAATGAAGGTGCGGTTGGCTGGGGGGTAGCCCCTGGCTGAATTGTTGGCAGGAAGAATGAATTTGAGGCAGGGTTTGGCTGGAAGACACTTCGGAGATGTGTAGCGAATGTTTCAGCTCGGTTTTCGTCGCTGCGAGCCCAGCATCCCGAAGAGTTTCTTATCGGGGTGATAGTTTTCATTGGGGCGCCAAGATTTGGGTGGGCCCTCCACAGGGGATACTTTGTGCTTGTTGGCGAAAGATTCTGGATGTACCTTAGCTGTGCATTTTCTTCCTGTTGTTGAAGAGCCTGGTCGAGCAAACGGGTTGCTTCCTTAAGCCGTTGCTTTGAAGCTGGTGGTCTGCTGTTTTGCCATTCACGACGCGTTCGCCTTTTTTTTCGCACGAACTGTTCGATTTGCTGATTGGATTTGTAGTAATTGTTTCGGTCTACTTCCTTCCCTTTGAGGAGTAGAGATTTTAGCTGCCGCAACGAGTACTTCTTCCAGGGCGCTCGTAGTGTAGTCGATGTCCGATTCCATGTTGAGCTCCGGGGCGAGTTCTATGTGGGCACTCACGTACTTTTTGTATTTAAGCCAGTTAGTTTTTGGCGACGTCAGGCTGGAGGGGTATTCGGTTATTTCTGGGCTTTGAAGAAGCGTTAAAAGCACAGGCGAGTGGTCTGATGATAAGTCGGAGACTGCTTTGCCACTAATTAGATTGCGAGGTATGTTTTTTGTCACCGCAAAATCAATAAGGTCTGGGAGCTTGCGTGGGTCGGTTGGCCAGTATTGGGGACTTCTAGGGGAAACATAGTCCAGTTTATTTTTCACGTTTATAATTGCATTGTACAATTGCCCTCCTTTGGGAGTCACTAGGCGTGATCCCCAGTGCGTATGTTTGGCATCGTCGCAGCACTCCTGTAACTCGGCGATCTTCCGTGTGGTCTGGTTCTCGGCGTCGGAGCGTGGGGTCGGACGGGGCGGTGTAGACGATTCCTCCTTTTGCCGCTGCACCGGAGGGGTGGCCTCGTAACGGGCGGCTCCGAAACGCTTATCGGGCTCCACCTCCTCTTCCTGCTGCCTGGCATCCGGGCTCATAGGCTGCTCGCCGGTCTGTGGCTCATCCCCGACACCGTCGCGGATCCCACCGGCGGTCTCCAAGTCCGTCGGCGGAGATTATAGTGGCGACTCTGATCCGCGGATGCGCGCTCAGCGTTGTTCCTGACCACCTCGAAGATATTCTTCAGCCGTTCACCACGTTCCGTTGGGGTTATCTCGGGGGTTCCTCGCCCGGTGTAACCTCGTCGTACAGTGCGTGTGGGAGCCGTGGATCCCTTCCCTGAACCAGGAAAGCTGGGCTGAATCCTGTCGTGTCGGAGATACTGCTGTTTATTGCCAGCGATATTTCGGGCAATAGTTGGTCCCACTCGTTTTGCGAGTGTCCATCCAGATACTGCGCGATCATCGTCTTGATCGTCCCTTTTCGTGGGGTTTTGCCTCGGTGTGTATGGAGCCGTATGCTGGAGTTCCATTCCCAGCATCTTGCAGAAGTTCCGGACCGATCTTCCCGTGAATTGGGTACCGTTGTCGAAGACGAATATCCTTGGCACGCCGAATCGGCTCAAGATCCGTTCCCGGAATGCGCGTTCTAGATGAGTTCCTGTGGCCTTGCGTAGTGGTACTAATTCCACCCATTTACTAAAGTAGTCCAAGAAGACCGGGAGCATCGTGTTCCCCTGCTTCGAGCGAGGCAAAGGTCCGACGAAATCCGCGCACAGAACGTGGTATGTCTCCTCCACTTGCCGGGTGAACATCCTTCCCGCCGGCTTTTCCTGGCTGACTTTGAACCGTTGACAGCTCAGGCAGTGGCGTACGTAGCGGGCGACATCGCGAAAAAGTCCCGGCCAGTATTATCGTTGGGAAACTCGATTGCTTGTCTTCCGAATTCCCAAGTGTCCGGCGGTGGGCGTATCGTGACTCTCCTGTAGAACCCGATGGCGATGATCCGCTCCTACACACAGCTTCCATGGTGTGTACTCCTCCTCCTGTGGCTGTAGCCCAATGCGGCGATAAAGCTGTCCGCTTTCTTCCCTGTAGTCCGGGTACTTTGCCGGTTCAGTCCGAACCAACATCCTTGTGAGCCACTTGCAGTTTGTTCCTTGTACCTGTGCTTGCTGCGCTACGGGCAGCGGTTGGCGTGAGAGGGCGTCGGCCACTAGATTTTGGGCCCCTCTTCGGTAGTGAACATCGTATTGGTACTGCTGCAACTCGAGTGCCCAGCGGGCGATTCGGCCGGTCGGGTTATCGATGGAGTTCAGCCACTTTAAGGCCTGGTGATCTGTAATGACGTCAAAACGGTATCCCTCGATGTAGCAGCACATCTTCCTGATGGCTCATACGATGGCGAGACATTCCTTCTCGGTCACCGAATAGTTCCTCTCTGCGCTGTTCAGACGGCGACTGGCGTAGGCCACCACTCGCTCCTGTCCATCGATGGACTGCGTTAGTACGGCTCCAATGCCATATTCGCTGCCATGCACATCCTAGCGTCTCCGTTCTTCTTGGCCGCGATCACAATGGGTGCACTGTGCGGACTCTTTGATGGCTCGATGCGTCCATCCCTGAGGAGTTCGTCGATCTGCTTATCTATCACGGCCCTCATGGCCGGATTCCGGGGAAAATACCGCTGTTTTATCGGTCGGTCGTTGCGCATGATGATCCGGTGCTCCGCGATGTGTGAGACTCCGGATAGGGTGTTGAACTGCTCCAATTCCTGCTGGAGAAATCCTTCCACCCAGGGTTCTGGGTATTCCAACACTGGATGTTTCGGCTCGACTGAGTCCAGCTCCTCCTCTGGGGCATGGTTCACTAAGTTGACGGTACCGCATAGAAACGCGTTTGGTTCCGGCGTTTCCTCGACGTGGTCCTGAAAACGGACACGTTTCTTGGAGGTGCGAAAAGGGTTTCGCTGCGCGACGGTGGCATCAGCCACGGGTAAAACGTGTTTCGTCGTATCTGTATCCCGACTTGTTGTCGCAGGCGTGCTCGAAGTCTGCTCTCGTGGTTGGTTCGGCCTAGTGCGTGGCTGTGGCACTGGCCTCTGTGCTTGTCGTTGTTCCTGATGTGTGGCAGTCGGCCCCTCCTGGGTAACCGTGCCCGATGATTCTTGCTGTCCAGAGCGCGGCTCTGCTGGTTGTTCCTCGTGCGTGGAGTGTGACTCCCGCCATCACTAGCAAGATGGTCGGCGTGCTACGATTCCCGCAGTGGATATCTGCTGCTAGAGCCTTCGTAAGCTGTCGACAGGTTCCGTCGGCAAGCTTGACCTGTGTCCGTATCTCCCGTGTGTTATATGTGTTGTCCAATTGTTTTGTTGATGCTGATGCTGTCCTCGCTGATGAAGCTGTGAGTAGCTCCGATGTCCAGGGTGGCTACGAATCTTCGCCCCTCCATGGTGATGGCGGCTTGGATGCGCCCCCTGTGTTGCTTGAGTATTATTTCTTCTAATTGTTCGGGTTGGCTGGGTTCCTCGGGTGATTCCCGGTCACACGAGGCCCGTTGCCGTTTCCCGACGCCCGTCGTCGACAACATTCCATTGTCCGTATCTCCCGTCGTCCGCAGTCCCAACAGAAAGTTATTCTGGGGTTCCGGCAGTCCGCCGCGAAGTGTCCAGGCTGGCCGCAGTTCCTGCACGCCTCCCGTACGTTTATCGGTGCTTGTCCCGATGGTGATGCCGTCGCTCGGCCCATACTCGCATTCCTACTCATGAGTGGAGCCGGCGGCTGACGAGCCGTGCGATCCATGTTCATGTTGACAGCAGGCGGTGCCCGTGAGGGTATATCTCGATGATTCCTTGTTTGTTCGTCCCGACTGCGAGTTACCTCGTAGTCGACTACTAAGCGAGTTAATTCCTCCAGGGTACGAAAATCCTGTCTTCTTGTGAAGAGTTGGTACTCCGGCAGCATGTTGTCGTAAACACGCTTCAGTCCACGCTCCGGTGTGAATCCTGCCCGGCGCATATGTAGGCGCAGGTCCACTAAGTATTCCTTGAAAGGCTCATTGGGCCTCTGAAAATGGGACCTGATCTCGTCCTCCAACCGCTGGTAGTAGCGCGGTGGCAAGAAGAAATCCCAAAACTCCTTGCGTACTTCCGTCCAGGTGGCTTCTCGAAGACCACTGGTCCTATACCAACTTTCAGCGCGGCCGGTTAGTAAAACGACTAAAGCTGTATGACGGTCTGCCGTCCCAGTTGCCCAGATAGCTCAGGGACGGCCAGGGTCCGCCTACAATAATGAGTCCGAGTGGTAGCTGAAAGAGAAGAAGCCCGTTTCCCAGTGAGAACGCTGCGGAGAATTCGGTTAAATTAAATCAATTGGGATCTTTATTGGATCTTTATTCAAACTTCGGGTACAGAGTTGAGTTACTGATCTGGAGCTCGGCGGCGTCGGGACTCGATAGCGCCGTCTCTTCGGTCGTCTGGGCCTCTCGCGTCTAAATGGTCCTCGTCTCAGCGCTAGCGGATCGCCCGGTGCCCGAAAGCCCTCCGAGAGCGCTAGTGGATCGCCCGGTGCTCGAAAGCCCTCCGAGAGATGGTTTGGACTCTAAAGTCTTCGGTGAGAGAACGGTTTGGACTCTAAAGTCTTCAGTGAGAGGCGCTGTGGACCCTAAAGTCTTCGGTAGCGAGCGATAGAGAATGTTGTGGACTCTAAAGTCTTCCGTGAGAGACGCGGTGGACCCTAAAGTCTTCAGAGAGAGAGGGCGGGCGGACTCTAAAGTCTTCAGAGAGAGAGGGCGGGCGGACTCTAAAGTCTTCAGAGAGAGAGGGCGGGCGGACTCTAAAGTCTTCAGAGAGAGAGGGCGGGCGGACTCTAAAGTCTTCAGAGAGAGATAATTCGGCAAGCCGAATTAGTAGCCGCGACTCGAAAGTCTATCGACTATTTATTGCAACCCAAATCGAAATATTCGGGTCGCCCAAAAAATAACTTTGGCTGCTGACTACTGGAAGTGTGCTGCAAGAGGCTTACCGCTTCCGATCGCTGTCGGCTGCTAAGTAATCTTCCAAGGCCAGCGGTCCGCTTTATATAGGCCCTAGCGTGGCCTAGTGTGCCCGCCGTTATCGCCGCCTAGTGTGCCCCTTCTCCGCCGGTGTGACCCTTTGCCGTCAGTGTGGCTGTTGGCTGGCGCGCCCGCGCATTCGAATTAAAACCCTTTATATTATGTGCGCGGCACGCGTCACAGCTGCAGCCAGATACTTCCGGTCGATCCGGCAGGTATCGGCCCGTTCCTCAATGTGCTCAATGAATCCGAGCGGATCCGTCGTCCCGTCGAACGAGAGTCCCCATCTGGTCATCCGATCCAGTAAGGCTCCCAGGTCCCCATGATAATTCATCGTACCCGGTGGGTCCTCGGCAGCAAAAGTGTAAGTGGTGCCGTCGGTGCTGCAGATCCCGGTGAGTTAGCTTCCGAGTCCAAGTACATTGACGAAAGTAACTTCGCATCTCCGGTAGGGGCATTTCCAAAGATTCTCTCTAGCTCTTCGAGACGAATTCGTACTCCTTCGTCGTGATCCAGTTGCCGTGCAAAGTTGATCAGCCGCGATCGCTGTTCTTCCACGGTGCCTCCGCGTTCCAATCCGAGCTCGAGCAGAATGGTCTCCAACTCCAGCTTCTTCCTGTAGCTGATCCATGTAACACCCATGTTGTTATTATTCTCCTGTGTTCTCGCTGTGTATTTTTTTATCCTTGTGGTTGCCTCGGTAGGCTATATCTTATTCCTCTTGTTCGAGTTTATCCTAGTGTTCAAATTTTCCTCGGCTTAATTTTATTTTATTAATCTATTCTATGCTCCAAGTTGCTTCCAATTGTTTTCCTTACGTTTTAATTTTCCTTGATTTCGTAGGTTGTTTTTTTTCCTTCCGTATGTATGCCTAATATTATTTATTATTATTTTCTTTGTATATTTTTTCCTTCGCTAAGTCTGCTTAGTATTTTGGTATTTATTAATTATTATTATTTATTATTATATCAATTATTATTTATTAGTATATTATTTTTATTTATTTTGTTAATTTTCGCTCGGTCTCTATATCGTTATTAACTAGCTTCTAATTCCCCTTGGGTTTAATTCGTTTGGTGTTTTTTCGTTTAGTAATTTCCCTTATGTGGCCCGATCGATTGGTTTGATTAATCTTTATTCGCTGATCCGATTATTTTTATCCGATGATTTCTATTCGATGTTTTCCTAATCGATGTTTTTTCCCCAACCGATGTTTTCCGATTGTTCCTATCGTAGCGCGCGTTGTAATTTATTATTACAAATTATATTATTTTATTATTTTATTGTTTAGTTTTTTTTTTTTGTTAGTCCCGTGGCCGGGTTATTTATTATTTATTATATTTATTAATTTGTTTTATTTTATTCGTAGCCGAATTTATCTATTTTATTATTCCGCGTATTTAATTAATATTTCTCTTGATCCTTGTTGTACTTTATTATCCTCGCCGTATGTTTTGTTATCATATTGTTATTCCTTCGATGTTTTATTTAATTATATCCTTGCTGTGTTTCATGTACCCTCGATTTAATTTTTTTTATTTGTATTATTTTATGTATTACTGAGTGTCATATCGCTAACGAAAAAGGCCAGGATATATACTTGGTCCCTGCCCTGATGGCAGCGCAACCAAAAGCGAATCATTAGTATATATTACAATATGCGTATATAAATCATGTGAATATGTGAGTGTACGACATGTACATATGTATGTATACTCGTATCGCGCGATCTGCACGTGCAGCATTGAACCGAATGTCCCGCTCCGCTCTGCCGGCGTCGGCAGCGGCGGCGATGCTATGTTTTTCTCTTATTGTCTAAAAATGCGAATCTCGCTACCTACTTTTGACGAGACTGTATTTCTAATGAATGGAATTTTCCTATTGCCCTTTTTGCCTTCCCCTTTTCCTTCGCTAACATTTTGAGCAAAACAAGGTACCGTTATGGCGGCTGCATGTGCGTCGCTATTTTCAATTGTCTCTGGTAATTTCTGTCTTTGCATATACATACATGCGTATATGTATGTACGTATATTTGCTGTGGCTGCACGTGCGTCGCAATTTCTGGCAATTTCTGGCTTTGCCTATGCATACATATATGTATGTATACCCCCGCTAAAAAATCTCTGTTCGGCCGGTGGGTCTTTAATCCACCGTAGTAAGTATTCTTACATCCTCCATGTCCTGACGGTTCCTGTTCGGGCGCCATCTGTGAGGATGCACTACGGCCGAGATGAACCTCAGCGGCCCAGAGTCCCTCCCAGAAATATTTATTTTTGGAAACGCCAGTACATGGAGGTGCCGTTGTTGTCGAGAATTCTTTTAGGGGTGGGTTTTGTCGGCGGCTACTAAACTTGCAGACTTGGGACACGCGCACACACACGCACGCACCTTGCCGAGCAGGGAGCAGGGACACAGAGCAGCCTCTTGCACAAAGGAGGCATCATGCTTCATCTGCTCAGCGGCCGGAAGGAAGGAGACGAGGCACCAGGCCGGCGGCAGAGACTGCCCAGCCTCTAAAAGCGGTAGCGGGATCCACAGGCCCAGATGCAGTTGATTCAGCTCAATCTGAATCACTGCAGAGCAGCGCAGGACCTCCTGCTGCAGACGGTGCGCGAGCTAGGCTCGGAAGTGGCAATCCTCAGCGAGCCATACAAGGTAGATAGCGGCCGTGGCTGGGCCACCGACAGCACGGGCAGAGCGGCCCTGTGGCTATGCGGAGCGGAGGCGCCGGAGATGCGCGAAGTGAGAGCAGCTGAGGGCTTTGTGCGAGCCAACGTGGGTGGCACCTGGCTGTATAGCTGCTACCTGGCACCAAGTCTGTCGCTCGAATCCTTCGGCAGCGACCTGCGGGGTCGAAGCAAGGTGGTCGCCGGGGGCGACTTCAATGCCTGGGCGATGGAATGGGGCTCCCCTCGAACTAACGCCAGAGGCCGAGCAGTGCTGGAGGCCATTGCCTCCTTGGACATGGTACTGCTGAACGAGGGATCCCGGCACACCTTCAGCAGGGCGGGAGCCGGGTCGGTTATGGAGGGTCAGCGAGGCCTATATCGCCAGCGACCACGAAGCCATCGAGTGCACGGTTGGTATCGTAGGCCTCTCGAGGAGCACACCGCCTCAGCCTAGGAAGGCGTTCCGCCAGGACACCTTCAGTCCGAGGGCCTTTGCAGGCGCCCTTGAGAGCTTCTCGGCAGACAAGGCCGATGGGGCAAATGCGCTGGCCGAAAAGCTGGCAGAGGCAGTGGAAGGCGCCTGCAGTCGGAGTATGCTCCAAAGGAAGCCGTTCCGGAGACACCACTCGCCGGTGTACTGGTGTAGCGAGGACATCGCGGAGCTGCGTCGCACCGCACACCGCACCAGAGGGCTGATGCAGCGCGCGAGAGTCACCTCACGCCTGCCCGCATGCAGCGACCGATATAAAGCGGCAAAGAGGGAGCTGAAGATCGCCATTACCAACAGCAAAAGGGAGTGTTTCCTGAAGCTGTGCGATGCCGCCGACGAGGACCCATGGGGAGGAGCATATAAGATGGTGGTCAAGAGGCTCAATGCGGGAGGCAAAGCCCCATCTGACCCGGAAACCCTGGAGGGGATTGTCGGAGTCCTGTTCCCGACGGGGCGGCAGATCGCAGACCCCCCGGATATGGTTGCAGGTGACATCCACTGGGTAACGGAGGCAGAGGTACTCCAAGTCGGAAGGAAACTGCAGCCCAGGAAGGCTCCCGGGCCGGACGCGATCCCCAACAGAGCGACGAAGCTGGCCCTATCGCTGCTGCCGGCGGAAGTAGCCAGCCTGTTCAACAGGTGCTTCCTGGAGGGGACGTTACCCGACAGGTGGAAAAAGCAACGGCTGCTGCTCCTGGCCAAGCCCGGCAAGCCACCAGGAGAGGCATCCTCCTACAGACCAATTTGCCTGCTGGACACCATAGGCAAGGTCTTCGAAAGGGTGATCTCTACCAGGCTGGGCGGAGCGATAGAAGTAGTTGGTGGCCTCCCCCCGGAGCAATATGGCTTCACGAAGGGGAAGTCCACATTGGACGCCATCTCGAGGATCGTAAAGGTTGCCGAGGAGGCCATCGCAGGAACTAGATGGAGAGGAGGGACGAAGTCGTACTGCCTAGTGGTCACCCTGGATATCAGGAATGCGTTTAACTCGGCGGACTGGGGCAGAACGCTTCAATCCCTCAGGAACCTCAACGTCCCGGGATATCTGCTGAAGATAGCGCACAGCTATTTCAGCAACAGGGTGCTCCTCCTGGAAACGAGTCTGGGTTCCAGGGCACACAAAGTCTCAGCCGGAGTCCCGCAGGGCTCCGTTCTGGGACCCCTGCTCTGGAATTCCATGTACGACGGAGTCCTACGGCTGCCGATGCCTCCCAGCACCACCCTGGTGGGCTTTGCCGATGACGTGGCAATAGTGGTGGTAGCCAAGGAGCTAGCCGCGGCGGAGGCTCGCGCGGATGCGGCCATGCAGGCCGTAGAGTCGTGGCTAGCGGTCGCAGGGCTGGAGCTGGCGGCGCACAAAACCGAGGCGGTCCTGACATCGAGCCGTAAGGTGGTGGAGACGGCCAGCGTGCGGATCGGAGGGACCACAAGCTGCTATCATCGGTGGTGACCTCCCAGATCCTGTACGCCGCGCCGGTGTGGTCGGAAGCCGCTAAGGTTAAGACCTACATGCGGGGGGTGGAGGCGACCTACAGGCTTTGCGCCGTCCGGATAGCTTCAGCGTTCCGGACAATCTCGGAGGACGCGGTGCTGATCATCGCGGGACAAGTCCCGCTCACGGAGCTGGTAATGGAGCGGAAGGAGACAGCCGTTGCCCCGACGACCAGTGGGGAGCGGAGCAGCCTACCAGGGCGCAGCCTACCAGGGCGGAGCGTAAGACAGCGGCCAGGAGGAAAAGTCTGGAGAGGTGGCAGTCCAGCTGGGACTCCGCGTCCAAGGGCCGTTGGACGCATGCCCTCATACCGGACATCACGAGGTGGGTGGAACGAGACCATGGAATGGTGGACTTCTACCTCACGCAGGCGCTAAGTGGCCACGGATGCTTCCGCCAGTACCTGAAGCGGTTTGGCCACGAGACGGAAGATTGGTGCCCAGAGTGCGGTACCGGCATTGTGGAAGACGCGCGGCACGTGCTCTTCGAGTGCCGCAGGTTTGGCCTCGAACGGCAGGAGCTGGAGGCGGTAGCCGGGTGCGTAATCAACGTGGAAACACTCGTCCCGAGGATGCTGGACGACAGGACAGTGTGGGAGGCGGCAGCAACATTCACGGCGGAGGTCATGAAAAAGCTGAGGGACCTGGAGCGTAGACGGAAGGAGCAGCAGGTGGCGATACCGCGTAACCGCTTCCCCCCTCCCACCATTTCTTCCCTCTATACTCTCTGTATTTTTGTTTGTAATATTATAATCGTATTTGTAAGCGTATATGTTATAGCAAGTAGGTAATAAAACCCTGAATACAAAAACCTTGCCGACTCCCGTTGCCCACGCTAGGCGGGACGAAAACTACCGGACCTGGAGTCCCAGCGGCCGGACCCTCCACTAGAGACTGGAGACGTGGCTCTGGTGGTCCCAGCAGCCTGCTCCCGCGCCCACAGCCCTGACCTAAAACCACGGCCTGGCTTACGCAAGCACCGTGGCCTGGCGGCTCCGCCTGGTGTATCCACCGGCGGGCTGCCTCCCCAAGCACCGCGATGTCCGTTCGTGATCCTAATTTTCCTCGTTGTCCTTGTGTATCCTGGTCCTGGTCTAATTATCGCTGGGGGTCGTCGTCACTGCTAAAGTCAACTTGATAGTTCGGTGGGTCCACCGCGAGTGATTTGCATATATTTTCGCGGATCCGATCTTGACCCAATTTACATATTTCTGCCGTGGCAGCGCTGCCGCGATCGGTGGCACGCGCTGTTCCGCATTCCAGGCATTCTTTTGATCTTCCTTCTCCCTCTTGCTGCAGCTCGCAGGTGGCCACTGCGAATTCCGCTGCTGCTGCGAATTCCTTTCGTACTCTTCTGCCGCTGTCGGCGCAATTGGCTCTCTGCCGCGATCGAGGTTCGGCGAGCCCCT
Organism: Drosophila anomelani; assembly: GCA_035045905.1. NCBI lineage: Eukaryota > Metazoa > Arthropoda > Insecta > Diptera > Drosophilidae > Drosophila > Drosophila anomelani. Next base: position 1,303,916 of record JAWNOO010000082.1, on the reverse strand, counting down.
CTGCTGGCCGCTGATTGGCTGGCCCAGCGTTCCATTCTCCGGGATGTGGCTCTGCCAGCCCATCCTGATTCCTTGTCCCCCGTCGTGGATTACGTCACGGTGGTTCCATCGATGACGTTACGTGGCCGGTGTGTGTGGCCAGCGTGTGCTGGTCTCCTAACTTATACCTAGTATATACAACTTAATCCTAATGTATACAGCTTACAACTACTATATACAACTTCATTCTAATATATACAGCTTGTTTTGTGACCTCGTCACAACATTGACATTCGTAGAGTCTGCACAGACTATTTAGACTGTTGTGCTACAAGAAGCTGTATTACCATGTTCTGGTTTTGAACTAGTGTTTGCATGGTCGTTTTCATGAATGATATAAACTCCATCATACTTAGTTAGAGGGTAAGCATCATAGTTTCCGTTTTGCTGTGTGGCTATTCTGGGGCCTGTTGAGCGCTTTTTGAGTTAGGCTGAATTGGATTTTCCGTTCTAGATCGTAGAGCATCGGCATAGGAGTAGCCGTTGGTGGTGCTTTGGCGAAGAAGACGTCTGGGGTCACTTTTGACGCAATGTAAGCATTCTGTCGAACGGACATTTTAAATAATAAGCACTGGCACTTATAAATAAATAACAATTAAATAAATAAATATATAATATATATTATGTAGACAAAAGATAAATAAATAAATAATTGAAATAAATAAGTTGAATAAATTAAATAGAATTTGATGGCCTGTCTCAGTTTTTAGGGCGGTCGATCACTTCTGGGATTTGTCGGATTTTGGAGGTTCGAACCTCTTACCCGAGCAGGCAGAAAAAGGTTATCCCGGGCCCAAAATGGTTTTCCCGGGATGGAATGTTCGCCTTGTGAAACCCGCCAGATTGCCTATTATTAACATGCTATGTCCCACTCGGAACGGACTCACGTTTTCTTTTGTCTCCTTTCCTGAGCCTGGTCCCTGTATCCTCTCCACTCGCTTCATCGATCTCCGGATCGGGTCTTTTACTTCCTTTTTGGGTATTTTCATTAGTATCACTCTTCACTTTTTGAACACTACACTCACGTTTTTTCTTTTTAATATATATATTTTTTCGTTTTATATGTTCCGACTTCGCGAATCTGACCGCGGGTCGCGGCGTTCTGGCTCGGATTTTCACCAATGGCCGTCACCTTGCCCTATTTATGGGCTCGGCTCCCGTCAATTCCCTTTCCTCTTTCCGACTCTCCACTCTTTCGATGTCGAGAACCGATTTCAAGGCCAGGGCCCCGCTTCTGCCTTGGAGGCACTCGCTCCGGGCTCTCCTCTCATGATCCTTACCTACCATCCACTTTCCCCTCTTTCTGGGTGTGGACGGTAGGTGGCGTCTTGGCTTTCACTTTTCCCCTTACTCTCGACTTCTTCCTTCTTCCGGTGCGCATTCCAGGCTACATTTGTTTCGCCTGCGGCTATCGATCACCGTCAGAATGCAACAACAACAACAACAGAATGCAACAAAAAAACTATGGTGTGCACATCCGCACACGCCACAACAACATGTAAATAAACAACATATAAATATTAATCCTAGTCCTAATCATGTATATATATACGTATAAATAGTCAACATATAAATATTAAACATACACATGTAAATATGAATTCTATATAAATAATTAACATATATATAAATATTAATCATATTCAACTAAGACACACAGAATGTAAGATACAAACTATGAAAAACACAAGCCTGTAAATATGGAGCAGTAATTAATAACTACAAATAATCATTAGCCCTAAGAAATACCGCAAACCCTGTTAATCGCAAGTACCAGACGATAGTCGTCTAACTCCGATAAAAGAAAACTAGCTCGCGAATCGGAACCAAACGATAGCAAATAGGATCCGTTTATCGTCCTCTTTCGCTACCGATCACTGAACCGACCAGGTGAGAGCGCTCCCGAGTAAATTGAACCGAGTTAGTGAAAAACGCCTGAGAATATACATCGACAGAGACGAATCCCCAGTGACCACGAGCCTGCGAGCCGTGAGATATAACAATCGTGACCAAGTGCGTGCCTGCCTTTAGATCTTCGCGAGGAAATCCACGGCCCTCGGTGCCGCCATCGTCGCGAACCGCGTGCCGAGCCGCGCACACACTCACACACACATACACGTCCTGCGGCTCCAGATGCCCGACGGCACCACCGTTGTGGGTTTTGCCGACGATATAGCCGTAGTCGCGGTCGCGAAGGAGTGCAAAGAAACGGAGGAGAAGGCCAACACAGGGACCAAGGCCATAGAAGCGTGGCTCTCGCGCGCCGGCCTCGAGCTAGCGGCGCACAAGACGGAGGCGGTACTCATCTCAAGCCGGAAACTGGTGGAAACGGCGGAGGTCAGCGTCGGCGGAGCCTTGATAAAGTCGCAGAGGTGCATAAAATACCTCGGCGTCCTTCTCGACACACGGCTCTCATTCAGGGAGCACCTTGAGTACGCAAAAAAGAAGGCCAGCGGGACTGTTGGAGCGCTGTCTAGGATGCTGCCGAGTACCAGAGGGCCTAAAAACGCCACAAGGAAACTGCTGGCAAGCGTAGTCACATCGCAGTTGCTGTACGCGGCGCCGGTGTGGGCTGAGGCGGTGGAGACGAGATCCTACGTGAGGGGGATCGAGTCGACATACAGATTGTGCGCCATTCGAGTGGCCAGCGCTTTCCGAACGATTTCGGACGACGCAGTGCTGTTCCTAGCTGGTGCCGCTGAGGGAGCTGGTGCAGGAGAAGACGAACCTACGCAACGCGCTCCGCGGGCACCAAGGACTCGATGGAGCTCAAAAGGCCGAGCTGAAGATCGGTTCATATTTCGGCCACTTTGAGTTTATGACCGGGACCATGAATTATAAAAACATTGCAACAAAGTTTTACAGTGTGTACCCTTAAAGTATTGTTGGTACAGTGCATACTACATCTCCCTCCCTTTGAAAAATAACGTAATATTATGAAGTTATTTTAATATTGTTCAGTCGCAGCAGTATGTAGTCATAAGTATGATATTTAAGACACGACACACATAATGTAACATAGTTTATGCACTATCTGCCAGGCATCTAAGCCTTCTTACACTTTACATTTTGGTGACCCCGACGAACACGTCAACCAACAGGAAGGATTCCGTAACTCTTGGGAATCTTCCTGATTTTTTCACACTCGCCAAAAAACATTTTGGTGAGTCCTGACTCACTGTCATTACACAGTCATCAGCCTTCAAATCCTTTCTAGATTTCTAGATCTTCCAAGTCTATTGACCAATTGTTAATTCCTTCGACCACACCACGGTTGCGAATAGGAGCGTATCCAGCTATCAAAGCGAATAAAATTCTCCCAACGGTCAGGAATTTAACCAATTGTCAATATGTCTAACAAGGAGGAGCAAGCAGTCAAAGAGACATTAGACTTGCAGGAAGAGATCAGTCATGAGATCTCGAGGCTTATTCGGAATTTTAAGAAGGATTCAGCGGATAGGAAACGACTTCCAAATTACTGCCTAACAAAGTTGGCCGCTTTCGATGACGCATGGAATCGATTTGCGGAAAACGACAAAAATATTCCCGCAGCATATAGAACCGAGGAATATGTAAAGTTCTACGTCGACTGTCGTGACTCATACGACAAATATAGAAATATTATAGTCGATACAATGGCCCAGAGCTCAAGCAATGCCCCAAATCAGGCAACAGCGAGCAACGGCCAGGAAACTGCAGACGTTGCAATCATATCGCAACCTGCACGTAAGCTGATATCAGCATGCCGGCGACAAAAAGCTATCGCCGAATCAATCAAACGGGCTCTGAAAGAAAGTTCAGAGACCGGCAGGGCCGTTCTAAAAGGTTCAATAACCTCATTATGGTCACAATACCAAGAGATTCATTTCTCAATACATGAAGAGTACGAAGACCCGATCAAGGAAGGATACGATATGCAATCGTTCATCCGACTTGAGAAGGAAGTACAGAAAGTCCTAGGGGCACAAACCAATACATCAAACAATGAAGATGTGCAGTTGCCCAGAGTCAGCCTCCCCAAGTTCGATGGGGATCTACTCAAATGGACACAATTTTTTGATTTATTCAAGTGCATGATACACGATACCAACATGCCCACAGTCAAGAAGATGTGGTACCTGAAAACCACTGTGACTGGAGAGGCAGAGAGATTGATAAGGCATATCGATCTAAAAACAGAGAACTACATGAGCGCATGGGAAATATTAGTTGACACATATAACAATCCCCGCCATGTAGCAGATACAATCCTCAATCGTCTTCTGCAACAACAGACAAACAATGACGACCCAAAGTCATTAAAGGAACTGTATATTACAGCCATTGAGTCTCTAGCATCATTAAAGGGACTAGGCATTGATGTATCCAGCTGGGATACAATCATAATTGCGATCATAAAACAAAAATTAGATCTAGCAAATAGAGCCCTGTACGAACAATCATTAGATGGCTCAAGAGAGCTTCAAGGGCTCGAGACGATGCTAAGTTTTCTGGACCAGCGAAGTCGAGTGTTGGGAACAGGAAAACGCAGTCAGCTGCAAAAAAGGGAACAGAAGAACCCATCTTGCACTTCTGCTAGCGCAGGAAGGCAATCAAGTTGCCCTTTCTGCAAACGGAATCATGCGCTATACAAATGCGATGATTTCCGCAGCAAAACGGTACCCGATCGACTCAACTGGGTACAAAAACAAAAACTGTGTGTAAACTGTTTTAACAGTACTCACAAGGCAAAAGATTGCCGAGGCCGTATGTGCTTTAAATGCGATAAAAGGCACCATATATTGCTGCACCTGGAGACTTCATCAGGCGCGGCAACAGATCCACAAACACCTTCTGTAGGAGCAGCAAGCAACAAAAGCTACAATTTGCTGGCCACAGTTAAGGTATTGGTAAAGGCAAGCAATGGGCAGGTGGCCACATTCCGAGCCTTGCTGGATTCAGGATCACAAATCAATCTGATCTCTGAACGAATGGCCTCCAAGCTCTCTCTGAAACTACACAATGCATCATTACGCATCGAGGGCATTGGAGGAAATCAGAAAACAAGTCGGGCCAGAGCAAATGTGCTCATGAAATCAATGAACAACGATTTTACTCAACAGGTAGAAGCCTTTGTTCTGCCGCATATCATAGCTGACCAACCAGCTCATGATTTGAATACATCCCACATACGCATTCCAAATAATGTCATCTTGGCCGATCCAAATTTTGACAAACCAGGAAGAATTGACATGCTTATCGGCGCAGAGCATTATTATTCTTTGCTACTGCCAAATCAAATGACGATAAGACCAGAAGGTCCAATCCTCCAGAATACAAAGCTGGGATGGATTGTGGCCGGAAGAATCTCTGCTGATCACGATTCAGCAGCACTGTGTGCGGCGGCAACCACTGAAGAGGAGGGACACGCTGTTAGAGCGATTTTGGACACTAGAAAATCTAGACACCAAAGATAAGGCTCGATCGCCAACTGAAGCACACTGCGAAGCTCATTTTGCAGCAAATCTACAATTCGCAATTGATGGGAAGTTCATTGTCATGCTGCCATTTGCTGAGGAAACGTCAGCCCTGGGGGCATCGCAGACAATAGCAACCAATAGGTTCTTGGCACTGGAGCGACGAACATCACCAGAAGTCTGGAAAGGCTACGTAGACTTCATGGAAGAATACGAACGTCTCGGACACATGAAGCTGGTACCTCCCTCACACATACCATCGGATCATTACTTCATTCCACATCACTATGTTTTGAAGCCCGAAAGCAGTACCACGAAACTGCGGGTAGTGTTCGATGCGTCCTGCAAAACGTCAAGTAATAAATCATTAAATGATATATTATATGCTGGACCCACGGTACAGAACGAACTTTTCGCCATTCTGCTGCGATTCCGCACCCATAGATACGTATTTACCGCGGACATAGAGAAGATGTATCGCCAAGTATGGATGCATCCTGATAATCAGTTTCATCAGCTGATCGTATGGCGGAAAAAGGCGTCAGACGATCTGAAATTCTACAGATTAAAAACTGTCACGTACGGGACCACGTCAGCGCCATTCCTTGCTACAAAATGCTTGGATTATTTAGCTGAGAAGAATAAAAAGCATTTACCGCTTGGGTCAGCTATACTCAAGCATGATTTCTATGTGGACGACTGTCTCACAGGAGTAGACAGCATTCCAGAGGCAATCCAGATTCAGCAGGAATTGAACAAAATTCTGCTACCGTCCGGATTCAAGCTTCGGAAGTGGTGCTCAAACAACAAGGAAATACTGACCAAAGTTCCGCGAGAAGACATTGCATCCAACGTCAACTTAGATGAAACACTTCAGCATTACAGTGTTAAGACATTGGGACTAATTTGGATGCCTCAAAGGGATCAGTTGTGTGGGCGATCTCAAAAAAGCGAAGCCGCAACCATCACAAAACGGGTGGTCAGCTCAGAATCCTCACAAATATTCGATCCTCTGGGATTATTTGCTCCGGTGGTCGTCAAGGCGAAAATTTTCATGCAAACGCTTTGGGAATTAAAGATGGGCTGGGACGACGAGTTACCTCAGCACCTTCAACTGGACTGGAAAAACTATCGTTCTGATTTGCAAGCTCTAAATACCATGCAAATGCCAAGGCATATATTTGAAGGAAGAGTGCCAGTCACACAAGAGATGCACACGTTTGTGGATGCCTCGGAACGAGCATATGGAGCGGCAGTGTATATCCGAGCAACATACAAAAGCAATCAAGTATCAGTTCGGCTGCTGTGCTCAAAATCGAGAGTGGCGCCATCCGCCAAGGAGACGTTACCGCGGCTAGAACTATGTGCCGCAGTCCTGGGAGCTGAATTGACCCATAGAGTCAGAAAGGACCTACGGTTGCCTGAGGAGAAGGCATTGGGTTACTTCTGGACTGACTCAACAGTAGTCCTTTCCTGGATAAATGCATCGGCATCCTCATACCACACGTTTGTGGCCAATCGGATAGCAAAGATCCAAGCAGTGTCACATCAAGCACAATGGCGACATGTGTCATCCGCAAACAATCCAGCAGATGTATTGTCAAGAGGAATTGCCGCAAGCAAGTTGGCAGAACATAACCTGTGGCTATATGGCCCCCTGTTTCTGCACGGCTCTCGAGACAAATGGTCAAAAATACCGACCATTGATCCCATCGATCTGGAGCGTAAAATAAAGCAAGTCAGCTTGCCAGTCTGCCAGGAGCAACTAGGAAGCGAGTTATACAATTGCAAGCACAGCAACTCCTTCCACAAATTGCAACGCATTGTAGCATATATGATGCGTTTTTGTCGTAAGCAGAACCGATCTCCAACGACCACACTAAGTGCAGGCGAGCTGGCTCAGGCTAGAACAATCATCTTCAGCACGATTCAAAAAACTGAATTCAGTGCTGAGTATAAACAGCTTCGCATCCACAAAGCAGTGGACAAGAAAAGCTCAGTCATATCGTTGTCTCCAATAATAGGAACTGATGCACTCATTAGAGTCGGAGGCAGATTGGAAGAATCCAACCTTCCATATGCTGCCAAACATCAAATCTTGCTCCCGTACAATGATACGATTGTGAAAATGCTGCTACGAGAAATGCATGAGGAAAACATGCATTGCGGGGCACAAGCATTGAGGGCCATAGCCAGACAACAGTACTGGATTCTGAATGACAAGACGATGGCCAGGAGCATCATCCACAATTGCGTCAAATGCACAAGAGCACGGCCCAAATTAATGCATCAAATCATGGGTAACTTGCCAGCGGATCGAGTAACACAAGCGCGGCCGTTCTCCAATTCAGGAGTCGACTATTGCGGCCCCTTTTGGATTCACCACAAAATCCGTGGAAAACGGCCAGATAAAGCATACATTGCAGTATTCTGCTGTTTCGCAACAAAGGCAGTACATCTGGAGTTAGTAAGCGATCTAACAACGGACGCATTCCTAGCCGCTCTCCGGCGTTTCTTGGGCCGACGAGGAAAGTGTCGGACCATTCACTGTGATAACGCCACGAACTTTGTTGGTGCCAACAACCAGTTAAAAATACTGGAGGAAACAATTTTCACAGAGCAAGCCCAGAGCAGGATCATAAATCAATGCAATAAGCAGCAGGTGGAGTTCAAGTTCATCCCACCGCGAGCACCGTCGTTTGGCGGATTATGGGAGGCTGCTGTAAAATCAGCGAAAAGGCTGCTAGTATCAGTCACGGCCACAGCATCTTTAACATTTGAAGAGCTCAACACGGTGGTCATTGAGGTCGAGGCGATACTCAATTCAAGACCCCTCACCCCGATGTCAGCAGATCCAACAGATACTGCAGCGCTCACACCAGGCCATTTCTTATTTGGAGAACCTTTAGTGGCACCGCCCGATGCAAATCTTGCCCGACCAGAAAAATCGTTGGTCAGAAGATGGGAACTTGTGTCCAGACTCAAACAATCATTCTGGACTCAGTGGTCCACGGAATACCTACAAGAGCTCCAGATGCGCACCAAGTGGAAGACTATGGCTCAGAATGTCGAGGAAGGATTGCTAGTACTGGTAAAGGAAGACAACGTACCGGTAATGAGCTGGCCAATGGGACGGATAGTGAAGACATATCCAGGCAAGGATAACCAAATACGGGTCGTAGATGTAAAGACCGCATCAGGAATCTACAAAAGGGCAGTCACTCGTCTAGCACCACTGATAACAGAAGAAGTAGCCACAAAACGGCCGCACAGCAGCAGCACGGACACAGCGCAGGCAGAAGAGAGCCCTGCGCAAAAAAGGAAAGCATCATTTCCGATCCTCCCAACATTACTAGCAATGCTACTGATCCTTCCGTTAGCGATGGGACAGGCATTCAACATAACGCCATTTGCAAGCCAGCCAGGAATATTCTACGAACGGCTCGGCACATCCAGAATGGCAATCTCGGAATGGAAAATAATTGTATATTACGATTTGAAACCATATTGGAGCGACATGAGAATCTTGGACAACGGGATATCGGAGCTGAAACACAAATGTTCCGAAATACGGAACATCAACGCTTGTAGATCAGTGTCTGAGCATTTCCAACATGTGTACAGCGAACTACAATCAGGAAATGAATTGATCCATCATTCTCGGCAGCGAAGAGCACCACTGGACATAGTTGGAAATGTGGCGAGCTCACTATTCGGCGTTTTAGACTCAAGATACGCCGATGACATGTCCAAGGAGGTCAAATCCAATGAAGACGTACTAATGATGCTCTTGAAAAACCAGACATCAATCTTGGATTCGACAATAAACATAGTCAGGACGAGCAGCTCAGCAACTAACGAGCGGATCAAGACACTAGAGAGCCAAATAGGTACAATTAATCTGGAAAGGGGAAAGTACCAAGGCGAGCACTTACAACAAGCATTCATGAGTCTGACAGCTCAATTAACTCTAGTGGCAACCGGATTGCAGCGAATGCAAAGTGAAATAGCTAATGTTCTCACTGACGTGCGCCATCGTACCATCAGTCCTATACTAGTGTCTCCCAAGCAACTGAGGGAGCAACTAGATCAGATTCGGGAACACATTCCACCAGATCAACTTCTTCCGGTAGCATCGGCTGATGTGATCCAGCTGTATAAAATGATGCATGCCGAAGGGACCACAACGAGCAGCCACGTCGTTTTCAAAATATTGCTGCCACTGGTGTCTGTAACAAAACAGGAGATATTCAGCATCATGGCGATCCCGATGTGGAAGGCCGGAAGCTGGCAACGATTCTGGCTACAAACTGAAATCATAGCCGTCAATGCCCATAGAGATCGGTTCATGGGATTGACCAAGGAGGAGTTCAATCAGTGCCTAGAGCTGCCACACGACGAACACATCTGTTTCAATCACCAAGCCACATTTAGCGTGGAAAGCCGGTGTGAATTCCAGCTGTTCAACAATAAGACGGAAACTATCTGCGAGGTCTCTCAGTCGAGGGCCGAGCTGTGGTGGTCAGCAACACGTCAGCGAAACAGATGGATGTTTGCCACACGCAGGCAAATTGAACTTCAAGCGGTGTGCAGCGGAACATCGTTCACAATCCAACTCAACGGAACGGGCCTACTATCACTGGCCCCAGGCTGCACTGCACGCAATTCAAAAATTAGCGTGAGTACATTCAGCACCGTAGTCAGCGAAACAAGGGCGGCATATGTTCGTTTTGGTAACATCACAAGGATGGACCTTAAGAACACACCTGAGCCACTGCAAGGAACGGCAGCCAAGGAAGTCAACTTGGAGGAACTGGGCGCTTTGCAGCACCAACTGGCCAAACTAAAAGACACCACCTGGAAAAATCAAATCAACACTCCCCAGCACCATCAAATAGCTGTTTATGTGGCCTTAGCAATATCAGTGTTATTAGGCATTGCATGGGCTTTCAGACGAACGGTCAGCAAATGGACATCAACACGCCGAGGAAATGAGCTGGGGCAATGGTCTCAGTTCCTAACGATAACCCACATTTACAGTAACCGCACACTATTTCTTATACATAATTTCTGTTAGCATAAGCACTTTTGTACCTATAAATATTGTTAAGTTTCATTAATAAAGTCAGTAAGAGTTCTAACGCCAACCCAAGAGCTTTTATTCATGCATCAGAGGCTGTCGCTGTGTCTTCAGACCCTCAACCAACCAAACCGTTCCCCTAGAACAATTCATGCACTCACACACTCCAAACCGTCCACCTAGTTCCAAGTGCTAGTTGCGACAACAAACAGGCAAATAGTTTATGCACTATCTGCCAGGCATCTAAGCCTTCTTACACTTTACAAATATCATTTTAATTATAAAAAGTTGTATGAAAAAAATTCATAAAATTATGCATGTAACTATCCAGGTGTTTAGCTATGTATGGAATTATGTATGTCTGTAGCTATATATATATTTGTCTTCGTATGGCCATACTAAGTACAATTTATGAAATAAAGATTTTTACTCTATCCTTATGAACTGTTTGTTTCTTACTTTTATTACCTGTTATTACTATGTTATCTCTATCTCTTATTTCCGTTACTTTATTCGGACCTATATATTTAGGATCTAGCTTATTACCTTTTTCGTTCTTTAACAAAACTTTATCACCTACGGATATATCTATATACCTTACTTTCTGATCGTATAGTAGTTTATTTCTATTCTTATTTGCTTCTAACATAACTCTAGCTCTTTTGTAAGCTACTTCTAATCTATACTTACTCTCCTTAGCATAGTCATCTATATCATAAATACGTTCTATGTTATCTATGCTATTAAAGTGTTTTGGTAGATTACCTGTCTTACCAAAAACTAGCTCATATGGACAATAACTATGTGCCATAGAGGGGGTCGTGTTGAAACAAAAGACAAAATATTGAAGCCATACGTCTCAATCAGTGTTATCAACCGATATGTAAGATCGTATATACTCATTAAAAGTTCTATGACTTCTTTCTATTGTTCCAACTGCCTGGTGCTGGTGTGCTGTAGATGTTATATTTTCAATTTTCAAATATTTGCACAGATCAGTTATAATTGAATTCTTATATTCTGTTCCCATGTCCGTAATGAACGTCTTCATTGGACCGTACTTCAGAATAAAAGATTCGAAAATTGCTTTAGCGACAGTTTTTGCATTTTTGTTTGCAATTGGTATAGCAACCAAATATTTTGTTAAATAAAATGTTAAAGTGACTACATATTCATTACCATTTTCTGATTTGGGAAGTGGACCAACAGTGTCCACTATCACTCTGTCGAATGCATTTATTGGTGTGTCTGTTATCGTTAAAGGGGTCTTTTTGTATGAGATGTAACTTTTGATTTCTGACATTTAGAACATTTTCTTACGTACTCAGTTATATCTTTAGACATACCTTTCCAGTAATAATGTCTTTGTACTTTGGCCAAAGTTTTCGATAAGCCAGTATGCTTAAACTTTCTCTCTTCCAAGTGAACGGTCGTGTTTTTTTCTTGCGCTCTCGTTTTGTGTGATTAATTTGCTTAAAAACTATTGGGGCTTATTTAACCTTCTACATTGTGATCTGTATAGTTCCCGTTCACTTCGCGTGTGCATGCAACATTATTTTAGGATCTAATCCCTTTTATTTGCATTATTTTAATTGTGCTGCCAGTGTTTTTTTTTTCTTGTTCTTTTGTATTCCTCTTTTTGCCTTCTTCGTTTAGCCGTTGTTGATCTGTTGCGACAGCTAAACGTTCTCTAAGCTCGCTTAATCTTACGTTCCCCCCCTCTCTTGCTCATCAACTCTCTCTGTGCAGCTGCACTGTTTTTTCATTATCTATCACCCCCGCTCTCTTAAGTTTACAAGTACAGTGGTAAGTTGAAATAATGTCTTCTGATATCGTCTGCTTTTCCAAAACCTGTAAAAAGGTAATTTTGTCCAGCGATCTCACCGTCGGCTGCTGGTTGTGCGACAACATTTTGCATGCAAAGTGCATTGGGGTTGCCGGCCGGACTGTCGATGATGTGAGAAAAAACATTGGCTTGCGCTACTGTTGCGATGCCTGTCGTGACGTTGAAAGGGAAATTATGTCTTTCATGCGGCAAACCAAGGGCAGTTTTAAGGAGCTATTATCGAGTTTCAACAAAACTCATAACATCTTCTTAGCGCTTGATAAGCAATTTAATAGCCTTACGCTATTAAATGAGTCTCCTAGGCGCAAAAAAAAACTGCAACTGTAGTGCAGCATGGTGACGGATCCCTACAACCCGCGGCGACCTCTCAACAGCAGCAACGGCACAGCCCTCGATCACTGAATTAAATCCCAGAATTCCGAGATCGAGTGCTAGGAAGGAGTCGGTATCTGAAGGTGCGGGGGGACTGAACGTTCCCCCGTTAACTCCTTTTTCGTCCCCTATGGGACCTCAAACTCGGACCCCCCATACCCCCATAAATATATCCCCCAGGGATTACCGGCCGACAATTGCACGGCAGGCACTCAGTCTGTCTTGCCACAAGCCCTCATTGCAATCCCACCTACGAAACAGACATTTGTTTCGCGGCTCTCCCCTGGTCAAACATCGGAAGATGTCATTGCCTTTATACGAGGCAAAGTCAGAGCTGAAAATTTAAAATTAAAGGTGGAAAAATTCAAATTTTCTTATGCTAGGGATATTTCATCTTTCAAAATAAATGTCCCAAATGAATTCTTTGGTACGATATGCTCAACCAAATTTTGGTTTGAGTATGTTGTCGTCAAAGAGTATGAAGCTAAGAAAAAGAAACGGCCTGTGGGTATAACTCTTCCCAAGCCCGACCTGACCAGTGTGCCCTCTACATCCTCCAACTCTGCCCAAAAAAACTAAATACTTCTCTGTTAATCTCCTATCAGAGTGCAAGAGGCTTACGTAGCAAGCTGCATAAACTATATTCTGATAGTCTTGCATTTACCTCCCATGTTATTGTGTTCACAGAAACCTGGCTAAAGCCGGAGATTCTTAGCTCCGAAGTTTTTCCAGCTGTGTTCACGATTTATCGGCTAGATCGGCCTATCAGGCGCAGGATGGGGTCCTCATAGCGGTCAACTCCACTCTCACGTCAGAACTATTAACTTTCGAGGAAAGCAACGAAGTTGAATTCCTCTGTGTGAAGCTATCATTTAATGGTCGCTTTGTTTTTATTACATGTTCTTACATTTTTTTTTTTGGAACCACCTTTCCGCCATTCGAATGGTTTCCAATATGCTTTCTGATAGAGATCATTTAGTAGTCCTGGGTGATTTTAATATCCCTGGAGCTACTTGGTCCCTAGATAACTCCTCTAACACACTTCAATCCCCTACACAACATGATTTTATTGCTGGCCTGTTCGACATTTCGTTGTCTCAAGTCAACCATGTACGAAATTCCTTAGAGCGCTTGCTTGATCTTTGTTTTGTCTCAGACCCGGCGAGTGTTAGTTTAGCGAGGGTGGCGCCTCTGTCGCAACCGGAAGATCGCTATCATCCCACTTTCGATGTGACACTCGATATTGGTACTGATATACAGAAAATACCTGATAGACCCGCCAAAAGAGTTTACTGCTTTCGCAAGTCTGACTTCGACCGGCTAAATAATTGTATTTCTGACTTTAATTGGTCTGATTTATATATGTGCACGGCTGCTGCCGTGGACATTTTTCATAATGCGATGAATTCATTCTTCTCTGAATGTGTTCCATTATTTTATCCCTCTACTTCAAATAAACCACCTTGGTTTACTAAAGAATTGAGTCGCTTGAAAAATGTTAAGTCAAGGCTGTACACGAAATTTAGAAAAACCAGTTCTAGTTCTGAGCTCTCTAACTATATATCGGCTCGGTCAAACTTCACTGTACCGAACGCACAGTGTTACAAGAACTATTTGACTCGTTGTAGGGTCCAATTTTCTCAGGATCCTAAACAGTTTTATAATTTTGTTAATACTAAACGTAAGGCGGTATCTCATCCTTCATCGATTTCTTTTGAAAATGAAACTGTAAAGGGCGATCAAGCAATTGCCGATCTTTTTGCCCAGTTTTTCCAAACTACTTACTCTACTTCCACTGACCCAAATCAGACTTATTCTTATAGCATGCCAAAATCGAACCTAATTTTCTGTCCATGTTTAAACGAAAGTTCTCTCCTTGTAGATCTTCATCGAGTAAAGCCAGTTTATCTGCCAGGTCCCGACGGAATACCGGGCTGCGTGCTTAGGTATTGTGCCGATGCCCTGTGCTCGCCCCTTCTGAAATTGTTTACCTTATTCTTAGAAGCATCGCACTTTCCCCTTATTTGGAAGGAATCATTCATTATTCCTCTCCACAAAAAAGGAAACAAATCGGAGGCCAATAACTATAGAGGAATCTTTAAGCTTTCGGCCATCCCTAAACTTTTTGAACACATTATTACTCCACATTTGCAGCACCTTTGTAGAACAGTAATTTCTCCATGTCAGCATGGATTTGTTAAGCGGAGATCAACAACTACTAACCTTCTGGAGCTCACTTCCTTCATTATAAGGGGTTTCCATCAAAACCTTCAAACAGACGTTATTTATACTGACTTCAGTAAAGCATTTGACTCCGTTAATCATTCCCTTCTCCTCAGGAAACTCGACTTAATGGGTTTTCCAATTGATCTTCTTAGGCAAAAAGTCATCTTTAAAAATAATTTTTCTAATGTTCTCCGGGTTATCTCTGGTGTCCCGCAAGGGAGCCATTTGGGTCCCTTATTGTTTACATTATTTATCAACGATCTGCCCGAAGTTTTGACAAACTCTAGAGTACTCATGTACGCTGATGATGTCAAGCTTTGTATGCAATACAAGGACGTCGCTTACCAGTCTGATTTACAAACAGATGTTGTTAGCTTCCAAACCTGGTGCCGCATAAACCTACTAAACTTGAATGGCTCTAAATGCAAGCTAATGACATTCTTTAAAAGCCCCCGGCCCATGAAAAAAAAACAAGGGGTAAAAAAAGGGCGAAAAAAAACGACGACCCCCAAGAAACAAAAAATTTAAAATTTCATTAGTTCGTCCTATCTTAGAATATGGATCGTGTGTTTGGAGCCCCCAGTATGGGGTCCACAGTAAACGCATCGAATCGGTTCAAAAGAACTTTTTGCTTTTCGCTTTACGCGGTTTAAACTGGGATGCTGAACAGAGATTACCCTCCTATCATAGTAGACTTCTCCTAATTAACTTACTTTTTTTTTTTTTTTTTTTTTTTTTTTTTTTTTTTTTTTTTTTTTTTTTTTTTTTTTTTATTTTTTTTTTTTTTTTTCTTTTGAATACAAAGTTTTTCTGTCCTCTAGTGCTACTTACTAATTTTTTTTTTTTTTTTTTATTTTTTTTTGGTTTTTTGTTTTATTTTTTTTTTTTTTTTTTTTTTTGTTTTGGGTAATTTTTTTGTTTTAATAAAAGGGAAATGTTTTTTTTTTTTATTTTCCTCTTTCATTTGGTTTTTATTTATGCGGTTGTTCACTCCTTAATTGATTCTACGATTTCCAACGCATCTACGAAACTTGTTAGGTTTTCTGCTTTACCATCGAACACTGGTATTAGCTTGGATGCAGTATTTATGAAGTCAATGTTGGTTTGCGCCATTGCGACAGGAGTGCTTTCCTCACTTGGAGTATCAGAATCTGCGTAGATTTCGGTATCGGTGTAAACCGCTGGAATGGTCCGATTATTTAAATCTTCCTCTTCTATCTTGGGTTTTGTTTCACTAGTCTCTTCTGATTCTAGCTCGTCTATTACAGCCGAATCTGGGTCAGGGGCAGCGTCTACTGCTGCAGGAGTGTTTCGTACGTTTGGTACTACTATTCTAAATCGAATTTTTGTTTGACCGATATTAGATTAGAGCTGAGTCGTATCAGAAGCTTAGATACTTGTGACCAATGATCTGTATTTAATCTCTCCCTGTGCCCATATATTAGTATTCGCGCTTCGTTAAAACACTCTACTAATATTTCGACATGTTTCCTGACTGTTGTCTTTTTAATTGGTCTGTTCTGAGTAAGTGCCTTATATGATTTGTCAAAGGTAGTTTTTATATTGCTTATCTCTTTGTACAATTCATTCCAATCCATTTTATCATGTAGATTGTATTTAGTTTAGCTATTCTGTTCATGTAGCAAATTATGTCTGTATTTAATAAAAACAATTTTTTTTTGGTATTTTATTTAATTCATTTTTAAGTATAAAACTTATTATTAACAACGTTACTTATATTTTATTTTTATGCTTTTATGCTCTTCCTTGGTGGTGTCTTCAAATATTTGGTGGCATTACATAGTTGCCTTGCAAACATTGCATCCCAAATTAAATTTTCGGTTTTTGTTAGTTCAAAGCCCTTGAACATTGAAGATATTCTTTCTTTGGGGCTCTCGGATGTAAAAACTAAATCTCCTGCATCAATGGCCCTTAGCATTTACTGTAAGATCTTTTCCTTTGCTTCACTCAATATTCTTTTAGCTGAACCTTGTACAATACTGGATGATCTTACACAACAATTGCCGTTATTTGCTAACTTGATTTCTTCATACATCCTATCAATTTGCCTTTCATTCAACTTTACCTTGGTGGTTTGTACTTATATTTTTGTTTAAAATGGTGTGAAATATAATAACACTCTTCAATATAAGAAGTATTATTTGTTTTAGATTTTATCCAGGTC
This sequence comes from Drosophila anomelani, assembly GCA_035045905.1. Classification (NCBI taxonomy): domain Eukaryota; kingdom Metazoa; phylum Arthropoda; class Insecta; order Diptera; family Drosophilidae; genus Drosophila; species Drosophila anomelani. The sequence continues at coordinate 1,286,712 of JAWNOO010000082.1, read as the reverse complement.
ATTAGCCCGGCTCATATATTTTTTCTTTAGACATTTATTGTGCAGCTTATAGATTTTGTAGAAAAAATTTGCGCACATTATTACAACAATTAAAATACATGTACCCAATACAAGTCGATATTGTTGGCTTCTACCTTATTAATAACATTTGCAGTGGAATCCACTGTTTTTATATCCAACGTCATTTTTGTAGGTGGTACATATACCTTTATGCTTTTCTTTGGGTTGTTATTATTGTAACATTCTATTTAAAATTTGTTTATTGCATTACTTTTCATTTATTTTAACAGATTTCTACCTATTGTTTTGTATAGCGTTACGGGCTATACAAATAATTGGGCGGAGAAGGTTCTGCTCAATTTTACAATTTATATAATATTATAAAAAAAACAAGAAAGGAAGCTAACTTCGGCTCACCGAAGTATGTATACCCTTGCAGAATTTAAACAAAAAATTCAAACCGAAATTCTGAAATAATATTTAGTTGCCAAATCTCAAATTTGATGGCAATGCACTATGGGGTTTTTGACCTGTTTTTGTGGCATTAATTAATAACTCGGTCAGTTTTGGAGATATGAAACTTTATATATCGTCATTATTTGTCCCTACGCACATATGGTATGAAAATCGTTCGGATCAGGAAACTATATCCTATAGCTCCCATAGGAACGATCGGGTAAAACTTTTTTTTTTTTTTTTTTTTTTTATTGCTTTGCTTTATTTATTGAATCTTCTCTTAAGTTGAGACTAACAATAAATTTACGAATCTTAATGTTAAAATTCGACTAACAGTATATTAGGACTGCATTCTAGTTACGCGTTCCTCAGGTCAGTCATTGGGTGGGTAAGTCATTGCGACGAAGACGCGATTGGCTGCTCAACCTTGTTAGTCCTCTCGCCAGGTGGTTAGGGTGCAACGATAGCTTAGTGAAGTACTTTTCCTTCTGTTCTGCGATCACTTCTTTGACTGGTGGAATGTTTAAGTCGCGATGTATGTTTTCGTTGCGAACGTACCACGGTGCCCCGGTGATTGTTCTCAAGATCTTCGACTGGGCTCGCTGGACTATGTCAATATTGCTATTGCTGGCATTCCCCCATAGCTGGGAGCCGTACGTCCATATAGGTTTTAGTACCGAGTTATACAGCAGGACTTTATATTCAAGGCTAAGAGGAGACCGGGCGTTGATAAGCCAATGAAGGCTGCTGGCTTTTAGCTTTAGATGTGTTCTCTTGGCTTCGATGTGCCGGCGCCATGTGAGTCTTCTGTCGAGGTGTACTCCTAGATATGTCACTTCGTTTGCTTGCGGAAGTAATGTGTTGTTTAGCATAAGAGGCGGGCAGTTTTGTCTGTTCAGGGTGAACGTAACGTGCTTGCATTTTTGTTCGTTCACTTTAATTCGCCAATCTGATAGCCATTTTTCAACATCGAGCAAGTGAAGAGCTAGCTGCGCAGTTGCTTGCATCGGGCATTTTGAACGACTAAGAATAGCTGTATCGTCAGCAAACGTAGAAGTTGTTAGTCGTGTGCTTGTCGGGATGTCTGCTGTGTATAGGACATATAATGTTGGCCCTAGCACACTACCTTGAGGAACTCCAGCTCCAACAGTGAAATCATCAGATATAGCAGTGTTGCACCTCACCACAAATTTTCTGTCATACAGGTAAGACTCTAAAAGCTTATGGGTGTTGTAGGGGAGCATTGTCTTGATCTTGTACATTAGACCTTCTAACCAGACTCTATCAAATGCTTGAGATACATCTAAGAATATGGCTGTGCAGTACTCTCGTTTTTCGAAAGCGTTCCGAATTTCTGATGTTATCCGGTTGACCTGCTCAATTGTTCCGTGCTTTTCACGAAACCCAAACTGATGTGACGGGATTCCTTCCTGTAGTCTTAGTCTTAGTCTTATCCGTGTCAAAACGCATTTTTCAAAGAGTTTAGATAAGCATGATAGTAGGCTTATAGGTCTATACGACGTGGGGATTGTGTGGTCTTTTCCCGGCTTTGCTATCATTATTATAATTGACTTTTTCCATCTCACTGGATAGTGGCCAAGTTTCGCGATGGCATTGAAAAGCTGGGTGATAGTGCAAACGGCGCAATATGGGAGCTCAGAGATCATTTTGGGAGTTATGTGGTCGCATCCTGGGGATTTTTTCGGATTCAGTTGATTTTTGATTATCTTAACGATTTCGTTTGGACGAAACTCAATTGGCTCATGTTGAGGCTGAGGCTCATATGGTAAAGTGGGCAGAGTAAACGCACTAGTGGCAGGATTTGGTTGGAAGACATTTTTAAGGTGGTTGGCAAACGTGCTGGCTCTGTCTGCGTCGCTGCGTGCCCAGCCGCCTGTAGGATTTCTAATAGGCATCACGATTTCTTTTGGTGAGCTCAGAGTTGGGTGAGCTCTCCATAGTGAATGTTTTGTACTAGAAGTTGACAAGTGCTTTATGTAGCGACGGTGGACATTTGCTTCTTCTTGATGTAGAGCTTTGGTAAGTTGGCGTGAGGCACGTCTAAAGCTTTGCTTAGCAGATGGCGATCTGTGGGATTGCCACTCTCGGCGTAAACGTCGCGTTTCAAGGACGAGCTGTTCGATTTGTAGATTTGTCTTCTTTTGATTGCATTGTGAATTTATAGTTTGAGGTGTTGAAGCTCGAGCTGCGGAGACGAGTACAGACTCCAGTGACTTTACAAAGCTGTGTGTGAGCTAATGTACTTTCGGTACTTAACCCAATTGGTTTTCTGTGAGGTCAATTTTAATGGTTGTTCGAATGTTCCTGGGTTACGGAGTAGAATAAACAGGATAGGCAAGTGGTCAGATGAAAGATCCGAAAGGCATTCGGCGCTTATCAGATTTTTAGGACTGTTTTTGATGATCGCAAAGTCTATTAAGTCGGGTAGTTTCTTTGGGTCTGCCGGCCAGTATGTTGGTCTGCCAGAAGAAACATAGTCGAGCTTGTTCTTGGGTTTGATAATTGCATTATAGAGCTGCTTTTCTTTTGGAGTCACGAGACGAGATCCCCAGTGTGTGTGCTTGGCGTTGTAGTCTCCTGCTGCTATGAAGTGGTCTCCTAGTGAGTTGAAAAACTGCATAAACTCGTCTTCAGCTATAGTAAAGCGAGGGGGGCAGTATACGGCGGCTAGTGTAATTTGGTTGCCAGTGTTTAGTTGTATATTTTCTTAGATGTGGCCTGTAGGTAGTTTTTAGCAAATTTGTTGTGGTAGTGGTGCTTAATACGGTTTCTGATTAGAATTCCGGTCCCTCCATGTGCTTTACCATCTGGGTGATTTGTTCCGTAGAATGTATATCCTCGTAGTTGAAAATTGTATTTGTTTGTAAGGTGTGTTTCTGAAAGAAGCATTACGTCGATATGGTTGTCAAGTAGGAATTGAGCTAACTCAAGTTTATGCTGCGAAACGCCGTTAGCGTTCCACGTAGATATCCGTAGGGAAGTCATTATTTGGATGATTGTGATTATTTGATCATGAACTCCAGTAGAAGATTTTGGTTGCGCATAAGCTCCTGCATTGTTTGTTGTATAGCTACCATTGTATTTGTTAATGTTGCCAGCATTGCCTCGATTCCATTAGGCAGTTGGTGTGAATTTTGATCGCTACGATGGGCAGTAAATGCGGGGTTTACTTTAAATGTATGCGCCTGTTGTATGTCTTCAGTGGATTGTGAAGGCCCCGGATTAGAGACTGAGGCGTAAATTTCTTTGTTGTATCGTAGCGCTTGAGCAAAAGAAACTCCTGGGGTCGTGGTTGATGGTGTATACGGCAAACTGTTTCGGCTGACAGGATTTCGAGCTATGGTAATTTTTTGGGTAAGGCGGACTCTTAAATCTTTATAGACGGGGCACCCCTATAGTTGGCAGTGTGATTTCCCCCACAGTTGCTGCATTTTTTGGCAGATGGGTCATTCTTATTAACGGGACAGGCCTCAGTGGGATGCACATCTCCGCAAGCAACGCAGACTGCGCGGAGAGTGCAGTATGTTTTCGTGTGTCCGTATTCTTGACAGTTCGTGCATTGAACTGGTCCATTTCGTTTGTGCGGTTCCTCTACTGTGATTCTGCGATGCAGCAGGTATTGAAGCTTATATATCGGGTGAACTTCATTTTTACTTAGGGTAGTACTGTTTGGCATTAGTTCTACCTTAAACATTGGTTGAGGAATTTTATTCCTGTTCATTATATTTATAGCTGTTTTTACTTTAAAGCCGTTGTCGGCTAGTCCATTTATTATCTCGTTAATTGGGACTGTTGGTTCTATCCCTATGATTACTACTTGTAGACCCTTGCTACTTTTCAGTTGATAGGTGTAGTAGTTAAACTTTCCATTGTCAAGATAGTTGGTAACGGCTCGAAAATTGTGTTCGTCGTTGACCTGTATTTTTATTTCATTTATGTTGCCCCTTTTTATGGACGTTACATAAAATTCGTTTGCACCAATGGTAGCTGTAATTTTATTAACCAGTTCAGTACAATTGGCCTGACGCACGTATATAGGTGGCGGCCTTACTTTTTTGGCCGTCTGTGTTGGAGCAGTAACACCTTCATCCAGGTCACGGAGAATCGCGAATCTATTGTTAGCGAGCGAATTTTTTGGCACTGTGTTTTCAGTAGTTTTCGTTATCTTGGGTGCATTGGCTTTCTTGTTTGGCTGAGGGCTTAATTTTCTCTTCGTTTGTATATATCGATCGAGTCCAGTTTGGATTAACGCACCATTAGCATTCTTTATAGTGCTTTGTTGGGAGAGCTTGTCGCAGATCGTTGTCATCACCGGGGTCTGAGAAACAGCAGAGGTTGTTGTTGTGGTAGTTGCAGTTTTTGATGTCGAAGATACGGTTTTAAGCAAGGGCATTGTACTAGTTGTTGTTGTTGTTAGTAGATCGTTGACGTCGGGGGACGGGCACTGTGCACTCCACGATTGCAGAGTACCGCTTGAGCACAACAACGCAGGGGAGAGCGAGCGTGCTCTCTCCGTGTTTGCTTGCAGCGTTGCAGTTGTTGTTGGGACGGTTACATCGGGGGCGCGTATAGAGAAGTACGCGTTGTTTCGCAGCGACGACAGCCGACGCTCATCATGTTGTTGTTGCCGAGCTTGGCTGATTTTTTTCTTTGCTTGCCGAGCTTAAGCTCTTACACGTTGGCATTTGTATATATAACTTTTTATTAATTAGCTAACTGTTGGTTAACTGTTAATTGTTTGATAATTTCCAAGGGCAAACCAAGCACAAGTACTCATGCCTGCCCTAAGCGTCTTTTCGCGAATTAATTGTAGTTAGATGCAGTGTATTTTTATTGACCGGCGGAGCAATACAAAAATACGTCTGACACTCACCTAAAAGTAAAGATAAATTAATGAAATTAGGAGCTGAAATTTGTTGCTTTTTTAATACTATGTAGCAATTTTGAGCTGAATCGGATAACGCTTTCCTTAGAAACTATGAGACTAAAATGCCGAATTGCAGTGTTTATCCATAAGTGCACCTAAATCGAAAAAAAACAACTTCATACTTAAAAGGTTAAAACTAATATTTTATTTAAGGTATTAGTTTAATTATTAATTTATTTCATTTTCTATTTTGAAAAAAAAATGTTACAGCATTTTCTTGCTCAAGCCGGCCATTCTTGCTACTCCAAACGTCAACCAAATCGGCGTTGAAAACAGTGAGGTTATCTAGAAAAAATTTAAATTGCACCAATAGTGCGCAAAAGTGCACATTAAGACAAACAGCCTTTCGCTCAGAATTGACAATGCTACAACATACACTTGGACGCATTGAAGGACTCTGCAGGACTCTATTTCAAAACTCTATCCAAAGTTAAAATTTGTTTCTCATAATTCAGCTGAAGGAGCATTTTTAAAATGACAAAATGTTAGTATAGACACGCACAATTTGAAGAATTAATACAATTAACATGTAGTACAAACCTGGAAAATTAGTGTCCATTATTTATTTTTCCTTTATATTGTGTTTTAAGCGACTTCTTTAATTTCTCAGATCACAACTTAAGCGCTCGGGCTTTGGGATGCAACAGCTGACTTTACAGCTGTTATGCTAACATATGCTGTTAACTATTAACATTTTGCATAACAGTTTGATGTTATGTTAATACATCCCCACTATTTATTTTAAAATTAACAAACTTTTAAAAAAAGACTAAATGCCATAAAAAGTGGTCAAAAACCCCATAGTGCAATGGTTTGAAACACGGCTAAGCTATGGTTTTTTATTTTCCTGATTGTTCCTATGGAAGCTATAGGGTATAGTCAGCCGATTTTAATGAAATTAAAATCAAAATTCAGAAATACTAAAATATGGCTAAATATCAAATTTGGTGAAAATATGTTGAAATCTGACAAAGTTATGGTTTTTTCTTTTATTTTCCTGATTGTTCCTATGGAAGCTATAGGGTATAGTCAGCCGATTTTCATGAAATTAAAATCGAAATTCAGGAATACTAAAATATGGGTAACTATCAAATTTGGTGAAAATATGTTGAAATCTGACAAAGTTATGGTTTTTTCTTTTATTTTCCTGATTGTTCCTATGGAAGCTATAGGGTATAGTCAGCCGATTTTCATGAAATTAAAATCGAAATTCAGGAATACTAAAATATGGCTAAATATCAAATTTGGTGAAAATATGTTGAAATCTGACAAAGTTATGGTTTTTTCTTTTATTTTCCTGATTGTTCCTATGGAAGCTATAGGATATAGTCAGCCGATTTTCATGAAATTAAAACCGAAATTCCGAAATAATACTAAATGGGCAAATATCAAATTTGGTGAAAATTGGTTGAAAACTGACAAAGTTATAATTTTTTTTCGTAGATTTTTCCGATTGTTCCTATGGCAGCTATATGATATAGTCGTCCGATCCGGCCCGTTCCGACATATGTATGTTTCTGATTAGAATTCCGGTCCCTCCATGTGCTTTACCATCTGGGTGATTTGTTCCGTAGAATGTATATCCTCGTAGTTGAAAATTGTATTTGTTTGTAAGGTGTGTTTCTGAAAGAAGCATTACGTCGATATGGTTGTCAAGTAGGAATTGAGCTAACTCAAGTTTATGCTGCGAAACGCCGTTAGCGTTCCACGTAGATATCCGTAGGGAAGTCATTATTTGGATGATTGTGATTATTTGATCATGAACTCCAGTAGAAGATTTTGGTTGCGCATAAGCTCCTGCATTGTTTGTTGTATAGCTACCATTGTATTTGTTAATGTTGCCAGCATTGCCTCGATTCCATTAGGCAGTTGGTGTGAATTTTGATCGCTACGATGGGCAGTAAATGCGGGGTTTACTTTAAATGTCTGCGCCTGTTGTATGTCTTCAGTGGATTGTGAAGGCCCCGGATTAGAGACTGAGGCGTAAATTTCTTTGTTGTATCGTAGCGCTTGAGCAAAAGAAACTCCTGGGGTCGTGGTTGATGGTGTATACGGCAAACTGTTTCGGCTGACAGGATTTCGAGCTATGGTAATTTTTTGGGTAAGGCGGACTCTTAAATCTTTATAGACGGGGCACCCCTATAGTTGGCAGTGTGATTTCCCCCACAGTTGCTGCATTTTTTGGCAGATGGGTCATTCTTATTAACGGGACAGGCCTCAGTGGGATGCACATCTCCGCAAGCAACGCAGACTGCGCGGAGAGTGCAGTATGTTTTCGTGTGTCCGTATTCTTGACAGTTCGTGCATTGAACTGGTCCATTTCGTTTGTGCGGTTCCTCTACTGTGATTCTGCGATGCAGCAGGTATTGAAGCTTATATATCGGGTGAACTTCATTTTTACTTAGGGTAGTACTGTTTGGCATTAGTTCTATCTTAAACATTGGTTGAGGAATTTTATTCCTGTTCATTATATTTATAGCTGTTTTTACTTTAAAGCCGTTGTCGGCTAGTCCATTTATTATCTCGTTAATTGGGACTGTTGGTTCTATCCCTATGATTACTACTTGTAGACCCTTGCTACTTTTCAGTTGATAGGTGTAGTAGTTGAACTTTCCATTGTCAAGATAGTTGGTAACGGCTCGAAAATTGTGTTCGTCGTTGACCTGTATTTTTATTTCATTTATGTTGCCCCTTTTTATGGACGTTACATAAAATTCGTTTGCACCAATGGTAGCTGTAATTTTATTAACCAGTTCAGTACAATTGGCCTGACGCACGTATATAGGTGGCGGCCTTACTTTTTTGGCCGTCTGTGTTGGAGCAGTAACACCTTCATCCAGGTCACGGAGAATCGCGAATCTATTGTTAGCGAGCGAATTTTTTGGCACTGTGTTTTCAGTAGTTTTCGTTATCTTGGGTGCATTGGCTTTCTTGTTTGGCTGAGGGCTTAATTTTCTCTTCGTTTGTATATATCGATCGAGTCCAGTTTGGATTAACGCACCATTAGCATTCTTTATAGTGCTTTGTTGGGAGAGCTTGTCGCAGATCGTTGTCATCACCGGGGTCTGAGAAACAGCAGAGGTTGTTGTTGTGGTAGTTGCAGTTTTTGATGTCGAAGATACGGTTTTAAGCAAGGGCATTGTACTAGTTGTTGTTGTTGTTAGTAGATCGTTGACGTCGGGGGACGGGCACTGTGCACTCCACGATTGCAGAGTACCGCTTGAGCACAACAACGCAGGGGAGAGCGAGCGTGCTCTCTCCGTGTTTGCTTGCAGCGTTGCAGTTGTTGTTGGGACGGTTACATCGGGGGCGCGTATAGAGAAGTACGCGTTGTTTCGCAGCGACGACAGCCGACGCTCATCATGTTGTTGTTGCCGAGCTTGGCTCATTTTTTCTTTGCTTGCCGAGCTTAAGCTCTTACACGTTGGCATTTGTATATATAACTTTTTATTAATTAGCTAACTGTTGGTTAACTGTTAATTGTTTGATAATTTCCAAGGGCAAACCAAGCACAAGTACTCATGCCTGCCCTAAGCGTCTTTTCGCGAATTAATTGTAGTTAGATGCAGTGTATTTTTATTGACCGGCGGAGCAATACAAAAATACGTCTGACACTCACCTAAAAGTAAAGATAAATTAATGAAATTAGGAGCTGAAATTTGTTGCTTTTTTAATACTATGTAGCAATTTTGAGCTGAATCGGATAACGCTTTCCTTAGAAACTATGAGACTAAAATGCCGAATTGCAGTGTTTATCCATAAGTGCACCTAAATCGAAAAAAAACAACTTCATACTTAAAAGGTTAAAACTAATATTTTATTTAAGGTATTAGTTTAATTATTAATTTATTTCATTTTCTATTTTGAAAAAAAAATGTTACAGCATTTTCTTGCTCAAGCCGGCCATTCTTGCTACTCCAAACGTCAACCAAATCGGCGTTGAAAACAGTGAGGTTATCTAGAAAAAATTTAAATTGCACCAATAGTGCGCAAAAGTGCACATTAAGACAAACAGCCTTTCGCTCAGAATTGACAATGCTACAACATACACTTGGACGCATTGAAGGACTCTGCAGGACTCTATTTCAAAACTCTATCCAAAGTTAAAATTTGTTTCTCATAATTCAGCTGAAGGAGCATTTTTAAAATGACAAAATGTTAGTATAGACACGCACAATTTGAAGAATTAATACAATTAACATGTAGTACAAACCTGGAAAATTAGTGTCCATTATTTATTTTTCCTTTATATTGTGTTTTAAGCGACTTCTTTAATTTCTCAGATCACAACTTAAGCGCTCGGGCTTTGGGATGCAACAGCTGACTTTACAGCTGTTATGCTAACATATGCTGTTAACTATTAACATTTTGCATAACAGTTTGATGTTATGTTAATACATCCCCACTATTTATTTTAAAATTAACAAACTTTTAAAAAAAGACTAAATGCCATAAAAAGTGGTCAAAAACCCCATAGTGCAATGGTTTGAAACACGGCTAAGCTATGGTTTTTTATTTTCCTGATTGTTCCTATGGAAGCTATAGGGTATAGTCAGCCGATTTTAATGAAATTAAAATCAAAATTCAGAAATACTAAAATATGGCTAAATATCAAATTTGGTGAAAATATGTTGAAATCTGACAAAGTTATGGTTTTTTCTTTTATTTTCCTGATTGTTCCTATGGAAGCTATAGGGTATAGTCAGCCGATTTTCATGAAATTAAAATCGAAATTCAGGAATACTAAAATATGGGTAACTATCAAATTTGGTGAAAATATGTTGAAAACTGACAAAGTTATGAATTTTTCTTTTATTTTCCTGATTGTTCCTATGGAAGCTATAGGATATATTCAGCCGATTTTCATGAAATTAAAATAAAAATTCAGGAATAATAAAATATGGCTAAATATCAAATTTGGTGAAAATATGTTGAAAACTGACAAAGTTATGGTTTTTTCTTTTATTTTCCTGATTGTTCCTATGGAAGCTATAGGATATAGTCAGCCGATTTTCATGAAATTAAAACCGAAATTCCGAAATAATACTAAATGGGCAAATATCAAATTTGGTGAAAATTGGTTGAAAACTGACAAAGTTATAATTTTTTTTCGTAGATTTTTCCGATTGTTCCTATGGCAGCTATATGATATAGTCGTCCGATCCGGCCCGTTCCGACATATGTACGAGTGATAGTATATAGAAACCTAACTGATAGATAGCTTTCAAACTGAGGGACTAGTTTGCGTAGAAACGGACAGACGGACAGACGGACATGGCTAGATCGACTCGGCTGTTGATCCTGATCAAGAATATATATACTTTATGGGGTCGGAGATGCCTCCTTCACTGCGTTGCAAACTTTTGACTAAAACTAATATACCCTGCAAGGGTATAAAAAACACATACACGTGTGTAGATCCCCACGCCGAGCCCATCTGGTTGGCCGGGCATCATATACAATTTATGTAAGTCATCCATAAGCACTCTTATTGTCATTAAAACCCAGCGTCTTAACCTACACTACCTTTATTTACACACACATATACATTGCCAATGAGAAACCTAACTTTACTTGACATATTTTCTTTTGGTTGCGTGGGGCCCTTATTTTCAGCATTTACTTTCTCCCTCCCCCGCTGCGAGTTTCACATCGTGGTCCTACCCGCCGTGAGACTTGCGACGGCCGCGGCAGGTTTTGTTCCGCCGAATCTTTCCCCCTTCCCCTTTTCCCAACTTGTGTGCAGAGCACGTGGATTGGTTTGCCATCCACGGCGCGACCCATAGTTAGTCTCCGCGATCATCCGGAGAATTCCCGGGTCCGGCCAGCCGCGCATATCCGGCGCCGCCACCCGCATCCGGCATCTGCGACCACCCGGCGGCCACTGCAGCCGGCCCTCACGCCGACACGAAGCCCTTCTCGACTCCGCAGCCCATCCGTTACTTAACCTCCGCGTCCATTCGGAGAGTCCTCCTGGGTCCGGCCAGCCGCGTTCATCCGGCGCCACCACCTACAACTAGCCTCCGCGCCCATCTGGAGGAGCCCATTCCCAGCCCCACACTACGTGGCCTGTGCCACGGCTCGACCGCCGCCGCGAAGGGCCACTCCGCCCATCCACTACCCCCATCCGGGGGTATTATCCTTCTTAAAATGATATTTCCTACTGTCAGTCCCACTTTTATACAAATTAACTTGTATAGGTTCCCTGGCCACCACTGAGATCGATCCCAGCCAGAGAACTTCGTTACAAGTTGGCGTCCGAACAGGGACAAGACAGGGATAAAAACAAGGAAAAATAACACCAAACACACACATATAAGGAGGTTATACCGCCCATCGCGTCCGAAACTCCGTGCTGTCGAACGAAAATTGGCCAAAACGGCCCGCGAACGTTAATTAATTATCCCATAGTTATCCGCCTCGAGCCCGTAAGCTCGAAAACGCGACGCACACCGACAACGCGATCGAGTGAGATCTAAACTTATCACATCCTGAACAAGAGGATCTACATTGGATAATAAAACTTCGACCATTGAACCGTAGCCATGGACGGAGATCAACAGAGCCCCGGTGAGTCCGTTCTACGTAGAATTAAGAACCCCCTAGAAGCCGAATTATTAGCCTTCGCCGAAGAATTTGGATTCCGGCCCGACGGAGTCGTTGATGACTTGCGGCGTAGCTTCGTGACTTTAGTTAGGGATACAGAACAGACCCAGGAGATTTGGACCCGTCTCGCCGACTTAGAAAGGCAGTACCCACTTTGCTCTACCAGTCCCGCGCCTCTCGGTGCCCCCTCCTCTCACGACTAACCCTGTTCATTCACCTGCGGCACGTACACGCCGAATGCCGAATACAACCTATGCCGACACGAACCAAGACCCGAGTCCGGACAGGGCTCGACGAGACTTCACTTGCGTTCCCGAGCTAATTCGCAAGTGGGGTCTACACTACGATGGGTACACCGATCCGCTCGCGACATCGAATTAGGGGCACTTCCGCGTGCCATGGCGAAATTGCTGACGAACCGAGCCGATAAATGATTCCAAGCTAGCCGCCTGCAAGGGGCAGATCGGACCACGTTCCGGCGGGAATTGCTAGAGTTTTTCCTTCCGCCGAGGTACCTCTAACGCTTAGATGACCAGATCCGTGGCCGCGTGCAGATGGAGGGGGACACCTTCAAGGATTACATGATCGACCTACGCGTTCTCATGCGACATGTGGGCTACACGGAGACACAAGAGCTGGACCAGCTCTACGAAATCGCCGCGCCGGAATATCAGATGTATATTCGACGCAACGAATTCAAGACCATCCGGGAACCAGTTGGCCATGGAATTCGAGGTGGTGAAACGGCGCAGCCTCGGGCGACACACTGCGACCTGCAGCTCGCAGGCTCCACCGTCATGCGCATCGCCGCCATCAAATCAAGGACGATCATATGCTCACGAAGCCGTAAGGGACAGAAGCTCGCAGAGAACAACCCTCAAACCCAGCCACCTGGCACCGCGCGCGTAAATCGAGTATCGGCTTCCGAACGCCGAGTCGACGTCCGAAACGCCTGTCGGACCTGTGGCGAGCCAGGACATTTCAGCAGTGACTGCCGGAATCTGCGCCAGTATTTCTGTTGGAATTGCGGACGACGCAATATCCGCACCGTCGATTGTTGCCGCCGTACCCGGCCGGGAAACGGGACAGGTCCCCACGACTGGCGGAGTCCGTCGGGGACCAATCCCGCCCCGAACACCCGATTACCACGTCACTTAGAGTAGAGAGGGGGAGGATCGCCGCCATCGTGGAGATAGGTGGACACCGGCGCCTTGCCACTATCGACACCGGGAGCTTCATTAGTCAGGAAGTCGCCGACATCGTCGGGCGACCACACCAGTTCCAGGAGACCCGCACGCAAATCAACCTTGCAGATGCATCCCGCGTAGAAGTTCGACAACTTCTCCGCGCGGAGATCACCCTGGCAAGGAAAACGGTGCAGATTCCACTTTTCATCATAGCCATGTTTGAACCCCTGCTCCAATGCGGGGCGGCCACGCTTATTCTGTCCAGGCGCAGGCCTGAGGAAACCCAAGTACGCGGAACTCCCGGAACCGAGCCTCGAACTTCTCCGACCGGTCCGGGGGAAAACGGTCGACACAGCCAGCCAACTATCGTTAACACGAAACAGCGAGACGCTAGAAGAGCGGAGCCAGTGAGGCCGGAGGAGCCTTACTTGGGTATCACCCACTACGAACCAGGACACGCATATGAAGCCCACACACACGGAGACGCTACGCCCGGAGAACACCCAGCACAGTCCAGAAGAAACCACAAAGCAAGAAATTTAGAATCACACGCGGGAGCCAACGCGAGCCCCGCTACCGGAAACTAGCACATCGAAGAACACGAACTCCCAGAGAAGCCCACAGCAAGCCACCAGGAGCACATCGAAGAAAACCAACTCCCAGTGAACCTCACAGCAAGCCACCAGGAGCACATCGAAGAAAACCAACTCCCAGGGAACCCCATAGCACGCCTCCAGGAGTCGGACACAGAGAGCGAAAACGACCCGCGAGTCCAAGAGTTCCTCCACGAGCGGTTGGCTCAGTTTGAGGTAATGACCGGGGCGGCCAACATCGCTGAGCATCGGATTACCATGCGAGACAATCGGTCTATAAAACAGCGCTACTTTCCGAAGAATCCCGTGATGCAGAAGATTATCGACGAGCAAGTGGATGCCCTTCTCGAACTGCATCGAGCACTCGCGCAGTTCACATAGTGCACCCTTAGTTTTGGTACGGAAGAAGACCGGGCAATGGAGAATGTGTGTCGACTACCGGCAGCTGAACGCGAAGTCTATCCTTGACGCGTATCCGCTGCCGCGCATCAACCACATCCTGTAGAGATTAAGGAACGCGAAATACATTTCGACGTTGGATCTGCGCAACGGATATTGGCAGATACCAATGGAGCAGAGCAGCAAAGCATGCACCGCGTTTATGGTCCCCGGACGTGGCCTATTTCAATGGCGAGTCATGCCATTCGGACTACACTCGGCACCGGCGACTTTCCAGCGGGCCCTCGACAGCGTGATCGGGCCGGATCTCGAACCTCACGCTGTTGCCTACCTCGATGACATCATCGTCATCGGGGCAAGCTTGGAAGAACAGATGGATAACCTAAGCAAAGTCTCAACCGCCTAAGGAAGGCGAACATGCGCATTAGCTAGGAAAAGTGCTCTTTCTTCAAGAGGAAGTTAGCATACCTTGGACACGTTATCAGCGATCGCGGTATCCATACCGATCCTGACAAAGTAGCAGCCGTACGAAACCTGAGCCCTCCGACGAGCCTGCGAGAACTCCGCCGATTCCTCGGCATGGCCTCGTGGTACCGGCGTTTCGTGCCAAACTTTGCAGCAGTAGTGGAACCCATGACCAACCTACTTCGCAAGAACCAGCAGTGGAAATGGGAATCCGAACAACAGAACGCATTCGAACTCCTGAAAAGCTTGCTAACCGACGCACCGGTGCTAGCTCAGCCAAGATGACACTCCAAACTGACGCCAGCTACTACGGACTCGGAGGCAAGAAATCGACGGCCAAGAACGCGTCATCGCTTACGTTAGCCGGAAACTCGACGCTGACGAGTTAAACTATTCCCCCACGAAGAAGGAGTGCTTGGCGATGGTCTGGGGAATCCGCAAACTTCGATGCTATCCCGAAGGCTATCGGTTTGACGTGATCACCGATCACCTGGCACTAAAGTGGCTCGATCAGATCGAAAATCGCACGGGGAGGACCGCCAGATGGGCCTTGGAGCTCCATCAATACCAATTCGACGTACTCTACCGCCGAGGGAAATATAACGTGGTCGCCGATGCTTTATCCCGGCAACCACTCTATCACCTGCTACGCCTGGAAGCCGAAGACCATCGTTGCAAATGGCTCCAGCGGAAGCTCACCGAAGTACGCAAGGATCCTAAAAGTTTCCGGACTATGTCATGGAGAACGGAGAACTGTACCGGCATCTCGGACACCGCCCGGATGACCAGGATTATACAGCGTTGCGGCCGAACATCGGGCAAAAATTCTCCAAGAATGCCACGATGCGCCCACGGCAGGTCATCTGGGCATTATGAAAACAATTCTGAGGATTTCACATACACTGACGAGCAAAACTGTAACACGAGTTCAATACCCTAACTTCCAAGGTCTGTATCTTCTGTTCTAACTTATGGATATTGAAAATTGTAGTCTCGTTTTGTTGGTGGGTTCATATACTATGTTCACCGAAAATTGGACGCCATTTGATAATATGAGAAAACGAGAAAGGAAGCTAACTTCGGCTCACCGAAGTTTGTATACCCTTGCAGAGTTTAAACAAAAAATTAAAAACGAAATTCTGAAATAATAATTTGTTGCCAAATCTCATATTTGATGGCAATGGTTTGAAACACGGCTAAGCTATGGTTTTTTTTATTTTCCTGATTGTTCCTATGGAAGCTATCGGATATAGTCAGCCGATTTTCATTAAATTAAAATCAAAATTCAGAAATACTAAAATATGGCTTAATATCAAATTTGGTGAAAATATGTTGAAAACTGATAAAGTTATGGTTTTTTCTTTTATTTTCCTGATTGTTCCTATGGAAGCTATAGGATATAGTCAGCCGATTTTTATGAAATTAAATTTGTCTGAGGAAACAAAACTTATTCGTTTTCAGTCCAGGAGCAACCATGGGACTGAAAACGATTAAGTTTTGTTTCGTCCGACTATATAACCTTCAAAACCAATAAAATTTCGCTCCTGGTAATGGACTAGAGATCCCAACATCCAGTCACCAAGTAATGTGCGACAAACCGTCAAGCACCGTGGTGGCTCAATTATGGTCTGGGGCTGCACATACAAAAATGGAGTTGGTCCCTTAGTATTATTCGATGGAATAATGCGAAAGGAGCAATATTTGACCATTTTAAAGGAGAATCTTCCAGAAGCGACCGGCAATATGGGTCTTTCTGGTGGAAAAATGCCTTTTTTCGCAGGACAATGACCCACAGCATACGTCCTATTTAGTCAAAAACTTTATTTAAAATCAAAAATTTCAGTCTATGAAGTGGCCACCGCAATCTCCAGATATAAATCCTATAGAAAATGTATTTAGTCTTGTCAAACGGCAGTTGGCCAAATATGCAGTTCCTCCAAATGGGATGATGGAGCTGTGGGAAAGAACAAAGGACGTATGGTATGCTATTCCCCCCGAATAGATCCAACGTTACACTTACAGTATGCCAAATCGCATAGAAGAACTTAAAAAATCATTGGGGCTCTGGACACATTATTAAAAAATTATTAATAAAAATATTTGTAAAAAAAAAGGCCGGGTGCAAAACTGTAACATTTGACTTTTTTTACATTTGGCTTCGGCATTTTTTTCTCATATTATCAAATGGCTTCCAATTTTCGGTGAACATAGTATATGAACCCACCAACAAAACCAGACTACAATTTTCAATATCCATAAGTTAGAACAGAAGATACAGACCTTTGAAGTTAGGGTATTGAACTCGTGTTACAGTTTTGCTCGTCAGTGTAGGTGGCCAGGAATGTTCCACGACGTCAAGCGATACATACATACATAAAATACAAGACAGTGCAGCGACAACAAGCCGGCAAGATGCTGACACGACAAGTCAGTGAGCCCTTTGGAATCCTCTGCGCTGACTTTGTGGGGCCGCTTCCGCGGTCTAAGGAGGGTCATACAAGTGGGTCGAGCTGGCTACAACTTCTACGTTAATCCGAGCATTCCGCGAGCGGATCATAGGAAGCTGGTGTGCGACAACGGCACACAATTTACGAGTAAGGCGTTCAAGGAATTCCTCAAAAAGACGGGAGTAGAGTTACAGTTCACCGCTCCGTACTGCCCCCGCGAGAATCCCACCGAGCGTGCCAATCGCACGGTGAAGACTATGATCTCCCAGTACGTGGAAGGGGAGCAGAATACATGGGAAAGCTTACTCCCTGAACTTTCACTGGCGATCAACGCCAGTGTGTTGGAGACAACGGGATGTAGCCCAGCATTTCTGGTACAAGCCCGAGAGCCACGACTACTGGCTTGGTACGACAGAGTGACCCGGAACCGGAATCCCACCACAGACTCCCAACGAAAGGGTTAGCCGACTGTGCAAACAGATTGTGCAAACAAACATGCGAGCCGAGAACAGGGCAGACAGTACAACCTGCGCCGCCGAGTCTGGAAGCCAGCCATGGGATCCCTTGTCCTGGTCCGACAACACTACATCTCCAAGGCCAACGAAGGATTTGCGGCCAAACTGGCACCCAAATTCGACGGGCCATACAAAGTGGTGGCATTTCCGTCGTCAAATGTGGTCTGGATACGGCGCCCAGGTCAACGGAAGAGCAGACTCGCGAACATTGCCGACTTGAAGGCATTCCATTAGATTCTGAACAACGACAATACTGACACCGAGGACGAAGACGTGACTGTCGAGGGTGGCGCAGAATTTCCCGGGCCCTCTACAACCAACGATTTTCCGATTAACACTAAAACATGACCAGAATTTCCCTCGATTCGCCTTCTTACTACCTTTCAATAACGTTCCGATTGGATTCCTTATAGAATCGTGATGGAATGGGATTTGCTCCCGAAGGAATCGTCAAGCAATTTTCATACAAGCCTACAGGAAATTTCCATATAACGTGGGTGGTTGATACAGGGAATTCGGAGTTCCTGAGGATTCCTCTGCAATTCCTCCCAGATTTCCTCCAGGAATTTGTAGTGGATTTCGAAGTAAATTTCCTTCGGATTCGTAGAAGAATTCTTCGAGGAATCTAAAAGGAATTTGCTAGGAGTCCTAGGGGATTTCATCGAGGAATCTTATATGGATTGCAAAGGAATTATCTAGGAGTCCTAGGGGATTTCTTCGAGGAATGTGATATGAATTTCAAAGGAATTATCTAGGAGTCCTAGGGGATTTCTTCGAGGAATCTCTAAGATATCCACCCCTACCATTCCATAGCACAAATAAAAATAAATGCAAATATAGTATTAAGTATTTTATTATTCTATTAAACATTCATATATTCAATTTATTTATTTGTTATTATTATTATTTTTAATACAGCTTATTGCATGCGCCAACAACTTTTCAGGCTGGCTGCTTGGGTCTAAGCTGGAAATACTATCTGTAAATGAAATAAATAAAAATCAGTCATTATTATCGGTTATTTTTATTTAAATTTGTATTAAAATACATACCAATTAGGACTCCATAAAAACTGGAGAAAGCCTTCAGCTTCTTCTTCCCATTCACTCCGTCTATGTTGTAAATCAGAAGCTGCTCCTCTGTAACTACGTTTTTTAATAATTTCTAATATGTTTTACAGAAAATTATGCCGCGAATGCACTTTTAAAGGCCATATGCGCGGAATCCAATTGTGCAAATTAATTTATTCAATAAAAAACTATCAATGTACTCACCTTTTTATATATTTAATTATATTTTATGTAATTAATGTAAAAATGCGAATATTTTAGAAATTGACACACCACACAGCACAGCACTTGAACTTCAAATGCGAAGGGAAAGGGAAAGGCAAGACGAAACCGAAAACAGGCGACCGAAAATTCCTTTTAATTAAAACTACATAAGGCAAATAATCCAAAACTAACCTTTTGGATATGCCCTAAGCAAATTATAAACGTATGCCAATATACCATACGATTTAATAAGTACAAATTAATTAAATCTTCAATATTTATAAATATTCCAACTTATTTTAAAAAGAGTATTCTGACGTCCCTGCTACTTAATTTGTTTCTGCCACAGTTTTTTCCCCATCCCTTCTTTCTATCGTTTCATTGCCTACTTTGGAAATGAACTGCGGCAATGGTCTCAGTTCCTAACACTGTAACATTCACAGTAACCGCACACTATTTCTTATACGTTATTTCTGTTAACATAAGCACTTTTGTACCTATAAATGTTGTTAAGTTTCATTAATAAAGTCAGTAAGAGTTCTACCTCAACGAAGAGCGTTTATTCATGCATGCATCGGAGGCTGTCGCTGTGTCTTCAGACCCTCACCCAACCTAACTGTCCACCTAGTTCCAAGTGCTAGTTGCGACAACAAAAGGCAATAGTTTATGCACTATCTGCCAGGCATCTAAGCCTTCTTACACAAACATTTTGGTGACCCCTAGGAACACGTTAACCGTGGACGTCAACCACAGGAAAAATTCCGTAACTCTTGGGAATCTTGGGAAAGATCCGTAACTCTTGGGAACCTCCCGCAAGAAACAATTCGCCACTCTTGGGAATTTTCCAGAATTTCACTCTTACCATAGAACATTGGTGAGACCAACAGGGAAAGTTCCGTAACTCTTGGGAACCTCCCGCACTGTCATTACACTGTAAAGAGTCTACAATCCTTTTCTATTTGGAAATCCCCCAAGTCTATTGACCAGTTGTTAATTCCTTCGACCACACACGGTTGCGAATAGGAGCGTATCCAGCTGTAAAAGCGAATAAAACACTCTCACCGGTCAGGAATCTAAACAATTGTCAATATGTCTAACAAGGAGGAGCAAGCAGTCACAGAGGCGTTAGATTTGCAGGATGAGATCAGTCAAGAGATCTCGAGGCTTATCCGCAACTATAAGAAAGATTCAGCGGATAGGAAACAAAATCCAACATACTATCAAACAAAGTTGTCCGCAATCGATGACGCATGGAATCGATTTGCGGAGAACGACAAAAAATATTCCCGCAAAGATAAAACCGCGGAGTATTTAAAGTTTTACGTCGACTGTCGTGAGTCATACGACAAGTACAGAAAAATTATAGTCGATTCGATGGGTCAAAGCTCGAGCAATGCCCAAAAAAAGGGCAACTGCGAGCAATGGCCTGGAAACTGCAGACGTTGCAAGCTTAGCGCAACCTGCACGTAAGCTCATATTAGCATGTCGGCGGCAAAGGGCGATCGCCGACTCCATCAAACGAGCTCTGAAAGAATATTCAGAAACCAGCAGGGCCATAACAAGGAGTTAAATAAACTTATTATGGTTCCAATATCAAGAGATCCATTTTTTGGTTCATGATGACCCGGTCAGGGAAGGGTACGATATGCAGTCATTCCTCAGACTAGAAGCGGACGTACAGAGAGTCCTAGGGGCACAAACAAACACATCAAACAATGAAGATGTGCATTTGCCCAGAGTCAGCATCCCCAAGTTCGATGGGGATCTACTCAAATGGACGCAGTTCTTTGATTTATTTAAATGCATGGTACGTGATAGCAATATGCCCACAGTCAGGAAAATGTGGTACCTCAAAACCACTGTGACTGGAGAGGCAGAGAGACTAATAAGACACATCGATCTTAAAACAGAGAATTAAATGAGTGCGTGGGAAATATTGGTTGATGCATACAACAATCCCCGCCATGTATCAGACACGATTCTAAATCGATCTTAAAACAGAGAATAACTTGAGCGCGTGGGAAATATTGGTTGATGCATACAACAATCCCCGCCATGTAGCAGACACGATTCTAAATCGCCTCCTGCAACAGCATCCTAAGTCACTAAAGGAATTATATATCACAACAATAGAGTCTCTAGCATCGTTAATGGGACTAGGCATCGATATATCCAGCTGGGATGTAATCATTATTGCCATTATCAAGCAAAAATTGGATTTTGCAAATAGAGCAATATACGAACAGTCGTTAGACGGGACTAATCCAAATTCCTCGAGAAGACATCGTCCCTAACGTCAAGTTAGATGAAACACTCCAACATTATAGTGTTAAGACGTTGGGTCTGCTGTGGATGCCACAAAAGGATCAGCTGTGTGGGCGATCGCAAAAAAGCGAAGCCTCAACCATCACGCAAAGGGTGGTATTGGCTCCGGTGGTCGTCAAGGCGAAGATGTTCATGCAAACACTTTGGGAGTTAAAGATGGGCTGGGACGAGAAGCTCCCGCAACACCTTCAGCTAGACTGGAAAAATAACAGCGCTGATTTGCAAGCACGAAATACTATGCAAAGTCCTACGCAGAAAAGGAAGACATAATTTCCGATCCTCCCAACGTTACTGGCGATGCTACTGATTCTTCGGTTAGCAATGGGACAGTCACTAAGCGTAACTCCGTTTGCAAGCCAGCCAGGAATATTCTACGAACAGCTCGGCACCTCCAGAATGCAATCTAAGAATGGAAGATAATTGTATATTACGACCTAAAGCCATATTGGAGCGATATGGGAATTTTGGCTAACGGGATAGCGAAACTGAAACACAAATGTTCAGAACTCCGAAACAGCAATGCTTATAAATCAGTATATGAGCATTTTCAACATGTATATGGCGAGCTGCAATCAGGAAATGAGTTGATGCATCATTCCCGGCAACGAAGATCACCACTTGATATAGTCGGAAACGTAGCGAATTCACTATTTGGCGTTCTGGACTCAAGGTATGCCGACGACATGTCCAAGATGATCAAGCCACCAATGACCGGATCAAAACGCTAGAAAGCCAGATAGGGACAATCAATCTGGAAAGAGGAAAATACCAAGGCGACCACCTACAGCAAGCGTTTATGAGTCTGAAAGCTCAGCTAACGCTGGTGGCAACTGGATTGCAGCGGATGCAGAGTGAGATAACTAATTTGCTCACTGACGTTCGCCATCGAACAATAAGCCCACTGCTAGTATCTCCCAAGCAACTAAGGGAGCAACTGGATCAGATTCGGGAACATATCCCACCGAATCAACTGCTTCCAGTAGCGTCGGTTAATGTCATCCAACTCTAAAAAATTATGCATGCCGAAGGCACTACAACGAGCAGCCACGTCATCTTCAAGATATTGCTACCACTGGTTTCTGTAACACAACAGGAAGTGTTCAGTATTATGGCGATCCCAACATGGCAGGCTGGAAGCTGGCAGCAATTCAGGCCAAAAACCGAAATCATAGCCGTCAATGCCCATAGAGATCAGTTCATGGGATTGACCAAGGATGAATTCAAGCACATCTGTTTTAACCATCAAGCCACATTCAGCTTGGAAAATCGGTGTGAATTTCAGCTATTTAATAACAAGACGGAAACTATATGTGAAGTCTCTCAGTAGAGGGCCGAGCTGTTGTGGTCGGCAACGCATCAACGAAACAGGTGGATGTTTGCCACGTGCAGGCTCGTTGAACTTCAAACGGTGTGCAAGGGAACATCGTTCACAGCGCAACTTAACGAAACGGGTTTATTATCAATGGCCCCAGGCTGCACTACACGCAATTCAGAAATTAGTGTAAGCACATTCAGCACCATAGTCAGCGAAACAAAGGCTACATGTAGATCTTCATCGTGTAAAGCCAGTTTATCTGCCAGGTCCCGACGAAATATCGGGCTGCGTGCTTAGGTATTGTGCCGATGCCCTGTGCTCGCCCCTTCTGAAATTGTTTACCTTATCCTTAGAAACATCGCACTTTCCCCTTATTTGGAAGGAATCATTCATTATTCCTCTCCACAAAAAAGGAAACAAATCGGAGGCCAATAACTATAGAGGAATCTCTAAGCTTTCGGCCATCCCTAAACTTTTTGAAAACATTATTACTCCACATTTGCAGCACCTTTGTAGATCAGTAATTTCTCCATGTTAGCATGGATTTGTTAAGCGAAGATCAACAACTACTAACCTTCTGGAGCTCACTTCCTTCATTATATGGGGTTTCCATCAAAACCTTCAAACAGACGTTATTTATACTGACTTCAGCAAAGCATTTGACTCCGTTAATCATTCCCTTCTCCTCAGGAAACTCGACTTAATGGGTTTTCCAATTGATCTTCTTAGGTGGATCTCTAGTTATCTGACTGGCAGGACGCAAAAAGTCCTCTTTAAAAATATTTTTTCTAATGTTCTCCGGGTTACCTCTGGTGTCCCGCAAGGGAGCCATTTGGGTCCCTTATTGTTTACATTATTTATTAATGATCTGCCCGAAGTTTTGACAAACTCTAGAGTACTCATGTACGCTGATGATGTCAAGCTTTGTGTGCAATACAAGGACGTCGCTTACCAGTCTGATTTACAAACAGATCTTGTTAGCTTCCAAACCTGGTGCCGCATAAACCTACTAAACTTGAATGGCTCTAAATGCAAGCTAATGACATTCTCTCGTGTCGTTTCCAAGCTTGCAACTTGCACGCTTAACTGCTGCTCTTTGGAAAGAATTAACTTAGTTGATGACACCCAGCCTGGATCCCAAACTGGACTTTATCGATCATATTTCGTGCATGGTGAATAAAGCCAGAAGTATTCTGGGATTTATTAAACGGTGGTCGAAAGAATTCGATGACCCTTATGTAACTAAAACTTTATATATTTCATTAGTTCGTCCTATCTTAGAATATGGATCGTGCGTTTGGAGCCCCCAGTATGGGGTCCACAGTAAACGCATTGAATCGGTTCAAAAGAACTTTTTGCTTTTTGCTTTACGCGTTTTAAACTGGGATGCTGAACAGAGATTACCTCATATTATAGTAGATTTCTTCTAATTAACTTACCCTCCTTAGCCAATCGTAGAACTATGCTAGGCATTACTTTTATATATAACCTTATTCACGGCGACGTGGAAAGCACTGACTTATTAGGTCAGCTCAATTTCCACGTCCCGAGCAGAAATACTAGATCGTATATACCCTTAGTTTTGCGCCATTGTAGAACCTCCTTTGAACTGCATGAACCCTTTAGAGTACTGTGTGCAAGTTATAATGACTTGTATTCATTAATTTCACATGTTGATAGTCTTCCCAAACTAAACACTTTAATCCTAACCCACTTAGCTCGCTTGCAAGCAAACACTCAGGCAGCACGCCGGTAGTTAATTTTCCTCGTTTTCTTTTCTATATTTTCCATCGCGTCTACTAATATCTAACCCACCTGCACGTGCCTGGTTTCGTAAGGGCCACTTGAGTGTACTGACCGTAGTGCATCAACGTCCATATATGTTCGTTTTGGCAATATCACAAGGATTGACCTTAAGAACCCACCTGAGCCACTTCAAGGAACGGCGGCCAAGGAAGTCAACTTGGAGGAACTGGGCAATTTGCAACACCAGTTAGCCAAATTAAAGGAGACCACTTCAAAAGATTAGACCAACACGACTCAGCATCATCAAGTAGTCGCTTATATGGCCCTAGCGATGTCAATAACTATTGGGCATTGCATGGGCTTTCAGACGAACGGTCTTCAAATGGACACCAACACGCCGGGCTCCCGAACTCACTCGGTTTAAAATTTACTATCTTATATGGGTCAGAACATGCCATTTCAGTTATAATTGTTGATCCACTTTTTGACAACAGTGGTGCTTCTTGGCATATTGAAGAACGGCTCATAGATTAGCTATCTCGATAGAGCGGAAACACAAATAATAAGAGTGGACTCGCAGCAAAGGTAAGAGGGCTATTACATTTACAGCCCTTATGAAAAACGTCTTAAAACCACTTCCAACCAGGGTTTGAAAAGCTACGCTGCTCCCGTAGTATTTTGTTTCTATTTTTAGGGCTGTCTGACGATAAGTTCGAATAAATATAATCAACACTTTGTTGGTTATTCTGTAGAACATTTTTAAGCTGGGTAAAGATACAAGAGTCATTAAGTTCTAAGATTCACATTTATAAAAAAAAACACACACAGAAAAAACAAGTCGGAAACTTCATCACTGAGGCCGATCAGTCTCTTGACGTTCGTCTTCGTATTTCTCCAGTCGCTAGAAAAATTAAAAAAATTACTTTCACAAAATACCCACAAAGCATTTAAGTCCTAAAGCAAAAATGTTTCACAGTACGGTGTAAAGGACCTTTCCTCCCCAAATATCATTCAGTCAAAGCTAGAGAACCCCAAGGTAGCGTGCTGGGACCGAACCTCTATACAGGGGTAATCAAAAATATTTACACAACGACCTATTTGAACATCTCAACTTTCTGTAGATTTTTCTTGTTGTTGTTGGCCTATTTAATTTCCCATTATTTTTCGGCTTACTTCTGCATAAATCAAACTACGCAATAAAAAAATGTACGAGAAATTACAAGGAGTTAAGATCTAAAAATATTTGTGGATTTCTGTAAATAGTACTTTTGAATACCAGGTATGTTCTAGTCTCCACTCGGAAGTGAATTTGATAACATTTTCGGACTCCCCTTTAACATAAGGGAATTTTCCTTGTTAAATCTGTGAGGATTTTTTGGAAATAAAAGTTTTCACAGGTTTTGGGAATTTCGAATACGTGTAGGTTTTGCGGAAGTGAAAACTGAAACAAGCCGGAACCTCTTTATAATTTAAACATTACTAAAAAAGCTACACAGCACTTATAAGCTCTTCGGAACACTCATCTGTTAGTAATTTTAAAATAATCCAAGACCAAGAAAAAAAAAGATATTGAAATCTATTAATGGTGCCCAGTGATCTATTAATGGTGACCAGTGGTACATAAGAAAATAATGTCCAAAAAGATTTATAAAAAATCCTACGAAGATCGATACGGTGAAAGCAAAGTTTCATGCCCATCCAGTAATAGTTAGTTGCTCTCACACCTACGCTTAGAACTCCTATCGGGCTTAACTTAAAATATAGGGTAAGGTACCATCAAAAATTAGTGACAGTTACTAAGTGATCTGGTGGTTTGGATAGCGCCAATGAAACGATTGTACATACAGCTGCTAATTCTATGTTGAAAATATCTTTTTGTAGTTTTCTTTTTGTAAATGATTGATTTGATATGACCGCGAGAACATTGTAGGTATATGTCGCTGCTTACAAACACTTTAAATTATTGTTGTTCGTACTTATCGATTACGAAGATTCGAAAAATAAAAATTGTATCCAAAATCAATAGTGTTTATCAATATCGAGCAATATAGTTCTTATAATTGGCATAGAAAGGACACACTCCAGTATACAAACTTAATGTATAAAAAAATGTACATTTGACACGGCCTTGAATAAAGCTAACATCGAGTATACGATGCCTTTCATGCCTTCCGAGAAGGTAAATATGTAAGCGTTTCAAAATAGAAACTAACGATTAATAGTAAGATTATTAGGAAGAAGCACAGAAGTATTCTAAAATATATACATATGTATATACAATAGTGGACAAAAGTATTTTGTCAAAGCTCATAACAATATTTCAGCGTGTATTTCTTTTTACTCAAAAATGTTGTAGTTTCCATTTAGAGATACTATATATGGCTTTAATCAGGCAAAGTATAACCCTGATACGTCAACTAGTTTCTTTCTTATAGCACATTATGTGAGAAATTATGCATTTTTAGGTGGACAAAAGTATTTTGACAAAACATAATTTGTTCGAAAATTAATATGAATTGCCAAATCTTTTAAGAATACAAAATAATGTACAACAATTAAACTCTCCTCTCTCACTTGTGACCATTTGCAAACGTGGAGGAACACATTTGACCAAGTTCTGAAGCATTTTAGTTGAAATATCCTACTGAAGTCCTTCGACTTCGCCAATTGTATCCTAACGCTTTTTTGTTAACTTTGGACTCCTTTTGGGTTTTAAGTAATCCCACACATTCCCTAGAATATTAAGATTGGCACTTGCGGAGGCTAATCTAATACTTAAACGTCCAAATCCCTTCAACAACTTTGAATATATTTGTACTTTATGAAGTAAAACATTATCCTGCGGCAGGATAAAGTGTTGCCCACCAAGTTTGTCGGCGGCATGCTATCCTTAATAAATCACCCATATAGCGAGAAGAAAAAAGTTATTTTGACTTCGATGCGTTTACCATGGAAAACATATTGAAGACTTTAAACGCAAACGCATAATTTAAGATTGGACGATCAAATAAAATATATATATGAAAGTAAGTCATTGAATTCACCTTTCAATATTAAATATTTACCATGCACAAAATAAGATCGATGATGTTCAGTTTGGGATTCAACGGGAGGCCCAAATCATCAACTAAATTAATTTTTTCTAAAAGAGCAGCAATTAAGCTTGTCATTAGCTTACATTTAGAGCAGCTTAAGTTGAATAAGTATACGTTGCCCTATGTTTGCAAATTATAAAGATCTGATTTTAAATCCCATGGACCGTAATTATTATAATTTTTAAAATAAAAATTATAAAATAAAAATTTTTCTTTTAATTTTATGACAGAAATTAAAATATAACTCTTACTTTTACTTTTTATATTAATAATTAGAAATAAAAATTTTTTTTCAATTTTTATAAAATAAATTTTAAAAAAAATTATAATTCAAATTTTTATTATAAAAATTGAAAATAAAAATTGAATGCGAATAACTTCTGAACCGAGTTGACTATTAAAAACGGTTAACATATTTGTGATCTGTGATGTAGTACCTTTCAAATGATGTATCGAATGTCCTTAAAGAAGAACAAAGCAAAATAACAAGCGATTCGTCTTCAAAAACAGTACTGAATGCTTGCGTTTCGTCTTCATCTTCGTTTCCGCGCCTACTATGTTTACGGGCGAGCGAATTCATATGATTTGTTCTGCACTGTTTTTCGTCTTCAGCTTCATCTTCATATTCATCTACGTCTCAGCGCGCACTATGTTTGCAGCCTAACAGTGACTAAACTGATTACCCCTATCTGTCTCTTGTTTTTGGAAATTCTTCCAATTCTCACATTTTTTGTTAGTTTTTTCTGCTCCGCGCTTAATCTACAAGAAATATAATTATGTCTGAAGACGGGAACCAGTTAGCGCCGTCGAAAGATGGAGGCCCAAAGAGGGATCCGAGCCCAAGAGACACAGGGGCCGGACACTCAGGGAATTTACGATCATAGCAACTGGCGACCGGCTTAGTAAATTCAAAAGTCAAATTTTTGAAACATCCACGTCCCATCCCCCTTTTTTTACCCTAAAGATCAAGCCCAGTCGTTATGGGAAAAGGTTGAAAGGGAGTATGAAGTAGTTTCGAGACCAGCTCTTCAGAACAAACATGATCACTGCTACGCTGTTTACGAAAGGTGCACTTCCAAGTTGACTGAAGAAATTGAACGTCTGTCCAACTCCAATTCACAAACATTATGAAATCCCCCAGTTGACATGTCCCCCAAGGGTTGCCGTCTTCCACCATGACGGAGGTTATCTACGCTGGCCGACCTTTCGTGACTTATTTTCGGCTATTAACGTGAATACCTCCCGGGTAACTCCAGTAGAAAAATTATTCCACTTAAACGCCAAAACAAGCGGTGAGGCTCACGCCATTGGGGCCAAGTCTCCGCTCACCAATGTTAGGTTCCAATCCGCATGATCGGCACTTCAAGATCGTTTTGAAAACAAGCGACTTTTAGTAAACAACCAACTTAAAATTCTGTTCAGTCTTCCAACAATAACAAGTGAGTCAGACACAGCTTTGAAGGGTCTGCAAAGCAGCACTGTTCAAGAATGTTTGATAGAGTTTGAACATTCACAGGTCTCTACGGAGTGCCTGTTAATTTTCATGTACTCGTCCAAGTGGCCTAAGGTTACCCTCTCATTATGGGAGCAATCTTTAAGCAAGAAATCAGAAATTCCAGCCTGGGAAGATATCGCACTTTAGAGTCGATTGAAGATGTTCCACCAACAGTCGATGGAACACAGGAGTGTTCCGCCTAAAAGGGTAAATTCCTTTGACTCAAGTCGGACCACGGGCACGCTCCTGTGACCTCTGCACCAAAGAGCCACATCCAGTTCGGCTTTGCCCTCGATTCCTCCAGATGACTTAGCCACAAAGAGCATCTTACATCAAGCAGAAGCGATTGTGCTTTAATTGCTTTGCCAAAGGGCATAACCTCCGGAAGTACCCAAGCAGACATAACTGTTTCACATCAAAACTGAATTTCAAAGTGGTCAAACGTTTACTAGAGAGGTCCGATTTAAATAATTTAAAATGGATTTTAATGTTGTAGGTATTTACTTTAATAACTGTTTTTGTGAAAATAATTTGAGTGATTTTCTATATTTTGTGTATTTTTAAACGACTATGCCTTTTTTGTGTACTATGTGAACGGAATTTTTCAGGTTTAAATAGACTTTTATATATGTTATATATATATATTCACCCTTTAAGAGTGATATCAGTGTATTCCTTAATGTTTTAAGGTAATAAAAATATAGAATGTAGCTGCATATATTTGCCAATTTGTCTGTATTCATTAATACACTCATGCTGTCTTATTGTTTTCTGGTTCGAATTTTCGATGCAATTCACACTGCGCAGTGGTTGCGCTTGTATGGAGCAAGAGGACATAAATACTTCTCGTTGAGATATTGGAGTGAAATTTTCCCCAAAAATCTAAAAAAATGTTTAAAACATATTCTCAAAAAATTGGCTCCATTGGACGACTATATCCTATAGATCCCATATTACCGTAGTAAGGCTTAAGGTGCATCTGACATAATTTCACATTATATGTACGCCGATGATGGAGTTGCGAGCAGCCCTGAGTTCAGCTGGATTTCCTCTTCGAAAGTGGACATCAAATGAGCGAGAGCACCTGGAAGCACTTCCTTCAGATCACTTACTCTCGGGTGATTTCCTCGACATTGATGAAGTTCGCACCACTAAAACGCTGGGGGTACGGTGGAACGCCACGGCGGATGAGTTCTATTTTGTTCCAATTGAGTTGACTATAAATGCGAGTTATTCCAAACGCGACGTCCTATCGCAAATCGCAAGACTGTTTAGTCCTGCTGGATGGCTGTCTCCATTTGTCGTTCAGGCCAAAATCCTAATGCAGGACATTTGGTTAGCCAGTATTGGCTGGGATGAGTTTCTTCCCGGAGAACTATTACAATGCTGGCATGACTTTCTTTCTAAGGTCAAAACCCTCTCGCTCCCGCCTCTAGAGCTGTGTGGTGCGGTCCTTCTTGCAGACTTGTAGACTGCAATTCTTCCTTATATTCCGTTCGGCTGTATAGAGTCCTTTCTGTGGACTGATTCCACTATTGTATTGGCTTGGTTGAACAAGCCACCATGCCAATGGACTAGATTCGTGCCAAATCGAGTGACTAGAATCACTTCAAATTGTGACGAAGTCTCATTCAACTGTATATAGTAGTCATAAGTTGTATATAGTATATATAAGTTTGTAAATATTAGCTGTAGGTTTGATAGGCATAGGGTAGGTAGGCGTTAGGGTTAAGGAAGCTCAGCACACACTGGCCACACACCGGCCGCGTGACGTCACCAGCAACATCGTCGTTACGTCATTGGCAACACGGGACGAGGAATCAGGATGGGCCAGCAGAGCCGCATCCCGAGGAGAGAAACGCTGGACCGGCCAATCAGCGGCCAGCAGAGGGGCCCGCCGAGCCACGTTCGCGGCAGAGGGCCGATAGCGCCGGTAGCGGCAGAGGGCCGATAGCGCCGGCAGCGGCAGAGCCCAGGAATGCGAAACGGAATTCGCAGCAGCCACCTGCGAGCTGCAGGCAGAGCGGGAAGGAAGATCGCAGATATGCAAGAATGCATGGAATGCGGAACGGCGCGTGCCTTAAAGCGCGGCAGCGGTCAAGATCAGATTGAAATCTGATATTCAATTCATTCGCGGTGGACCCACCAAAGGCATAAGTTGAGTTTTTCTCCAAGTGACAAGTGACCAAAATAATTAACGACGACCCCTAGCAAACGATCGATAAGGACAAAAGAGCGACAAAGGACAACGAGGAACCCCGATATACAAGGACATTCGACGCTTTGGATTCTACGCAACAATCACCGGTTACGGTGGCGCAGCGGCCTAACAGTACTAATCTTTGGTGTGTGTGTGTGTGCTAGGGAGCAACAGGAGAGGGAACAAATACATAGAAATAACTTAGACAAAAACACGGCAGAAACATTGAAGAATAAAACACATAAGCTAGGCATACGAAATGGCACCGGTTTTATTATTTCCCTACTTTCCCTCCTCCCCATCTCGACCGCCGTTGGGTCTCCAAGACGGCGAGCTAGGCAGGACGGGACCAGGAGCGCCACGCTGCTGAGATTAATTCCGGGCGTTGGCGAGGCGACGGCCACTGGGATCTTCCCAAGCCATAGCCTAATCTCAGGGAGCCGCCGCAGGGATTAGCCCGGGCGCATCCGCGGGCTACCGCGAGTCACGGGGCATAGTTGGGGAGGCAGCCCGTCGGTGGTCACACCGGGCGGAGCCGCCAGGCCGCGGCGCTTGGGTAAACCAAGCCGTGGTTTCTAGGTCAGGGTTGCGGGCGTGGGAGCAGGCGGCTGAGCCTCGTTTTCCCAGTCTCTAGTGGAGGGTAATTCCAAGGCTGGGCAATTCCAAGGCCGGTAGCATTTTTCCCGCCCCGGCATGGGCAGCAAGAACCTGCAATTTTGTGGACGTTGGCAAAAACCCACCCCTAAAAAAAATCTCAAAGAAAACGGCGCCTCCATGTTCTGACGTTACCATTAAATAAATATTTTCTGGATGAGACTCTGGGCCGCTAAGGTTCATCTCGGCCGTAGTGCATCCTTACAGAATGGCGCCCGAACACACCCACCGGCCGAACAGAGATTTTTAGCGGGGGTATACATACATATATGTATGTACATACAACGGTCAGAAATTGCCAGAAACTTCGACAGAAACGATGCACGTGCAGCCGCCATAACGGCACCTTGTTTTTCTCAAAAGTTAGCGAAGGAAAAGGGGAAGAGGAAAGGGCGATAGAAAAACACATTCGAAGCAAGGATACAATCAAATAGGAAAAAAACATCGAAGGAATAATAATAATTTAAATAAAATGAGGTGGGAAGAATTATATACAACGAGGACATCAGGGAAAAACAAGGATCAAGGGAAACATTAATTAATAAACGGATAAGCGGAGATTTAAATTAAATAAATTCGGCTACGAATTAAATAATATAAATAAACAATATGACAAAGTTAAATAAATCGAACGGAAAAATAAATAATAAATAAGTCCGGCTACGGAACTAAAAAAAAAGAATAAATAATATAACGAGGATAAAATAAATAAAAGTGAATAAAGAATCAAAGAAATAACCAAATCGAATATTAAATTAATTAAAATAAAACCCGCGAAATAATCGAATCAACGAATAGATAACATCGAATAGAACCACACGAATTGAGTTAATCGAATCAACGAATAGATTTAATCGAATCGAATAAAACCAATCGATCGGGCCATATAACAGAAAATACCAAAAACAAACGATAAATACCAACATAGTCGATAGACAAAAGGAGAATTAAATAACTACCAATAAGGAGACCGAGAATAATAAATAAATAAAATAATAATAAAATAAATAAAACTAAGCCAAGAAAATTAAAGATTAAATAAAATAAGGAATAAACTCGGAGATAATTAAAATAAAATACAGCCAACCAAGGCAGCCACAAGGAACAAGTCAAGGAAAATAATACACATCAAGAACGTAGGAAAATAATAACATCATGGGTGTTACATGGATCAGCTACCGGAAGAAGCTGGAGTTGGAGACCATTCTTCTCGAGTTCGGATTGGAACGCGGAGGCACCGTAGAGGAACAGCGATCGCGGCTGATCAACTTTGCGCGGCAACCGGATCACGACGAAGCAGTAAGGATTCGCCTCGAGGAACTGGGGAGGAATTTCGGGAATGCCCCCACCGGGGACGCGAAGCTGCTTTCGCCGGACTCTGAAGCCAATTCTCCGGGATCTGCAGCGCCGACGGCACCACTTACTTTTTTGCTGCCACGGAGCACTTCTCCAGCCGCAGGACGACGCCTGCCAACAATGACCGAGGACCCACCGCGAACAATGAATTATCAGGGATACCCGGGAGCCGCTCTACTGGATCGAATGATGAAATGGGGACTCTCATTCAACGGAACCACGGATCCACTTAGTTGCATCGAACACATCGAGGAACGGGCCGATACCTGCCGGATCGACCGGAAGTATCTAGCCACGGCGTTGGTAGTGCTTCTAACTGGCTGCGCCGAGAGCTGGTATACACCAGTGGACTACGAGATGCCACTTGGGCAGAAGTCCGCAAGGAGTTTTTGGATTTCTTCTTGCCGCCGCGTTATTACCAGCGGCTGGACGACGAAATTAGGGCACACTTTCAGAGGCCCAACGAACCCTTCAAGAAGTACTTGGTGGACCTGCGCCTACAAATGCGCCGGGCAGGATTCACACCAGAGCGTGAACTCGAACGAGTCTACGACAACATGCTGCCGGAGTACCAACTTTTCACCAGGAATTAACGCACTTAGTGGTCGACTACGAGGTGACCCGCAGTCCAGACGGGCAGGCAAGGTATCAACGAGACGCTCTCTCGGGTACCGCCCGCTGCCAGCATGGATGGGGATCGCACGGCCCGTCAGCCGATGGCATCACCCATGCCAAGCAACCCCAGTAGGAACGCGAGCCACGGCATCATCATCAGGATAATCACCGGTGAACGTACGGGAGGCATGCAGGAACTGCGGCCAGCTCGAACATTTCGCGACGGAGTGCCGAAACCCCAGGATAACCTTCTGTTGGGACTGTGGACGACGGGAGATAAGGACAATAGAATGTTGTCGACGACAGGCTTCGGGAAACGACAATGGGCCTCGCGTGACCGCAAATCGCCCGAGGAACTTAGGCAACCCAAACAATTAGCGGAAACGATACTCAAGCAACGCCGGGGGCGCATCCGAGCCGCCATCACCATGGAGGGACGAGGATTCGTGGCCACCCTGGACACAGGAGCTACTCACAGCTTCATCAGCGAGGACTTAGCAAATCACGCGGGAGATACGGGCGCAGGTCAAGCTCGCCGACGGGCCCTGTCGGCAGCTGACAAAGGCCTTAGCAGCGGTTATCCACTGCGGCAATCGTAGTACGCCGACCATCTTACTAGTAATGACGGACGCGCTGGACGATGTGTTGCTAGGGAGGAATTTCTTGTACGGGATCGGAGCCACCATTCAGTGTGGGGGACAGGGCCTAAACTTGGTGCCGGACGAGTACACCAAGCCGCCGTGGACACAAACACAGACGACAACAGGAGTAGCAGGATGCCGCCGTGGGCACGGACACGGACGACAACAGAAGGAGCAGCATGAGATGCCGCCGTGGGCACGGACACGGACGATGTCCACTAGGACGAGAGACACAGCAGAGCCACGCTCTGAGCAACGGGAGTTCAGGAACAGCAACGGGAACCACGCTCCACACACGAGGAACAGCGACGGGAGTCACACTCCGGACTGCAAGGATCATCTGGCACGGTTACCCAGGAGGGGCCGGCCGCCACTCAGCAAAGACAACGACAAGCACTAGGCCGATCCAACCACGAGAACAGACCCCGAGCACGCCCGCGGCAACGGCTCGGGATGCGGAAGTACACACGACGACCAGCTGGAAACACGTTTTACCCGTAGCTGATGCCAACGTCGCGCAGCGAAACCCTTTTCGCACCTCCAAGAAACGTGTCCGTTTTCAGGACCACGTCGAGGAAACGCCGGAACCAAACGCGTTTCTATGCGGTACCGTCAACTTAGTGAACCATGCCCCAGAGGAGGAGCTGGACTCAGTCGAGCCGAAACATCCAGTGTTGGAATACCCAGAACCCTGGGTGGAAGGATTTCTCCAGCAGGAATTGGAGCAGTTCAACACCCTATCCGGAGTCTCACACATCGCGGAGCACCGGATCATCATGCGCAACGACCGACCGATAAAACAGCGGTATTTTCCCCGGAATCCGGCCATGAGGGCCGTGATAGATAAGCAGATCGACGAACTCCTCAGGGATGGACGCATCGAGCCATCAAAGAGTCCGCACAGTGCACCCATTGTGATCGCGGCCAAGAAGAACGGAGACGCTAGGATGTGCATGGCAGCGAATATGGCATTGGAGCCGTACTAACGCAGTCCATCGATGGACAGGAGCGAGTGGTGGCCTACGCCAGTCGCCGTCTGAACAGCGCAGAGAGGAACTATTCGGTGACCGAGAAGGAATGTCTCGCCATCGTATGAGCCATCAGGAAGATGTGCTGCTACATCGAGGGATACCGTTTTGACGTCATTAAAGATCACCAGGCCTTAAAGTGGCTGAACTCCATCGACAACCCGACCGGCCGAATCGCCCGCTGGGCACTCGAACTGCAGCAGTATCAATACGATGTTCACTACCGGAGAGGTAGCGGACAGCTTTATCGCCGCATCGGGCTACGGCCACAGGAGGAGGAGTACACACCATGGAAGCTGTGTGTAGGAACGGATTATCGGCATCGGGTTCTACAGGAGAATCACGACACGCCTACCGCCGGACACTTGGGAATTCGGAAAACTAGGAATCGAGTTCCCCAACGCTACTACTGGCCGGGACTTTTCCGCGATGTCGCCCGCTACGTACGCCACTGCCTGAGCTGTCAACGGTTCAAAATCAGCCAAGAAAAGCCGGCGGGAATGATGTTCACCCGGCAAGTGGAGGGGCCATTCCACGTTCTGTGCGCGGATTTCGTCGGACCTTTGCCTCGCTCGAAGCAGGGGAACACGATGCTCCTGGTCTTCTTGGACTACTTCAGTAAATGGGTGGAGTTGATAGCATTACGCAAGGCCGCAGGAACCCATCTGAAACGCGCATTTCGGGAACGGATCTTGAGCCGATTCGGCGTGCTAAGGATATTCGTCTGCGACAACGGTACCCAATTCACGGGTAGATCGTTCCGGAATTTCTGCAAGACGCTGGGAATGGAACTCCAGCATACGGCCCCATACACACCGAGGCAAAATCCCACGGAAAGGGCCAACCGGACGATCAAAACGATGATCGCACAGTATCTGGATGGGCACTCACAGAACGAGTGGGACCAACTATTGCCCGAGATATCGCTGGCAATACACAGCAGTATTTGCGACACTACAGGATTCAGCCCAGCTTTCCTGGTTCAAGGAAGGGAACCACGGCTCCCACACGCACTGTACGACGAGGTTACACCGGGACGAGGAACCCCCGAGATAACCCCAACGGAACGTGGCGAACGGCTAAACAACATCTTCGAGGTGGTCAGGAACAACGCTGATCGCGCATCCGCGGATCAGAGTCGCCACTATAATCTCCGCCGACACGCGCGCGAGAACGGAGCACGTAGGGCAAGGCAAAGGGGGCTAGTTGTTAGGAAAACACACCGCTAGGTAGGGTGATAGGGAAAAGTACACGTATTAATCATATTTTCTACACCCCTTAGAACTATTGAGCAACATGAGCCGAGGACGAGGGCTACCGACGTATGTATGACTGCAGGACCGCCCACTGACGCGGGTGGCGGTAACGGCGAACTCATGCCACCACCTTTAATTTCACATGTTGATAGTCTTCCCAAACTAAACACTTTAATCCTAACCCACTTAGCTCGCTTGCAAGCAAACACTCAGGCAGCACGCCGGTAGTTAATTTTCCTCGTTTTCTTTTCTATATTTTCCATCGCGTCTACTAATATCTAACCCACCTGCACGTGCCTGGTTTCGTAAGGGCCACTTGAGTGTACTGACCGTAGTGCATCAACGTCCATATATGTTCGTTTTGGCAATATCACAAGGATTGACCTTAAGAACCCACCTGAGCCACTTCAAGGAACGGCGGCCAAGGAAGTCAACTTGGAGGAACTGGGCAATTTGCAACACCAGTTAGCCAAATTAAAGGAGACCACTTCAAAAGATTAGACCAACACGACTCAGCATCATCAAGTAGTCGCTTATATGGCCCTAGCGATGTCAATAACTATTGGGCATTGCATGGGCTTTCAGACGAACGGTCTTCAAATGGACACCAACACGCCGGGCTCCCGAACTCACTCGGTTTAAAATTTACTATCTTATATGGGTCAGAACATGCCATTTCAGTTATAATTGTTGATCCACTTTTTGACAACAGTGGTGCTTCTTGGCATATTGAAGAACGGCTCATAGATTAGCTATCTCGATAGAGCGGAAACACAAATAATAAGAGTGGACTCGCAGCAAAGGTAAGAGGGCTATTACATTTACAGCCCTTATGAAAAACGTCTTAAAACCACTTCCAACCAGGGTTTGAAAAGCTACGCTGCTCCCGTAGTATTTTGTTTCTATTTTTAGGGCTGTCTGACGATAAGTTCGAATAAATATAATCAACACTTTGTTGGTTATTCTGTAGAACATTTTTAAGCTGGGTAAAGATACAAGAGTCATTAAGTTCTAAGATTCACATTTATAAAAAAAAACACACACAGAAAAAACAAGTCGGAAACTTCATCACTGAGGCCGATCAGTCTCTTGACGTTCGTCTTCGTATTTCTCCAGTCGCTAGAAAAATTAAAAAAATTACTTTCACAAAATACCCACAAAGCATTTAAGTCCTAAAGCAAAAATGTTTCACAGTACGGTGTAAAGGACCTTTCCTCCCCAAATATCATTCAGTCAAAGCTAGAGAACCCCAAGGTAGCGTGCTGGGACCGAACCTCTATACAGGGGTAATCAAAAATATTTACACAACGACCTATTTGAACATCTCAACTTTCTGTAGATTTTTCTTGTTGTTGTTGGCCTATTTAATTTCCCATTATTTTTCGGCTTACTTCTGCATAAATCAAACTACGCAATAAAAAAATGTACGAGAAATTACAAGGAGTTAAGATCTAAAAATATTTGTGGATTTCTGTAAATAGTACTTTTGAATACCAGGTATGTTCTAGTCTCCACTCGGAAGTGAATTTGATAACATTTTCGGACTCCCCTTTAACATAAGGGAATTTTCCTTGTTAAATCTGTGAGGATT
Organism: Drosophila anomelani; assembly: GCA_035045905.1. Taxonomy (NCBI): domain Eukaryota; kingdom Metazoa; phylum Arthropoda; class Insecta; order Diptera; family Drosophilidae; genus Drosophila; species Drosophila anomelani. The sequence continues at coordinate 1,248,505 of JAWNOO010000082.1, read as the reverse complement.
TTTTGGAAATAAAAGTTTTCACAGGTTTTGGGAATTTCGAATACGTGTAGGTTTTGCGGAAGTGAAAACTGAAACAAGCCGGAACCTCTTTATAATTTAAACATTACTAAAAAAGCTACACAGCACTTATAAGCTCTTCGGAACACTCATCTGTTAGTAATTTTAAAATAATCCAAGACCAAGAAAAAAAAAGATATTGAAATCTATTAATGGTGCCCAGTGATCTATTAATGGTGACCAGTGGTACATAAGAAAATAATGTCCAAAAAGATTTATAAAAAATCCTACGAAGATCGATACGGTGAAAGCAAAGTTTCATGCCCATCCAGTAATAGTTAGTTGCTCTCACACCTACGCTTAGAACTCCTATCGGGCTTAACTTAAAATATAGGGTAAGGTACCATCAAAAATTAGTGACAGTTACTAAGTGATCTGGTGGTTTGGATAGCGCCAATGAAACGATTGTACATACAGCTGCTAATTCTATGTTGAAAATATCTTTTTGTAGTTTTCTTTTTGTAAATGATTGATTTGATATGACCGCGAGAACATTGTAGGTATATGTCGCTGCTTACAAACACTTTAAATTATTGTTGTTCGTACTTATCGATTACGAAGATTCGAAAAATAAAAATTGTATCCAAAATCAATAGTGTTTATCAATATCGAGCAATATAGTTCTTATAATTGGCATAGAAAGGACACACTCCAGTATACAAACTTAATGTATAAAAAAATGTACATTTGACACGGCCTTGAATAAAGCTAACATCGAGTATACGATGCCTTTCATGCCTTCCGAGAAGGTAAATATGTAAGCGTTTCAAAATAGAAACTAACGATTAATAGTAAGATTATTAGGAAGAAGCACAGAAGTATTCTAAAATATATACATATGTATATACAATAGTGGACAAAAGTATTTTGTCAAAGCTCATAACAATATTTCAGCGTGTATTTCTTTTTACTCAAAAATGTTGTAGTTTCCATTTAGAGATACTATATATGGCTTTAATCAGGCAAAGTATAACCCTGATACGTCAACTAGTTTCTTTCTTATAGCACATTATGTGAGAAATTATGCATTTTTAGGTGGACAAAAGTATTTTGACAAAACATAATTTGTTCGAAAATTAATATGAATTGCCAAATCTTTTAAGAATACAAAATAATGTACAACAATTAAACTCTCCTCTCTCACTTGTGACCATTTGCAAACGTGGAGGAACACATTTGACCAAGTTCTGAAGCATTTTAGTTGAAATATCCTACTGAAGTCCTTCGACTTCGCCAATTGTATCCTAACGCTTTTTTGTTAACTTTGGACTCCTTTTGGGTTTTAAGTAATCCCACACATTCCCTAGAATATTAAGATTGGCACTTGCGGAGGCTAATCTAATACTTAAACGTCCAAATCCCTTCAACAACTTTGAATATATTTGTACTTTATGAAGTAAAACATTATCCTGCGGCAGGATAAAGTGTTGCCCACCAAGTTTGTCGGCGGCATGCTATCCTTAATAAATCACCCATATAGCGAGAAGAAAAAAGTTATTTTGACTTCGATGCGTTTACCATGGAAAACATATTGAAGACTTTAAACGCAAACGCATAATTTAAGATTGGACGATCAAATAAAATATATATATGAAAGTAAGTCATTGAATTCACCTTTCAATATTAAATATTTACCATGCACAAAATAAGATCGATGATGTTCAGTTTGGGATTCAACGGGAGGCCCAAATCATCAACTAAATTAATTTTTTCTAAAAGAGCAGCAATTAAGCTTGTCATTAGCTTACATTTAGAGCAGCTTAAGTTGAATAAGTATACGTTGCCCTATGTTTGCAAATTATAAAGATCTGATTTTAAATCCCATGGACCGTAATTATTATAATTTTTAAAATAAAAATTATAAAATAAAAATTTTTCTTTTAATTTTATGACAGAAATTAAAATATAACTCTTACTTTTACTTTTTATATTAATAATTAGAAATAAAAATTTTTTTTCAATTTTTATAAAATAAATTTTAAAAAAAATTATAATTCAAATTTTTATTATAAAAATTGAAAATAAAAATTGAATGCGAATAACTTCTGAACCGAGTTGACTATTAAAAACGGTTAACATATTTGTGATCTGTGATGTAGTACCTTTCAAATGATGTATCGAATGTCCTTAAAGAAGAACAAAGCAAAATAACAAGCGATTCGTCTTCAAAAACAGTACTGAATGCTTGCGTTTCGTCTTCATCTTCGTTTCCGCGCCTACTATGTTTACGGGCGAGCGAATTCATATGATTTGTTCTGCACTGTTTTTCGTCTTCAGCTTCATCTTCATATTCATCTACGTCTCAGCGCGCACTATGTTTGCAGCCTAACAGTGACTAAACTGATTACCCCTATCTGTCTCTTGTTTTTGGAAATTCTTCCAATTCTCACATTTTTTGTTAGTTTTTTCTGCTCCGCGCTTAATCTACAAGAAATATAATTATGTCTGAAGACGGGAACCAGTTAGCGCCGTCGAAAGATGGAGGCCCAAAGAGGGATCCGAGCCCAAGAGACACAGGGGCCGGACACTCAGGGAATTTACGATCATAGCAACTGGCGACCGGCTTAGTAAATTCAAAAGTCAAATTTTTGAAACATCCACGTCCCATCCCCCTTTTTTTACCCTAAAGATCAAGCCCAGTCGTTATGGGAAAAGGTTGAAAGGGAGTATGAAGTAGTTTCGAGACCAGCTCTTCAGAACAAACATGATCACTGCTACGCTGTTTACGAAAGGTGCACTTCCAAGTTGACTGAAGAAATTGAACGTCTGTCCAACTCCAATTCACAAACATTATGAAATCCCCCAGTTGACATGTCCCCCAAGGGTTGCCGTCTTCCACCATGACGGAGGTTATCTACGCTGGCCGACCTTTCGTGACTTATTTTCGGCTATTAACGTGAATACCTCCCGGGTAACTCCAGTAGAAAAATTATTCCACTTAAACGCCAAAACAAGCGGTGAGGCTCACGCCATTGGGGCCAAGTCTCCGCTCACCAATGTTAGGTTCCAATCCGCATGATCGGCACTTCAAGATCGTTTTGAAAACAAGCGACTTTTAGTAAACAACCAACTTAAAATTCTGTTCAGTCTTCCAACAATAACAAGTGAGTCAGACACAGCTTTGAAGGGTCTGCAAAGCAGCACTGTTCAAGAATGTTTGATAGAGTTTGAACATTCACAGGTCTCTACGGAGTGCCTGTTAATTTTCATGTACTCGTCCAAGTGGCCTAAGGTTACCCTCTCATTATGGGAGCAATCTTTAAGCAAGAAATCAGAAATTCCAGCCTGGGAAGATATCGCACTTTAGAGTCGATTGAAGATGTTCCACCAACAGTCGATGGAACACAGGAGTGTTCCGCCTAAAAGGGTAAATTCCTTTGACTCAAGTCGGACCACGGGCACGCTCCTGTGACCTCTGCACCAAAGAGCCACATCCAGTTCGGCTTTGCCCTCGATTCCTCCAGATGACTTAGCCACAAAGAGCATCTTACATCAAGCAGAAGCGATTGTGCTTTAATTGCTTTGCCAAAGGGCATAACCTCCGGAAGTACCCAAGCAGACATAACTGTTTCACATCAAAACTGAATTTCAAAGTGGTCAAACGTTTACTAGAGAGGTCCGATTTAAATAATTTAAAATGGATTTTAATGTTGTAGGTATTTACTTTAATAACTGTTTTTGTGAAAATAATTTGAGTGATTTTCTATATTTTGTGTATTTTTAAACGACTATGCCTTTTTTGTGTACTATGTGAACGGAATTTTTCAGGTTTAAATAGACTTTTATATATGTTATATATATATATTCACCCTTTAAGAGTGATATCAGTGTATTCCTTAATGTTTTAAGGTAATAAAAATATAGAATGTAGCTGCATATATTTGCCAATTTGTCTGTATTCATTAATACACTCATGCTGTCTTATTGTTTTCTGGTTCGAATTTTCGATGCAATTCACACTGCGCAGTGGTTGCGCTTGTATGGAGCAAGAGGACATAAATACTTCTCGTTGAGATATTGGAGTGAAATTTTCCCCAAAAATCTAAAAAAATGTTTAAAACATATTCTCAAAAAATTGGCTCCATTGGACGACTATATCCTATAGATCCCATATTACCGTAGTAAGGCTTAAGGTGCATCTGACATAATTTCACATTATATGTACGCCGATGATGGAGTTGCGAGCAGCCCTGAGTTCAGCTGGATTTCCTCTTCGAAAGTGGACATCAAATGAGCGAGAGCACCTGGAAGCACTTCCTTCAGATCACTTACTCTCGGGTGATTTCCTCGACATTGATGAAGTTCGCACCACTAAAACGCTGGGGGTACGGTGGAACGCCACGGCGGATGAGTTCTATTTTGTTCCAATTGAGTTGACTATAAATGCGAGTTATTCCAAACGCGACGTCCTATCGCAAATCGCAAGACTGTTTAGTCCTGCTGGATGGCTGTCTCCATTTGTCGTTCAGGCCAAAATCCTAATGCAGGACATTTGGTTAGCCAGTATTGGCTGGGATGAGTTTCTTCCCGGAGAACTATTACAATGCTGGCATGACTTTCTTTCTAAGGTCAAAACCCTCTCGCTCCCGCCTCTAGAGCTGTGTGGTGCGGTCCTTCTTGCAGACTTGTAGACTGCAATTCTTCCTTATATTCCGTTCGGCTGTATAGAGTCCTTTCTGTGGACTGATTCCACTATTGTATTGGCTTGGTTGAACAAGCCACCATGCCAATGGACTAGATTCGTGCCAAATCGAGTGACTAGAATCACTTCAAATTGTGACGAAGTCTCATTCAACTGTATATAGTAGTCATAAGTTGTATATAGTATATATAAGTTTGTAAATATTAGCTGTAGGTTTGATAGGCATAGGGTAGGTAGGCGTTAGGGTTAAGGAAGCTCAGCACACACTGGCCACACACCGGCCGCGTGACGTCACCAGCAACATCGTCGTTACGTCATTGGCAACACGGGACGAGGAATCAGGATGGGCCAGCAGAGCCGCATCCCGAGGAGAGAAACGCTGGACCGGCCAATCAGCGGCCAGCAGAGGGGCCCGCCGAGCCACGTTCGCGGCAGAGGGCCGATAGCGCCGGTAGCGGCAGAGGGCCGATAGCGCCGGCAGCGGCAGAGCCCAGGAATGCGAAACGGAATTCGCAGCAGCCACCTGCGAGCTGCAGGCAGAGCGGGAAGGAAGATCGCAGATATGCAAGAATGCATGGAATGCGGAACGGCGCGTGCCTTAAAGCGCGGCAGCGGTCAAGATCAGATTGAAATCTGATATTCAATTCATTCGCGGTGGACCCACCAAAGGCATAAGTTGAGTTTTTCTCCAAGTGACAAGTGACCAAAATAATTAACGACGACCCCTAGCAAACGATCGATAAGGACAAAAGAGCGACAAAGGACAACGAGGAACCCCGATATACAAGGACATTCGACGCTTTGGATTCTACGCAACAATCACCGGTTACGGTGGCGCAGCGGCCTAACAGTACTAATCTTTGGTGTGTGTGTGTGTGCTAGGGAGCAACAGGAGAGGGAACAAATACATAGAAATAACTTAGACAAAAACACGGCAGAAACATTGAAGAATAAAACACATAAGCTAGGCATACGAAATGGCACCGGTTTTATTATTTCCCTACTTTCCCTCCTCCCCATCTCGACCGCCGTTGGGTCTCCAAGACGGCGAGCTAGGCAGGACGGGACCAGGAGCGCCACGCTGCTGAGATTAATTCCGGGCGTTGGCGAGGCGACGGCCACTGGGATCTTCCCAAGCCATAGCCTAATCTCAGGGAGCCGCCGCAGGGATTAGCCCGGGCGCATCCGCGGGCTACCGCGAGTCACGGGGCATAGTTGGGGAGGCAGCCCGTCGGTGGTCACACCGGGCGGAGCCGCCAGGCCGCGGCGCTTGGGTAAACCAAGCCGTGGTTTCTAGGTCAGGGTTGCGGGCGTGGGAGCAGGCGGCTGAGCCTCGTTTTCCCAGTCTCTAGTGGAGGGTAATTCCAAGGCTGGGCAATTCCAAGGCCGGTAGCATTTTTCCCGCCCCGGCATGGGCAGCAAGAACCTGCAATTTTGTGGACGTTGGCAAAAACCCACCCCTAAAAAAAATCTCAAAGAAAACGGCGCCTCCATGTTCTGACGTTACCATTAAATAAATATTTTCTGGATGAGACTCTGGGCCGCTAAGGTTCATCTCGGCCGTAGTGCATCCTTACAGAATGGCGCCCGAACACACCCACCGGCCGAACAGAGATTTTTAGCGGGGGTATACATACATATATGTATGTACATACAACGGTCAGAAATTGCCAGAAACTTCGACAGAAACGATGCACGTGCAGCCGCCATAACGGCACCTTGTTTTTCTCAAAAGTTAGCGAAGGAAAAGGGGAAGAGGAAAGGGCGATAGAAAAACACATTCGAAGCAAGGATACAATCAAATAGGAAAAAAACATCGAAGGAATAATAATAATTTAAATAAAATGAGGTGGGAAGAATTATATACAACGAGGACATCAGGGAAAAACAAGGATCAAGGGAAACATTAATTAATAAACGGATAAGCGGAGATTTAAATTAAATAAATTCGGCTACGAATTAAATAATATAAATAAACAATATGACAAAGTTAAATAAATCGAACGGAAAAATAAATAATAAATAAGTCCGGCTACGGAACTAAAAAAAAAGAATAAATAATATAACGAGGATAAAATAAATAAAAGTGAATAAAGAATCAAAGAAATAACCAAATCGAATATTAAATTAATTAAAATAAAACCCGCGAAATAATCGAATCAACGAATAGATAACATCGAATAGAACCACACGAATTGAGTTAATCGAATCAACGAATAGATTTAATCGAATCGAATAAAACCAATCGATCGGGCCATATAACAGAAAATACCAAAAACAAACGATAAATACCAACATAGTCGATAGACAAAAGGAGAATTAAATAACTACCAATAAGGAGACCGAGAATAATAAATAAATAAAATAATAATAAAATAAATAAAACTAAGCCAAGAAAATTAAAGATTAAATAAAATAAGGAATAAACTCGGAGATAATTAAAATAAAATACAGCCAACCAAGGCAGCCACAAGGAACAAGTCAAGGAAAATAATACACATCAAGAACGTAGGAAAATAATAACATCATGGGTGTTACATGGATCAGCTACCGGAAGAAGCTGGAGTTGGAGACCATTCTTCTCGAGTTCGGATTGGAACGCGGAGGCACCGTAGAGGAACAGCGATCGCGGCTGATCAACTTTGCGCGGCAACCGGATCACGACGAAGCAGTAAGGATTCGCCTCGAGGAACTGGGGAGGAATTTCGGGAATGCCCCCACCGGGGACGCGAAGCTGCTTTCGCCGGACTCTGAAGCCAATTCTCCGGGATCTGCAGCGCCGACGGCACCACTTACTTTTTTGCTGCCACGGAGCACTTCTCCAGCCGCAGGACGACGCCTGCCAACAATGACCGAGGACCCACCGCGAACAATGAATTATCAGGGATACCCGGGAGCCGCTCTACTGGATCGAATGATGAAATGGGGACTCTCATTCAACGGAACCACGGATCCACTTAGTTGCATCGAACACATCGAGGAACGGGCCGATACCTGCCGGATCGACCGGAAGTATCTAGCCACGGCGTTGGTAGTGCTTCTAACTGGCTGCGCCGAGAGCTGGTATACACCAGTGGACTACGAGATGCCACTTGGGCAGAAGTCCGCAAGGAGTTTTTGGATTTCTTCTTGCCGCCGCGTTATTACCAGCGGCTGGACGACGAAATTAGGGCACACTTTCAGAGGCCCAACGAACCCTTCAAGAAGTACTTGGTGGACCTGCGCCTACAAATGCGCCGGGCAGGATTCACACCAGAGCGTGAACTCGAACGAGTCTACGACAACATGCTGCCGGAGTACCAACTTTTCACCAGGAATTAACGCACTTAGTGGTCGACTACGAGGTGACCCGCAGTCCAGACGGGCAGGCAAGGTATCAACGAGACGCTCTCTCGGGTACCGCCCGCTGCCAGCATGGATGGGGATCGCACGGCCCGTCAGCCGATGGCATCACCCATGCCAAGCAACCCCAGTAGGAACGCGAGCCACGGCATCATCATCAGGATAATCACCGGTGAACGTACGGGAGGCATGCAGGAACTGCGGCCAGCTCGAACATTTCGCGACGGAGTGCCGAAACCCCAGGATAACCTTCTGTTGGGACTGTGGACGACGGGAGATAAGGACAATAGAATGTTGTCGACGACAGGCTTCGGGAAACGACAATGGGCCTCGCGTGACCGCAAATCGCCCGAGGAACTTAGGCAACCCAAACAATTAGCGGAAACGATACTCAAGCAACGCCGGGGGCGCATCCGAGCCGCCATCACCATGGAGGGACGAGGATTCGTGGCCACCCTGGACACAGGAGCTACTCACAGCTTCATCAGCGAGGACTTAGCAAATCACGCGGGAGATACGGGCGCAGGTCAAGCTCGCCGACGGGCCCTGTCGGCAGCTGACAAAGGCCTTAGCAGCGGTTATCCACTGCGGCAATCGTAGTACGCCGACCATCTTACTAGTAATGACGGACGCGCTGGACGATGTGTTGCTAGGGAGGAATTTCTTGTACGGGATCGGAGCCACCATTCAGTGTGGGGGACAGGGCCTAAACTTGGTGCCGGACGAGTACACCAAGCCGCCGTGGACACAAACACAGACGACAACAGGAGTAGCAGGATGCCGCCGTGGGCACGGACACGGACGACAACAGAAGGAGCAGCATGAGATGCCGCCGTGGGCACGGACACGGACGATGTCCACTAGGACGAGAGACACAGCAGAGCCACGCTCTGAGCAACGGGAGTTCAGGAACAGCAACGGGAACCACGCTCCACACACGAGGAACAGCGACGGGAGTCACACTCCGGACTGCAAGGATCATCTGGCACGGTTACCCAGGAGGGGCCGGCCGCCACTCAGCAAAGACAACGACAAGCACTAGGCCGATCCAACCACGAGAACAGACCCCGAGCACGCCCGCGGCAACGGCTCGGGATGCGGAAGTACACACGACGACCAGCTGGAAACACGTTTTACCCGTAGCTGATGCCAACGTCGCGCAGCGAAACCCTTTTCGCACCTCCAAGAAACGTGTCCGTTTTCAGGACCACGTCGAGGAAACGCCGGAACCAAACGCGTTTCTATGCGGTACCGTCAACTTAGTGAACCATGCCCCAGAGGAGGAGCTGGACTCAGTCGAGCCGAAACATCCAGTGTTGGAATACCCAGAACCCTGGGTGGAAGGATTTCTCCAGCAGGAATTGGAGCAGTTCAACACCCTATCCGGAGTCTCACACATCGCGGAGCACCGGATCATCATGCGCAACGACCGACCGATAAAACAGCGGTATTTTCCCCGGAATCCGGCCATGAGGGCCGTGATAGATAAGCAGATCGACGAACTCCTCAGGGATGGACGCATCGAGCCATCAAAGAGTCCGCACAGTGCACCCATTGTGATCGCGGCCAAGAAGAACGGAGACGCTAGGATGTGCATGGCAGCGAATATGGCATTGGAGCCGTACTAACGCAGTCCATCGATGGACAGGAGCGAGTGGTGGCCTACGCCAGTCGCCGTCTGAACAGCGCAGAGAGGAACTATTCGGTGACCGAGAAGGAATGTCTCGCCATCGTATGAGCCATCAGGAAGATGTGCTGCTACATCGAGGGATACCGTTTTGACGTCATTAAAGATCACCAGGCCTTAAAGTGGCTGAACTCCATCGACAACCCGACCGGCCGAATCGCCCGCTGGGCACTCGAACTGCAGCAGTATCAATACGATGTTCACTACCGGAGAGGTAGCGGACAGCTTTATCGCCGCATCGGGCTACGGCCACAGGAGGAGGAGTACACACCATGGAAGCTGTGTGTAGGAACGGATTATCGGCATCGGGTTCTACAGGAGAATCACGACACGCCTACCGCCGGACACTTGGGAATTCGGAAAACTAGGAATCGAGTTCCCCAACGCTACTACTGGCCGGGACTTTTCCGCGATGTCGCCCGCTACGTACGCCACTGCCTGAGCTGTCAACGGTTCAAAATCAGCCAAGAAAAGCCGGCGGGAATGATGTTCACCCGGCAAGTGGAGGGGCCATTCCACGTTCTGTGCGCGGATTTCGTCGGACCTTTGCCTCGCTCGAAGCAGGGGAACACGATGCTCCTGGTCTTCTTGGACTACTTCAGTAAATGGGTGGAGTTGATAGCATTACGCAAGGCCGCAGGAACCCATCTGAAACGCGCATTTCGGGAACGGATCTTGAGCCGATTCGGCGTGCTAAGGATATTCGTCTGCGACAACGGTACCCAATTCACGGGTAGATCGTTCCGGAATTTCTGCAAGACGCTGGGAATGGAACTCCAGCATACGGCCCCATACACACCGAGGCAAAATCCCACGGAAAGGGCCAACCGGACGATCAAAACGATGATCGCACAGTATCTGGATGGGCACTCACAGAACGAGTGGGACCAACTATTGCCCGAGATATCGCTGGCAATACACAGCAGTATTTGCGACACTACAGGATTCAGCCCAGCTTTCCTGGTTCAAGGAAGGGAACCACGGCTCCCACACGCACTGTACGACGAGGTTACACCGGGACGAGGAACCCCCGAGATAACCCCAACGGAACGTGGCGAACGGCTAAACAACATCTTCGAGGTGGTCAGGAACAACGCTGATCGCGCATCCGCGGATCAGAGTCGCCACTATAATCTCCGCCGACACGCGCGCGAGAACGGAGCACGTAGGGCAAGGCAAAGGGGGCTAGTTGTTAGGAAAACACACCGCTAGGTAGGGTGATAGGGAAAAGTACACGTATTAATCATATTTTCTACACCCCTTAGAACTATTGAGCAACATGAGCCGAGGACGAGGGCTACCGACGTATGTATGACTGCAGGACCGCCCACTGACGCGGGTGGCGGTAACGGCGAACTCATGCCACCACCTTTAACGTCAGCTATCCATGCGCGGCAGGATGGAGTCCCCTCGGCCAAGCGGGATCTCGCCTGGTTGGCGGCAGCCATGGAGAAGCGGTTCGAGATGCTACATGTTGACGAGTGGCGACGCTCAATGGAAGGGGATGATCCCCTGGTCCTACCACCGCTCAAGGAGGTCATGCGACCATTGTTCGTGGACGTGGGGCTGGATCCCCCTTGCGACCCATGCCTACGCGCCGGCCCACCGCTACTCGTGGCGATATGGCCCAGCGCCGGACACGGCACGCCACCCGGACAACTGCCGGTGGGCAGAGGTACTGAAGAGGAGGAGGACGAGGTGGAGCGCGATGGTCGCTTCGGGGCCACCCGGCACGAGGCCACGCCCCCACTACGGCGTATGGAGTGGGAGCTGCTCGCATCGCCCCAACTGCGCTCACCCCTCGACAGGGAGCCGAGGACGTTCACGGCGGAACGACAGGCGAAGCTGTGGGCCTGTTTCGCCGAGGTGGAACGGAGGATCCGCGAGCTGGAAGCAGCGGCGCCGGGCCCCCTAGGAGCCCTTTAGGAGCATGTCTCGGGAGACGAGGACGTTATCCTATCCTGATGGCGTATCACTCCAAGTTAGCCGAGCTCCTGGTGGCTTTCAGGCACCGTATTTCTCTACACGGAGGTAATCATCTGATGGTTCGTCTTATCCGGATTCCAAAGCTGCGAAACCTCTCCAAACGAGTGACCACGACCTGCAAGGTATGTCTCATTCATCGAAAAAAAGGTGCAAGACCAATTGATGGGTAGATTACCTAAGCCCAGAAATACGTTTTCGCGACCCTTCACGCATACAGGGCTCGACGGTGCCGGACCGTTCGATGTGAAAAGCTACTCAAGTCGATCTTTTCGAATCACCAAGGGCTATGTGTGCGTTTTCGTATGATTAAGTACAAAGGCCATCCATTTAAAAGCCACCTCTGACTTAACCACGGAGAAATTTCGCGAAGCCTTCTCCAGCCTTCGAAGCCTTCCGACAATGGAAAGACATTTGTGGGTGCGGAGAAAGCCCTGACTAAGGACTTCCTCGCTGCACTTAGAGACCAAATTACCTCGTCGTTTAGCCATCAGAGCATCATTTCATTTCTACAAGACGACAGGCAACTTCAAATACACCTTGGAAGAGCTATCCACTCTTCTTTGTCCGATAGAGGTATGTCTCAACTCCAGGCCAATTTCAGTGATGTAAGAGGATCCATGCGATATCCTCGCGCTCACTCGTCACATTTTTTGTCTGGCGGCCCTCTACTTTTACCCGCCGAACCTCCCATAGCCGGCGAACCCAGTTCTATCCTGAACCAGTGGCAGCGACTCGAGGCTCTAAGCCAACTATTTGCAGCGAGATGGAAATCTGAAAACCTCAAAGAGTTCCAGAAGAGGAGCAAATGGTAACTTCCAAGCCGCAATCTTTCCGAAGGCGACATGGTGATCGTCAAAGAAGACAATGTGCCATCGTTAGAAATGAGGCTAGGACGCATCCACGGGGTCTATCCTGGCTCCGACAATAAAGTTCGCGTGGTAGATATCCGCACGGTCCGAGGTGTCCTAAAAAGGCCGATTTCCAAATAAGTCTTCCTTCCCAAAGACAAACATGTCCAAAGTCTATGCGTTCAGTGTCCACGACTGTAAAAACAGCAACTAATCCATTTTTTTTTTCTCTACCCTCCAGCCTCTTTTTCTTCTTTTGTTTGTTTTTTTTTCTCTCCAATCTTGCTTCGCCTGCCATGCCGTCTCACCGAAACCAACGCAACAAACTAGACCACAGATGTTCTCGAGGAACTTGATCGTTCCGATACCGAGTCTGTCAGGGGATTAAGCCTCTCAGGACATGCTCGCGGTTCCTGCGGCTAGATGCAGATCGGCGGCTCCGGGCAGTACTCATAAATAAGTACTGCCCCAACTGTCTGGCGCACCAACACTAGTACCGCTCGATTGGCTCTTGCAATGCAGGATATATCAAGGCGGGCGGGATGTCTACGCCAAGTTGTTCCTGATTCCAACATTCCTAATAGGGGAAGGGGATTGTTTACGAAAGTTGGTGAATAGTTCCCGCCAAGGTAATAAAAACGCTGTCGTTGTTAATTTTCTTCAAGGTTTATTTTTTCTAGCGGTACTAGTCGGTATAGGTGCTGGAGAGCATCCAGCCTAACTCGGTATTCAGACTTCCATCTCGCTGCAAAGAGTTGACTAAGAGCCTTGAGTCGCTGCCACCGGTTCAGGATAGAACTGGGTTCGCCGGTTATGGGAGGCTCGGCGGGTACAAGTAGAGGGCCGCCAGTCAAACAATGCCCAGGAGTGAGCGCGAGGATATCGCATGGATCCTCTGACATTGCTGAAATTGGCCTGGAGTTGAGACATGCCTCTATCCGACAAAGGAGAGTGGATAGCTCTTCCAAGGTGTATTTGAAGTTGCCTGTCGTCTTGTAGAAATGAGTCTTAAAAGTCTTGACTCCTGCTTCCTAAAGGCCTCCCATGTGAAGGACGCCTGGAGGATTGAAATGCCAGGATAGGCTCTGATGGCTAAACGACGAGGTAATTTGGTCACTAAGTGCAGCGAGGAAGTCCTTAGCCAGGGCTTTCTCCGCACCCACAAATGTCTTTCCATTATCGGAGTAGAGATGGAGAGGGCATCCTCTACTGGCCGCGAACCTTGAGAAGGCTCTGAGAAATTTCCCCGTGGTTAAGTCAGAGGTGGCTTCTAAGTGGATGGCCTTTGTACTAAATCATACGAAGACGCACACATAGCCCTTGGTGATTCGACAAGCGCGACCTGAGTAGCTTTTCACATCGAACGGTCCGGCAAAGTCGAGCCCTGTATGCGTGAAGGGTCGCGAAAACGTACTTCTACCCTACGTAATCTACCCATCAATTGGTCTTGCACCTTTTTCCGATGAATGAGACACACCTTGCAGGTCGTGGTCACTCGTTTGGTGAGGTTTCGCAGCATCGGAATCCAAAACCTCTGTCGGATAAGACGAACCATCAGCTGATTACCTCCGTGTAGAGAAATACGGTGCGTGAAATCCACCAGAAGCTCGGCAAACTTGGAATGATACGGCAACAGGATAGGATGACGTTCATCATAGCACAACGACTCAGATGCAGTCAAATGACCGCATGATCTCATGACGCCCTCTGAATCTAGGAAGGGATTGAGATTAAGGATAGGACTGGACGCAGGAAGCTGCTTCTTGGATTGGAGGAGTTTATATTCTTCTGGATAGTCGGCACGTTGTGTCTGTCTGATGAGCACTATTTGAATCTCTGGAAGCTCTTTTGTACTTAAGTCAGCTGGATAGGACGTGAAGATTGATTGATGAACCCCTGCACAAAAGCCATGACTCGCAGCATGCGATTGAAATTGGAGAAGCGATCCAGAAGGTCCCAAACTGAGCAAGCTAAGTGGCACCGTACAGGTCTTTTCTCAATGTCGAGATCCGACTCTGCCTCGTGGGACACAGGCCAGGAGGTTTGAGGTTGAATCAGCCACGAACGGCCGTGCCACCATAGCTCACTGGTAGCTAGCTCTTCGGCCGCTACTCCACGACTGGCCAGATCTGCCGGGTTGAACTCAGAACGCACATGAGACCATTGACTGGTGTCTGTTCAACCAAGCCAACACAATCGTGAAATCAATCCACAGAAAGGACTCTACACAGCCGAACGGAATGTCAGAAAGAATTGCAGTACACAAGTCTGCAAGAAGGACCGCACCACACAGCTCTAGACGCGGGAGCGAGACGGTTTTGACCGGGGCGACCTTAGTTTCTGCAGCAAGAAGATTTGAGGAAATGATGCCGTAACGCTGGATGCGAACATATATCGCTGCACCATATGCCTTTTGGGAAGCGTCACAGAAACCATGGATTTGGACTTCTGCTCCCGGTCAGAATTGTATCCAACGCGGGACGCGAACTTTGTAAAGGGAACGATGGCTGCGAAGAAAGTCATGCCAGCGTTGTAATAGTTTTCCGGGAAGGAGCTCATCCCAGCCAATACTGGCTAACCAAATGTCCTGCATTAGGATTTTGGCCTGAACGACAAACGGAGACAGCCATCAAACAGTTTTGCGATTTGCGACAGGACGTCGCGTTTGGAATAACTCGCATTTATAGTCAAACGAAATAAAATTCATCCGCCGTGGCGTTCCACCGTACCCCCAGCGTTTTAGTGGTGCGAACTTCATCAATGTCGAGGAAATCACCCGAGAGTAAGTGATCTGAAGAAAGTGCTTCCAGGAGTTCTCACTCATTTGATGTCCATTTTCGAAGAGGAAATCCAGCTGAACTTAGGGCTGCTCGCAATTCCTGGATGGCTAAAATAGCTTCATCTTTTGCATGAGCTCCTGCTAGCACATCATCGACGTACATATAATGTGAAATTATGTGAGATGCACGTGGATATTGGGCTCTGACATCGTCGGACAGCTGCTGTAACGTGCGTAAGGCCAAGAAAGGGGCACAATTAACTCCAAACGTGACGGTCTGAAGCTCATAATCTGTAATGTCCCCTTGATCATTTCGAAATAGAATTCTCTGTAACGGAGTGTGTATCTGCCGATACATCTTGGTGAAATTTGAAAATACGCCACTTAAGGATTTGAAGCGTGAGGTCAGACTGAATCACTGACCCTGGATAGAGGATGTCATTCAAGCTGTTTCCATTTGACGATGGACTTGATGCGTTGAATACTACACAGACCTTTGTAGTTGCACTTTCGGGTTTAAAAACTGCGTGGTGGGGTAGATAAAAATTTATTGCATCCGTATTTGGAGGCACATGCTTCATATGGCCTAAATCTATGTACTCCCTGATTACTGAGTCATAGGTCTCTTTGAAAACCAAGTCCTTTTTCAGGCGAGCCTCACTCCTTAGAAATTGTGCTAGAGCGAACGACCTGGAATGTCCCAAATTGATCTGTTCATCATTTCTGAAGGGTAGGTATACTACATACCTTCCGTCAGGGGATCTAGTAGTTGTACAAACGAAGTTCTCTTCGCACAATTTGTCGGACTCCTTCAGCACTATACCTGGAAGATCCTCCACCTCCCAAAATTTTGTGAGAAGCGTGTTCATGGTAGGTTCGGATTCGATGGATATCTTTGTGGTTCGGATTCGATGGATATCTTTGTGGTAAAGGAGGATATCATACTAGTGGCAGTGGGGATGGGGCCCGTTAAAATCCAACCAAGAATAGTTTCCTGCCCTAACAATGACAATAAATTTGGCTTTGAGCCTGACATGAGGACAGACGGAAGAATATCCGCACCGAGTAGAAGATCAATTAGTGGGTCCGCCAATGGTATATTTGAAAGCTTTCCGAGAATGCTGCGGTCAATAATGCTCGTCGGCAGATTAGGCATCACCAAGGCCGTTGTGTCGATTTTAAGCATTGGCTTTGCGGGAGTGCCCATTGGAAAATGACACATTTTGTGTGAGACTCTCGAGCAGGCTTGGTTCAGCCCTGTGACTCTAGTTCGCACAGTTTGAAATGGAAGTTTTATCAGATTGGCAAGCCTTTCCGATATAAACGTGCCTTCGGAGCCTGAGTCTATCAAGTCTCGCGTTGGAAAGTTCTCTCCCTGGGGACAGACTTGCACAATTGCTATACCTACCAGAACGCCTTGTCGATTGGAGGCGAAATGCAGTGAAGTGCTAGGAACGGCCTGCTCGTTATTGTGGACCTGCGCTGCGCTGAGTGAATTAGACTGATTGTCTTTATGGAGCAATGTGTTGTGTCGCCCTTTGCATGTAAAACAGTTATGTCTGCTTGTGCATTCCCCAAGATTATGCCCTTTGGCAAAGCAATTAAGGTACAATCGCTTTTGTTTGATATAAGACGCTCTTTGTGGCTGAGTCATCTGGAGGAATCGAGGGCAAAGCCGAACTGGATGTGGCTCTTTGGTGCAGAGGTCACAGGAGCGTGCTCGTGGTCCGACTTGAGTCTCAAATGAATTTACCCTTCTAGGCGGTGCAATCCTGTGGTCCCTCGACTGTTGCAGGCCAGAAATGGAGGGTCGAACATCTTCAATTGCCTCTAAAGTACGATATCTCTCTTCAAGGAAAGAATTCATTTCCTCCCAGGCTGGAATTTCTGATTTGTTGTTTAAAGATTGCTCCCATAATGAGAGGGTGACCTTGGCAACTTGGACAAGCACATGAAAATTAAGAGGCAATCCCAATTCTCCGTAGAGACCTGTGATTGTTCAAGGGCTATTAAACATCCTTGAACAGTGCTGCTTTGCAGACCCTTCAAAGCTGGGCCTGACTCATTTGTTATTGTGGGAAGACTGAACAGAATTTTAAGTTGGCTGTTTACTAAAAGTCGCTTGTTTTCAAAACGATCTTGAAGTTCCGACCATGCGGATTGGAACCCAACATTGGTGAGCGGCGACTTGGCCACAATGGCGTATGCTTCGCCGCTTGTTTTGGCGTTCAAGTGGAATAATTTTTCTACTGGAGTTACCCGAGAGTTATTCACGTAAATAGCCGTAAATAGGTCACGAAAGGTCGGCCAGCGTAGATAATCTCCGTCAAAAATTTCTGTGTCGCATGGTGGAAGACGGCAACACCTGGGGGACATGTCAACGGGGGGATTTGTTAATGATTGTGAACTAGAGTTTGACAGACGTTCAATTTCTTCAGTCAACTTGGAAGCGCACCTTTCGTAAACAGCGTAGTAGTGATCATGTTTGTTCTGAAGCAGCGAAAGATTCCCACCACTTGGCTCTTGAAGAGCTGCTCTCGAAACTACTTCATTCTCCCTTTCAACCTTTTCCCATAACGACTGGACTTGATCTAGACGTATCTTTAAGGTAAAAGAGGCGGGATCGGAGATGGAAGGCGGCAAAATCTGACTTTCGAATTTACTCAGCCGGTCGCTAGTTGCTATAAACTCAAGCATAGCAATTTCCAAGGGGCTTTTGCTTTTTGAACCTAAATTCCCTGGGTCCGGCCCCTGTGTCTCTTGGGCTCGGATCTCTCTTTGGGCCTGTAGCTTTCGACGGCGCTAACTGATTCCATTCTTCAGACATAGTAATATTTATTGTAGATTAACAACGGAACAGAAAAAAAAACTACCAAAAATGTGAGAATTGGATCTGAGTATTATCGATTACAAATGGAATGTAGGATGGTGAACCGATCTGAGTACTGTCGATTATAAATGGAATGTAGGTTGGTGAACCGATATAAGTACCGTCGATTATAAATGAAATGGATGGTGAACCGATACAAGTGCCGTCAACCGAAGTAGGAATGTGAAATGGTAATCCGATCTGAGACTATCGATTAAAATGGATTGTAGGATGGTGAACCTATCTGAGTACCGTCGATTATAAATGGAATGTAGGATGGTGGACCGATATAAGTGCCGTCAACCGCAGTAGGAATGTGAGCCGGTGTGAATACGCGATTAGTGTGGTGTTTTCAATATGTATGTGAGTGATCGTAATTGATCAAATATAAAAGCCTTGCAGTACTATTCATCAACAAATTATCTACAGCCGAAGGGGTGTTGTTGATGAATCATCGATGAATTGTCATACAAATTGTTGATGAATTTAACATGGGCATGTCCTTGGCTGTCATCAACAGCAATTGTTGATGAAAAGTTGATGAAAGGTTGATGAATTCATCAAAAATTCATCAACAACACCCCATCGGCTGTTGATGAAATGTTGATCAAATGTTAATGACATGTTGATTTCTGTATAGTCCCACTGTTTCTAATATAATTCCACTGTTTTCCTAATAATTGCACTAATACTAACACTAATTGTTACAAACTTTCAAACTATAAATGGAATTTTTAAACAATTTAACTTTAACTTTCACTTTTGCCATCTAAGATGTATTACTCCTAATTTATTCAAAAGTTAAAACGCAACTAAAAAGCCCCGCTTATATTACTGAGAGAGCGAGAGTGCATATTTATTAATGACGAAACAATGTAGAATGTGGAATTTAGGAACCAAATGAACATATGTATGTATATAAAAAAAGAAACGAATTTTGTGGACTGTGGAATTTATGAACCAAATTTTAATTTTGCACGTATGTATGTAGTAACTACGTTTATGGATGTTATGAATGTATGTCTAATCCTTCTGCCGGCCAAACGAAATTGGATTGGATTGGAAATATGGCGTCGGCAAACGGATTAGTGAAAGGATGGGGTATGTACTTAGCTGCCGAAAAAATATCCATCGAAGATCCGGATGTGAAGGACCAAATGTTTGGGGGTGCGTTTTACGAAGGTTGGATGTGGTGAATGGTTCCCGCCAAGGTAATAAAAACGCTGTCGTGGTTAATTTTCTTCTCCAACAAAAAGGCAAGACCGCGTCCCAGTCTACCGAAGTAGACAACATACGTAAGCAGTTTGAAGCAGATGGCGGATTAGACGCCGATAATGCCGACAAATTCGTCGAGTCGATATCGGCAATGACCAAAAACTGTGCCAATGAGGCACTCAAAATGAACTTAACAGCGGGTACATTTAGTACATTCAATGATGCAATGGAAAACTATATACATTGCAGTACAGAAATGACCGGCAATTCTAACACAGTCTTATTCTATAATGGGAATAATAGACGGAGTAATTATAATGCCAACTATCACGGTAGAGGCAGAAATAATTACAACCAGAATTATAACCAAGGTTATAAGAATAATAACAGAGGTGGCGGAAGCTATCGCAGCCGTGGTAATAACAGAGGCGGAGGTAACCGAAAGAGTAACCAAAGCCAAAATAACAATCAAAACCAAAACTACAATAACAACCGAAATGTGCGCAACGTACAATCGGAAAACAGCCAGACCCCCTAAGCAATCAGCATTAAAGGTGTTTAAATTGAACCCAAATCTGAGTATTTTCATTAAAGCCAAACACCACAAAACAAACACAATTCTTAAATTTCAGTAATATATCAAATGTTACAGGTATTGGGCAATGAACTATAGGAGCAATCTTGACCTACGCATTCAGGATGTTCTAGTGGCACATGAATTTCCTATAGTACCTGAGAATTTTCCGATACCATGCGATGGCATAATCGGTCTAGATTTCATTAAAAAATACAATTGCATATTAGAATTTCAAAGCAAACAAGACTGGTATAACAGTTCTGGTATGATGGGGACTCAGCTTGCGAACTGAGGCTGTGTGTGTCTTCGTTACGTTGCTAAATCTGGTCTCTCAATTTTCTCGCCAGAGCTATAGCGAGGTGTACCGTTGTGAACTGTCAGAACTTTGAGAACCGTCACAACCGTAAGAAAAAGTTTTATTAATGATGAGCAACAAAGGCAAATAAGACTCGGTGCATCAGCCAGAGTACAACATGAACCAACAACAAAAAGACGATCAAGCAACTAAAGAGAACCTGCATGGAGCAGGTTCCAATTTCCCGACATATAATGGGGACCTTCAGAGCGAAAGCCTTTCCGACATATGTCGTACGTAGTGTTTGTTGCCCAGAGGCAACGGCTGGTCTTCCTCTTCCATGGATTCTTTTCTAGAGTTTTGCATAGCAAGTCGCTTGTCGTTGTTCATCTTCGCGTGTTCTGTTGCCAACTGACTTGACAGTCGTCTTTCTCACTTTCTCCTTTCTTTTCTGTTTCATATTTCAGCACAGTTATTTCACCATGCACTTGTCACACGCTATTTCACCAAATGATGCTCACTCAATAAAACTAAGCCATTCAACTCCTTTTTTCCCACATTGGGCCTTTTAAGTGGGGGGTAAGGTTTATTCGGTGAAAAACTGGCCATCGAAAAAAGGTGGTTTGCGGTGTACATCCTTACAGTCTACAGGATCACCCGATTTAAAAAACCTAAATTGCATTACTTAAGGGATAAATGTCCTGCTTTTTCTGATTTTTTATGCAATTTTGAAGCAAAAAGTCAGATTTTTTACTAAAAAAAAAAAGATAAATTGTTCAAAAAAAATACAATAAAAAAAAATTTTTAAAAAGGGCCTCGTTGTTACCTGTATAATTAGTTAAACTATATTTGTGCAAAATTTCAAATCGATCGGATCAGTAGATTTTCAGTAATCGTTTTCTTCGATTTGGAAAATGCTACTTTTCAGGAGAGCGCTTCAAAGTTTTGTGAGCACATGCAGTGCACACTAAGCGACCTCCATTACATGACTTACATTACATGACTATAACTTTGTTAATTTTAATTTGATCGATTTGAAACTTTTACACAATATTTTTTACATCTTGTGCAATTGTAATGAAAAATAAAAAAAAAATCGTAATCTACGTCAAGGCCTTTCTGACTCTCACGCGTCCTCGCGTGTCGTGCCTAATAAATCTAAGCCTAACAATAATTTTTTTCAGTTCGAACTACCGAACTGAGCGGACGTGCTTTGCCCGAGCTCCGGGAAAACTTTAACATTATAGTGTTTAATAAAATAAAAAAAAACAATTAACCAATCAAAAAATCTGGCGTAACCCAATATAGGCGAAAAGACGCTGAACCGCGATTTATAAAAAAGCAATATACAAGCTTTTTATAATAGTTGTGATGTGCTAAAACAAAAACTTGTGCATTGTTTTAAATAAATAAGTGCCACGCAATGAGCTCTTTGAGCAACGATCAAAAGAACGAGCGTAGAAGCTCAGAAAACCAAAGAAACGGCTTTTACTCTTACTTTTCAACCCGCGATACCGAAATGGAAAAACCGGCGTTTAAGAGCACAGCTCTACTGACCGCTGAAAGAGAAAGGGCACGGTCTTGCTCACCCGCTCTGCTCACTCCGACTCCCGCGTCATGGAGTTCGCAGTGTAAAACACCCCCTCCAATGGCGGAAACAACTTTCGCACCAACAACAAGCAGTGCGACAATTTCTATAACCACAGCAACATGCACCGCGATCCAAAACACCGCAACGTCAACGACTAAAGCGAGTACAACAACAACAACTTCGGAAAGTGCCAAAGAGGCCCCGGCTACACCGACTGGAATGGATCGCTACATCCAAATTAAGCGCAAGCTTAGGCCGCATAGTAACCCGGCAGGCAATAAAACAAAAATTAACCAAGTCCAGAAGATCGATGAAGAACCTGGCAGATCCAGTAGTAACAGATTTTCCCCACTGGCGGAGGTCGAGAAAACCAACCAGCGCAAGACACCGCAAAAAAACCCAAGCCCCCTCCAATCTATATCAAGGAGAAAAACTCGAGTGCCCTGGCCAACCGAATTGCGACGTTGATCGGGAACGGTGACAATTTTCATGTTGTCCCGCTTACCAAAGGGCACATCCATGAAACAAAGGTGCAAACCAAGACTGAAAAGCACTTCCGCATTGTGTCCTAATATCTGGACAATGTTCAGAAAAACTACTACACGTACCAGCTGAAAAGCAGCAAGGGCCTACAAGTGGTAGTAAAGGGAATCGAACCCGATGTTACCGCAGCGGAAATAAAAACTGCCCTCAAAGAAAAGGGCTTCGCCGCCAAGAATGTTATTAACATTCTAAATAATACTAAAAAACCACAACCCCTCTTCAAGGTCGAGCTCGAGCCAGAAAGCAGGTTGCTGAAGAAAAACGAAGTCCACCCCATCTACAAGCTGCAATATCTCTTGCATCGGAGGATCACTGTTGAAGAGCCACATAAACGTATCGGCTCAGTGCAATGCACTAATTGTAAGAGTACGGACACACTAGGTCCTACTGCACACTTCGGGCTGTCTGTGTAGTCTGCGGAGATGCCCACAAATCCGCTCAATGCACTACAAACAAGGACAGTACCGTGAAGAAATGTGGAAACTGCGGAGGCAACCATACAGCAAACTATAGAGGATGTGTGGTGTACAAGGAGTTGAAGAGTCGCATGCGTCAAGCGACCGCAACGCGCAACCAAAATCCGCAGAATGAGTACGTGGCGTCAAAAGTAACGCAAGACGTCTTCTTCGCCAAAGCTGCGAGGTTCTCATTCGGTCCCCTAAACACCACCAACGGCTTCTCCTATGCCGATGCTCTACGATCTGAAACGGAAAATCCATTTCAGCCAAACTCACAATGCGCTCAACAGGCCCCAGAACAGCCACATAGCCAAACAGAAACTATGATGCTTACCCTCCAACAAAGTATGATGGAGTTTATATCATTCATGAAAACGACCATGCAAACACAAGTTCAAAACCAGAACATGGTAATACAGCTGCTCGAGCACAACAGTGTGACGCCCGGGGCGCACACACATACATACACACACTTATTCTTGAGGAAGGTTGAAGGTCTCTTTGAGTGAAGCTGAAGCAAGTTTTTCGCGATAGTGCCACTTCGAGGGAAAACCTGGCCATATAAAGGCATATTAGTGTATCGTGAGCCTTCTGAACTCACAGGTACTTACCTGGTGACACCCAGCTCGCCTCCAGTAGGGCGTTGGGAGCTATATTACATGGCTGCCCGCGTGAGTCCTGAGGCCAAGGGAGGGGGGAATTCCCTCGCTTTCGCCTGTCTCCCAGCTGTCACCGCCTTTCATTCTTTCTCCTTCTTACTTTCTTATTTTCTCTCGCCGTCCTAAAAAACTTTCCCCGCGCTTTTCTGGGGAGTAAACACAGCTGTTCGCTGCCGACCGCAGTGTTGCGTAGCGCAGGTGCCGGGAGCTTAACAGCCGCGCTTAACAGCACGACACCTTAAGTGTTGGTAAACGTGCGCGGATAAAGATTCCCGCAACTGAAATTTTTTTCAAATTCAATTTCAACCCGGGTCGAGTAAGGCTGCACAGAGGCAAGAGGGATAAGGTCACGGATCTGACCAAAAGCCGATCCCCCGCTTATGCGGTGCCCCGAGGATCGGGGCGTCGGTGACCGAGAAGGGGCGGTATAACCCCCATCTTACGCCAAGGGGAAATCCGTGGCCATCGTGGGAGCCCTGTGCGGCCCGACGAGCCGGAAATGGATGCCGAAAACCCCTTTGTGGGCAGATCTGCGCTGGCGAGATCGCCCAGCCAAGAAGGGAGGGCAGATGATGAAGCAGCGGCGTTTAGGAGAAGCAGCAAGCTTCCCCGATCGCCACCCCGGGAAGAAACCCGAAAGGTCGAGCAGAGCCCGGCGCCCTGTCACGAACCCACTCCCAAGAGGACACGGGACCCATCCAGTCCTGCAAGTCCTCAAAGAGTGACGCGTGCCAAAACGAGCAGGGCTGCAGAAGAGACCAGCCTAGCAGACCTGCTAGAGCTGGTAAGCTGCTGCAGGAAGTGTTCGTCAGGATGATGGATAAGTCCACGCGGCACATCACCGTTTCGACGAGGGAGATGTTTGCCAAAATGAAGGCACTCCACTCGAGTGTCCTCGAAGCAAGCAGAGCGGGCATCGGAGGGGATGTGGACGGGCAGGTGTGCTCAAAATGCGCGAACGGCGCCCAGAGCTCTGGTCGAGCTAAACGCGCGGAGAGCGCAGACAAGGGACAGCAGACAACCACCGTGTGGAGGAGGGATGCTACAGCCCAAACAGAGCCGTGGCGCAGGCTAAGTCAGCCGGATGGCCCCGGCTTGCCCAAGCCGGCGCCGGCTCCGGCCCCACCACCGGCCCGCATAGCAGAGCGAAAGGGTCCGAAGGCGCCGCCGAAACCCCCCAAGGATCCCCAGCGGGACGCAAACGTTGCGGCAGCAACTCGCGCCCCCGCCCGGAAGTCCGTGAGCCGCACACACCACGAGGACGGCTGGGAAGTCGTGGCCAGGAAGCCGAAAACGGCGCGCCGCGCCCGCCCGGATGCGGTCATCGTCCAGGCGAAGGGCAGGTCATACAGCGAGGTACTCGCCATGGTGACTAGGAGGGACGACAAGCAGCTGTCAGAGCTGGGGAGCTGCATCTCCAAGGTTCGCCGAACCAACAATGGCAACCTGGTCCTTGAGGTTGCCAAAGGCAGTGCCGAGAGCGCGCAGAGTATGAAGGAGAGCATTGAGAAAGTGCTCGGCGACTCGGCGTCTGTGCGCGCCACATCAGAGGACGACTCAGTGGTCGTAATGGAGATCCGCGGCATGGACTCCATCACAACCAAGCAGGAGGTCTGCGCCGCGATCGCGGACCAGTTCAACTTCGAGGCCGTACGGGTAAAAGTGCGTGGATTGCGCCGAGGCTACGCCGAAACCCAGACGGCGGTGGTCAGCTTGCCCGCCTCCCTGGGCAAAACCGTCCTCCACCGTGGTGAAGTCCGGATAGGCTGGACCATTTGCAGGATCCGGGAGAAAGTTGGCCCACCTAGGTGCTTCAGATGCCTAGAAACAGGGCACATTGCCGTGCACTGCAAAAGCCCAGTGGACAGGAGTGGATGCTGCATAAAATGCGGGGAGCAGGGACACAGAGCAGCCTCTTGCACAAAGGAGGCATCATGCTTCATCTGCACAGCGGCCGGAAGGAAGGAGACGAGGCACCAGGCCGGCGGCAGAGACTGCCCAGCCTCTAAAAGCGGTAGTGGGATCCACAGGCCCAGATGCAGTTGATTCAGCTCAATCTGAATCACTGCAGAGCAGCGCAGGACCTCCTGCTGCAGACGGTGCGCGAGCTAGGCTCGGAAGTGGCAATCCTCAGCGAGCCATACAGGGTTGATAGCGGCCGTGGCTGGGCCACCGACAGCACGGGCAGAGCGGCCCTGTGGCTATGCGGAGCGGAGGCGCCGGAGATGCGCGAAGTGAGAGCTGCTGAGGGCTTTGTGCGAGCCAACGTGGGTGGCATCTGGCTGTATAGCTGCTACCTGGCACCAAGTCTGTCGCTCGAGTCCTTCGGCAGGATCCTGGACGAGTTGTGCAGCGACCTGCGGGGTCGAAGCAAGGTGGTCGTCGGGGGCGACTTCAATGCCTGGGCGATGGAATGGGGCTCCCCTCGAACTAACGCCAGAGGCCGAGCAGTGCTGGAGGCCATTGCCTCCTTGGACATGGTACTGCTGAACGAGGGATCCCGGCACACCTTCAGCAGGGCGGGAGCCGGGTCGGTTATAGACCTCACGTTCGCCAGTAGCGCGCTGGCCCGCCTAGCACAATGGAGGGTCAGCGAGGCCTATATCGCCAGCGACCACGAAGCCATCGAGTGCACGGTTGGTATCGTAGGCCTCTCGAGGAGCACACCGCCTCAGCCTAGGAAGGCGTTCCGCCAGGACACCTTCAGTCCGAGGGCCTTTGCAGGCGCCCTTGAGAGCTTCTCGGCAGACAAGGCCGATGGGGCAAATGCGCTGGCCGAAAAGCTGGCAGAGGCAGTGGAAGGCGCCTGCAGTCGGAGTATGCTCCAAAGGAAGCCGTTCCGGAGACACCACTCGCCGGTGTACTGGTGTAGCGAGGACATCGCGGAGCTGCGTCGCACCGCACACCGCACCAGAGGGCTGATGCAGCGCGCGAGAGTCACCTCACGCCTGCCCGCATGCAGCGACCGATATAAAGCGGCAAAGAGGGAGCTGAAGATCGCCATTACCAACAGCAAAAGGGAGTGTTTCCTGAAGCTGTGCGATGCCGCCGACGAGGACCCATGGGGAGGAGCATATAAGATGGTGGTCAAGAGGCTCAATGCGGGAGGCAAAGCCCCATCTGACCCGGAAACCCTGGAGGGGATTGTCGGAGTCCTGTTCCCGACGGGGCGGCAGATCGCAGACCCCCCGGATATGGTTGCAGGTGACATCCACTGGGTAACGGAGGCAGAGGTACTCCAAGTCGGAAGGAAACTGCAGCCCAGGAAGGCTCCCGGGCCGGACGCGATCCCCAACAGAGCGACGAAGCTGGCCCTATCGCTGCTGCCGGCGGAAGTAGCCAGCCTGTTCAACAGGTGCTTCCTGGAGGGGACGTTACCCGACAGGTGGAAAAAGCAACGGCTGCTGCTCCTGGCCAAGCCCGGCAAGCCACCAGGAGAGGCATCCTCCTACAGACCAATTTGCCTGCTGGACACCATAGGCAAGGTCTTCGAAAGGGTGATCTCTACCAGGCTGGGCGGAGCGATAGAAGTAGTTGGTGGCCTCCCCCCGGAGCAATATGGCTTCACGAAGGGGAAGTCCACATTGGACGCCATCTCGAGGATCGTAAAGGTTGCCGAGGAGGCCATCGCAGGAACTAGATGGAGAGGAGGGACGAAGTCGTACTGCCTAGTGGTCACCCTGGATATCAGGAATGCGTTTAACTCGGCGGACTGGGGCAGAACGCTTGAATCCCTCAGGAACCTCAACGTCCCGGGATATCTGCTGAAGATAGCGCACAGCTATTTCAGCAACAGGGTGCTCCTCCTGGAAACGAGTCTGGGTTCCAGGGCACACAAAGTCTCAGCCGGAGTCCCGCAGGGCTCCGTTCTGGGACCCCTGCTCTGGAATTCCATGTACGACG
This sequence comes from Drosophila anomelani, assembly GCA_035045905.1. Classification (NCBI taxonomy): domain Eukaryota; kingdom Metazoa; phylum Arthropoda; class Insecta; order Diptera; family Drosophilidae; genus Drosophila; species Drosophila anomelani. The sequence continues at coordinate 1,221,054 of JAWNOO010000082.1, read as the reverse complement.
GAGTCCTACGGCTGCCGATGCCTCCCAGCACCACCCTGGTGGGCTTTGCCGATGACGTGGCAATAGTGATGGTAGCCAAGGAGCTAGCCGCGGCGGAGGCTCGCCCGGATGCGGCCATACAGGCCGTAGAGTCGTGGCTAGCGGTCGCAGGGCTGGAGCTGGCTGCGCACAAAACCGAGGCGGTCCTGATATCGAGCCGGAAGGTGGTGGAGACGGCCAGCGTGCGAATCGGAGGGACCACAATCCGGTCGCAGCGGGCCATTAAGTACCTGGGAGTCTTCATCGACACGCGCCTGTCGTTCAAGGAGCACCTGGAGTATGCGCACAAGAAGGCTAGCGGGACCGCTGGAGCGCTATCCAGGATGCTCCTTAGCACGAGAGGGCCCAAGCAGGCGACGAGGAAGCTGCTATCATCGGTGGTGACCTCCCAGATCCTGTACGCCGCGCCGGTGTGGTTGGAAGCCGCTAAGGTGAAGACCTACATGCGGGGGGTGGAGGCGACCTACAGGCTTTGCGCCGTCCGGATAGCTTCAGCGTTCCGGACAATCTCGGAGGACGCGGTGCTGGTCATCGCGGGACAAGTCCCGCTCACGGAGCTGGTAAGGGAGCGGAAGGAGACAGCCGTTGCCCCGACGACCAGTGGGGCGGAGCAGCCTACCAAGGCGGAGCGTAAGGCAGCGGCCAGGAGGAGAAGTCTGGAGAGGTGGCAGTCCAGCTGGGACTCCTCGTCCAAGGGCCGTTGGACGCATGCCCTCATACCGGACATCACGAGGTGGGTGGAACGAGACCATGGAATGGTGGACTTCTACCTCACGCAGGCGCTTAGTGGCCACGGATGCTTCCGCCAGTACCTGAAGCGGTTTGGCCACGAGACGGAAGACTGGTGCCCAGAGTGCGGTACCGGCATTGTGGAAGACGCGCGGCACGTGCTCTTCGAGTGCCGCAGGTTTGGCCTCGAACGGCAGGAGCTGGAGGCGGCAGCCGGGTGCGAAATCGTCGTGGAAACACTCGTCCCGAGGATGCTGGACGACAGGACAGTGTGGGAGGCGGCAGCAACGTTCACGGCGGAGGTCATGAAAAAGCTGAGGGACCTGGAGCGTAGACGGAAGGAGCAGCAGGAGTAAGGGGCACTGCGCACGCGAAGCAATGCCAGGCGGCGATACCGCGTAACCGCTTCCCCCCTCCCACCATTTCTTCCCCCTATCCTCTCTGTATTTTTGTTGTAATATTATAGTCGTATTTGTAAGCGTATATGTTATAGCAAGTAGGTAATAAAACCCTGAATACAAAAAACAACCTTATTCTTATATACATACATACACACACTTAGAATTAAAGACATATATACACAAGCATGGGACAAGCATGAAAGAAGAAAATAATACATGAAGAACATAAGACATAAAATCAAATTCAAATACCCTACGCGCGCGCGCCCACGACAGGGCACACTGATTCTAAGGGGCCGGGCACACTAATCCCAAGAGTCGGCCACACCCAAAGGGATCGAGAAAGCATGATCTGGAAGCCACACTAAACCGCTCCCGAGCGCTATATAAAGCGGGCCAGATCCCTCAGGAGGGCATTCAGTGCGAGCGGCCGAGCAAGCAACACCTCCAGGACCAAGACGGATCACCGGGTAAGCAGGAGCAGCAAATAAGCCGCATAGGCAAAGGTAACCTGTTAGGAAACCAAGGATCGGACTAAACCAATCTTCCAGCTAGTAGACCTCCAGGGCCTCTCACACATTTCTCATAACCTAGTAGACCCCAAGGGCCTCTAAAACCTTCTCATAACTAGTAGACCTCAAGGGCCTCTAAAACCTTCTCATAACTAGTAGACCTCAAGGGCCTCTAAAACCGTTCTCATAACCTAGTAGACCTCAAGGGCCTCTAAAACCTTCTCATAACTAGTAGACCTCAAGGGCCTCTAAAACCGTTCTCATAACCTAGTAGACCTCAAGGGCCTCTAAAACCTTCTCATAACTAGTAGACCTCAAGGGCCTCTAAAACCTCTTCTCATAACCTAGTAGACCTCAAGGGCCTCTAAAACCTTCTCATAACTAGTAGACCTCAAGGGCCTCTAAAACCTTCTCATAACTAGTAGACCTCAAGGGCCTCTAAAACCGTTCTCATAACCTAGTAGACCTCGAGGGCCTCTAAAACCTTCTCATAACTAGTAGACCTCAAGGGCCTCTAAAACCGTTCTCATAACCTAGTAGGCCTCAAGGGCCTCTCAAACCTCTCTCACAACTAGTAGACCTCCAGGGACTCTAAAACCGTTCTCATAACCTAGTAGACCTCAAGGGCCTCTCAAACCTCTCTCACAACTAGTAGACCTCCAGGGACTCTAAAACTGTATCTAACTAGCAGACCTCGAGGGTCTCTTCCTCTTTCCTCCAAGTAGGCTTCCAGCCGCCGACAACAGGAGCAGCCGACGACTCCAGCAGCCTCCGACTGCCGACGCCGGCGACTGCAGCTACCGACCCCCCCCGCCGACGACGCCTTCGCAGCCGGCGACTCCAGTAGCATCCGGCTGCCGACGCCGACGACGGCCGCTACCGACGCCCCGCAGCCGACGACTTCGACACCAGCAGCGACGAGCAACCAGAACCCTCGCTCCGGGCACCCACGCGACCGCTCGTCATTCACCATCCACCCTCCCGGGTGAACCCTATTTGCTGTAGTCATACAAAATTATCTCGCCTACCAAAAAAAAGAGAACAAAATAAACTAGGAAATAATCCATTACTGTGTAATCACTCACGCCTTCACCTCTGTGAAAAGGATCGGGATCTCTTCCAGCAACTCTGCCTGACTCAAATATAAATATCTGAGACGACCCTGGCCACCCGCGAGCTCCCGGAGCAATTGACCAACCGTCACAGTGGCGCCCGTTAACAGGTATAAGAGTTGCGAGGAAGAACCGAAACCGAAAAGAGGAATGTCGAGCTGGGTATATTTAGCATCTAAGGAAGAGCTGACAGGATACGCAGCCGAATTTCTACTGGAACAAGGCGGAACAAACGAAGAACTAAGGAGGATAGTGGCAGCATTCGCAAAGAGGACAGACCACAGCGACGAGATAGGGAAAAGGCTGATAGAACTGTCAAACAAACACAGGAGAGACAGAAGCCCAGCAAGGAGAGAAATAACGCCGGAAGCACCGTCAGAAACGGAGGATAAGAAAGAGGAGGATCACAACCCACTAATAAAAATAACCAGATCAAAAGAAAGCAAAACAGAGAACATCAGAGAACCAGCAAAACCGAGATACAAAGAAATGGAAGCAGAAAAGGAAACAAAAATGGGAAGGAAGATCGAGACGGAAGTCGTGGACCGAGTACGAAACTGGGGGATTCGATATCAAGGATCGAGTAACCCATTGGAATTCCTGGAGAAAATGGAGCAATGGGCGGTAGGATATGGAATCAAATCAGATCATCTGGTACAGACAATGCCATTTATCCTGGAAGGTGCAGCGATAGACTGGTGGAACACCACACCGTCCAAAATAACGACCTGGGCACAACTGACCACCGAGTGGTCTGACGCAGTTCCTCAAACTGGCAGAGGAAGTAGAGGAGATAGAAGCCGCAGAAGGTACGGTACGAACAGACAGCCTAGGACAACAACAGCAACTACGACCCAACTACGGCGGGACAGGACATACGGCGCGAATATGTGGAAACCCGCCAAGACTGTTCTGCTGGGTATGCGGAAGAAACGGTGGTCGTACAACGGAGTGTTGCAGGACGGGACCGGGAAACGCAGGGGGCCTGAGCAGATAAAGCTGGCAACTCAGGCCACGGAACAAACGCCAGCAGCAGGAAAGCGATTATATTGCGACGGATTCCAGGTAATAGCAGTAATAACGATAGGAAACCAATCAACGAAAGGAGTAATCGACACCGGAGCATCACGAAGCACAATAAGTGTGAACCGATATAAGACCCTCAGGGAAGGAGGAAGATGGGAGGGAACACGATCGGCGATCACACTGGCAAACGGCACGACGCAGAAAACTAGTGGAAGTTTCACAACGACAATCAGATATGGAGAGAAGAAAGTGGAAATTTCCTTTCTGATACTACCACAAGTAGCGGGGGAGATCCTGCTAGGAATGGACTTCTTGGCAGGGGTCGGAAGCATGCTACGATGCAACGACCTAGATCTAGAAATAACAAAGACCGTAGACAACAATGAGGAAGCGACAACAAGGGAACAGTCACCAGAGAACGAGGAACCAACAGAAGAGGAAATACAGACGTTCCTGGATAAGCAAAGGCAAGTATTCGAAAATATTAAAGGGGTATGTAATATCACAACACACAAAATCTATCTAAGGGATGACAAACCCATAAAACAGAGATATTACCCGCGAAACCCGAAACAACAGGGCATAATAAACGAACAGGTCGACGAGTTATTAGCACTAGGGTTGATAGAACGTTCATATAGCCCGTACAGCGCACCGGTGGTATTAGTAAAGAAAAAGAATAATGAATGGAGGATGTGCATAGACTATCGGCTATTAAACGAAAAAACGGAAAAGGACGCGTACCCAGTACCAAGAATGAATTTCATCCTAGACCAGCTAAAAGAGGCGAAGTTCATCAGCACGATTGATTTAAAATCAGGGTACTGGCAGATACCAATGGAACCAAACAGTCGTCAATATACGGCCTTCACGGTGCCAGGCAGAGGTTTGTTTCAATGGAAGGTTATGCCATTCGGATTGACAACAGCACCAGCAACGTTTCAAAGAGCGTTAGATTCAATTATAGGACCAGAAATGGAACCATTCGCATTTGCATATCTAGACGACATTGTGGTAATCGGGAGAACGAAGCAAGAACACATGGACAAGTTACGAGAAGTATTCCAAAGATTGCAACGGGCAAATCTAAAGATAAATCCCGACAAGTGCCATTTTTTCCAAAAGGAGTTAAAATACCTGGGGCACGTCATAAGCGATCGTGGCATCAGAACAGACCCAGAAAAGGTATCGGCCATTCAAGAACTACAAACACCGACCTCGACGAAGGAAGTACACAGTTTCCTGGGAATGGCATCATGGTATAGAAGATTTATACCCAACTTCACAGAACAGGCCAACGCATTACAGAACCTGATAAGAAAGGGAAAGAAATTCGAGTGGGGCAAACCACAACAAGAATCTTTCGAAAATCTTAAAAGAAGCCTGATGAGTGCACCAGTTCTAGCATGCCCGGACTTCACACGACAGTTCAAGATACAGACAGACGCCAGTGACCGAGGGATAGGAGCAGTACTCACACAAGAAGGGCTAGACGGAGAACATGTCATCTCATATGCCAGTAGACGGTTGAGCGAAGTAGAGAGAAATTACAGCGCCACAGAAAATGAATGTTTAGCCATCTACTGGGGAATCAACAAATACAAAATGTACCTGGAAGGATATAAATTCATAGTGGTAACAGACCACATGGCATTGAAATGGCTAAACTCGATAGAAAGTCCGTCGGGGCGAGTAGCAAGATGGGCCCTGGGACTACAACCTTTCCAATTCGAGGTACAATACCGCAAGGGAAAACTCAATGCAGTAGCAGATGCACTGTCACGAACACCCAGAATAGAAGCCCGGGAAATAACCACGGCAGGCTGGGTGGATACAAAAATTCGAGAGGTCAAAGAACACACAAGCAATGAAGAGTACCGGATAGAGGAAGGGAAACTATATAAGGCAAACGGAAACAGAAGAGGCCCGCAGCCATGGAAATTGTGTGTCAGGGACGAGGATATTAACAGAGTACTAACGGAGAATCACAGTACACCAGAAGCAGGCCATCTAGGAATGTCAAAAACGATAAAAAGAATAAGAACCCGCTATTTTTGGCCCCGGCTAACAAAGGACGTAAAAGAGTTCGTAGAAAATGCGAGTGCTGCCAGCAATACAAAGTATCGCAACAAAAGGCGGCAGGACATATGTTGACCAGAGTAGCGGAACTACCATGGGAAACAATATGCGTCGACTTCATAGGACCACTACCCAGAACTAAACACGGGAACACGTCACTGATAGTTATCATCGACAAATTTTCCAAATGGGTAGAACTAGCCGCACTGAGACAAGCCACGGCAGACACCTTCCTCAAAACTTTCCGAAAACGCATAATAGCTAGAATGGGTACACCAAAAGTCCTGATCTCGGATAACGGCGTACAATTCACAGGACGGAACACAAAAACAGCCATGGAAAAATGGGGAATCCGACAACAGTTTACGGCACCCTATACGCCACAAGAGAACCCGACCGAACGAGCAAATAGGACAATCAAAACTATGATAGCACAAACGACCGGGGAAGACCAAACTAGGTGGGACGAAAACCTACCAGAGTTGATGCTCGCGTTCAACAGCAGTACGTCGGAATCAACAAAATATAGCCCGGCACAGCTAATGTTCGGACGAGAGTTACGACTGCCCAACACATTATTCGACAGCCAGACAGAAGGTTCTGGAATAATACAGGAAGGAATAAAAGAAAGATGGGAACGGTTAAAAAACACCAGGCAAGAGGCCACATCAAACATGACCGAAGCAGCAGAACGACAACGCCGCCATTATAATCTCCGAAAACGAGAATGGAAGCCAGCGATAGGCGATCGGGTATGGTGCAAGACCCACGCATTATCCAAGGCAGTAGACAAGTTCAATGCCAAATTGGCACCAAAATACGATGGTCCATGGAAAGAAGTCCAATTTATATCACCCGTCATAATTGTAGCACGTGACACGAAGTCACACAAAACGAAGCGAATATATATCGGGGATATAAAACCATGTGAACCAATAAGAACAGAACCAAATCTAGCCAACACTACGAAAGAATTAATCGATCAGTATACAAGCCCAAGCCCATTAAAACACAGACAAAAAACATCGGTAACAATCGATGAACGGGCAGGATCAGGGTCAGATAGGCATACTAACAATCGATTAATAAATATCGCATACGCTAACAAACAAAATCATTCAGTTACAGAGATCATCATGCAGCGGCTACCCGAAAGCTTCAACAGGCTGAAGAAGAATTACGAGAACCCAGTTGATCGCAATGGAAGAGGCACCCGGAGGATCACGCAAGAGGACCCAACCCACGAATATGGGCCGCCAACTACGACAGGCAGACCCGACAACGCCACCAGCAACACCCACCGTGGCCCGAACCACACACGGACATCGGGTAGCCCATGTACCCCAAACAACAGGGGACATGGGAGCGGAACAGGGTGCCGCAAACACCAGGCGAACCGGTACAGAGGCCACAACAGGAGGAACGGGCACAAACACGTCCACCGACCGGCACGCCAGCAGCTATACGCGAGCCGGCACGGAGACTGCCGCAGACATACAGACGGGCACAAACAAGCCCACCGACCGGCACGCCACCAGCAACACGCGAGCCGGCACGGGGGCCGCCGCAACCAGAACGGGCACAAACAAACCCACCGACCGGCACGCCACCAGCCATACGCGAGCCGGCACGGAGACAGCCGCAGGACCAGCTACAGGCATAACAAAGCCCACCGACCGGCGCTACCAGCAACACGCGAGCAGCCGCAGGAGGGTCAAACAGAAACACGCCCACCGACTGGTACGCCGCAAACAATACGCGGACTACAACAACAGGACCGGGACAGCGAATGGCGAACCCTCCTCATCCCAACCGGGGCGCCAACAGCTATACAGTGCGAACCGGTTGGGGTGAGAACGCAGGAGGAGAGAGGGGACGCCACCCGGACACCTCGCCATGGAAGCGACCAAGGCAGCCGACACCACGTCGAAGCAACGAGCAGCTGCCTACCATAGCGGAAGAGCACCGGAGGGGATCGCCGTCACCAGACAGAGATGTGCTCGACATCGAGGCAGACACCAGGAGCAGCATCACTTGGGCCATACCCGATGGGGCCCATATTTCGGCGTCGGCAATGGCCGATATAAGGGATCGACTGGCGAAGAAAGGCTATGGGAAGCAGCAGTCCTTCCTTGTTCGAGACGGAGCCCAGACGTAGAGAGTTGTGTTTTCCCGACAAAACAACGTCAGGATCGAGAGGCTGGCCCCAAAACAAAAGGAGGGGGAGGTGTGACGCCCGGGGCGCACACACATACATACACACACTTATTCTTATATACATACATACACACACTTAGAATTAAAGACATATATACACAAGCATGGGACAAGCATGAAAGAAGAAAATAAAACATGAAGAACATAAGACATAAAATCAAATTCAAATACCCTACGCGCGCGCGCCCACGACAGGGCACACTGATTCTAAGGGGCCGGGCACACTAATCCCAAGAGTCGGCCACACCCAAAGGGATCGAGAAAGCATGATCTGGAAGCCACACTAAACCGCTCCCGAGCGCTATATAAAGCGGGCCAGATCCCTCTGGAGGGCATTCAGTGCGAGCGGCCGAGCAAGCAACACCTCCAGGACCAGGACGGATCACCGGCTAAGCAGGAGCAGCAAATCAGCCGCATAGGCAAAGGTAACCTGTTAGGAAACCAAGGATCGGACTAAACCGATCTTTCAGCTAGTAGACCTCCAGGGCCTCTCACACATTTCTCATAACCTAGTAGACCTCAAGGGCCTCTAAAACCTTCTCATAACTAGTAGACCTCAAGGGCCTCTAAAACCTTCTCAAACTAGTAGACCTCAAGGGCCTCTAAAACCGTTCTCATAACCTAGTAGACCTCAAGGGCCTCTAAAACCGTTCTCATAACCTAGTAGACCTCAAGGGCCTCTAAAACCTCTTCTCATAACCTAGTAGACCTCAAGGGCCTCTAAAACCTTCTCATAACTAGTAGACCTCAAGGGCCTCTAAAACCTTCTCATAACTAGTAGACCTCAAGGGCCTCTAAAACCGTTCTCATAACCTAGTAGACCTCGAGGGCCTCTAAAACCTTCTCATAACTAGTAGACCTCAAGGGCCTCTAAAACCGTTCTCATAACCTAGTAGACCTCAAGGGCCTCTCAAACCTCTCTCACAACTAGTAGACCTCCAGGGACTCTAAAACCGTTCTCATAACCTAGTAGACCTCAAGGGCCTCTCAAACCTCTCTCACAACTAGTAGACCTCCAGGGACTCTAAAACTGTATCTAACTAGCAGACCTCGAGGGTCACTTCCTCTTTCCTCCAAGTAGGCTTCCAGCCGCCGACAACAGGAGCAGCCGACGACTCCAGCAGCCTCCGACGGCCGACGCCGGCGACTACAGCTACCGACATCCCCCCCGCCACCGACGTCTTCGCAGCCGGCGACTCCAGCAGCCTCCGACTGCCGACGCCGGCGACTGCAGCTACCGACCCCCCCCGCCGACGACGCCTTCGCAGCCGGCGACTCCAGTAGCATCCGGCTGCCGACGCCGACGACGGCCGCTACCGACGCCCCGTAGCCGACGACTTCGACACCAGCAGCGACGAGCAACCAGAACCCTCGCTCCGGGCACCCACGCGACCGCTCGTCATTCACCATCCACCCTCCCGGGTGAACCCCATTTGCTGTACTCATACAAAATTATCTCGCCTACCAAAAAAAAGAGAACAAAATAAACTAGGAAATAATCCATTACTGTGTAATCACTCACGCCTTCACCTCTGGGAAAAGGATCGGGATCTCTTCCAGCAAATCTGCCTGACTCAAATATAAATATCTGAGACGACCCTGGCCACCCGCGAGCTCCCGGAGCAATTGACCAACCGTCACAACAGTCTAAATAATCTATGCAGACTCTACGAATATCAATGTGGAACGCCAGTGGTGTCTCACGGCATAAACTAGAATTGTCACAATTCTTGGCTGAAAACCATATTGACGTTATGCTACTATTGGAAACGCATCTTACAAGCAAATACAACTTTCAAATTCAGTCAAAAAACGGAAGCCTTTCAATCGCTGCCGTTTACTGTCCTCCTCGATTCTCAGTCTCGGAAAGACAATTTATAGACTTCTACAATTCACTTGGGGATCGTTTTATAGCCGCAGGAGACTATAATGCCAAACATACGCACTTGGGATCACGCCTAGTGACTCCCAAAGGAAGGCAATTGTACAATGCAATTATAAATGTGAGAAATAAACTGGACTATGTTTGGAAGTCCCGCATACTGGCCAACCGACCCACGCAAGCTCCCAGACCATATTGATTTTGCGGTGACAAAAAACATACCTCGCAATCTAATAAGTGCTAAAGCAAACTCGGACTTATCATCAGACCACTCGCCTGTGCTTTTAACGCTTCTTCAAAGCCCAGAAATAACCGAATACCCCTCCAGCCTGACGTCGCCAAAAACTAACTGGCTTTAATACAACAAGAAAGGAAGCTAACTTCGGCTCACAGAAGTTTGTATACCCTTGCAGACTACAAATTAAATCGAAAAATTAAAACCAAAATTCTGAAATAATAAAATGTGTTGCCTACTTAGGGGCGTGCGAGGCGAAAATGCTAGGCAGCCACGCCAGGGATAAAATATAGTCTTCCGATTTTCATAAAATTAAAACCGAAATTCAGGAATAATAAAAAGTGGCCAAATCTCAAATTTGATGAAAATATGTTGAAAAACACCGGAGGTATGATTTTTTCTTTTGTTTCCCTGATTGTTCCTATGGCAGATATAGGATATAATCGTCCGATTTTCAAGAAATTAAAACCGAAATTCGGAAATAATAATAATGACCAAATATCAAATTTTGTGAAAATTCGTTGAAAACTGACAAAGTTATAATTCTTTCTTTTATTTTCCTGATTGTTCCTATGGAAGCTATAGGATATAGTCAACCGATTTTCATGAAATTAAAATCAAAATTCAGAAATACTAAAATAATGCTAAATATCAAATTTGGTGAAACTATGTTGAAATCTGACAAAGTTATGGTTTTTTCATTTATTTTCCTGATTGTTCCTATGGAAGCTATAGGATATAGTCAGCCGATTTTCATCTCATGAAATTAAAATCGAAATTCAGGAATACTAAAATATGGGTAACTATCAAATTTGGTGAAAATATGTTGAAAACTGACAAAGTTATAATTTTTTTTTTTTTAATTTTTCGGATCGTTCCTATGGCAGCTATATGATATAGTCGTCCGATCCGGCCCGTTCCGACATATGTACTAGTGAGAGTATATATAAGCCTAATTGCAACCTTTCATTCAGATAGCTTTAAAACTGATGGACTAGTTTGCGTAGAAACGGACAGACGGACAGACGGGCATGGCTAGATCGACTCGGCTGTTGAAGTGAAAGAAGTACTCGTTGCGGCAGCTAAAATCTCTACTCCTCAAGGGAAGGAAGTAGACCGAAACAAATACTAAAAATCCAATCAGCAAATCGAACAGCTCGTGCGAGAAAAGAGGCGCACGCGTCGTGAATGACAAAACAACAGATCACCAGCTTCAAAGCAACTCCTTAAGAAAGTAACCCGTTTACTCGACCAGGCTCTTTACCAACAGGAAGAAACTGCACAGCTGAGGTACATCCAGAATCTTTCGCCAACAAGCACTAAGAATCTCCTGGGAAGGGGCCCACCCAAATCTTAGCGCCCCAATGGAAACGATCACCCCGATAAGAAACTCTTCGGGATGCTGGGCTCGCAGCGACGAGACCGAGCTGAAACATTCGCTACACATCTCCGAAGTGTCTTCAAGCCAAACCCTGCCTCAAATTCATTCCTTCTGCCAACAATTCAGCCGGAGGCTACCTCCCAGCCAATCATACCTTCATTCCGGCCGAACGAACTCGAAAAAGTCATAAGAGGGCTAAAGCCAAAAAAGGCTCCTGGTGGTGACCTACTGACATCAAAGATGCTGATCGAACTTCCAAAATGCGTTATAGAGGTTGTCAGCAAACTATTTAATGGGATCATAAATCTTGGCTATTTCCCAAAAAAGCGGAAGAAATCCATCATTATAATGATACCGAAGCCTGGAAAAGACCACACAATTCCGTCATCGTACAGACCAATAAGCCTCCTCTCTTGTTTGTCTAAATTGTTTGAAAAATGCTTGTTAACTCGCATAATACGACATCTGGAAGCTTGCAATATCAATTTGGTTTCCGCAGAAACCACGGAACCATCGAGCAAGTGAACAGATTAACATCCGAAATACGCTCAGCCTTCGAACAGCGAGTATACAGTAGTGCTATTTTTCTCGACGTATCTCAAGCTTTCGACCGAGTTTGGCTTAATGGGCTCATGCATACATTTAAAACGTATTTGCCAACATACACCCAGAAGCTACTAGAATCATACCTCTACAATAGGGCATTATCCGTGAGATGCAACGCAGCTACTTCGGGCGACTACATCATTGAAGCTGGAGTTCCACAAGGAAGCGCACTCGGCCAGAGTATATGTTTTGTGTTCTGTGGATATTCCTACGAACGCACAACTAACAACGTCCACGTTCGCCGACGATACCGCTATCCTTAGTCGCTCCAGATGCCCAATGCAAGCAACAAACCCGCTGGCTATTCATCTAATAGTAGTGGAAAGGTGGCTGTCCGACTGGCGCATTAAAATAAACGAACAAAACATGTAACGTTTACTCTCAATAGACAAACATGCCCTCCGCTTTCACTTAACGGTATGCAGATCACCCAAGCTAACGAAGTAACATACCTTGGCGTCCACCCTGACAGACGACTAACCTGGCGCAAGCACATCGAATCCAAGAAGATGCACCTGAAACTGAAAGCCAGCAGCCTCCACTGGATCATAAACTCACGATCGCCACTGTGCCTGGACTACAAGTTACTACTCTACAATTCAGTCCTAAAGCCAATCTGGCTCTCAGCTGTGGGGGAACGCGAGCAGCAGCAACATAGATATCATACAGCGCGCACAATCAAAAATCTTGAGAACAATCACTGGGGCACCTTGGTATGTTCGCAACGAAAACATCCACCATCCAGGATCCTCGCAGTGAAAGACGTAATCCAGAAGCAAAAAGAGTCCTACAAAGAAAAACTGTCTTCGCACCCAAATATCCTCGGTCGGGGATTGACTCGGATCTCTAGCAGATCCCGCCTGTGACGCAACGACCTCCCAACCCAGCAATCAATTTTTAGGGCCGTCTAACTCCGTATCAGTCAATGCGACTGTTAGTTAAGTTAAAAATATAAGATTTGATACACCTCTTGTTAGTCTCGCAAAGAGAAGATTCAAGAAATAAAAGCAACGTAAAAAAAAAAAAATTTTTTTTTAATTTTTTTTTTTTTTTTTTTTTCGTTCTTTACTTTCGTTTCAAATTTTACACCTAATTTCATTTTCCTTTGCTCACATCAAATAAACATTGCTTTTCATTTAAACAAATCTTCAAATCATTACCATCAAAATCATTAAATCATTTAATTCATTAAATTATATAACTCTAACTCAACATTCTTCCATCAATTTGTACTCTCAGGCATCCTGCTGCACACTTTGCAACGCGCAAACGCACCTCTTGCGTCACGGTGCCTCTGGACCCTCATAGCCCCCGCCATGTAGCTACTGCCCAGATAACTACATGGTGCGGCTGTAGCCTTATACATGATTTAACTCGAGTCTATGGTACCAACGCGTGCCTCAGTCGGCAATCTTTCGCATTCATCTGCGTCTACTTCAATCTCAAAACATATCGGTCACCATCTAGCCTCTCCAATAAGATGAAGGGTCCTTTATACTTCGGATCCAGCTTGGTTTGGTGCCGTTCTTCACTTTTTTGAGCAATCCTAGCTTTATATTTATCGTATCGTGGTTTTTCATATTCGGCATTTTTTTTCTATATTTTGCAAGGCTCTCGTTCTAGTGCATTCAGTGTCAATCTCTTTCTCTTCTACTAATAAGATCATTCCCATTGGTCTAGCCTTTTTGCCAATTTATTAATTCTTGTATTAGTTCTCTATTAGTTCTTGCCGCTCACTCGTCTCTACCGCTGTCAACATTGATTTCATTGTACACATGACGCGCGAGAACTGCAAAAATTGCGAGTGCAAGTACCACTCGGCACTCGAAAATTGAGTACAAGAAAAAGGCACACACTTAATGATCTGTGTGTTGCACGCACTCAGTGTGAGGCACACCTTATCATTACGGTACTCTTTGTCTGCGGGTGCCGATCGCACAAGCACTCAAACCTAATTTGTGCAAAGCCAAAGGGGCCAAAAACAAAAACTATGCAAAAAAAGGGTTGAAAGAAGAATATCCGTTTATGACCTTGTTTGTGTCGGCGACACACATTTTATGACTTCCTTGTAACGGCACCACACATTTATGACGGGGTGTAGATGAGTACTTGAGTATTTAGGCAATACTCGAGCATCTAGACAATACTCGAGTATCTATACAATACCCGAGTATTTGTGTGTGTGTATGCATCATCTTCTTGACCACGTTTTAGGAGTCATTCTTTTTGTGAAGTTGCAGAAAAAGGGTTTAACTATGACGGAAACGGCGAATTCAATTAAGGAGAAAATATCTAGTGGTACATATTCTGCTGTTTACATAAATAAAGGAAGAAGTAATATTTGGAACATTTTATACCAAATTAATAGAGAAGATCAATCAATTGTGGATAGATGGGTCTTCTGCAGTGTATGCCGAAAAGTGTTAAGGTATACAAAAAATCATTCTTCGAATTTATGCCGGCATAAATGTTGCTTAACGCTAAAACGACCGCAAGAATTGAAAACTGTAGCCGAAAGTGACAAAATGGAAGCCATTGAAAAACGTACACAATGGGTTATTTAAGACTGTCGGCCGTTTTCCGTAGTTACTGGAGAGGGATTCAAAAACTTGGTGCACTTCTTCATTAAAATTGGAGCAGTATATGGGGATAAATGTCGATGATCTTTTACCAGGTCCAACAACATTAAGCCGAAAGACACAATCGGATGCTAAAGAAAAAAGGACGCTTATCTCGACTGAGCGAAAAGATGCTGTGGATAATGAAGGAGTAGCTGCGACCGTCGACATGTGGACTGATCATTATGTGCAGAGGGTAGGAGTAACTTTGCACTATGAACAAAACGGGAAATTGCGTGACATCATCTTGGGCCTGAAGTCAATGGACTTTCAAAAATTCGACTGCAAAAAATATTTTAATAAAAATTAAGGGGTTATTTTCGGAATTTAATATTTACAACATCGATGGTGTGAAATTTGTTACCGACAGAGTGGCAAATATAAACAAGTAAGAAAGCTACAGTCGAGTGAGCTCGACTGTGAGATACCCGCTACCCATAGTAAATAGTTAATACATTTTTGAACATAACGGACAAATGCAAATGCAAGTGTAAAATAATCACATGCATACAAAAATACATACACATGTATCTATGTGTGTAAAAACGCGTTATTATTGCATTAAAGCGGCTAATATTTGTTACCATTTATTAAACTTTCTTCTCGAATATCTTATAAGATTCTTTTCCGATCACAATCAAGAACTGATAAGAACATTTAGTTGGTCTAACTGGTCAACCAAATTAGGCATGCTGCCAGCAGCCGTTTGTGGCCATACAAAATTATTTCTTTTATTTTTATCTGATCGCAACCAAATTTTCAAGGATCACACAGACTATAGTTCTTAATATACATACCGAAATTCGCGACTCTAGCTTTAGAATTATACGCTTAATACGCAATTTTATGATTTGCGGGGACGGAAGTAGGCGTGGTAAAAATTTGAAACAAACTTGATCTGCGGGCAAGCATAAGAAATACTGTTGAAAAAATTAGAGCTCTATCTCTTATAGTCTCTGAAATCCAGTGTTTCATACGGACGGGCGGACAGACAGACCATACGGACATGGCTAGATCGACTCGGCTGTTGATCCTGATCAAGAATATATATACTTCATAGGGTCGGAAATACTTCCTTCTACCTGTTACATACATTTCCTGCCGGCACAAAGTTATATATAAATTCAAACTCATATGAATGGTATCTTGGTCCTGTTCCCGTAATGCACTTAATACTCTAAGACTCTTGGTTTACCGTTAATCGTATGCATCAGTATGGCACCATAGCTGTAGATCATAAATAATAAGAACCAAATCGCCAACTACTGCGGATATTATTTTTTGTCGAACCTGCTTGGCTTATCGCGCCATTCAAATTTGCTGTTTTTTTTATGTTAGTCAATACAAAAGTTTCATCAATTCAGAAAATCGGGGGACGAATTGCCGAAAGTAAGATGACATGCCAATAAATTGCCTAACTTACGTAAGCGTCTGTGGTAGTGGCAATGCGGCCAATGCCCGAATTTTTCGTGAATTTGGACTTATTTCACAATTTTCAATTTTATACCCCAAATAGTCAACACTTGTTTGTAGAAAAGAACACTTGCCTATATTCTAAGAAAACCCAGCACTAGACAGCCTATGCAACACCTCCTTAAGCCTTATAAAAGCCTCCCCTTTTGGACTAGCAACAATTAAAACGTCGTCTATGTAAACAATCGCATACGAATATGCCACATCGCCCAAGGCTCGCATTATAGCTCGCTGGAACACTGACGATGCATTCTTTAAGCCAAAGGGCATAGCTACGAATTCGCATTCTGTTGTCACAAAAGCTTTGCGTTCTATCGAGTCGGGATGTATTGGTATTTGGTAGAAGCCTATCAATTTGGTAAGATATTAAGCGGGTATTTATCTGAGACCGTATTGGTATTCAATTCTCTATAGTCTATAGTTTTTTTTGACTAGCAACATCGGACTCGCAAATGGGGAACAGAGTTCCTGTATGGCTGACATATCCCTCTTTGGTATGGAATTGCTGCGAGTTAAGTTCCTTTTTGTATCACTTTCGTTTCCAGATTTTCTGTTTCGGCAATCAGCCATCTTATGGCCAGGTTTTCCACAAAAGTGACACTTCCCTTGCCACGACGATCGATGCTTCTTCCGCTCTGGTCCACTAGAGCAGTCTGAGGTGTTGCCATCACTGCACTTCCCAAAGGCATAGGTTGTTGCTCCAGTTCACTTCGAGTTTTTATATTCGTTGTAAACAATAAGCCTACTGGCATACACAGATACACACTCGTTTGGCTTTGGTCCACTGCTGCACATACTCAACAAAATTGCGGCTGGATTCTCTGCGCCTTTATACTGCTGAATAAATAATTCATGAAATTCCACTGTAGTAAATCTGAGATAGCCATTGATCCTCCTTCCAATGAGTTACCAAAGCGCTTCCTTTTAGGATGTTCTCCGCCATGATTATATCTAAAGTTTTTCACCAAGCAGCCGCCTCTGCATTCGCAGTATCAGGGCAAAACTTTGGCAGCGTCACTTTGTTGCTGGGTGGTGCTGCCGTTCTTGGATTGCAAGTATTGAGTTGCATTGCATTGAATTGAGTATGTCTATGAAGTTCCTTTTCTGTGCTTCTTATAATGCACGCCACTGGTCGTTTGATACGTTTTGTGAGGACGACGATCCCACTTCTGATGTCGCAAGTTGTAGAGCTGCAAAAAAATCGATTTTCAGTGAATCAATTCTTTTCGATCTTTTTAAAAAAAAATCTATTTAATCAAAACAAGAAAGGAAGCTAACTTCGTCTCACCGAAGTTTGTACACCCTTGCAGAATTTAAACAAAAAATTAAAACCGAAATTCTGAAATAATAATTAGTTGCCAAATCTCAAATTTGATGGCAATGGTTTGAAACAATTCTAAGATATGGTTTTTTATTTTCCTGATTGTTCCCATGGTAGCTATAGGATATAGTCGTCCGATTTTCATGAAATTTAAACCGAAATTCAGGAATACTAAAATACTAAAAACTGACAAAGTTATGTATTTTTCATTTATTTTCCTGATTGTTTCTATGGAAGCTATAGGATATAGTCAGCCGATTTTCATGAAATTAAAACCGAAATCCAGTAATAATAAAATATGGCAAAATATCAAATTTGGTGAAAATATGTTGAAAACTGACATAGTTATAATTTTTTTTGAAAATTTTTCGGATCGTTCCTATGGCAGCTATATGATATAGTCGTCCGATCCGGCCCGTTCCGACATATGTACGAGTGAGAGTATATAGAAGCCTAACTGCAAAGTTTCATTCAGATAGCTTTAAAACTGAGGGACTAGTTTGCGTAGAAACGGACAGACGGACAGAAGGACAGACGGACAGACGGACATGGCCAGATCGACTCGGCTGTTGATCCTGATCAAGAATATATATACTTTATAGGGTCGGAGATGCCTCCTTCACTGCGTTGCAAACTTTTAACTGAAACTATAATACCCTGCAAGGGTATAAAAAGTGGTTGAATTTTGTTCTTTTTTAATTAGAATGCCAACAAAACAAAGTAACTAAGCTATAAGGCAGTATTTTTATACCCTAGCAGGATATATTAGTTTCAGTCAAAAGTTTGCAACCCAGTGAAGGAAGCATCTCCGACCCTATAAAGTATATATATTTTAGATCAGGATCAACAGCCGAGTCGATCTGGCCATGTCCGTCTGTCCGTCTGTCCTTCTGTCCGTCTGTCCGTTTCTACGCAAACTAGTCCCTCAGTTTTAAAGCTATCTGAATGAAACTTTGCAGTTAGGCTTCTATATACTCTCACTCGTACATATGTCGGAACGGGCCGGATCGGACGACTATATCATATAGCTGCCAGAGGAACGATCCGAAAAATTTTCAAAAAACAATTATAACTTTGTCAGTTTTCAACCAATTGCACCAAATTTGATATTTGCCCATTTAGTATTATTTCCGAATTTCGGTTTTAATTTCATGAAAATCGGCTGACTATATCCTATAGCTTCCATAGGAACAATCAGGAAAATTATAACTTTGTCAGTTTTCAACCAATTTTCATCAAATTTGATATTTGCCCATTTTCACCAAATTTGATAGTGACCCATATTTTAGTATTCCTGAATTTCGATTTTAATTTCATGAAAATCGGCTGACTATATCCTATAGCTTCCATAGGAACAATCAGGAAAATAAAAGAAAAAACGATAACTTTGTCAGTTTTCAACATATTTTCACCAAATTTGATATTTAGCCATATTTTATTATTCCTGAATTTCGATTTTAATTTTATGAAAATCGGCTGACTATATCCTATAGCTTCCATAGGAACAATCAGGAAAATAAAAGAAAAATGTATAACTTTGTCAGTTTTCAACATATTTTCACCAAATTTGATAGTTACCCATATTTTAGTATTCCTGAATTTCGATTTTAATTTCATGAAAATCGGCTGACTATACCCTATAGCTTCCATAGGAACAATCAGAAAAATAAAAGAAAAAACCATAACTTTGTCAGATTTCAACATATTTTCACCAAATTTGATATTTAGCCATATTTTAGTATTTCTGAGTTTTGATTTTAATTTCATGAAAATCGGCTGACTGTATCCTATAGCTTCCATAGGAACAATCAGGAAAATAAAAAAACCATAGCTTAGCCGTGTTTCAAACCATTGCCATCAAATTTGAAATCAATCATCAAGTCTGAAATAAAAAAGGGTTCAAATCAATTTATTTAATTACAAAACAATCACTTTACTCACCTTTTTATATATTCAAATATCCCGAATTAAATACTTTAATTTACACACTTCTTATTTCCACTGCACTTCATCTTCAAATGCGAAGAGAATGGGGAGAAGCACGAGGAAACCGAAACCCGATGACCGAAAATTCTAGCGCTTGCCAGGGCATAGCCGACTGTAGCAATACTTTGTAATTTAAACCACAAAAAACAAATAATGCAACAGTAACATATTGGCTACGGCCAAAGCAATTAATAAACATATGCCAATATACCATAGATTAAATAAGCCAAAATTAATTCAAGATAATCTTAAATATTTATAAATTCCCAATTTATTTAAGGGGGGGGGGGGGGGGTAAGGTTTGTTCAGTGCAAAAATGGTCCTTTTTCAAAAATTTTTTGTGGCGAAACGGATAGTTAGCGTAAAAATTTAAACACCATAAAGTAACACAATATTTCGACTATTTTATTAGTATTTTTTGGTTACGAAACAATTAGAGAATTAAGAGCTATTAAGAATTTCCTAAGCCGCCATCGAAAAAGGTGGTTTGCGGTGAACATCCTTACAGCCTAAAGGATCACCCGATTTAAAAAAACTAAATTGCATTACTTAAGGGATAAATGTCCCGAGGTAACACCGAAGCGTTTTTTTTTTTAAATTTTTTTTTCTGATTTTTTATGCCATTTTGAAGCAAAAAGTCAGATTTTTTACTAAAAAAAAGATACATTGTTAAAAAAAAAAATACAATTAAAAAAAAAATTAAAAAAAGGGCCACGTGAGTACCTGTAGAATTTGTGCAAAATTTCAAATCGATCGGATCAGTAGATTTTCTGTAATCGTGTTCACCGACTTGGAAAAGGCTACTTTTCAGGAGAGCGCTTCAAAGTTTTGTGAGCACATGCAGTGCACACTAAGCGACCTCCATTAAATTGGCTATAACTTTGTTAATTTTAATTTGATTGATTTGCAACTTTTACAGAATATTCTTTACATCTTCTGCAATTCTAATAAAAAATAAAAAAAAAATTTGGAAAAAAAAAATTACAAACCTTACCCCCCCCTTAAAAAAAAGAGTGTTCTGATGTCGCTGCCACACAATTGGTTTTCGCCACAATTTTTTCCGCCTCCCTTCGCTCTATCACTATCTCTCTTTAATTTACGGACCTTTCGCTGCTCCGAAAATATGCAGTCGAAGTTTCGAAAATTAACAGATTTGTTTTTGTTTTTTTTCGGACCCGAAGGGAGTTCGGGTACTCGAAAGAAGTTCGGGTTCAAGTCGCAGTCGGCAGATCGTCGATTCTGCCGACGTCGCAGTCGGCACGTTGATGAATTGTTGATTACAGAGGGCTATTGATGACAAGCGGTACTGCAGGGTATATTGCTGCATCTAATTTATGTAAAACAACACTACAAACTCCTGTGCAGTAGTATATGCCCCGCTCCTATACATATAGTATCCAAGAAGGCTTACATCCAGGTTTTATACATAAAAAGCCATACATCCACACCGATTTCCTTAATGAACATACATATGTACGTACATACACAATTTGCATACACATATGTATATTTACATTTATGAACATACATATGTACATGACTTTTGGGTCACAAATCGGCGGCATTTAAGAGAAGAAAAAACACATCCCATCCACAAAAAAATATATGTGCATATCCAGGTGTTTCACTTCACAATAACAAAACAAAAAAAATAAATAATGTTAACTCCCTCCTCTAGCTGGCCGATCATACGTGCATATACATACATACATATATGCACATATCCATACAAATTGCTGGACCGGCAATTGAAAATCGGCAGCTAACAGTGTCGCCGCATCCTAGGGATGCAAAAACATCGATGTCACTATCGATAGTATCGATGTTTTTAAAAAAGTCGATACATCGATGTATTTTCCCCAACATCGATGTTTTTGCATCTCTAATTTTCACAACAAAAAATCCACGCTACAGAAACACACAATTCTACCCAACGAATGGATCCGCTGCAGTATTGGAAGGTACATTTCTGATTTCGTTTTTATATTTATTGATGAATAACTCTATTTTCTTATAGGTAAACGAAGTCCAATTTGGCTCACTTGCGCAGTGCGCTTTCAAATACTTATGTGTTCCGGCCACCTCGACCGAATCGGAAAGGACATTCAGCAAAGCGGGGCAAATAGCCAATGATCGAAGATCTCGCCTTAAACCAAAGGCCTTGAATATGCTCTTGTTTTTGAAACAAAATCAATGGCTTGTTGATTAATTTCAGTTCGTTTAAGTTTTATGAAATTTATATTGATTTTGTTTAATTTTTATAATTTTTCTTAAGTTTATGAATTTGAAAGTTCAGTATTATTCTTATTTAATAAATACAAGCATAATAATATAATAAAACCATAATTATATTGCAATTTGGAGCAAATTAAAGGAAATTTTAAAAATGAAAAATAGTTCGATGTTTTCAGCGATATATCGATGTTTTCAAACATCGATGTTGAAAACATCGATGTACTGACCATCGATGTTTTTGCATCACTACCGCATCCTAACACAAACAAAATTACAAAAAAAAATAAGCGTTTTAATATTTTGTGTTTGTTTATTTTGCATAGATACATATGTATTGGCCGCCAAGGTAGCAACACCATTACCATACGCGGCACAATCTGTTAACGAGCCGTTCACACTTGGGTCTTGTTTACATTTTTTCCTTTTTTGGCTTGTTTTGTCTTTTCAATTGTGTACTGATTTCTTCCACGCGATATCCAGCGCCCCAATTTTTCCAATTCGTGGATATTGTTTCCGATTATTTTGTGGTACGCTTTACCCAGCGTCCAAGCATTTCTTCCAAAGCGATAAACATCAGTTTTTTGATTAATCATTTTTCTACACGTTCCAGCCCACAGTATTTTCGACAAAACCATTTATTTTTTTCTTTTTCGTACCCAAATCGATAAAAACTTTTTTCGACTATTCATTTATTTTAATTCCTTAAACGCGTTATCCAGCGTCATTGTATTGATTTTGGAATCAAGAGCATCTTTTTTTGATCAATTAGTTCTACGCGTTATCCCCCATATCTTTCAAATCGAGTACATCCGTGCCATCCCGCGCCCCCGTATTGATTTGAAACCGATAGCTTTTCTTCGATTAATTTCTTCTGCGCGTTATCCAGCGCCCTCGTACTTTTCCGAATCAACAACAGCTTTGTCGGTTATTATTTGGTTATTTACGCTTATCCAGCGTCCCTGCACTTCCAAATCGATAAACATAATTTTTCGATTAACTCGTTTTTTTTTCTTACGCTTATCCAGCGCCCCTGTATTGATTGGAAAATTATAGCATCCGTTTTCGATTAATTTGGTACGCGTTATCCACCGTCCTCATACTTTTCCGAATTGATATCAGTTTTTTCGATCGTAATTTGTTTATTTACGCTAATCCAGCGTCCCTCCACTTCCAAATCGATAAACATAGTTTTTCGATTAACTCGGTTTTTTCTCGCGCTTATCCAGCGGGCCTAAAAAGAGTTTAACATGCCAATCGGCGACGGTGAGGAACCAAAATCCCGTCTGACCGATTCTAAGGCGGAGGCTTCTCACAGAGCCAGGCAACGAGTGAATCCTCTGCGCTTTCCGAAAGCGAAAATCCCTCTCGAAGCAAAAGCCCATTGACAACCACCACTCCACGTGAATCTACGAGCACGTCGCTCGAAGTTCCACCGTCTGCACCATCCACAAAAGCCGCAAAATCAGTCGTGTCTCCCCACGTCACTACAGCAACTGGAAGAATGGCTCAAGCTGAGGGAGACAAAGCCTTGATAAAATTCATGACCATAACCGATAGGATGGGTCAGTTCGAAGCCAGAGTCAACACCCCGGCTGACAAAGGTCCGTCTATCCACACGAGTAGGGTTGGACTTGAGCAGATCAGGTCCCTCTTGGACAAGGTGGAAAAGGAATACGAGACGTGCTCTGAAGTTCTTGCCAGTTTAAACTGCAAAGACACAATAACAGTCATGCAATCCAAGTATGACTACTGTTATACCGTTTACGAGCGGTGCGCAGCAAGCCTCAATGAAATCATTGAAGAGTCAAGAGCGCAACAGTCGGTTCAGCCCACCAATCTGACGCCTTCTCAGGGCGGATGTCGCTTACCTCCAGTCGAGTGCGAAGTTTTCAATGGTGACTATATTCAATGGCCCACATTTCGGGAACTTTTTTCAGCCATCTATATACGCAATCCTCGGCTTTCAGAAGTCGAGAAACTGTTCCATCTCAATGCCAAAACTAGCGGCGAGGCCAAATCCATTGTTGCCTTATCTCCGTTAACCAATGATGGGTTTGAATCAGCGTGGAGAAACTTACAGAATCGGTTCGAGAATAAGAGGCTGCTGGTCAACAGCCAATTGAAGATTTTGTTCAATTTACCTTCCGTTACCCAGGAATGCGGCCAATCCTTGAAGCATTTAGAGAGCACTATACAAGGGTGTTTAACGGCCTTGCAAATAGCAAAGATAGAAACCACTAATTGGGATTGCCTGCTCGTTTTTCTATGCTCTTCCAAATTGCCAAAGTTAACTTTGTCTCTATGGGAACAGTCCCTTCTCAGCAAGTCTGATATTCCACTCTGGGCCGAATTCCAGGCTTTCTTACAGGATCGTCATCGAACGCTTGAGGCGATTGAAGAGTTTAAGCCAAACGTGAGTGCTCCATCCAGGGCATTGCGGGCTGACAATAGCTCGCGGTCAATCCAGACCTTTGAAAACAGAGTTACGGTAAATCCACAATCCTGTAAACTCTGTGCACAAGCGAAGCATCCAATCCGAGTATGTCCTCTTTTCTTATGAATGTCAGTCGCAGATCGGGAGAAGCATGTGAAACAGCAGAAGTTGTGCTTAAACTGTTTCGCAAGAACGCATATGCTCAGGGACTGCAACAGCTCGCATAATTGCTATACCTGCAGTGGACGTCACAATACACTCCTGCATCGCAGCGGCACTCCACCAGTCCAGTCAGTGTTTATACCTGACCAACAGTCCCACTCATCCACAACAGTCCAGCAACATATACAGTCCACTCCATCGACGGGTCAATCGAATGTGCAAACGTTTCTTGCCGTTAACACGCAAGGGTCCTCCTGAGTACGGCGTTAATAGAAGTTTGCCATTTGGGCATCAAATACTCAACACGGGCACTCATCGACTCAGATTCCGAGGCAACCTTTATCTCAGAACGGTTGTTCAACCTAATTAAGTTGCCTTATGAGGCTATCCAAGCTCAGGTTTCCGGAGTCAACCGTTCCGTTGCAGCTCAGCCCCGTAAGCGGTGTCAACTCAGCATAGGTTCTCCCGTCAAGCCCCATATCCAGATTGAGACCTGTGCGTATGTGTTACCCCAACTAGCTGGGAATCTCCCATCCTACACTCTACCAGAGGACTCATTAAAGGATCTTCCACCGTTCCAACTAGCAGATCCAAGTTTCTTCCGGAGTTCGCAGATTGACGTGCTTATTGGTGCCGATATCCTGCCATCGATCGTTCTCAGCGGCTCCCATTCCAATATTTGCGGAACACTCCTGGGTCAAGAGACCATATTCGGGTGGATTCTTTGCGGTCCTATTACAACGAGTCCCACAAGCAGAATCTGCTCCTTTTCAGCCCGATTAGCAGTCACCGAGTCCAAGCTAGACAGCATCCTCACAAATTTTTGGGAGGTGGAGGATGTTCCAGTGAAGCTGGTAAAGGAATCCACCTCGGTTTGCGAGGAGAACTTTATCCGATCTAGCAAAAGAAACGAGGATGGAAGGTATGTTGTTTCGTTGCCCTTTAAAGAGCCGGAGAACGTTAAGCTGGGTCATTCCAGACCCATCGCACTGTCGCAGTTCCTCCGAAACGAAATTCGACTAGGTAAAGATCTTCCATTGAGGGAGCAATACAACTCAGTCATTCAAGAGTATTTAGATTTAAGTCATATGCACCAAGTCTCTCCTAACGACTCCAGCAGTTTTTATCTGCCTCATCACGCGGTCTTCAAACCAGATAGCACCATGACGAAAGTTCGCGTCGTGTTCAATGCTTCCAATCCCTCATCAAACGGGAACAGCCTCAATGATATCCTTCATGCGGGGCCGGTACTACAATCCGATCTGACTATTCAGATTCTAAATTGGCGTTTTTTTAAGTATGTTTTCAATGCGGACATCACCAAGATGTACCGGCAAATTCGGGTCAATCCTGATCACACACGCTTTCAGAGAATCTTATTCCGCAACAAAAACGGTGAGCTCTGTGACTATGAACTCGACACAGTCACCTTCGGCGTGAGCTGTGCGCCCTTCCTGGCCATCAGAGTGCTACAGCAGTTGGCTCAGGACATCCGAGGCCAATATCCTTTGGCTAGCGACATCATCTCGAACTTTATGTACGTCGACGATGTGCTCGATTCCCACCGACCTCGTGACCCAGTGGCAAGAGTTCGTGAAAGGGTATCCGACCCTGAGGGAAATTCGTATTCCGAGATGGATGCGTTTCCAACCTGCTGCCAAGGTTCAGTACCATGCGTTTTGCGACGCGTCACAGGACGCGTATGGGGCTGCCATTTTCGTCCGAGTCGAAACGACTGACGGCTGTTGTGCCCATTTGCTGGCATCCAAAACCAGAGTCGCTCCTGTCAGGTCCATCTCCATACCCCGCCTGGAGCTGTGCGGAGCAGTGCTGCTCACTGAGCTAGCAGCATCCGTAATTTCCGAATTGCCTCCTACAGCTTATGAGATTTTTTATTGGACCGACTCGACCATAGTTCTTGCATGGCTAAGTAAGCCAGCATGCACCTGGACGACATTCGTGGCCAACAGGGTCGCAAAGATCGAACAACGCACCAGCGAAAGCAAATGGGGACATGTACGATCCGAAGACAATCCAGCTGATCTAGCAAGCCGGGGTGTCTCGCCTCAAGACCTTAAAGACAGCACGCTTTGGTGGCACGGGCCGGACTGGCTGCCACTCAAGCAGGAGCAGTGTCCGAATGAACCATTGGTTAATCCGGAAACCGAGATGGAGCAACGGCCTATCAAATGTCACAGTGTCACAGTGCCGCCAGCAGTGGATATCCTAGAGCGTTTTTCAACCTTCGACAGGGCGCTGCGGGTTCTAGCATACGTAGTCCGTTTTGCAAAAAGGTGCAAAAGGGAAGAGATACCCCCTTCGTCAGCACTCACTTCGGCGGAATTGTCCGACGTGCAAGAGCGTTTAATCGTGTTCACTCAAAAGAATGAGTTTCCCGTCGAATATAAGGCCTTAAGTAACAAGCAGCAAATTCCATCCTCAAGCACGATTTCTAACCTAAACCCTTTCCTTGACAGAATGGGGGTCTTGAGGGCAAGCGGCCGTTTACAAGCATCTGACATGCTCAGTTATGATGAGAAACATCCTATCATCATCCCAGCACGGTGTAGGTTCGCGAAACTACAAGCCCTGTTTACCCATCGCATATCCTTGCATGGGGGAATCAGTTAATGATGCGACTGATTCGGTCTAAATTCTGGATTCCTCAGCTTCAGAGGTTGGTGAAACATACAATTTACTCGTGCCGAGTTTGTGTCATCCACAAGAAAAACCTGCAAAAGCAGTTGATGGGCGATTTGCCCCGGGCGAGATCCACTTTCTCCAGGCCATTCACTAATACGGGCATGGATTTCGCGGGACCATTTGACATCAAGAGTTATGTCGGTCGAGCCTGCAAAATCACAAAGGGATATGTCTGCGTTTTTGTCTGTTTTAGTACCAGGGCCATCCATCTCGAGGCGACATCCGACTTGACGACAGAGAAATTTTTACGAGAAAACGTTTGTCGGAGCCTCCACGTCCTTATCCAGAGACTTTATGGAGTCAGCCAGAACATTGATCCTCTCCAAGCATAGCCTGCAGAACTTGGCCTGGCATTTCAACCCCCCGGGCGCACCTCATATGGGAGGGCTCTGGGAGGCGGGTGTGAAAAGCTTCAAGGCTCATTTCTACAAGCACACAGCTGCAGGAAAGTACACCTTCGAAGAACTGGCTACTCTCCTTGCGAAAATTGAGGCCTGTCTAAACTCCAGGCCTATTTCGCCAATGTCCGAAGATCCCACGGACCTTGTGGCTCTTAGCCCCGAACATTTTCTAATCGGTGGACCGCTTTTTGCGGTATCGGAGCCTGTGATTGAAGAAAATCCTATTTCCATCACCAATCGGTGGCGGAGGTTGAAGGCCCTGCATCAGCAATTCTGTGTGCGTTGGAAGGAGGAATACTTGAAGGAGCTCCACAAAAGGAACAAATGGAAACTCCCATCGCGAGATCTCCAAGCGGGAGACATGGTTGTGATCAAGGAGGAGAGCTTGCAAGCCAACGAATGGCGGCTTGGGCGCATCCAATTGGTCTGTCCGGGTGCCGACGGCAAGGTCAGAGTTGCAGACGTGCTCACAACACGGGGCGTCATCAGGCGACCAGTGGCGAAAATGATTCGCCTCCCAATGAACGGGCCAAGTGACCATACTGACTCCTTAACTCCTTAGTCCTTCCGGCTGACCGTTGCTAGTCATAAGTTGTATCGTCCAACGTCGTTGTTCCGTCCACGTTTTGTGATCATTTTAATTTTTTTTTCATATTTATCCATTTCCTTTGATATAGATCCGAGTATCCAATGGCTCCAACGACCCACCAGAGTGCTCGTCGCTCATCAAGGAGCAATGTGTACAGATGTCGAGTCTGCAGGGGAGTCCACGCACTGAGGAGTTGCCAGCGTTTTCTTCAACTGACGGCTGTGAAGCGGCTCCGCGCGGTACTTATCAATAAGTACTGCACAAACTGTCTGGCCCACGAGCATTCCGGTCGGTCGTGTCGCAGTAAAGTGGGGTGTCGCATGTGTCAGGAGGCCCACCACACGCTGCTGCATATCCACTCTGGGCAGCCACGACCTTCGCGACCCCGACAAAGGCGCCAGCCACTTATGGATTCTCGTCCTCAGCGTCAGCCACAGCAGCGCCAGCAGGCAGACGCCTGCGAATCACCACGCTCCGCCACGTCAATGGATATAGCACCATCCCGCAGCCCGTCGTGCACGCCTATCCTGGCCCCCACGAGTGTAAGTATCCTTCCGACCGCGTCCGTGCTAATCGGATCCGAACAAAAGCGGTTTGATGTCCGAGCCTTGGTGGATCCATGTTGTCCTGTGAGTCGCATCCACATCTCCTTGGTGAAGGCCCTTAATCTGGCCATCACGGTCATTGGCGACCAGCGGGTGTGCACCACCGAGATTCGCTCCAAGGTGTCCAAGATGAGCAAGCAGCTGCTGATGCTGGTGGACGAGCAGATGCAGACCCGAACGCCGGGGCAATCGCTGGATCCGAAGGTGCAAGACATGTTCCAGAATGTCACTTTGGCGGATGACCGGTGCTTCCACCCATCTCTGGTGTCGGTAGTGCTTGGAGCGGATGTCTACGCTGACCTGATGCTACCGGGTGTCCTCCCGGGTCAGGACGGCTTGCCGATGGCACAGAACTCGACGCTGGGATGGATCCTTTCCGGACGGGGCTCCCTCTCCTAAATTGCAAGTATTCCTTTTGCAAGGGGGGGGGGGAATGTTCATGCTGAACAAAGGGACGATGTCGCCAGGGGGGCATTTCTGGGAAATAATGTACCTGGCGCCATATTTTTTTCTTGTACGTTTTTTTTTTACTCACTGAGAAAATAAAACACGAACGAGACGGATCGTCACTCGTAACACCACCAATCTTTTCTACCCGCTATTATTTTGGGAATCTTGGGATCGCAACTACCCGGCCCCCGACGAAAACAAGTCGGTTCACGCTACACTTTTTGTAAAATACTATTTTTATACCCTAGCAGGGTATATTAGTTTCAGTCAGAAGTTTGCAACGCAGTGAAGGAAGCATCTCCGACCCTATAAAGTATATATATTCTTGATCAGGATCAACAGCCGAGTCGATCTAGCCATGTCCCTCTGTCCGTCTGTCCGTTTCTACGCAAACTAGTCCCTCAGTTTTAAAGCTATCTGAATGAAACTTTGCAGTTAGGCTTCTATATACTCTCACTCGTACATGTAAAGTGTAAGAAGGCTTAGATGCCTGGCAGATAGCGCATAAACTATTTGCCTGTTTGTTGTCGCAACTAGCACTTGGAACTAGGTGGACGGTTTGGAGTGTGTGAGTGCATGAATTGTTCTAGGGGAACGGTTTGGTTGGTTGAGGGTCTGAAGACACAGCGACAGCCTCTGATGCATGAATAAAAGCTCTTGGGTTGGCGTTAGAACTCTTACTGACTTTATTAATGAAACTTAACAATATTTATAGGTACAAAAGTGCTTATGCTAACAGAAATAATGTATAAGAAATAGTGTGCGGTTACTGTAAGTGTGGGTTATCGTTAGGAACTGAGACCATTGCCCCAGCTCATTTCCTCGTCTCAGCAGACTATGCATATTCGCTTGACCTGGTAATTGATACTTTATTTACGATAAATGCATGTCGCTGCGACTGACGAATTGTTACATTATGTGTGTCGTGTCTTAAATATCATACTTATGACTACATACTGCTGCGACTGAACATTCTCCCGGCCGTTGAACAAGTGTTCAACCTTCGCTAAGGTCGAACGCGAAACTTCGTGGGGTAGGTTCTGGTGGTAGCTGTTCCGTGTTCTGCCTGAGTTCGGGAGCCCGGCGTGTTGATGTACATTTGCTGACCGTTCGTCTGAAAGCCCATGCAATGCCTAATAACACTGATATTGCTAAGGCCACATAAACAGCTATTTGATGGTGCTGGGGAGTGTTGATTTGATTTTTCCAGGTGGTGTCTTTTAGTTTGGCCAGTTGGTGCTGCAAAGCGCCCAGTTCCTCCAAGTTGACTTCCTTGGCTGCCGTTCCTTGCAGTGGCTCAGGTGCGTTCTTAAGGTCCATCCTTGTGATGTTACCAAAACGAACATATGCCGCCCTTGTTTCGCTGACTACGGTGCTGAATGTGCTCACGCTAATTTTTGAATTGCGTGCAGTGCAGCCTGGGGCCAGTGATAGTAGGCCCGTTCCGTTGAGTTGGATTGTGAACGATGTTCCGCTGCACACCGCTTGAAGTTCAATTTGCCTGCGTGTGGCAAACATCCATCTGTTTCGCTGACGTGTTGCTGACCACCACAGCTCGGCCCTCGACTGAGAGACCTCGCAGATAGTTTCCGTCTTATTGTTGAACAGCTGGAATTCACACCGGCTTTCCACGCTGAATGTGGCTTGGTGGTTGAAACAGATGTGTTCGTCGTGTGGCAGCTCTAGGCACTGATTGAACTCCTCCTTGGTCAATCCCATGAACCGATCTCTATGGGCATTGACGGCTATGATTTCCGTTTGTAGCCAGAATCGTTGCCAGCTTCCGGCCTTCCACATCGGGATCGCCATGATGCTGAATATCTCCTGTTTTGTTACAGACACCAGTGGCAGCAATATTTTGAAAACGACGTGGCTGCTCGTTTTGGTCCCTTCGGCATGCATCATTTTATACAGCTGGATCACCTCAGCCGATGCTACCGGAAGAAGTTGATCTGGTGGAATGTGTTCCCGAATCTGATCTAGTTGCTCCCTCAGTTGCTTGGGAGACACTAGTATAGGACTGATGGTACGATGGCGCACGTCAGTGAGAACATTAGCTATTTCACTTTGCATTCGCTGCAATCCGGTTGCCACTAGAGTTAATTGAGCTGTCAGACTCATGAATGCTTGTTGTAAGTGCTCGCCTTGGTACTTTCCCCTTTCCAGATTAATTGTACCTCTTTGGCTCTCTAGTGTCTTGATCCGCTCGTTAGTGTCTGAGCTGCTCATCCTGACTATGTTTATTGTCGAATCCAAGATTGATGTCTGGTTTTTCAAGAGCATCATTAGTACGTCTTCATTGGATTTGACCTCCTTGATCACCTTGGACATGTCATCGGCGTATCTTGAGTCTAAAACGCCGAATAGTGAGCTCGCCACATTTCCAACTATGTCCAGTGGTGCTCTTCGCTGCCGAGAATGATGGATCAATTCATTTCCTGATTGTAGTTCGCTGTACACATGTTGGAAATGCTCAGACACCGATCTACAAGCGTTGATGTTCCGTAGTTCGGAACATTTGTGTTTCAGCTCCGATATCCCGTTGTCCAAGATTCTCATGTCGCTCCAATATGGTTTCAAATCGTAATATACAATTATTTTCCATTCCGAGATTGCCATTCTGGATGTGCCGAGCCGTTCGTAGAATATTCCTGGCTGGCTTGCAAATGGCGTTATGTTGAATGCCTGTCCCATCGCTAACGGAAGGATCAGTAGCATTGCTAGTAATGTTGGGAGGATCGGATATGATGCTTTCCTTTTTTGCGCAGGGCTCTCTTCTGCCTGCGCTGTGTCCGTGCTGCTGCTGTGCGGCCGTTTTGTGGCTACTTCTTCTGTTATCAGTGGTGCTAGACGAGTGACTGCCCTTTTGTAGATTCCTGATGCGGTCTTTACATCTACGACCCGTATTTGGTTATCCTTGCCTGGATATGTCTTCACTATCCGTCCCATTGGCCAGCTCATTACCGGTACGTTGTCTTCCTTTACCAGTACTAGCAATCCTTCCTCGACATTCTGAGCCATAGTCTTCCACTTGGTGCGCATCTGGAGCTCTTGTAGGTATTCCGTGGACCACTGACTCCAGAATGATTGTTTGAGTCTGGACACAAGTTCCCATCTTCTGACCAACGATTTTTCTGGTCGGGCAAGATTTGCATCGGGCGGTGCCACTAAAGGTTCTCCAATTAAGAAATGGCCTGGTGTGAGCGCTGCAGTATCTGTTGGATCTGCTGACATCGCGGTGAGGGGTCTTGAATTGAGTATCGCCTCGACCTCAATGACCACCGTGTTGAGCTCTTCAAATGTTAAAGATGCTGTGGCCGTGACTGATACTAGGAGCCTTTTCGCTGATTTTACAGCAGCCCCCCCTAATCCGCCAAACGACGGTGCTCGCGGTGGGATGAACTTGAACTCCACCTGCTGCTTATTGCATTGATTTATGATCCTGCTCTGGGCTTGCTCTGTGAAAATTGTTTCCTCCAGTATTTTTAACTGGTTGTTGGCACCAACAAAGTTCGTGGCGTTATCACAGTGAATGGTCCGACACTTTCCTCGTCGGCCCAAGAAACGCCGGAGAGCGGCTAGGAATGCGTCCGTTGTTAGATCGCTTACTAACTCCAGATGTACTGCCTTTGTTGCGAAACAGCAGAATACTGCAATGTATGCTTTATCTGGCCGTTTTCCACGGATTTTGTGGTGAATCCAAAAGGGGCCGCAATAGTCGACTCCTGAATTGGAGAACGGCCGCGCTTGTGTTACTCGATCCGCTGGCAAGTTACCCATGATTTGATGCATTAATTTGGGCCGTGCTCTTGTGCATTTGACGCAATTGTGGATGATGCTCCTGGCCATCGTCTTGTCATTCAGAATCCAGTACTGTTGTCTGGCTATGGTCCTCAATGCTTGTGCCCCGCAATGCATGTTTTCCTCATGCATTTCTCGTAGCAGCATTTTCACAATCGTATCATTGTACGGGAGCAGGATTTGATGTTTGGCAGCATATGGAAGGTTGGATTCTTCCAATCTGCCTCCGACTCTAATGAGTGCATCAGTTCCTATTATTGGAGACAACGATATGACTGAGCTTTTCTTGTCCACTGCTTTGTGGATGCGAAGCTGTTTATACTCAGCACTGAATTCAGTTTTTTGAATCGTGCTGAAGATGATTGTTCTAGCCTGAGCCAGCTCGCCTGCACTTAGTGTGGTCGTTGGAGATCGGTTCTGCTTACGACAAAAACGCATCATATATGCTACAATGCGTTGCAATTTGTGGAAAGAGTTGCTGTGCTTGCAATTGTATAACTCGCTTCCTAGTTGCTCCTGGCAGACTGGCAAGCTGACTTGCTTTATTTTACGCTCCAGATCGATGGGATCAATGGTCGGTATTTTTGACCATTTGTCTCGAGAGCCGTGCAGAAACAGGGGGCCATATAGCCACAGGTTATGTTCTGCCAACTTGCTTGCGGCAATTCCTCTTGACAATACATCTGCTGGATTGTTTGCGGATGACACATGTCGCCATTGTGCTTGATGTGACACTGCTTGGATCTTTGCTATCCGATTGGCCACAAACGTGTGGTATGAGGATGCCGATGCATTTATCCAGGAAAGGACTACTGTTGAGTCAGTCCAGAAGTAACCCAATGCCTTCTCCTCAGGCAACCGTAGGTCCTTTCTGACTCTATGGGTCAATTCAGCTCCCAGGACTGCGGCACATAGTTCTAGCCGCGGTAACGTCTCCTTGGCGGATGGCGCCACTCTCGATTTTGAGCACAGCAGCCGAACTGATACTTGATTGCTTTTGTATGTTGCTCGGATATACACTGCCGCTCCATATGCTCGTTCCGAGGCATCCACAAACGTGTGCATCTTTTGTGTGACTGGCACTCTTCCTTCAAATATATGCCTTGGCATTTGCATGGTATTTAGAGCTTGCAAATCAGAACGATAGTTTTTCCAGTCCAGTTGAAGGTGCTGAGGTAACTCGTCGTCCCAGCCCATCTTTAATTCCCAAAGCGTTTGCATGAAAATTTTTGCCTTGACGACCACCGGAGCAAATAATCCCAGAGGATCGAATATTTGTGAGGATTCTGAGCTGACCACCCGTTTTGTGATGGTTGCGGCTTCGCTTTTTTGAGATCGCCCACACAACTGATCCCTTTGAGGCATCCAAATTAGTCCCAATGTCTTAACACTGTAATGCTGAAGTGTTTCATCTAAGTTGACGTTGGATACAATGTCTTCTCGTGGAATTTTGGTCAGTATTTCCTTGTTGTTTGAGCACCACTGCCGAAGCTTGAATCCGGACGGTAGCAGAATTTTGTTCAATTCCTGCTGAATCTGGATTGCCTCTGGAATGCTGTCTGCTCCTGTGAGACAGTCGTCCACATAGAAATCATGCTTGAGTATAGCTGACCCAAGCGGTAACTGTTTCTTATTCTTTTCTGCTAAATAATCCAAGCATTTTGTAGCAAGGAATGGCGCTGATGTGGTACCGTATGTGACGGTTTTTAGCCTGTAGAATTTCAGATCATCTGACGCCCTTTTTCGCCATACGATCATTTGATGAAACTGATTATCAGGATGCATCCATACTTGGCGATACATCTTCTCTATGTCCGCGGTAAATACGTATCTATGGGTGCGAAATCGCAGCAGAATGGCGAAAAGTTCGCTCTGTACCGTGGGTCCAGCATATAATATATCATTTAATGATTTATTACTTGACGTTTTGCAGGACGCATCGAACACTACCCGCAGTTTCGTGGTACTGCTTTCGGGCTTCAAAACACAGTGATGTGGAGAGAAGTAATGATCCGATGGTATGTGTGAGGGAGGTACCAGCTTCATGTGTCCGAGACGTTCGTATTCTTCCATGAAGTCTACGTAGCCTTTCCAGACTTCTGGTGATGTTCGTCGCTCCAGTGCCAAGAACCTATTGGTTGCTATTGTCTGCGATGCCCCCAGGGCTGACGTTTCCTCAGCAAATGGCAGCTTGACAATGAACTTCCCATCAATTGCGAATTGTAGATTTGCTGCAAAATGAGCTTCGCAGTGTGCTTCAGTTGGCGATCGAGCCTTATCTTTGGTGTCTAGATTTTCTAGTGTCCAAAATCGCTCTAACAGCGTATCAACCTCCTCTTCAGTGGTTGCCGCCGCACACAGTGCTGCTGAATCGTGATCAGCAGAGATTCTTCCGGCCACAATCCATCCCAGCTTTGTATTCTGGAGGATTGGACCTTCTGGTCTTATCGTCATTTGATTTGGCAGTAGCAAAGAATAATAATGCTCTGCGCCGATAAGCATGTCAATTCTTCCTGGTTTGTCAAAATTTGGATCGGCCAAGATGACATTATTTGGAATGCGTATGTGGGATGTACTCAAATCATGAGCTGGTTGGTCAGCTATGCGGCAGAACAAACGCTTCTACCTGTTGAGTAAAATCGTTGTTCATTGATTTCATGAGCACATTTGCTCTGGCCCGACTTGTTTTCGGATTTCCTCCAATGCCCTCGATGCGTAATGATGCATTGTGTAGTTTCAGAGAGAGCTTGGAGGCCATTCGTTCAGAGATCAGATTGATTTGTGATCCTGAATCCAGCAAGGCTCGGAATGTGGCCACCTGCCCATTGCTTGCCCTTACCAATACCTTAACTGTGGCCAGCAAATTGTAGCTTTTGTTGCTTGCTGCTCCTACAGAAGGTGTTTGTGGATCTGTTGCCGCGCCTGATGAAGTCTCCAGGTGCAGCAATGTATGGTGCCTTTTATCGCATTTAAAGCACATACGGCCTCGGCAATCTTTTGCCTTGTGAGTACTGTTAAAACAGTTTACACACAGTTTTTGTTTTTGTACCCAGTTGAGTCGATCGGGTACCGTTTTGCTGCGGAAATCATCGCATTTGTATAGCGCATGATTCCGTTTGCAGAAAGGGCAACTTGATTGCCTTCCTGCGCTAGCAGAAGTGCAAGATGGGTTCTTGTGTTCCCTTTTTTGCAGCTGACTGCGTTTTCCTGTTCCCAACACTCGACTTCGCTGGTCCAGAAAACTTAGCATCGTCTCGAGCCCTTGAAGCTCTCTTGAGCCATCTAATGATTGTTCGTACAGGGCTCTATTTGCCAGATCTAATTTTTGTTTTAGGATCGCAATTATGATTGTATCCCAGCTGGATACATCAATGCCTAGTCCCTTTAATGATGCTAGAGACTCAATGGCTGTAATATACAGTTCCTTTAATGACTTTGGGTCGTCATTGTTTGTCTGTTGTTGCAGAAGACGATTGAGGATTGTATCTGCTACATGGCGGGGATTGTTATATGTGTCAACTAATATTTCCCATGCGCTCATGTAGTTCTCTGTTTTTAGATCGATTTGCCTTATCAATCTCTCTGCCTCTCCAGTCACAGTGGTTTTCAGGTACCACATCTTCTTGACTGTGGGCATGTTGGTATCGTGTATCATGCACTTGAATAAATCAAAAAATTGTGTCCATTTGAGTAGATCCCCATCGAACTTGGGGAGGCTGACTCTGGGCAACTGCACATCTTCATTGTTTGATGTATTGGTTTGTGCCCCCAGGACTTTCTGTACTTCCTTCTCAAGTCGGATGAACGATTGCATATCGTATCCTTCCTTGATCGGGTCTTCGTACTCTTCATGTATTGAGAAATGAATCTCTTGGTATTGTGACCATAATGAGGTTATTGAACCTTTTAAAACGGCCCTGCCGGTCTCTGAACTTTCTTTCAGAGCCCGTTTGATTGATTCGGCGATAGCTTTTTGTCGCCGGCATGCTGATATCAGCTTACGTGCAGGTTGCGATATGATTGCAACGTCTGCAGTTTCCTGGCCGTTGCTCGCTGTTGCCTGATTTGGGGCATTGCTTGAGCTCTGGGCCATTGTATCGACTATAATATTTCTATATTTGTCGTATGAGTCACGACAGTCGACGTAGAACTTTACATATTCCTCGGTTCTATATGCTGCGGGAATATTTTTGTCGTTTTCCGCAAATCGATTCCATGCGTCATCGAAAGCGGCCAACTTTGTTAAGCAGTAATTTGGAAGTCGTTTCCTATCCGCTGAATCCTTCTTAAAATTCCGAATAAGCCGCGAGATCTCATGACTGATCTCTTCCTGCAAGTCTAATGTCTCTTTGACTGCTTGCTCCTCCTTGTTAGACATATTGACAATTGGTTAAATTCCTGACCGTTGGGAGAATTTTATTCGCTTTGATAGCTGGATACGCTCCTATTCGCAACCGTGGTGTGGTCGAAAGAATTAACAATTGGTCAATAGACTTGGAAGATCTAGATATCTAGAAAGGATTTGAAGGCTGATGACTGTGTAATGACAGTGAGTCAGGACTCACCAAAATGGTTTTATGGCGAGTGAAAAAATGAGGAAAAATCCCAAAAATTACGGATTATCCTGCGGGAGGTTCCTAATAGTGAAGCGGAAAATTTTCCTAAGTTGACGTCCACGGCTGGCGTGTTCGTCGGGGTCACCAAAATGTAAAGTGTAAGAAGGCTTAGATGCCTGGCAGATAGCGCATAAACTATTTGCCTGTTTGTTGTCGCAACTAGCACTTGGAACTAGGTGGACGGTTTGGAGTGTGTGAGTGCATGAATTGTTCTAGGGGAACGGTTTAGTTGGTTGAGGGTCTGAAGACACAGCGACAGCCTCTGATGCATGAATAAAAGCTCTTGGGTTGGCGTTAGAACTCTTACTGACTTTATTAATGAAACTTAACAATATTTATAGGTACAAAAGTGCTTATGCTAACAGAAATAATGTATAAGAAATAGTGTGCGGTTACTGTAAATGTGGGTTATCGTTAGGAACTGAGACCATTGCCCCAGCTCATTTCCTCGTCTCAGCAGACTATGCATATTCGCTTGACCTGGTAATTGATACTTTATTTACGATAAATGCATGTCGCTGCGACTGACGAATTGTTACATTATGTGTGTCGTGTCTTAAATATCATACTTATGACTACATACTACTGCGACTGAACAGTACATATGTCGGAACGGGCCGGATCGGACCACTATATCATAAGCTGCCAGAGGAACGATCCGAAAAATTTTCAAAAAACCATTATAACTTTGTCAGTTTTCAACCAATTTTCACCAAATTTGATATTTGCCCATTTAGTATTATTTCCGAATTTCGGTTTTAATTTCATGAAAATCGGCTGACTATATCCTATAGCTTCCATAGGAACAATCAGGAAAATAAAAGAAAAATTCATAGCTTTGTCAGTTTTCAACATATTTTCACCAAATTTGATAGTTACCCATATTTTAGTATTCCTGAATTTCGATTTTAATTTCATGAAAATCGGCTGACTATATCCTATAGCTTCCATAGGAACAATCAGGAAAATAAAAAAACCATAGCTTAGCCGTGTTTCAAACCATTGCCATCAAATTTGAGATTTGGCAACAAATTATTATTTCAGAATTTCGTTTTTAATTGTTTGTTTAAAGTCTGCTAGGGTATACAAACTTCGGTGAGCCGAAGTTAGCTTCCTTTCTTGTTAAGGATGGAATTTATAACGTTATATTAAAAGGAACAGGATGATAAGGAGATAAGCACATCTGAAATTTTTATAACGTATTAAATATTGAAATGAACGCGGAGTAAAATATTTACCTGGGAGAGATGAGCCGCTCGCCAAATTGCCCGGATTAGGCTCCGGTCCGCCGGAGATGGGTTGTGCCCCAAGATGACCAGGAAGCACTACAGGATAGGTGGGTGCGTCGTGGCGAGTCCATCAAAGCCAATTGTGTAAAAAGTGTCGTCCAGTTTGTTTTTGGAATTGTTATTTACCTTTTTTTGTCCTAGTGGTATGTAATGCGGTAATTTTGAGACGTCCGATATTCATCGTAGTTATTGTGCAGATTGCGGGCATCGGGTCGAACCCACCCTGGGAACTATGAGCTAGCCCGGCGTTGCCCCAAGAAAGCAGTTCCGTTACAAATAAAAAACAAATTACAAATTATGAGATTAATACAGTAATACCCACTGATTTCTTCCTATAAAAATAAGTTTGTCAACAAACTTCGGGTTCAAAGCAGC
The DNA here is from genome assembly GCA_035045905.1 of Drosophila anomelani. Classification (NCBI taxonomy): domain Eukaryota; kingdom Metazoa; phylum Arthropoda; class Insecta; order Diptera; family Drosophilidae; genus Drosophila; species Drosophila anomelani. Next base: position 1,181,777 of record JAWNOO010000082.1, on the reverse strand, counting down.
TCTTTGTAACGGCGCCTGAAGCACTTTTGGTTTGTTTAGGTACTTTGGCCTGAAAGTATGCATGTAGTTATGGCAGTGATAAGAGCGTTGCCAATTATGGCACTCCGGCTGCAACTGCATCAGAGCAATCGATATTGATTAGCTGTATCAGGGTCGCAATCAAAAGCTCTGCTTTGGCACCCCGACCAACTTCACCGGTCTATATCCGGAATCCGGCCTTGTTCTTTTCTCTGAGAGTGCCGAAGCGAACACACGCATCTTATTCAAGTGCAAATAAAGTGCATCCGAAATCAACGGCAGTGCAGCTGCACCACGAGGAGAAATTTTCATTGTTTTGCTGGCAGAGTTGGTGGAAAGGCTAGGTAAGCCGTGAAGTGCGACCAATTGGCTTAGTCCCGATGGTAAATTTTTTTACGACCACTTGGTTTAGGGAGTCTCCAGCGGAGCACCCCCTTGCAGCGTAGTGGACGAGACGTCGGAGCACCCCTACCCTAGTGGGCAGCCAAGGGTCATCCCCCTCCGCCGAGCGGGGGTATCGCCCAGTGAGGCGCAGCGACCAGATCGGCGGCTAGAGAAGCCGCGCCGCCTCTCCGTCAAGCGGAGCAACTTCTCCGTCCAGCGCAGCACCTCTCATCCAAGCGGAGCAATTGTACCGAAAATTAAATTTAACCCCCGTGTAGAAGCCCAACCGCCGAGGATCAGCCAATAAATAGCGTGCATGTAGTTCTTCCACGTATCAGTGCAGTCGGCCACGGCCGTTAACGTGGCCAAAAGGAATCTTTAGAGCCAATTCGTGGCATGCACATTTTGTGTGAGGGGTTACGTTGAACATGACGAGGAAATCCGCGTGAAAATGTTGCCCTCTGCAGCCGCCACAGTAGTCCCTCGAGACCAGCGCCAATCATTTTCCTTCGTTGAAGGCACCTCGCGTGTAAATTTTGTGGAAGGTCGCGAGTTTCCCTATTTCGGAAAGAGCCAGCCCATAGCGCATAGGTTTTTGTTTGCTACACTGAGGGAAAACTTCTACGAGATTAATGATTTAAATTTACGTCGCTATAAAATTTATTTGTAAAAAATCGAAATTAAGCTACATATGATTAGAACATTAAAAAAACTTAAGGAGATTAAATTAGGAAACGTAGATAATTAAATTCTGAGCGGTTTTAAGTTCTAAAAGTCAAAAATGGTTAGCGGACGATGTTTATTAACCCATGGCAGACCTCCTTCTGCATTCTTTTACAGCCATCGAGAGATCGATCTTTCGTCGTTGGAAAAGTTTTCACGTGAGTTGCAAAACAAAACGAAGCGTATATTTAAAATTGAAATTTTCCGTGTAATAAAAATAAAGGTCGTCGCTCCCTGCTTATAACCCCCTATGCTAATTAAAAGAAGAGAATAAGTAAAAAAAAATTAAAAGTAAAACGAAAAAAAAAATTGAATTATTAAAACTGCATTAAAACCGATCAAACAAAACCCCATTAATTAAAACTAGAACAAAGAATATATCTGAATTTGCAATTTGACTTAAATCTAATTAAAAGCCTTAGAACTACGAACTCTGGAAAATATAAGAAAATAGGTCTCAATAATAGAAAATGAACTTTAGCCTATGACACAGATTAAAAATGAAATTTACTTACCAACTCCAAACCTATTAAAATTCAGTACTCTCCTAGCTTTAATTATAACTTAACATGCCTTAATTATTGTATTCAACCCCAAATATTACATTTGTTATTATATATGCATCCCACATTTTCTCTTTTTATTGTTGGATTTAATACATCTTATTAAAATGCACATGAAAGAAATCATGGAGTAGTCCTTTTCGCTTGAACTCTGTAGATGATTCTGCAATCGTAAGGGTATCAAAAAGGATCACTCGAGTTACGCTCGAAGATAGTGATCGCAGGTTGGGCGGGTTTTCAAAATGACGTAACAACACCTACGTCTCTTCACCGAATTTCCTTCATCTTTTCTTTTTCTGACTTTTCCCTCTGTCCTTTCTGGAATTAATTTTACTTTTCTCTACCCAATTTCCGATACCTTTTCGTATGCCGTCGCAAGCATAATAATTAATAATAATTAATAATTAATTAATAATTATAAGCCAATGCAGATCTGAACGAGCAAGACCACCACCCCCAAAGCCGACGAGCTAGAGCCGGACCCTATAGCGTGCCCCCGCAAATTCAGATCTCGATCAAAACTGTGCTTTAGAACGTTGCACGTTACAGTTATAATTATTATAATTATTAAAAAAGTGGCGCCCCAAGAGTGAGAATTTTTATCACTCATTAAGACTCATTTGTAAATAAATTCCAGTATTTTCAACCTCTTTATTATATCCTTTTACACGCTTCATCCTGAAATAGTTATTTTCTCCGTGTATACTGTTAGGGTTCTGGAACTCATATGGGTACAAATTTAGTTATTCTTATTGACCGGACCAAAACATTTACAGAAAAATTCGTTTTCTTTTGAATTAATTGTTTGGAGTTTAAATGTTTGCGGAAAACTAAAGCGATATCTTCGGTTAATCCTTTTGGCCTCAAACAAGGGTACCACTCTTAGTTCAAAATAACGTTAAAAACCCGTACGAAATCTGAGACTTGGAAAATAAGACATCTTACGACATTGTAATATCCAGTCGAAGTTAAGGAAGGTAAATTTTGTCTGTCGGAAGTATTCATGGAAAACAAGCAGCGTTGTTTTAGAACGACACTCTGTCCGGAGTAATTCAGCAGATTACTTTCATACGCTATGTTACTATTCTTTCTATAACTTCTCAATCTTGAATCCCTTAAAGGAAAATTTCGGTAAAGACAAAGATTAATACCCTTCGACTTGCCAGACATCTAGCTCAGAATTCTATCAGTATTTTTGGAGCATAATCAGTTTACCTTTTCCGCTATAGTTAAATAGAAGTTATTACTTCCTTGTGTTTCGAACATTGATTGAAGGGAACATTTCAATTTATCGTTAGTTTTTCTTTTCGTTATTTTTCGAGATGATGCGATCGCCAGTCAGTGCATCGGTGCCGGTGTGCCCGATTTGCAAAGGAGAGATAAGAGTTGGTGCGGACACCTATGTGACGACATGCCAACACGAATATCACAAGAAGTGTATTGAGAGTCATTTTAAGACGGACGATAAATGTCCCGTGTGCTTAGTGGCTTGCAGGCCGATTGGGCCGCATACGCGTTCCAAGGGTTTGATCTTGGAAGATGTTTTAGTAGAGCCATCAGGATCGGAAAGGAACCGACGTGGTAAAAGCACCAGCTACGAAGAGAGAGCTGATGCAAACCTAACAAGCGGAGAGGACCCTAGTAGTTGGTTGCATATGGAGCGAAGGTTGCTCACGTCTCTGTCAGAGAGATTGGTTGGTTTAGTTCAGAGTTCAGTAGAAGAAAGTTTTCAACGATTGGTCGTTATCCCAGCCAATACGAATTCCAATGGAGAAATAAGACCTAATTCGCCTTTACACACAGCTGAATGTCAAGGCAGGCTCCACGAGAGAAATAGAAGCAATCGTAACGAAAATGTAGGTTCAAACCAGGCAGGGTCACCAAATTCTCAAAGAAGCGTTGTATCCGATTTAAATAACCGGCCTGATAAGGTCATACAGATCCTGAATGGGTGGAAAGTGAAGTACTCAGGAGTCGGAGTCTCAGTGGACAACTTTATATATTGAGTTGAGGCCCTCACACATCAGACATTAGAAGGAAACTTAAATGTATTGTGCAGACATGCAAGTAGTCTTTTTGAAGGAAAAGCTTCTGAGTTCTATTGGCGGTACCACAAGTCCGTGAGGAGGATTCAATGGGATTTGTTGTGTTCCGCTTTGCGAGTACAATTCCGCGACGAAAGAGACGATGTAGACCTAGAAGATCTCATTAGGAATAGGAAGCAGAAGACCAATGAGTCTTTCGACAGCTATTACGATAGCATATCCGCATTGGTCGATCAATTGGAAGCTCCTTGGCCAGCTCGTAAGATCGTACGTGTCTTAATAAATAACTTACATCCAGAGATCAGGCATGAGATTCTCAACGTAGAGATTCAAACCGTGTCAGAGCTCAGAGAAACTTGCAGAAGACGCGAAGTTTTCCTAGAAGAAGTGAAGAAGACTCAGGGATATACAAAGTCCAGTCCATTTAGACGAAAGTCTCAGAAATAGCTCATGATTCCAAAGAGCAAAGCGATTTTGCAGCTGAAACAGAGTTAGGGATTTATGCATTTTCACTAGTTTGCTGGAACTGTCGGAAGGAAGGCCACAGATACCAGGACTGTTTAGCAGAACGAAAAGTTTTCTATTATGGCTGTGGAGTTCCCAACACATATAAGCCAAGTTGTGCTAGATGTGCAAAAAACTCCAAGGACGGCACGTCGAGGTCTCCGTACAAACCGAGGCCATCGAGTGCCTTAAGGAATCAAGCAACAACGACAGATTAAATGGGATATCGCGTGAAGGCGATAATCTTACTCCCTTAGATGTAGTAGTTAGTCAACATTTTTCGCTGCTTCATCAAAAGATTGCTAAATTAGGGGAAATGCCAACGGTACATACAATTAATCATTTACCTGACCTACTTAAGCGCAGAACTCGTAGTTTAAGGCGCATGAAAACCTTTTGGCAAGGCGTAAAACGTTGTAAGCTCGGCCAATCCGCATATAGCCAGGGACCTTCGACCGTTTATACCAGTTCGTTTAATGGATCGCACCGTTTATGGCCTGCTCGATTCGGGAGCGTCTATAAGTTGTGTGGGAGGCAGCTTAGCATCGGAACTGGAAAGAGGCAACTCAATATTCAAAACATTGAACAGGGATGTGGTCACAGCAGACGGGAGTCCTCAGCGAATAATAGGACGAATCAAGGTTGAGATAGAATACGCGAATGAGAAAAAATGTTTACCTTTCTATATAGTGCCCTCTTTAAAGCACGATTTATACTTGGGAATAGACTTCTGGAGGCAGTATGACCTCCTTCCTAAGACTCTAGCAATGGAGGAGGTAGCAGTGGCTGAAGAAAAGGCCAGCGACCTCAGCGCGGAGGATACGCATGTGCTGTCCGATAGTCAGAGAGTTAAGCTATCCAACACTATTAATTGCTTTCCCTCTTTCACTCAAGAAGGTCTGGGTAAAACCAGCTTAATCACGCATTCTATTGACGTTGGTAACGCAAAACCAATAAAACAACGTCATTTCCCGGTTTCGCCAGCCGTGGAAAAATCGATGTATGCAGAAATAGACAGAATGCTGCAGTTAGGGGTCATAGAAGAGTCGCAAAGTGCTTGGTCTTCACCTATCGTAATGGTAACGGAGCCTGGCAAAGTTCGAATTTGTCTTGACTGTAGAAAGGTGAATAGTTTCACGGAGAAGGACGCCTATCCCTTGCCGGAGATCAGCGGAATTTTGAGTCGACTTCCAAAAGCAGAGTTCATAACTAGTTTAGATTTGAAGGATGCCTATTGGCAGGTGCCTTTAGAGGTCAACTCTCGTGATTAGACCGCCTTCACAGTCCCAGGTAGACCGCTTTACCAATTCAGAGTAATGCCATTCGGCCTCTGCAATGCGACTAGTACTATGTCTAGGCTGATGGACAAGGTCGCACCGCCGCATTATCGAAATGAAGTGTTCGTTTATTTAGATGACTTACTGATAGTTTCGTCCAGCTTTGAGACTCATTTGGAGGTCCTCAGAGAGCTGGCCTTACATATAAGGAGAGCAGTTCTGACGATCAACGTCAGCAAGAGCCATTTTTGTATGAAGCGAGTTCGATATTTGGGCCATATCATTGGTGACGGCGGAATACGGACGGATCCTGAAAAAGTAGCAGCGATCACCAACTTTCCGGTTCCGAAAACTGTACGTGGTCTTAGGAGTTTCATGGGCCTCTGTGGCTGGTATAGAAAGTTCGTTCCTAATTTTGCTGCTCTCTCTGCCCCGTTGACTGATTTAATGACAACTAAGCAAAAATTCAGTTTAACTTTTGAGGCGATGAAGGCTTTTCAAGATCTAAAAAAATTTCTCACGGAAGCACCGGTTTTGTGTAACCCAAATTTCTCGAAGCCTTTCTCGATACACTTTGAATCAAGCAAGACAGGAGTAGGCGCAGTTTTAGTGCAGGTTTCCGAGGAAGGTGATGAGCGGCCAATTGCTTTTGTGTCAAGGAAGCTGAACAAAGCTCAACGGAATTATACGGTCACCGAACAGGAATGCTTGGCGGCCATAGTTGCTCTTAAACATTTCCGAGCATACGTTGAAGGTCACACGTTTCAAATTATGGCAAATCGCGATTTAAATTCGAAGACGAAGACGAACTTGCTGCTCTAGATCTTCAAGATGGTCTCCTTGTCGATTTAGATTCGAGCCATTCCAAATCCGCTGGATACAAGGAATTAATTCAGAGTGTCAGTGCTAACGAGGCAAATTTTCCTGACCTAAAAGTTGATGGTGGGTATTTATATAGGAAGGCAGAACATCTGACGGGAGAAACCCTTCATGACGAATATGCTTGGAAACTATGGGTGCCCAGAGAAATTGTCCAAGAAGTCCTCGTGCATGCTCATGACAGTCCGTTATGCTCGCACGGTGGGATACACAAAACCATAGAAAGGATTAGGCGATATTACTTATGGCCAGGACTCGTCAAAGACGTGAAGGCGTATGTCAACGCTTGCGAGGTGTGCAAGTCCTCCAAGTCTCCAAATTCTTCTCTACGACCTCCGTTAGGAAAAGCTCCAGAGACACAACGGTTTTTCCAGCGACTTTTTATTGACTTATTGATATCCTCGTTCTCGAAGCGGAAATATTGGCATCTTCATAGTGATCGAGCATTTCTCGAAATATGTCTTTTTGAAGCCTGTTAAGAAGATAAACACTGATGTAGTTGTTAACTACCTCGAGAGTGAACTTTTTATGACATTTGGAGTCCCGGAGACTATTGTTTCGGATAACGGGTCCCAGTTTCGTTCGGAAGGTTTTAAAACGTTAATGCAACAGTACAACAGTCAAGCTAACGCTTCAGAACGTGTAAATCGTTCAGTCATCTCAGGAATTAGGGCTTATGTACGTCCCAGTTTCGTTCGGAAGGTTTTAAAACGTTAATGCAACAGTACAACAGTCAAGCTAACGCTTCAGAACGTGTAAATCGTTCAGTCATCTCAGGAATTAGGGCTTATGTACGTTCTGACCAGAAGGACTGGGATGAGTACTTAAGCAGGATTTGTTGTGCTTTGCGCGCATCGGTGCATTCTAGTATTGGAACCTCTCCTTACTACATGGTTTACGGTCAGCATATGGTCACCTCAGGTTCAACATATTCGCTTCTCAGAAAGCTCAATTTGCTCAATGATCGCTCCATAATGTTTAACCGTCCGGACTCTTTCGAGATTGTTCATTCTGAGGCTAAGAAAAGGATGCGGAAGATGTATGACGAAAATGAGAAGCGATACAATCTTCGATCTAAACCAGTGTCTTTTACTGCCGGCCAAGAGGTATTCCGTCGTAACTTTCGGCAAAGTTGTTTTCAATCAGGTTATAACGCCAAGTTTGGACCCTCATTTGTCAAAGCCCGAGTTCGTAAGAAGTTGGGTAACTGCTATTACGAGTTGGAAGACCTGCAGGGCCGGTTGCTCGGTACGTACCACGCTAAGGACATTCGTCAATGACTTAGCTTCAGGCGGTATCCATCTAGGGTATCTGTTACAAATACCCTAGTTGGATTTTGGCGGGGGGGTTTTTGTAACGGCGCCTGAAGCACTTTTGGTTTGTTTAGGTACTTTGGCCTGAAAGTATGCATGTAGTTATGGCAGTGATAAGAGCGTTGCCAATTATGGCACTCCGGCTGCAACTGCAGAGCAATCGATATTGATTAGCTGTATCAGAGTCGCAATCAACAGCTCAGCTTTGGCACCCCGACCAACTTCACCGGTCTATATCCGGAATCCGGCCTTGTTCTTTTCTCTGAGAGTGCCGAAGCGAACACACGCGTCTTATTCAAGTGCAAATAAAGTGCATCCGAAATCAACGGCAGTGCAGCTGCACCACGAGGAGAAATTTTCATTGTTTTGCTGGCAGAGCTGGTGGAAAGGCTAGGTAAGCCGTGAAGTGCGACCAATTGGCTTATTCCCGATGGTTAATTTTTTTACGACCACTTCGTTTAGGGAGTCTTCAGCGTAGCACCCCCTTGCAGCGTAGTGGACGAGACGTCGGAGCACCCCTACCCTAGTGGGCAGCCAAGGGTCATCCCCCTCCGCCGAGAGGGGGTATCGCCCAGTGAGGCGCAGCGACCAGATCGGCGGCTAGAGAAGCCGCGCCGCCTCTCCGTCAAGCGGAGCAACTTCTCCGTCCAGCGCAGCACCTCTCCGCTAAGCGGAGCAATTGTACCGAAAATTTAATTTAACCCCCATGTAGAAGCCCAACCGCCGAGGATCAGCCAATAAATAGCGTGCATGTAGTTCTTCCACGTATCAGTGCAGTCGGCCACAGCCGTTAACGTGGCCAAAAGGAATCTTTAGAGCCAATTCGTGGCATGCACATTTTGTGAGAGGGGTTAGGTTGAAGAGGGGTTAGGTTGAACATGACGAGGAAATCCGCGTGAAAATGTTGCCCTCTGCAGCCGCCACAGTAGTCCCTCGAGACCAGCGCCAATCATTTTCCTTCGTTGAAGGCACCTCGCAAATCGAAATTAAGCTACATATGATTAGAATATTAAAAAAACTTAAGGAGATTAAATTAGGAAACGTAGATAATTAAATTCTGAGCGGTTTTAAGTTCTAAAAGTCAAAAATGGTTAGCGGACGATATTTATTAACCCATGGCAGACCTCCTTCTGCATTCTTTTACAGCCATCGAGAGATCGATCTTTCGTCGTTGGAAAAGTTTTCACGTTAGTTGCAAAACAAAACGAACGAAAGAAGAGAATAAGTGGAAGAAAATTAAAAGTAAAACGAAAAAAAAATGAATTATTAAAACTGCATTAAAACCGATCAAACAAAACCCCATTAATTAAAACTAGAACAAAGAATATATCTGAATTTGCAATTTGAGTTAAATCTGGAACTCTGGAAAATATAAGAAAATAGGTCTCAAGAATAGAAAATGAACTTTAGCCTATAAAACAGATTAAAAACATTTATTAAAAGTTAGCCAATAGACCAACAATGAAATTTACTTACCAACTCAAAACCTATTAAAATTCAGTACTCTCCTAGCTTAAATTATAACTTAACATGCCTTAATTATTGTATTCAACCCCAAATATTACATTTGTTATTATATATGCATCCCACATTTTCTCTTATTATCGTTAGATTTAATACATCTTATTAAAATGCACATGAAAGAAATCATGGAGTAGTCCTTTTCGCTTGAACTCTGTAGATGATTCTGCAGTCGTAAGGGTATCAAAAAGGATCACTCGAGTTACTCTCGAAGACAGTGATCGCAGGTTGGGCGGGTTTTCAAAATGACGTAACAACACCTACGTCTCTTCACCGAATTTCCTTCATCTTTTCTTTTTCTGACTTTTCCCTCTGTCTGTTCTGGAATTAATTTTACTTTTCTCTACCCAATTTCCGATACCTTTTCGTATGCCGTCGCAAGCATAATAATTAATAATAATTAATAATTAATTAATAATTATAAGCCAATGCAGATCTGAACGAGCAAGACCACCACCCCCAAAGCCGACGAGCTAGAGCCGGACCCTATAGCGTGCCCCCGCAAATTCAGAGCTCGATCAAAACTGTGCTTTAGAACGTTGCACGTTACATCTTCTATCAGCTATTATATTTCCCGCCCTGCTGAAAATTAGCCGTTACGCATAAATACTTAAGAGCGCACTCCTTTAAATACTCCATTTCGGAGGCATGATTCTGACGAAGAAGAAAACGTAATAAATATGATATAATTAAGATGAAATTAATATACATACATATAAACCTTCCAGTAGTCATTTGGACTTATTATTAAAGGAGCGTGGTGCTTCTACAAATATTGCCGGAGAGCAATAATGGCATCAGATTTCGCCGTTTTTAATTTTTCTGGCATTTTCGTTTTTATAAACGAAAATATAGGGGCTGCTTCGCGTTGGTAGATCCGACGGGCGATGCATCGATTCTGTCAAAACCAAATCGATGATCGACCGAAAAAAAGAAATCGATGTTGAAATCGATTTTTTCGCAGCTCTAGCAGGTAGTGTTTGTCATGGTAGAATTATACAAGGTAGTCCATTCGACCTGTCAAAGTCATTCGGTTTTGGTCCCATATTTCAGTTCAGGCCTGCTTGTCGAACTCAAAGGTTGTGTACGGAAGGTTTTTTAATGTTTTTAACTTTAACCCTTAGGTGGCCAAGCAAAAAAAAATTATCTAATGAGTAAGCAAAAGAGTCTACATTTACATACTTAGATGAGGTTTCGTATGGAGGACTGATGAAATCTTCATCGACCTTCAAGTACAAAATAAAACAACTGGAATGCATATTTGAAAATATTGTTAAGGACACATTTAAAATAACAACAAATTTATAATTCTACCATGGTGTTTGTTGCCCCAGAGGCAACAGCTGGTCTTCCTAGGCTATTCAGTTGAACAACAGCTCGCGCCATGCTCATTTGAGATACACTCAAATGATGCTCACTCAATTCAACTAACCCATTCAACTCCTTTTTTCTCACATTGGGACTTTTAATATAACTTTGTGTACAACCAAACTTAACACTATCGTAATCTACGACATATATATTATTTTTATCTTATCTTATCAAAGGCTGTATTAAACATGCCACAATAAGGCTACATTTAAATAGCCACATCTTTTATTTTCTATATTTTCAGTATTTTCGTAGGCTGTGTTTAAACTGCCACAATTAGGCTACAGTTAAGTAACCACACTTTTTTTTAGTATTTCCACACCTTTTTCCTTGTTTTTATGTATGTATATATATATATATACCAAAATAACACACATACATCCGAAATAACAACAAGAAAGGAAGCTAACTTCGGCTCACCGAAGTTTGTATACCCTTGCAGAGTTTAAACAAAAAATTAAAAACGAGATTCTGAAATAATAATTGTTGCCAAATCTCAAATTTGATGGCAATGGTTTGAAACACGGCTAAGCTATGGTTTTTTTATTTTCCTGATTGTTCCTATGGAAGATATAGGATATAGTCAGCCGATTTTCATGAAATTAAAATCAAAATTCAGGAATAATAAAATAATAATAAATGTTGAAAACTGACAAAATTATGGTTTTTTCTTTTATTTTCCTGATTGTTCCTATGGATATAGTCAGCCGATTTTCATGAAATTAAAACCGAAATTCGGAAATAATACTAAATGGGCAAATATCAAATTTGGTGAAAATTGGTTGAAAACTGACAATGTTATAATTTTTTTGAAAATTTTTCGGATCCTTCCTCTGGCAGCTATATGATATAGTCGTCCGATCCGGCCCGTTCCGACATATGTACGAGTGAGAGTATATAGAAGCCTAACTGCAAAGTTTCATTCAGATAGCTTTAAAACTGAGGGACTAGTTTGCGTAAAAACGGACAGACGGACAGACGGACATGGCGAGATCGACTCGGCTGTTGATCCTGATCTAGAATATATATTCTTTATAGGGTCGGAGATGCAAGAATGGCGCTACACGAAGTAATGCGATATAAAGCAAAAGCTACTGCTATTCAAAAACTACACGTTGGCCACCTTTTTGTATATAAAATATGCGTTTAACAATATAAAAACAGACTTTATCCATCCACTGTTAAGTTTCATTAATGAAATCAGTAAGACTTCCATGTTGTTCCTGTATTGAAAGAAAAATTCTACAGATAAGGTTTTCGTTTGGGTAGGATCTAGGACCTATCGGACCGTAGCAAAGTGGAAGATCGGAGATACAATTCAGCGTACTTATTCCCTTCAGGTGACCGGTTGAGCTCCGGCATTTTCTGCGTTGTCGTCTTCGGTATCGGAGTTCTCGGCGGTAAGAGCGATATGAAGGCCTTACACTTTGGTCGGCCAATCGGCCCTTTCGTTGTAATGGCAGGCGGATCCGTACCACGTTTGGCGAGGGGAATGCCACCGTTTTGTAGGGCCCAAATTTATGGTCGAATTTATGAGCTAGTTTTGCTGCAAATCCGTCGTCGGCCTTCGAGAGATGATGTTGTCGCACGAGGACAGGCGATCTCACCGCGGTCTCAATGTAGGTTTTAGTGTCTGCCTTGGTCGTGGCATGCCTTCTGCAGGTTCATTTGGACGATTTGAATTGGCTTGCCATCTTGTCAGTCTGTTGGCACTGCTCGCCATGCCGCAATGTATTTTCCTCGGTGGTAGTGAACATCAAATTGGTATTACTGGAGTTCCCATCTGGCTATCCTTCCCGTCGGGTTTTTGATCTGGTCGAGCCACTTCAGTGCCAGATAGTCCGTTATTACGTCAAACCGCTAGTCTTCAATGTAGCAGCGGAGTTTACGGATTCCGCAGACGATGGCTAGACATTCCTTTTCCGTAGGCGTGTAGTTCAGCACGACGGCGTCGAGCTTCCGACTTACGTAGGCAACGACTCGTTCCTGGGTGTCTGGAGCGTCATCTTGACCGAGAAATCCGGGACGCTAACACGGGTTGGTCGGTTAGTAGGTTTTTCAGGAGCTCGAAAGCACTAGGCTGTTCCTGTTGCCATTTCGACCGCTGGTTCTTGCGTACGAAACGCCGGTACCATGAAGCCATGCCGAGGCATCTGCGTAGCTCCCTGAAACGTGGCTTGTGCTAAATAAAGAACAAATGGCATGACTCGCCACGAAACGTAAATGCGATGCATGCCCGGCTGCTACGCTCCCTCGGTATCTGCCAGTACCTGTTGCGCAGATCCAATGTGTGATCCTCAGTCGCGGCTAAAGCGATATGTACTTAGTGTTCCTCAGTCGCTCTGGGATGTGATTGATACGCGGCAGCGGATACGCGTCCGGGACGGTCTTCTCGTTTAGCTGTCGGTAATCCAGGCACATCCGCCATTCACCGGGTTCCGGAAGTCGCGGCTAAAGCGCCCCTGCTCTCCACAAGTCAGATAGGCGCCCTGGACATCGATTTGGCGCTCGGCGTTTGGAGTCGTGTCACTCGAGTGACACGAGCGGATACGGGCGCCTGTGGCGCGAGAGTTACTCGATGCGGATTTTCGGCCTCTAACGGCTTGGGGGAATGTGCTTTTCGCGTCTCACAATGCACAGTGGTTCCGCCAAAGGCCAAAAATAAAAAAGTGATAACAACGAATAGAAAAAAATTTCAAGCAAAATGTCTCTAAAATGTTCAAACTTCTTAATGCCAAGCCGGTTTTGTTTAGAAATCTAACTCGACTATCTAACCCGGCATTTGACGCTGACACCGTGCTGAGTCGGCATCGTGCGGGGGGAAGGTGGAAGAGGCGGTCAGAGCTCCGGCGTTGGCCGTCGTTACGCTGAGTCCGCACGGGGTGCGGGGAAGAGGTGGAAAAGGCGGTCAGCGCTCCGGCGTTGGCCGTCGTTACGCTGGGTCCACACGGGGTGCGGGGAAGGGGCGGTCAGAGCCCCAGTGGTAACGTATATATACATATACAAAAATGAAGACAAAAAATGTTCGCAACCGCATCACAAGAGAACGGCTAGGCTGATTTGGCTCATATTTTTTAAGTTGTTTGTAATTACCAGAAGAAGGTTATTACATAAGAAAATTTTGAAAAACCTTTTGGAAAGGCGCTAGCGGCCCAACAAATTTACACACTGTATTATTGTGTTTTTTTTTTTTTATTTGACAAAATCAAACAATAGTAGGCGATTCATACTGTAGTAATAATTTAATGTACACATATGTTAAATTTTATTCGAATTTTAAAGTTGAGCACAGCAAGATAGTACGTTCATAACATAGAATTGCGCATCAAACTTGGAGTAACTAATTGCCCATCTCAAACAGATAAGTAATTTTGTCGCTTCGGAGTGACGGTTATACGTACTATTTTTGTGATCTATATCTACAGTCAGCAATGCCAACAAGACGCCAAGGGGCCAATTTGAGTCGTCGAGCGGTCAATTGCGACTGTGGCGTAATGTTAAAAAAGTACAACCAGAGGGTGGAGAAGGGGTGGAGAAGAGGGCGGGAATTTAAGAGAAAGGGCTTTTGCCATTTGCTTCGGCCGTTGCGCCACAAAATCAACGGTTTCTTGACCGGAGCTCTGGCAAGAAAACGTGACAACAAAAATTTAAGTAATAGTGAGAAAAAATTCGTACAAAAGGCTGGATGTACTCGTCCTTCTAAAAAAGAACGGCTCCAACTCCGATATGTGACGTGTCACACTGGATGTAGAAATGCCGCTTGAAGTCTGCGTGCACCAGAACTGGTGCCGTGGTTAATGCCATCTTCAGAGACAGCCAACTGCGCCTCCGGACTCAATAAAAACTTTGTGTTCCTGGTTTTCTTGAGCGATACGGATGGCGGCGCTGTCATCGTCGCGAAGTTTCTTACAAAAGGCAGGTACCCAGAAACGCGCGCACTTCCTTCATCGATCTCGGCTCTGGCATCCTCCGGATTGCCGCCACTCTACCGGGATCCATGCGCAGACGACTACGATGAACGCTATGTAAGTCAAAGACTTTAAGCAGATTTACTTGATTTTCTCAGGCCGATGGTTAATCCTGCTTCACTTAGGCGTACGGCGACTCGTTGTAGGCATCGGAAGTTCGTCTCGATGTCCGGAGCCAGTATGATCAGATCATTCAAGTAAACAAACACATTAGATCGGATTTCAGCTGGGATTACACGATCCATGAGTCTCACCAACCGCTGCGCCGCATTACAAAGCTTGAAGGCCCGAAGGTATCACAATGAACTGGTAAAGGGGCCGACCAAGGACTCTGAACGCCGTCAACTCCTTGCTTTTCTCGTCCAGCTCCATTTGCCAGAAGGCGAATTTTAAATCTACGCTGGATATGAAGTGCGTTTGATCGATTCTGGACAGAATTCCATCGATACTAGGCAAGGAAGAAGCGTCCTTAACAGTTACATCGTTCAGCTTCCTGACATCCAAGCAGAATCTGTCCTTTCCAGGCTTCGACACCACCGTCGTCCGGTTGCTCTTTTCATCCTCATCTTTCGACCTCATCCTAGACCACCTTCGCCGGAGACATCGGATAGGGCCTGTCCCTAAAGATTTTCACGCCTTCCACTAGCTCTATGGTGTGCTTCTCCAGGCCGGTGGTTGCCAAGCCATCCTTCTCAAAAGTGAGAAACCGCTGTTTTATCTCTTCCAGCTCCCGGGACTCGGCCTCGGACAACGTCCAGGATTCGGGGTCTGTCTTCTCCTCGTCGTCGTCTTCCTGGTCCGCGTAGTGTTCCATCTCCCTGGCGTAAATTTCTTCGGCCTTCTTCGAGCCGTGAGCCGGGATTTGTCCCACTACGGCCGGTGCTAGTCCGAAAGTGCGCCAGAAATCGACGCCGATAGAAAAGATAGAAAAGAATGGCCTCTACCCTTCCTTCGTACTCCAACAGGTATCCTCGCCAGCAGCAGTTCTCACCACCGATAAGTACGCGAAAATCCGGTCCGGGTGCCCTCGACCGCCCAACTGGATGTGGCTGCCGCGGTTGCTGCTGCTGCGGTCGCTGGCCCTGGCTCCCGCCTGGAAAGGGCCTCTGAGAGACAGCCGGTCTCAGAACCTCGTTCATCAGCTGCATCATCTCCAGGAACCCGGCCCGCATCTCGTCTTGCAAACTCTGGCTGATCCACGCCTCCTGAGACTTGCGATACGTTTCCGCTGCCTGAGCCAAGGCAAGGTTCACCGCTGACCTTGCTGCGGAATCCACGGGTGTAACCTGGAACTGGAACGACTTCGGAGCGGATCCCATTTCCAATGGGTGGTCAGCTGTGACCCCTATAGACCCATAATGTAACGATATGGGCTGTTGTTGTTCCTCCGGCTGCTGGTCTTGTGGTTGCGACGGCGATCTCCTCGGCAAACCCATTGACACTCGGGGCGGCGCGTACGCAACAGCACCCTCCGCATCCGTGGACCACATCTCCTCATCCTGGGCTGAAGGACCCCTCGACCTAAGCCCGTAGTCGTGCCCTGCTTCCTTTGCCATTTTTATTTAACTAACCCTAAACACCTAACAATAATAAAACAACTAGAAACCTAAAACAAATATAAATGACCAACGATGAATAAATAAATATTTATGTGACAATTAAATACATACATGTGCCACAATAAAGAGGTAAATAAACAAATAAGTAAATAAATAAATAACCAAATCAGCCAATAAATAGATAAACAAATAAATAAATAAATAATAATTAAACAAATAAATAACAATTAAATAAATAAATAATACTTCAATAAATAAATAAATAATTTCACATAAATAAATATTCGTAATATTTTCGTTAATCTTATTCTTCTTCCTAAATTTCAGGGGAGATGGCCGATCAACCACCGGTGGACTCCGTGCCAGATTCTTGCGTCCCAAATTGCCCCGTGTCGTCCCTAACCCGGCCGTTCGTCAACTGGACTAACCTTCAGCTGGGCTGAAGGTCGCCAGTTAAGGACATCGGCCTTCCGCAGTTTCCCGAAATATTTTCCTTAATGCCTGGAGATTCAAGGCTCAACTTGTGGTGGTCGTGCACCGCGCAGTGAGAACTGCGGGTCACGACTTCACCAAACCCAAGGATCCGCACATTTATCATTAACATTGAAAACAAACACACATTACGGTAACATACATAGGCCAATCATATCTACTATATCACAGTTTTATCACAATATTCTAATCACGCGCTCCAGCACGGATCTGTGGCTCAATGAATTCAAATCCGTCGATTTCGCGCCTTGATGCCACCGCCTCTCCACAGCAGAATCGCTGCGAACTGCTCCTCATTTGACCCCCTTTCTACGACTCAAGCCTCCCGTCCTGCCTGAGAAAAACAAATGTATCACAAAAAAAAAACACCTACGCCTTGGCCACCAGTCCCCAGGTACTCGGGGCGCCACCCCTCCTGCGGTGCCTCCTGGTTATCTCGGGCCACCACCCATCTCCGGCGGACCGGAGCCTATTCCTGGCAGTCTGGCGACCACCTCATCTCCCCCAAGTAAATATTTTACTCCGCGTTCATTTCAATATTTAATACGTTATAAAAATTTCATATGTGCTTATCTCTAACATGGCAGATATTGTTTGATTTACTTTGATCTGCCCTAACCTGACCGTTTTCTCCTCCCTTTATGGCCTCGGACCGCTCCCAGAGCTCCGGCTTAGAAACCGTTGAATTTCTGGGGCAACGGACGAGGCCAAAGGGTAAGAGCCACTTCTCTTAAATTCCCCGCCATCTTCACCGGTTTGCTCCCGACATACCTCATTACTCCCACCGACCATACCACACCAAACGTAACCGATCTATCGATTGTCCTTTCAGCCCATTCCGACTGGAAATGCAACATGGGGCAGCTAAATTTTGAATATTTAAATGCATTCAAATATTTCAGATCTGGTATTTTTTGCAATGATTACGTTGTCTGGCTCAGCAAATTGTTCTCTGCAAGTTAACATCTGATTCCATTTTCACAGTTGACGCGGATTTTATAAAAAACTGGTGGCTTAAATCATATGACATTTTCACCAAATATTCCTTGATCTTCTAGTAAACCAACATACCGTGCATTTGGGATCACTTTTTTAAACAGGAGTTATAAGACTCCACTTTTGCTGACCTCTTTTGTATGGGGCAGAACCCAAGGTTGGCGAATTGAGGAAAGTAAAACTTTGTCGAGTACAATATATATCATTTATTATGACTAATCGGGTATTTCTGTGAGCCGAGATATTAAGGAAGCCGTGAAAATCTTATTTTTCAAATCTTTTTATAATAAATCCAAGGGTCAAATACCGCCAAACCCAATGAAACACAATAGTAAATTCGTTTACTTAGCATTTATACATTTTTGTATTAATTAGTGCATTCTTTACATAATACATAAAATATAAAAAAATTCCTCCATGTTTCATTTTTCCACCGTTCCATTTCGATGCTAACTCACCGACGCTAGTTTGACGGCCACCTATTTCGGTAGCTAACGCTATAACTCTGTGTTTACAGTACAATAAATCGAGTCATTGCGTTTGTTTCTGAGTGCTAGTAGTCATAATTTATGTAAAAGTACAAAAATTGAACAAAATGAACTTGAACGACGAACTCCGTATTATATCAGCCATGGAGCAAAATAAAGCTACCATAGCGAAGTTCATGAGCTTATCGAGGATGCCAAAAAAAATCATGGATAAGCTGCAGAAGTTTGAACCCGCTCATGGTGTTTGGGCTCCCATAAGTAGAAATAAGCGAACTCAACTATAATTATTATTATACAAAAAAATGTTTAACAAAAATGTCTGGCTAAGTCGAAGTACGTTGTATATACGTGAGCAACGGCTACTGAGTCGGAGAAACAAATTATTCCTATTCGCTTATCCTATTGCGTTGAATACGCTATACGAACTATATATACTACAACTATACAATAACTCAATAATGCATCCTAGTGTAAACTTTCTTCCTAGAACATCCGTGTAAAATAGTTGGGAACTGTGTATCGTAATTAACTTTGATATTAGAATACCTTTTATTGATGTACTTTCTTTGATGCTGAAGGCATAAAACCGGCTGACAGAACGCCATCGACACCCAATAACAGATGGCTTTCATATTTGTATTCGGTTCATTTTTTCACCTAGAATTCACTTTTTTTTTAGTTTTTTGGTCCGGCAACGCTTAACATTTATATTATGTTAGTACTCGCTTGAGCGTAAATTAAGAAAGTTTCTATTTCTATTTTTACTGCTTCTTCTATATGGATTATTAACATTTGAAGAAATTATATTTTTTAATTGTACTAGGGTTGAAGGAACAATAGGTTCTAATTATATAAAAAAAAATTATACCAGAATGACCTTACCGCATTAACAGACTTCATATAAAATGTAACTGCTTCATTGAGTTTTACGTAAATGGGAGCAAGATGGCTATACGGTGCTTCTAATAGATTGGCTAATGAATTGCTATGTATTCGTTTTGATGTTTTCTTTAAAGTTGCTTAATTGCAGCAATTTTTCGTATTGGGTTTGTAAATCTTTTGCAAGCATGTTTGTATTTGGTTGCTATATTTGGAAAATGCAGTGGATAGTGTATAGGTAGCATATTCATCCCATGGTAGTATCGATAATATATGAACCTATCTAACGTCAGTTAATACTTTTCGTTTTATTGACACGTTTAAGAAATACAAAAGGGAATATATTGTACTGCCCTTTATATAATAAAATATATTCCAAGTATGGAAGAATACGCTCGGGAACCATGTCCATATAGAATAGTTGATGACTGTGGGGGCGCATTTGCTATGGGATGTATTGGAGGTGGAGTATTTCAGGCAATTAAGGGATTTCGTAATGCGCCTTCCGGTATTAGCAGAAGATTGGTATGTAATGAACAAATCAAAGATAAGTTTTAGCTGGGGGTGAAGAAAATAAATATGTTATAATTTCATATGCTTGTGTTAGGAAATAAGAGAAGTGTGTTTCAGTTTAAATATACCTATGTAGAAATTTTTGTATGTACAGTGGCTCGCGGCTTTTTTTGTGCAGTCAAGAAGTTGAAGTTTAAATCGGGACTGCGCTATACTATAGAAGATACATACTATAAAATGTACACATGTATAATATCTATTAAAATGAAATAAAATTTGTATGCCCTTGCCGGGTATTATAGTTTCAGTTAAAAGTTTGCAACGCAGTGATGGAGGCATCTCCGACCCTATTAAGTATACATTTGTACATATGTATATATATTCTTGATCAGGATCAACAGCCGAGTCGATCTAGCTATGTCCGTCTGTCCGTTTCTACGCAAACTAGTCCCTCAGTTTTAAAGCTATCTAAATGAAAGTGTGCAGTTAGTGTTCTTTATAATATCACTCGTATGTACATACATATGTACATATGTATGTCGGAACGAGCCGGATCGGAGGACTACCATAGGAACAATCTGAAAATTTTTAGAAAAAATATTTTAACTTTTGGCAGTTTTCAACATACATATTTTCATTAAATTTAAAATTTAGCCATATTTTAATATTCCTTAATTTCGGTTTTCATTTTATGAAAATCGGACGACTATGTCTTATGGCTGCCATAGGAACAATCAGGAAAATAAGTGAAAGAACCATAACGTTGCTGTTTTTCAACATATGTACATATGTATGTTTATTAGATTTGGAATTTGATCACTTTTTATTATTTCAGAATTTGCCTTCTTAATTTTTTGATTTAATTTGTAATATGCAAGGGTATACAAACTTAGGTGAGCCGAAGTTAGTTTCCTTTCTTGTTTAAATTACTTTCAACCAGAAAACGATCGACGTGAATTTTAAAATGGTATGCTTATGTATTTCTCAGATATCTAAAAAAAAACATAATTTAATGATTTGTCCGAGAAGATCAGTTTAAAGAAAAGTGTCGAAATGCACAAAATACTTTTTTAAAGAACATGTTATTCCAAAAAAGTAAAAATAAATTATACAAATATACGAAAATTTGAATCTTTTGACTGTAAATTTAGTTATAGTTTTAGAAATAGAGCACAAAATAAGGAACCAGCAATTGCATCTTCATTGGTCGACATCTGTGGCCTACTTACAGGCGTTGTAGTGGTAAACACCGCAACCTCATATTATGCGGGGCTACTGTAGTTGGAAAAATCAGTTTATATAAGTTTGCACTAGTTTTATGAAATTTTTAATGATTTTGAGATGGAATTTCTATACAAAATAAGGTAATCTTTATATAAAAATGTTACGAAATGTAGTCAAATGTGGCATTCGTGACTATATGGGCAAATCCGCGAAAAGGTCACCCACGACCAAAAGTGAAAAACTTCTCTAAAATGAATTTTATCAACATAGTTACATTAAAATATGGTCCAATATATGAAATTTTATAGCCTTAATCATATTCTAAGGCAAAATTTGAAATATTCGATAGCATATTCGCGCAATCGCATTTTTTCATTATTTTGACGAGAAATCCCAAAAAATAGGGCAAAGTTTGTTTTGCTTATTTCTTCTAAACAGGGGCATTATGCTTTGACTTATGTTTTCTAACATCACTAGAAGAATCCAAATATTCAACATAAAATGCATATATGATCTTCTAATGTATTTAAATAATAAAAAACAGCGTCCAAAGTCCTATGGAAAAATCGTACGTTCGCGACCCGTACTTAATTTAATTTAAAAAAAAAGTAATGGAGATATTTAATTGGGAATAGGCTCGATAGAAAGCTACATGCCTCTTTTTTAAAAGAAAAGTCATTGCATTAAAATATTCCATTCCAATTCGCAGATTTTTTGATTTAGCTAGAGCAAGCCAAAACCGACTTTCATTTCGCGTACATTCGCGACCGCATTTTTTTTGCCAATATTATGAAAATAATAAATGAAATATTTCAAATTTTGCCTTAGAATATGATTAAGGCTATTAAATTTCATATATTGGACCATATTTTAATGTAATGTTGATAAAATTCATTTTAGAGAAGTTTTTCATTTGCCCATATCGAAAGGCGACTCTGCTTTGCCAAAACCAAGAGACCCGCCAAAACTGGAAAAATGTCCTTTGTTCCGATGAGTCAAAGATTGATTTGTTTGGATCTGATGGTAGACCCCATGTTAGACGCCCAAAAAACACAGCATTCGATCCCAAATACACCATATAGACGATCAAACACGGAGGTGGCAATATAATGCTATGGGGGTGTTTCTCTGCTTCAGGTGTTGGTCCACCTTATTGGATACAAGGCAATATGTGTGCTACCGACTGTGTAAACATAATGAAGGACGTTATGTTACCATATGCCGAAGATTAAATGCCTTTCAAGTGGGAATTTATGCAGGATATCGATCTCAAACTCACATCGAAGCTTGTGAAAAAATGGTTCCAAGACAATAAAGTCGCCGTTATGAATAGGCCAGCTCAGTCACCCGATTTAAACCCTATTTAGCATTTGTGGGGTACTCTAAAAAAAAAACTTTAAGTGGTTTTCAACCAAAATATAAGGGCACTCTAGGAAGAGTGGTACTCCATTGAGCCAGCAATAAGCTCCAATCTGGTGGAGTACATGCCTCGTAGGTGTGCTGCAGTTTTAAAAAACCATGGTAACGCAACAAAATATTAAAACTGAAAACATTTCATGGTCAATTTTGCTAAACTAGTCGATTTGGATAAAGATTCATCATTTCGTTTATATTTTTTTTTTCCAGGTCAAAAACATAAAATTAAACTTAAATCTAATTTTGTAGCTAAATGAATAAAGTAAATGCATTTTTGTTTTCTAGCATGTAAGATAGATAGATGTATATACATTCTATATACCACTCCCAACATTAGCTCGGATAAATGAGGTTCTACTGTATGGTAATGGGAACAAAACAACAGCAGAATCACTCAATCATTCACATAATTAAAACTTTCTAAAAAAAAAAAAATTGAATAGCATATGTACATACATATTAAGAATTTCGTTAAAAATGTATGAAAAAGTAGTGTTCTAAGAAATTGCTTCCAAATTATTTCGAAATCAACAAAAAATCTTACGAAAGGTTTTCAGAATAAGAGAAGATGTCACAACCAACTTTTGGAAAAATAAATATGATGAACATTTGGTAAAAAATTCAAACTTCTATCTTTATAACGCTCGTCGATAGAAATTAAAAAAATCAAAAAGGTCTTTAACATAACACACCCTTAAAAGAAGATAGTGTTTCTTCCATATAAACGTTAATACAAAGGATCTAAAATACTGCGATTTAATTTGATTATCTTTAATCGTATAGTCACAGGTAGCTTTTATATTTTGGTTTCTTCACTGCACTACCACCGACAACGATCACTATTGGTTTAAACTCATTTTTGAAACAAAATCAAAACTTTGACTAATACTGCAAATCATCAAAGGAATATTATTCACTCACCACCTTTTAAAGTTGTAGAATTATGCTTTGAACTATTAATACTCATTTTTGCAAAACGGAAAAAAACATAGTCATACAAGTTGGTGTACACTTTTACCGCATAGCAATCTTAAATACCTGCATCATAGAAAAAAGTATTTTGTCAAAGCTCATAGCAATGTTTAATCGAGTACTCCACTTTACCCGTAAATGTTGCTTGATTTACTTTAGTTTCTATTAAGAGATACTATACACTGCCGGTCTACTGAATCGGTTCATGATCTCAGTGGTGGAAATTGATCTATAATTTCTAAACCAGTTTTCCGATTTACATAATTTTTTTTCTTTAATTCTTAAATCATATTAAAATTTAAATCTGAAGATTTTTTTTTTTAAACCATAATATTTATTCCTTATTTATTTTTTCTTCTGAAAGCTTAAGAAAATCAAAGATTTTTTTTTTGGTTCAACTGAATATGTTCAGCTGATAGATTTTTAGTTTGCAATTAAACTTGGCGGTTCAGTGAGATGCACATTTTTAATTTCATATATTTTCTTTAAATTAGTTGAAAAATGGGACGCCGAGAACAATTATCCGAGTATAAAAGAGGCCAAATTAAAACCTATAGTGAAAGTGGTCTTAGCCATCGCAAAATCGCTCAAAAAATTGGACGAAGCCAAAATTTTGTGCGTAATTTTTTGATAAACAAATCAGAATATGGCAAAAACATTAAAGGCGGAGTCAAACAGACAGTAGGCATATTGTGCGACCTGCGTTCAATTCTCGTCTCTCAGCATCCAAAATTAAAGAAATTTGCGGTGCTAAAGCCAGTGTGTCAATAATTAAAAGAGTGATTTCGTCGGCTGATCACCTAAAACGAATGAAACTTAAAAAAAACCATCGTTACCATTTGTAGGTTTCTGCGCTCATTTTGGAAGTAACAAATGGCAGGCCGCACGAAGATGAATTTATTTATATCTTTTAGCGCATATAAATAGTGCCCTAGTTTGGCTAAAGCATATACAATGGCCAATAAGTCACTATCATTTGTGGCGTAGTTGATTCCGCTGTCTTAACGTCCTTGAAATCATCGTAATGGGGCGTCCTTCTTGTGATAAAAGTAGTGATGGCACGGATAATCATTATTTTCATTCAATTAACGATTTAATTGTATCGGAAAATGGGCTTCGATTAATTTAATAATTAATCGCGTTATAACACTTTTACGCAAAAATTAAAGGAACGGGCACAGAAAGTTTTTTAATAAATTAAAATGGCACCAACATCCAGCAGAGTATGGAAATATTATTCAAAATTAAATGATAAGGAAGTGCAGTGCCAGTTATGTGAAGAAAGACTTAAATATTGCAAAAATACAACCAACATGCTTCAGAATTTAAAACTAAAGCATGCAAAAGAGTTACTATTTTAGACACCAATCGTATGCAATGTAGACTCCTAAGGTGAAGAGGAATAGATTGAAGTAGCCAACACAAGCCAAAATGCAGTCAGTGCAAAATCAGCCAAACATACAAGTGGCATTCTTAAAAGCGCATAGCTATGCATCAGGTGGTTCCAAGAATAGTAAGCTTACAAAATCAATTGTTGAGATGATCTTAATGGATAATTTGCCATTCTTCCATGTGGAGTACAAATGTGTAAGAAAATATAACTTTTATTAGTGTCGCTAACATTTAATGTAACTTTAGAAAAAGGATTTTTGAAAATTATGAAGGAACATCTTCCCCCCTTTAAAGTGCCAACAAGAAATACCATCATATCTGAAATGGAAAAAATGTGTGAGGAGGAACTTAAAAATTTCCCAAAAATTGTGCCCCAAGTGTCAGGCATATCATTGACACAGATACATATATGGACGGACATAAATTTAAATAGCATGATTGGCATAACTACATGTCTTGTGTTCAGTCGCAGCAGTATTTAGTCATAAGAAATAATATTTCAGACACAACACACATTATGTAATAACTCTTCAGTCGCAGCGACCTGCATTTATCGTATATGTATCAATTACCAGGTCAAGCGAATATGCATAGTCGGCTGAGACGGGGAAATGAACTGGGGCAATGGTCTCAGTTCCTAACACTGACCCACATTCACAGTAACCGCACACTATTTCTCATACGTTATTTCTGTTAAAATAAGCACTTTTGTACCTATAAATGTTGTTACGTTTCATTAATAAAGTCAGTAAGAGTTCTACCTCAACGAAGAGCTTTTATTCATGCATGCATCGGAGGCTGTCGCTGTGTCTTCAGACCCTCGCCCAACCCAACCGTCCACCTAGTTCCAAGTGCTAGTAGCGACAAACAAAGGTCATAGTTTATGCACTATCTGCCAGGCATCTAAGCCTCCTTACACAAATATCTTGTTTGAAAATAAGCAAATCAGTGCGACAATTGGTGTATTTAAACTAACTGAAGCCCACACAGCTCACCACATCTCTGAAGTGCTAGTGACTTCGTTAGAGAAATTTTCTATTGATAAGGATCAGGTCATGGCAGTGGTGACGGACAATGGCGCAAATATGGTTAAAGCCATATACAACAGTTTTGGACAAGCCCACCATATCCCATGCTTCGCTCACACTTTAAAGTTAGTATGTGCGAAAGCATTGGAGATTGAGAAAGCATCCAGTTTAATCACAAAGTGACGCACTATAGTAGTTTGGTTAAAGCTCAGCGGAAAAGCGCGTTATAAAATTAATTTCGTACATCGGGCAAGTGGTATTACATTTTTCTGATGCCCCGCAAATGATTTCCACTAAAGACAGGTATAAAATAATTTAAATTATTGCGTTGCTTAAGCCATTGGAAGCCATGACCACTCATATAAGTGGAGAGAAATATGCTACTTTAAGCCAAGTGATACCAATTACACATTGTGGGCGCCAGCAAATAATGAGGGTATTTTGCATGTCACCCACTGGCAGCAAACTGAAGTCTACAATATTGGGGCAGTTCGATCGGCGATTTGGATCAAACGAGCATTCGTTTTTATTGGCTGCATCAACTTTGCTGGACCCGCGCTTCAAAAAAATACACTTCCAATATGCTTTGGCCTTAGCTTTCATTATAAAAAAAATTGAGCAAACAGTGTATAAATAAATAAATAAATAAGGAAAGAATTGACAGCACTTTCACAAATAGATGAAAGCCTTGGAAGTAATAGTGACGGGTCATCTATTGGCGAAGCAGAATTTGACCTATGGGCACACCACGTCGCAAGAAGAATGATGATCCATCACAAATTCAAGACGAGATAAGCAGTTTTTTAAATTCTCCTGTATTTTAGCTAAAGCGCAACGTTGTTAATGCCTGGGACGAGATGCGCTAAGCTTTAAGTTATAGCTTGCCAGTATTGCTTCCTTATTGGCACTTCAGTACCAGCAGAGCGTCTTTTTTCTAAGGCGGATGCTACGGCTTTCGAGAAAATTGACAGATTGACTATTTCACGTACTACGTATATGTCTAAAATACTGTTCCTTAATTCATTATTGAATAAATAAATAAATGAATTTAGTTAGTTGTTTATTATTGTTACAGCTGCATTACATTATGATTCAATAATCGATTAATGAATATTTTTTGCCACCACTAGATAGGACTGCACCAGTACCATAGGCGGAGGCGTCTGTCTTTGTAATCAGGGTCTCTGTAACGAAGTTCTCCGGCCGGGATATGCCTCAGCCGCGGCCAGGAAACTTATACAAGAAAATTGTATTAATGGGACGGGAACGAACGGAATGTCTCGAACGGAATGCCTCGCCCAAATGACTTGGGTAGCGTCGGCCGGAGATGGGTGAAAACCAAGAAGGGGGGCGTTGACGGCCAGACGAGCGGTGGCCGCAATGGTAAGCCGGAGGCGGCACAAAATATCCAGAAGAACGTTACCCATCTCATCAGTGCCCTTCTTGTCTACCACCCATATTGGATTATTGTACGGGAACACTGATTTTTTAATTATGCCATTGCTCAACAGATTTTGAATTTTTTTGTTAACAAAATCGGACGCCCCCATGGGATACAGGTACAATTTGGCATTTTTTTTATATCCTTGCAGGGTATTATAATTTTAGTCAGAAGTTTGCAACGCAGTGAAGGAGACATCTCCGACCCTATAAAGTATATATATTCTTATATATCATATAGCTGCCATAGGAACAATCGGAAACATCTTCGAAAAAAATTATAACATTGTCAGTTTTCAACCAATTTTCACCAATTTTGATATTTGCCCATTTAATATTTCCGAATTTCGGTTTAAATTTCATGAAAATCGGACAACTATATCCTATAGCTACCATAGGAACAATCAGGAAAATAAAAAACCATAGCTTAGCCGTGTTTCAATCCATTGCCATCAAATTTGAGATTTGGCAACTAATTATTATTTCAGAATTTCGGTTTTAATTTTTTTTTTAATTCTGCAAGGGTATACAAACTTCGGTGAGCCGAAGTTAGCTTCCTTTCTTGTTTTTTGTTTAAATTCTGCAAGGGTATTTAAACTTCGGTGAGCCGAAGTTAGCTTCCTTCCTTGTTTTTTTTTCGCGCGGGGTCCCACAGAACCGACCGAGGGGCGCAGCCGTGTGACGTACGGCACGAACGCGTTCTAGATAGACGCGAAGGAGAAGAAGAAAATAGAATAGTACGAGGAAAAATTAGGATACACTACGAGCAAGTTCTACCAACAGTACAGTTTAAAGGTTTTTGAAGGCTTTCAATGCCTTTAATACTACTGAAATGGCGATTGTAATCAGTACATAAAACCCTAAAGGGTTTATGTACTTTAAACTCTCGCCTACAGTGCACTGTGGTTGCGCCCATAGGCCAAAAAAACAAAAAAAAAATTTCCAAACGGGTGCGAAAAGTAGCCAAATTCCCAAATTAATTTATGGTAAACACGATTTGTCTCAAAATCTAATGAGATATCCAAAAAAAGAATGCAAAGAGCAAGCAACTGTTCATTTTTTGCAGCGCAGCGGAGTTTTGTTTGCTTTTCGTCACAACAAAACTGAATTTCAAAGTGGTCTAACGTGAGCTAGAGAGATCCGACTTAAACAATTTAAAATGGATTTTAAAGTTATAGGTATTTACTTTAATAATTGTTTTTGTGAAAATAATTTGAGTGATTTTCTATTTTTTGTGTATTTTTAAATGATTATGCCTTTTTTGTGTACTATGTGAACGGAATTTTTCAGGTTTAAATAGACTTTTAAATATGTTACCCCCCGATTTCCCCTTTAAGAGTGATATCAGTGTATTCGTTAATGTTTTAATGTAATAAAAATATAGAATGTAGCTGCATATATTTGCCAATTCGTCTGTATTCAATAATACACTCATGCTGTCTTACTGTTTTCTGGTTCGAATTTTCGGTGCAATTCACACTGCGCAGTGGTTGCGCTTGTATGGAGCGACCGGCCATTAATACTTCCCGTTGAGATATTGGTGTGAAATTTTCCCCAAAAATCTAAAAAAAATGTTTAAAATATATACTAAAAAAATTGGTTCCATCGGACGACTATATCCTATAGCTACCATATTACCGTAGTAAGGCTTAAGGTTCGCAAAGGTTGAAGCGCTAAAATGTTATCATTGGCATCAAAGACATGTACTATATTTAAATTATCTTATGTATACACTTTCAAAAGTGCAATTCCTCCGTCTTCAGCGCTTTAACTCTACTGAAAGTATTTTTGCGCATCTTAAGCCCTACTACGGTAATATGGGAGCTATAGGATATAGTCGTCCGATGGCGCCAAATTTTTTTAGTATATTTTTTAAACGTTTTTTTTTATTTTTGGGGAAAATTTCACACCAATATCTCAACACGAAGTATTTATGGCCGCTCGCTCCATGCAAGCGCAACCACTGTGCAGTGGTTAACTACTAAAGGAATAAAGGTTCTAGATGAAAGACGGGGAACATAGAAATTGAGCTGGCCTAGCAAGTAGGGGCTCTCCACAACCCCGTTAATAAGTTTATGTAGAAAGACGACGCCAAGCATCGTCCTACTGTTAGCTAAAGAGGGTAAATTGAGTAGGAGAAGTCTACTAGTGTAAGACGGTAATCTGAAGTTAGCATCCCAGGGTAGGCCACGGAGGGCAAAAATTAAAAAATTTTTTTTGACAGATTCGATGCGGCTACTATGGACTCCGAATTTAGGACTCCAGACGCACGAACCATACTCTAATATAGGGCGAACTAACGAAGTAAAGAGAGTCATCGTTACATAAGGAGAATCGAATTCCTTCGACCACCTTTTAATGAATCCAAGCATGCCTCTGGCTTTGTTAACCATACAGGAAATATGTTCTGAAAACGAAAGTTTAGGATCTAGGCGGACACCCAGATCATCGACAATAGAAATTCTTTCCAAAGAGCAATCGTTAAGCATATAAGTGGCAAGCTGGGGAGTGACACGTGAAAATGTCATCAGTTTGCATTTAGAGTCGCTGAGATGTAAATCTTTATCATGACACCATGCTTGGAAGTTGTCAAGATCCGATTGTCCCTATACTGCAAGCAAAGTTTAACGTCATCCGCATACATGAGTACTCTGGATTTAGTTAAAACCAACGGCAAGTCATTGATAAACAATGTGAATAGCAGGGGTCCAAGGTGGCATGGAGAAACAGATCTGCAAAAATGTTTCAAGTGAGGTCACTCCTCATGTAAAAAAGTTTCGAAAAGTTTGGGGATTGCCGATAACTTAGAGATACCCCTATAGTTACTGGCTTCCGATTTGCTACCTTTTTTTGTGGAGAGGAATAACAAATGATTCCCTCTAAATAAGCGGAAATTCTGAGGATTCTAAAGATAAGGTAAACAATTTAAGAAGGGGGTTACACAGCGCCTCGGAGCAATAGCTAAGCACAGAGCCTGGTATTCCATCGGGACCTGGCGAATATACTGGCTTAACTCGTTGAAGATACTGAATAAGTGAGCTCTCGTTTAAAATAGGACTGAAGATTAAGTACGAACTGGGTATAGCTGGAGAAAATGTATGATCTGAAGATGTCGAGGGAGAATATGTGGTTTTAAAAAACTCGGCGAATAGATTGGCTATTTCTTGTTCAGAATTTACAGTGGTATTGTTAAATGACAGAGAGGGAGGGTACAACGTGGGTTTACGTTTACAGTTAACAAAGTTATAAAACTGTTTAGGGTCCTGCGTGAACTGGACCTTGCAATGAGTCAAATAAATTTTATAACACTGAGCGTTAAGCTCAGTTTATATTTATTATATAGCCTAGATTTTACGTTTTTTAAACGTGTCAGCTCTTTGGTAAACTAAAGTGGGTTATTAGAAACCGACGGATAGGCTTCAGGAACACAAAAGGGGATGAATGAGTTCATGGCACTATAAAAGATATTAATGGCTGTTGCCATGTCGGAACTCATGTAAAGATTAGACAAATCAAATTCTGCTATTATGGTGTTTAGCCTCTGATAGTTAGCCTTACGGAAACAGCGGACTCTGTTTAATCTACTACCAGATGTTGTTGCTAAAACTGTCCCAGTGTCGATAGTCACATCGAAAGTAGAATGATAAGGATCTTCAGGTTGCGTCATTGGAGGAACTCTAATAAGGTTTACGCCTGCAGCATCGGAGGCAAAGCACAGATCCAGTAAGCGGAGATAAAAATAAATCAAGCAAGCCATTTAAGAGGTCATGCTGCGCCTCTGTATGAAGGACATTTGATCCACCATCAGAAGACCAGTGAGCTCCAGGTATGTTGAAGTCACCTAAAGTCACTAATTGGTGCCTATCAGAAAGCCTATTGGAAACTGCCTGAATTGTCGAAAGGTGTTTCCAATAAGTTGGCTCTTCCGAAGATGGAGGGATGTAAGAGCAGGTTACAAAAATGCAACTACCTGTAAGAGATAGCTTTACGCAGATAAATTCGATGTCCAAAAAGTCATTAGATACCACTCGTTCCGAGATGAGGCAGGAGTCAACGGCAATTAATACTCGGCAACAACGCTGGAGAAGACGGTCTAATCTGTAAATTGTGTACTTACTAGGAAGAATTTCGGAGCAGAGGATCTCCGGCTTCAGCCAGGTTTCAGTAAATACAACCACCTGGGATACAAAAGAAAGGCTATCCGAATACAATTTGGAGAGCTTACTACGTAAACCTCTAGTATTCTGATAGGAGAGTTGTAAGAAAGAGGTTAGTTTTTTGGGACAGAAGGTACATCGGATACTGAGGATTGTGACGACCTGGGAAGTTGTACTCCCGCAGGCCGTGTTCTCTTATTTCGAGCCTCGTACTCCTTGACTACAACGTACTCGGGCCAGAGGTCACTCGAGCAAATTGTGTCAAAGAGCTGGAATGAGACATTTATCTTGAATGACGAAATGTCTCTGGCATACGAAAATTTAAATTTTTCCACATTGATATTATCGGCTTGGGTTTTGCCTTGTATAAAGGCTAGAACATCTTCCGATGCGAGATCAGGGGCAAGCCTCGAAACAAATATTGTTTTCGAAGGTGGGACTGCTGTCAGGGGCTTACGTAACGAAATGTTACCAACCACGGCCGGTATTCCGGGCATTGTTGGACCCTGGGTAGCTTTTTCTATTCGGTTACCGAATCTTTCCTCGTTCCAGATCTCGGCACCATAGGAGCGGGGACCAGGAGCTGAGGCGCAGGAGGGTGGCAGGAAATCGGTTGCTGTGTCTCACACAGTTGCAGCCGACCAGCAGCAGATTTTTTGCGTTTCGGCGACTCATTTAATAGCTTCATACTATTAAATTGAGCGTCAAGCGCGGAGAACAGGTCATTCGCGTTGCGAAAAGTGGCCATGATCTCAGAAAATCCACTCATGGTCTGACGCATGAAGGGTGATCTCTCCTTCTCAACCGGTCGACAGGCCTCACAACAATAACGCAGGCACTTTTTGCTAGACACTACGTCAGCTATTCAACCTGTCAACTCGATGCACTTAGCGTGCACTACTGCCTCGCAAAGCCAACAATGGAGACTGGGCTGGTCTGCCAAAACATTGTTTTGGCACTTTTTTATTAAACAGACAATAGTTTGGGACATTTTCACAGACCCTAGAACCACTGTGCACACTATCAGTACCAAAAAGCAAAGAGAGAACAAAAGAGCGCAAGGGTTAGATTATGAGCAGCAAAAATCACAAGAGCGGTGAGAGCTATGAACCACTTATATGCAGCTAACAGCAACCGACAACTCAAGCGGGAGAGAGAAAAATAAAATAAAACGGGATTAAGAAGAAAGAGGAAAAAGATAACCGTCTTAGCACAAACTAAAAAGTGATTATTAACACAAATTAATTACACAGAAAAGTGCATGCTCGCGCGTTAGCGAAACGGTATATAATTATGAATATTAAGGTGATGAATTTGAATAAAACGCCCGGTGGTTTGAAGTGAAATTAACACAAAAGTCGGAGCGCAAAACAAAAACACGACCGTCCGCTACGAAGAGAAAGATCGAATTGATAAATGGGCTCTTTACCCTCTGTTCTAATAGTGGCTACTACCAAAGTGTTATACGGTAGAGCCTCATTAGAGTTCGTAAGGACCTTCTATCTGCTTTCTAGCATTTTCATTAAAAGCTTCTTTAACGAGAGGAGGTGCATCAGAATAACTCACGTTGGTGAAGTTTATATCAGGGCATGTATTGAAATCTATTTGCTCTACCTCGGTGCCCCATTTTAGGTGGTTAGAAGCTAGGCAAAGGAGCGTGCTTTTTTTAAAAGGCACGATTATTCCGTCAAAGGAAGATAGGTCCGGTAATATGAAGAACGCAGCGTTCAAATTAAATAACGACACGAAGCATTTACTTGTAATTTTTGTGATGCCGTGAATAGAGTGATTGGTAAATGGGTAATCTACGGGCCGAACGATGTTCAATCCTTTATGAGGTCGGATGAAATTTTTTGACGCGCCCATGTCGATGAGGTTTCTCATTTCTGTACCCGCTGCTCTTCGACTGATGATTGGCAGCAGGGATTCTCCCCTAAAAAATCTACCATGTCCGAGTCGTACTCTGTAATGGCGTCATCGTCAATGATTAATCCTTTGTTTTTTATGAGGGCCTGAACGACTGGATGTGGCCGGCCTCCCGTTTTGGTAAGCCTGTGCTTGAGTCGGTTGAATAATCTTAGCAAGGGACGGATCTACATCCATTGGTTCTTGGGTGTTGCTGTGCGGTACAGACTGTACTTGCGCCCTGTGTTGTTTAGTAAAGTGTGGGTTTTTACCGAACCTATCAAACTGTTGATTAGCCTAGGGACTTTTGTCCTGACGCTCTTGTGGCTTAAGATTTGGCTTACGATCCTTATCTTCCTGGCTTTTTGCAAACGTTGTTGCGAAGATGTATCTTTCGCGGTTAGATTCCACTTCTTGTGACGGCCTGTATAACGGATCGAAGCTGCTCGGGATTCATTTCTGTAGGGGGTTCTGGGGGCCTCTCACTCTCGAATTCAGTGTCTGCCGTCCGTGCACGAGCATCCGGCCCATTGTTAGGTCAGCAATTTGGCCGGAGCTTTGTTGTCAACGTAACTATGGTCAACGACTCTGGTCTGGCTGGCCACAGTTAACTTATATATTAGACTTCTAATTCAATGTATTAATTTCTAGCTTCATAGAACTGTACTGTAAAAATACTTATTCATTGCTGAAAATTAAATAGAGTAGGGCAGTAAAATATAGCACAACATTTTTATTGTTCTCACTTAAACTGGAAACTGTATATGGGCAGGAGTGGCCCACCTCGGTCAAAAGTGAAAAACTTCTTTAAAATGATTTTTATCAGAATAGTTACATTAAAATATGGCCCAATTGATCAAATTTGATAGCCTTTATCATATTCTAAAGCAAATTTCAAAATAGTTGAAAGCATATTCTCGCAATCGCAATTTTTCATTATTATGACGAAAAAAAACGGCCAAAAAAGGGGCATGTTTGGTTTTGCTTATTTATTCTAAACAGACGACTTATGCTTTGACTTTTATTTTCTAACATCTCTAAAAGAATGCAAACATTCAAAATAAAATGCATATATGATCTTCTAATGTATTTAAATAATAAAAAACAGCGTCCAAAGTCCGATGGAAAAAATGTAGCGTGCGGCACAATGAATTTACGGCTTTGCTAAAATTCCGTAAACATTATTAAGACCAAACGATCGGGTTTTGTCTTCTTATATTCCAAACTTTCTTTTGGATATTAACATTCATATGGTTTATATTGCATAATTCGCTAAAAATTGCATTTAAAATAAACATTTTGAAACTCACTTCCGCGTCGTGTAGCGTGCGACACGTCGCAATTTTATTAATTATTTTGAAAACAGTGACTCCAGTGAAATTGAACCTTATACCCTCCGAAAGTACTCTCAATTCACTCTAAGCACATAACAAGTTTACGGTAAAACTTTTAAAAACCCCCAAAAAATTAATTTTCATTATCTAAAATAGAGCGAATGTAGCGTGCGACACGTGGGATTTGCCCATATGCTTGTACTATTTATAAGTGAATACTAAATTTTTTTTTAGCACCACTGTACCTTAAGCATATATTGGTGACCCGTACTTCCATATTGGGGAGAGGATGGCCTGATAAATCCTTTTCTTGTTTGTCAGGCTAAGCTTACTAGATGAGCCCATTACCCAACGTATTCGTCTAGAAGCTACCTCGAGCTTGCCTCTTGTTTGCCTGATATACGAGGTAAATGTGAGACGGCAATCAAGAATTAGTCCCAGATAAGAATAGTCCTTATATTGTGGAAGTAGCTTGCCATATGGGAAAACGCCGGGACTACTCTCCCTTCTCAACAAATACGTGACCATTGTACATTTCTCAGGACTGATAGCGACGTTCCATCTGCACGCCCAGTTCTAAAATTTTTTGAGCAGTTGTTGAAGGCGATCTGTGGCTTGTATAAAAAAGGTTTTATAACGTTTGACCCAACACACTACCTTGTGGAACTCCAGACCTTATCGTCATGGAGGAGGAGATTATTCCGTCCTGCACCACTTGGAACGTCCTGCTATTCAAGAAGCTGCTGATGGCGTCATAGAGCTGATGGTGCATCAGACAGCAGGCCTGGATGCCAAACTCGGTCAAAAGCCTGCTGAATGTTAAGAAAAGCCGCCACTGTATGTTTCTTAGTCTGAAAGCCATCGAGGATGTATTTTCCGACACGGTGTAGCTGCTCCGGGGTACCATGCTGTTTCCTAAAGCCAACCTGGTGCTCTGTAATAGCCTTCCTGTTCCCTGCAAGCTGTAGATGTGCGATCATGGGAACGTGATCCGAACTGGGATCATAGGTCTCATCGATGGTCAGTCTGAAGTTCTGGATCCCATGGTAGAAAGCCAGGTCTAGCGATGAAGGGGTTCTACCATTGAAGGGATTGCAGTTTGGTCTGTATACAAATATACAGATGAGTTCAGTGTTTTAAATAAAAATTCATTTCAAGGAAAACTAGATGAAATGAAAGCATATAAAATGTAAATGTACACTGTAAAGAGTTTTGGTGTACAGTATACTGTACAGTGAGATATGTACACTTCATGACTAATAAGTCAAATATCAAAAATTTTGCAACATATGCTTATGATAAACACACTCAAAATATAATAATATAAAATAATAAAAGATATTCTAGTGGGAGTTATTTACTCCTTTACTTACTTGTAATTTATTCAATAATTGTTACCTCGTTTGAAAAAGATAATAAGAAGATAATATATTTTATGTTACAAAATATTCTATATTTAAATTATTAATGTTTGAGTGTAAGAACATTAGTTTGTGTACCATGTCTTCAGTAGTGGCAATTTTCAATCGTTTCTCACATGTTACATTTTTCGCGACCGAAAAACCCGTTTTCGATGCTGCGTTTTTTGCCGGAGTCGAAAATATTTTGCAACTAATTGGGAAAAGCGTGGGAAAGCGGTCTTTATTGATTGACCACCACTGGAGAACATCAAACATTTCTTTATAGGGAATATTTACATTTTTTATATGTGTTAATTTTATCTTGTATTTATGATAAACTGCTGGTGTTGCTTTCGATTTCATTTGTGGGCTTAATTGATAATTCGTGTCATCATTTTGGCTATTAATTTTAATAATAATAATAATAATCATCTCTTCGATGTTTTTGACTGGTTGTTCCATAAGGCAATCTTGTGAAATTTTTTAAAAATTAATTTGAACTATTGAATCTAAATATTTGAATGAATGTGAATGTTTGCATTTCTGTATTATTTTTGTCGTCGTCTTTAGGAGTGTTTTTTTTTTTCAAAGTTATTTATGTGTGGAATAGTTAAATGCAAAGTTGGATAATTGCTCCCCTCCAGCTTTTTAGATCAAGCTTCAATATAAACAAGAATGTTCACCAGTCCGCTAATGTTACATAAATGTTTATCCTGAGATCTACATATTTATTTCTTTTCCATTAAAATCTTCGAAATTTCCATACAGTTCAACTCGACCGACTTAAAAAGGTTGAATATCGTATTCCAACTAGTTGGACAATAGCTTTTCAGGTAGCTTGTTAAAGTCGAATTTTGTCCAGACTTCTTAAAATACTTTACAAGCTCGCTGCAACGATTGACCAAATCCTGCAAATCTGGAACTTCACTAACCCATTTTCTAATCACATTGTGAACCAAATGATTCACACAGTGCAATGTACATATTCCGTTGAAAGCGTATTTAATATTACTTTCACGGTCAGTTACAATGATAGGATCATCTATCAGCAAATCACATCCAAAGTCCCGTAAAATTTTAATTTCATTGCGTACAAAATGTTGATATATAATATAGATCTTAATATATACAATTTTTATAATAATTACCGATACAGGAGACACCCCCAATTGATTTAATTGCTAACAGACGGTTTTTTAGGTGCCAGAGAAATGCATTCATTAAAGAAGTGGTCAGTCCAGATATCCGAAGTAAGACTGTATCCAAATTTGGTTTGCTCTTGAATTTGAGATTTAAATTCCTTGTAGTGAAAATCATATAGAACTCCTATGTTTCCTATAGTAGTGGGATGTGGCAATACCGACTCAATATTTACGTTTTCTCTCAGTTTTGCACCAAAAGAAGTAAAAAACTGTGCTAAATGTTTTAATCCCAAGTCTGCAATTATGTTAAAAGAACGACTATTCTTTATTGTCCACTCCGTTGCCAGTTTGATGCATTTCTTTTTAGTTTCAAAGTCAACATCAACGACATTAAGACTGCTCTTTTCGGCTATTGGTCAATATGTAGCACTTATGTTTGACTAAATTGGATGTGCTTTTGTCAAACTCGTAAACGTTTTTACATGCGTTGCACACCACAGAACCGGGTAAAATTTCACATAGTGCACTGCATCAGTACTTTCCATGCCGTTTTCATTAACAACTTGAGAAAAGGTCTGCCACACTTTGCTTCGCCCATGTGAAGCAAAAGGCTTAAGCTCTCCAGCTAATAATTTTGATTTAATTATCGCAGCGTATTCTTTAAAAAGCGGCTGATTTGAATTGTCCATCATTGAAGTCAGTATTCAAACAAATGAAAATTCACATACAATCAAAGCTTGCAAATAACAGTCGACCGTTTTTTTTTCCTGTGCTCTCGTTGCCAGCGCAACCGAAAAAGATCATACTCGCTCGCTCTCGCTCTAAGCAAGGGACTTTTGCTGTCTTCATTTCTATTTTCTGTTGAGCGCTTTTCGTTGATTTTTTTTTCCGCGGTTCAATGGGCAGTGCGTAAAGAGCGGAACGAGAAACGCTCGCACAAAGAGAGAAGGCAAACCACCGATTTACCGAAAAACTCAATGCAAACGTTCTTCCCATTAACTTTTGTTGTTGTTGCAATTATTATATTTTGTCTGCAAAACGAACGAAACATCCCATTTTACCACAACTATTATTTTGCAACTTAGCAGGGTTGAAGGTTTCGCGCCAAAAGGGCGCTTATTTTCGAGAGGCAGTGTAATTCCACCTACACCCTCAAAGTACACTCCGTACACTCTCTCTCTCCCTCTTCCACCGGGCTTCCAAGACATCGAGCTTCCAATCCGCTCTCCAAGCTAGGTTTAAGTCTCATGTACTTTAGTTCTAATTTCCCTACTCAGATAAGTTATATTTACATTATTGCTGCCGGTCATACAAAGAGGTTACTGCGAAGCTCAGTTCGCCAAACTTCTCTGTATGATTGTCTAAATCCAAGTCCGATTGATCCGACACTCCGGCAGCTCCCAAATCCACATCCAATTAATTTTCGAAATTTTAATGTATTATTTTTCTGACTTCCAAAAGTTAATTTCTAAATAAATACCATAAGCCACAGTTTTATTTATTTTTTTCTTTATTTATTTATTATCCTAGCACAGCAAGTTTACACTTATATTTGTAGCACTAGTCACGTTTGATTTAAAAATCAAACTTAATTTAACAGAAAATGTCTTAAAACTACTACTTATTACTAACAGTTTTAAATTTTATGAACAATTTTTAAAATTAACGTTTTGGTTTTATTTATTATTTATTTATTTATTTATTTTTTTGTTTTTTTGTTTTTGTATTTATTTATTTTTGTTTGTTTTTATTTTTCCGTTTTACTTAAAGTATTCTTTAATTTTAGATTTAAATTGAGTTGCGATCCTAATTGTTTTATAACTATGTGGTAGATTGTTCCACAAACGGATAGAATTTACGAAGAACTGCCTATTCGAGCATAGCGTATTATATCTTGGGCATACAAAGTTATAATTTCTTGTTGATGTAGCTGATATGAGTTTGTTATATAAATATGAAGGTTCTTGGGTTATCACAATTTTATGAAAATATATAAGAGTCTTATAATTAATCCATGAGCTCAAGTTCAAGTCAAGAATTTTATTGGTCAAGTGTGATACACGGTCAAGTCGATTCAAATTAAACACATATCTAATTATAGAATTAAGGGCTACTTCAAGCTTTCGAATATCACGGGTATCGCAATGACCAAAGATTTCTACACCATAAAATAGTGTCGGGACTAGAATTACTTTTGCTAATAACTGTCTTATTTGCAGCGGAAGGAAAGTTTTAGAGTACGAAAGCTGACGCAGTAAGCCATACGTTCGCCCTGTAGCTTTTGAAATGTGTTTACTCCAGCTAAGTGTGTTGCTGAACGTAATGCCTAAATTCTGTGCGTACTCCTCAAAATGTATCGGCGTGTTGTTGAAGGTCAGATTTTGAATATTTGTGGTATCGATAGGTCTCTTAGAAATTACAACACACTTTGACTTTATAGGGTTTATACTCAAGCCATTACACCTTGTCCATTTCTCGATAACTTCAAGCATTTTATTACTGGAACTAACACAATCATTTAACTGCTTAATTGGGCTGCTTACATAAATTTGCACATCATCTGCATACAAATGAACTTCACAATCAGACAAATGACTAGGCAGATCATTTACATACATAGAAAACAACAATGGCCCCAAGACATCCTTGAGGAACTCCACGTTTAAGCCGACAAAAACTAGAAATTTGAGTACCCGAGACAACTGCCTGGACCCTCCCATCGAGATAGGATTCTATAAAGCGAATTGCCGTAGATGAAAAGCTAAAAAGGTTTTTTAGTTTTGTACTTAGAATATAGTGATTTACAGAGTCAAATGGTTTGTCTATCAGATAATAATGAGTTATTTTCCAGGAAATTTTGGATTTGTATCGCCATTACATTCTCAAGAACCTTGGCTAAGAATGGCAGGATAGAAATGGGCTTGTAATCTTTATTCGGTTTTAGTACTGGGATTATTTTAGCTTTTTTCCATGTAGACGGGAACGTGGACGTGGTTATTGCAGTATTGAAAATATGGGTAATATGTGGGAGGAGTAAGGGTAGCAAAATTTTTAGAAATTTGGGGTTAACATTATCTAAACCTTCCGCATTTGATTTTATTTTAAGAATTCCCTGTA
The DNA here is from genome assembly GCA_035045905.1 of Drosophila anomelani. Classification (NCBI taxonomy): domain Eukaryota; kingdom Metazoa; phylum Arthropoda; class Insecta; order Diptera; family Drosophilidae; genus Drosophila; species Drosophila anomelani. The sequence goes on along the minus strand of JAWNOO010000082.1, from coordinate 1,141,757 downwards.
AAACGGCACATTGATCGACGCACACAAAGCTAAAATTATTATCACAGTAAGTTGTATTATTCAGGTAATGGTTAGAAGTTGCTTCAGGTACATCGAGTTTGGAAAAAAATTGACAGAGTTCCTCAACATCAACATCTTGATCAACACTTTGCCTACACTTCCCTATTCCTAAGTTGTTTATGTCTTTCCACGTTTTTCTAATTGAGGTATTGTTTTCAAATTTCGACTTAAAAAATTCACACTTAGCTTCCTTAATCATTTGTGTGGCAAGAGATCTTGCCGTCCTATACTGCTCACTAAAATGCTGGGTCTTATACCGCTTCCATTTAAAATAGGCGACATCCCGCAGGTATAGTTGTTTTTTTATTTCATTGTTAAACCAGGGGTTTTGTCTCGGCTTTATTATTTTAGATTTGATTGGAACGCACTTGTTAAAAATATACTACACATTATTATTGGGAATCGACACTCGGACATTGATAGATTGAAAACCAATCACAAGCAGTATATTCAGCTTGAAGTTCCATGTAGTTAATATTCTTATAATCTCTATAACTAATTGATTTATCAGTATAGTCAAGGGTGATATCACAGGTTAAAAAAATGAGATAATGTTTAGAGAAAGCTGGTGCAGAAACCTGGTCATAATGTAGAATCTTTCTAGTGTCATTAATAAAAAATAAGTCAAGTAAAGTATCACAGAACTTACTAAAATGTGTTGGCGTAGTTTTATTCGCAGCGTACACTAAAGCCTCAAAGCTATCTAGTAGATGGTTCTCACATAAAATGTTGCTGTTAAAATCTCCGGCAGTCAACTCACTTATGGTCTCCATCAGAGGATCACAGCCTATTGTGCGATTTGGACGGTATATGCAGCCAACTAGGACTTTATTTCTCATAAATTTATTCGATACTTCCAAAAATATATACTCTATTTCACTATCTCTTGGTTGTTTACATTTAATCCTGCAATTAAGTGTACACTTAACAAATACAGCGACACCACCAGCATGATTAGCACGATCTGATCGGAACAACACATAACCATCACAAGCGATTAATAAATCAGACAAATCAGACGTGATCCAAGTCTCAGATACACATATTACATCAACATTAGACTGAACAAAAATTAACCTGAACTCATCCATTTTCTTGTATAGGCTCTGTGCATTTATGTGAACAATTTTAAGAACCCTTTTATAATTACTAAGTATTTTTATCTTGCTATCAACAGTGGAACCTACTCTGTTATCCGCCATTAATTAGTGAATAGCATATTAGGATCGCAAACTCGGCAGAAGAAATTACATTAATATACAACAAGAAAGGAAGCTAACTTCGGCTCACCGAAGTTTGTATACCCTAGCAGACTTTAAACAAACAATTAAAAACGAAATTCTGAAATAATAATTTGTTGCCAAATCTCAAATTTGATGGCAATGGTTTGAAACACGGCTAAGCTATGGTTTTTTTTATTTTTCCGATTGTTCCTATGGAAGCTATAGGATATAGTCAGCCGATTTTCATGAAATTAAAATCAAAATTCAGAAATACTAAAATATGGCTAAATATCAAATTTGGTGAGAATATGTTGAAATCTGACAAAGTTATGGTTTTTTCTTTTATTTTCCTGATTGTTCCTATGGAAGCTATAGGGTATAGTCAGCTGATTTTCATGAAATTAAAATCGAAATTCAGGAATACTAAAATATGGCTAAATATCAAATTTGATGAAAATATGTTGAAATCTGACAAAGTTATGAATTTTTCTTTTATTTTCCTGATTCTTCCTATGGAAGCTATAGGATATAGTCAGCCGATTTTCATGAAATTAAAACCGAAATTCGGAAATAATACTAAATGGGCAAATATCAAATTTGGTGAAAATTGGTTGAAAACTGACAAAGTTATAATTTTTTTTCGTAGATTTTTTCGATTGTTCCTATGGCAGCTATATGATATAGTCGTCCGATCCGGCCTGTTCCGACATATGTACGAGTGAGAGTATATAGAAGCCTAACTGCAAAGTTTCATTTAGATAGCTTTAAAACTGAGGGACTAGTTTGCGTAGAAACGGACAGACGGACATGGCTAGATCGACTCGGCTGTTGATCCTGATCAAGAATATATATACTTTATAGGGTCGGAGATGCTTCCTTCACTGCGTTGCAAACTTCTGACTGAAACTAATATACCCTGCTAGGGTATAAAAACGAAAAATAACCTAAATACTTAAAATTACAATACAGAATACAAATACATATATATTTAAGAGCACATATATATTCATCATCGATGAAGAGAGCGGGGGAGCCAAAAGTTTTTCTAGCTCATCCTATTCTCTATGCACTGTATTCTCTCACTCCCACTGCATCGGACATGCACAAGACCACGGCGAGTAAATACAGCGCTTAGGATCTTAGACTTTTTCAGTCGCATTGACTCTTTAAAGATTAAGTAATTTTCTCTTTGCAACTGCTCATTGACGTATACCAACGCATCAGAATTATAGCCAAAAAGCTTTAAAGTCAGTTGCTTTTTTGCTTCCCTCCGATATGCCGCGATTACTCTTAGCACCGTGATTTTTTCTCGCACGCTTTCCATTTTTACAATAATCACCGGGTCTACATTTGTTTTTTGTGTTTTACGGGCACGGAAGATGTCCCGTACTCGTGGCGGCGGAGTCATTTGGAGTGAGAAACAAAGGTGATGAAACAGTGCTCGCGGATTTTCCCCTTCCACGTAGGGCACCCCATGGATGCGAAGGTCGAAAGCATTATTGGCACCGTCTTGGGCAGCCAGTTTTGCCTCCACGCTTCCCACTCTCTCTCACATTGCGCGCATGTCCGCGACCTCCCGGTGCAGGTGTTCAACGCGCTCGGCTAGCTGGTCCCGTTGCGAGCGCAGATCAATAGCATCCCGCTCCAGGTTGGACACCCTGTCGCCTATCTTTTTGACCTCACCCGCTATGGAATCCAGGCGTTCCGAGACACTTTTGAGGATGCGCTTCTCCGCTTCCCTCACAAGGTCCGCAATTGCTTCAGTCTGCTTCTGGAAGCGCAACTTCATTAGGTCCAGTAGTTGTGTTGATGGGGCATCAGACAGGCGCTCATGTGTAGCTCCAGTGTCTTTGCGAAGGCGCTTGTTGGATGACGTCGACATGTTTGGGATGTGAGTGTTTTTATCTTCAGTGTAGCTGATCCATTGTATTAGTTTGCAGTGTGAAAACGGCTTATGTGTGTGTAAAATTTCGAAGAAAGAGTTCGAAAGTTTAGAGTCACAGACTTTTATGCACACAGAAACGCACAGCGTTGTTTACAATTTTAAATCAAAATTTTTTTAAAGTTTGGCTTAGAAACCTCAAACGCAAATCTTTTTTATTGTGCGGACAAGTTTATGTTACTTTTCACATGATATAAATGTTTGTTTAATTGCTATTTCGTTGTTTTTAAGGCAATCAAATGAGGAGCGATGTAAAAACACAGCTCTATTACGATTACGATATATTTATTCTTATTCAACATTCAATTCCGAATAGTTCGGGCTCCCTTTCGTTAACTGTGTACGATACAATTTCTGTGAGTTCCGAAATTCAAAAGTGTGTGTTTAAATAAAAGCAAATGCCACAGTGAAATTCCATCAAGTGGTTCTTACTTAGTTCCTTTTCGTTCACTGTGTTCCAGCGTTTGCATTTATTTTCACTTTTATACTCACATAATCGATACAGTCCACTCCACTGAGTACATACCCTTATATTTACTACAAATATTCAAATATAAATAATTGGCACAACGAATATTTTTATTACAGTCAACAGCTCCTATATAAACAAATACATTTCCACATAAATACAAAACGACAAACATAATTACAAGAGTCGGCAGCAACGCCACCGATTTAATTTACATATACATACCTATTAACTCGCCTTTGCTCTATTCTGAGCTGGCCCTTCAGTACCGTTCAGACCTGATTCATAGAAGAATCATGTAGGACTGAACCTGATTCACGCGTGAATTCATGCTGAATACGTGCTGAATTTTCATACAAAAATTTTGAAAAAGAGGCTCCAGGGGTGAATTTGAACTAACCGGTGAATCATATCGGAATTCTACCTGAATCAGGGCATGAATTCACCGTAATTTTCGAAAAAGATTCCCTCCTGAATCAAACGTGAATCAGGGCATGAATTCATCGTGATTTTCGAAGTAGATTCCCTCCTGAATCGAACGTGAATTTATAAGCGGAATCTGTGCGGAATCAGCTAGGAATTCAGTTAAGAATCCTATAGGAATCACAAAAGAAAACCTATAGAAAATCCCTGGAATCCCAGATTAATTTATTCCTTTTTTTATTTAAATTTTATACTTTTATTAATATAAAGTTAAAATTAAAATTAATGTAAAGTTTAACGGGCTTCCTCCGCCGACTGCAAATCCTTCCGGGAATTTATGTTATCTGTAAATTTAATGTTAGAATCAAATTAAAAATTCCAGTTTGCATATAAATAAGTACAAAGATACATACCAGTTTTAACTGAAAAGAAACTCCGCATACCTAAAGAGTTTAGCATTTAAACAGTTTAAGATGAAGTCATATATCCATGCTTAAGATCAATTCTGCAAAGGAATTTATTAATTGAGTAAAAATAACTTGACTTACCTTATAATATTTAAATTTATATGCAACTTTAACTACACAACACGCGAACACGTGTGATCACAACAGAAGAAGAAAATGAAAAGAGAATTAGGAGAAACGAAACAAATCCGAATGACTTCGAAAACAACAACAAATATGTTGTCCGAACTTCGCGAGCAGTCGGCTGTAGCCGATTGCAGTTACAATTTTGTTTGCCTACTTCTTTTCTGTCATTCGAAGCCCATACAATTTGTTTTTGTTTTTCGGACAGGCTGCGAGGAAAAGGCCGTGAAAGGAATTCTGGTACTGAAGGGTGGGTTACATCCGTACACACATATTTACAAGCATAATCGTCGGAAAGGAGACGCTCCGATCATTGGCAATTTTTCCGCCTCTTGTTGTCTCCGCTATTCTGCATTGACTCCGAAAACAGTACCGCTACAAATACAGCAGCGGTCAACGAAATAATTGTTGAATTATTTTTTATAAAATTCCAACTAACTAATTCAGTTAGAAACTTGCAGCGCTTCCATTTCCGCATTAGTGTGACCGTACTACCGTTTTCCTACTGACATAAATTATTGAGCTATTTCCAACGCTTCCGCGTGCATCCAATAAAATTTACAAATTAAGATTCAGAAAAATATATTCAGAAAATTTGTTCTGTTTCCGATTGGTTCCTAAATTCCAAATCTAGTTTCTACTTTCTATATATAAAAAATCCATATTTTCGAAAACATAACAAATTTATTTTCTTTAAACAAATTTATTTTCACTTCTGACCGTCTGAGTCCCTTCTAATCAAAATTCTGCAATCCAGCAGAGCCCATCCAATCTCAATATACGTGCAAAGGTCGAGAAAGAATACGAAGCTTGTTCTGAGCTAATTTCAGTTGATGACGAGGGCGAGGATGCCTATTTTACCTACGAAAGGTGTGCTGCCCGGCTCATGGAAGAGATCGAGACGATCTCTTCTAAATCCGTTCCGCCCCAAAATTCTTTTCCGTCTGGCTGTCGGCTTCCTCCGTGCGATACGGGATATTATCTTCGCTGACCCACTTTCCGAGACCTTTTCACAGCGGTCTATATAGATAATCCTGCGCTGACCCCTATTGAAAAGTTATTCTATCTAAACGCCAAGACAAGTGGTGAAGCTCTTTCCATAGTTTCCAAGTCACCACTCATCAACGATGGTTTCCACTGAGCCTGGGAAAACCTAACAAAGCGTTTCGAATATAAACGATCGCTGGTGAACAATCAACTGAAAGGGTTATTGAACATGCAGTCCATCGTGCACGAATCTTCGGCAGCCTTAAGGGAGCTGCAGGATACCATCCACAATTACCTTACGGCCCTTGAACTGTCCGGCCTTTCTACTGAGAATTGGGATTGTCTTCTGGTTTATTTGTGCTCCACGAAACTTCCAAAGTTGACGCTCGCATTATGGGAGCAATCCATCCATCCCAAATAAAACCGAAATTCCAACGTGGCAAGAAATGGATTCGTTTCTAACGGAGCGCCATAGAACTCTAGAGTCCATAGATTCTATTCAACCTCCTACGTTCAGCCTCCGGCCATCCAAATTGACAACTTCCATCGTGTCACCCCGATTACTAAAATCCTTTAGTACCAAGATTGTTTCACTATCAAAAATATGCGATTTGTGCCCAAAAGAGAACCATCTACTGCGGTTATGTCCACGCTTCCTACAGATGACAATAAACGATCGTACATCTTATATCCAAAGAAAGCAGTTGTGCTTAAATTGCTTTGCAAGAGGGCATCCACTTCACGATTGCACCAGCGCCCACAACTGTTTTACGTGCCACGGTCGGCATCACACTTTGCTGCATCCAAGCAATTCCGTTAGTGTTCCGATTCCTCCCAAAGCTTCAAGGCCAGTATCCGCCCCGATCCAAAGGATTTCCTCGTTCTCCACGCGAGTTACGACTCATCACGAGTCCTTCAATTACTGGGTTCCATACGAGGACATTAACAGCAGACGTTCCCGAGGTATTTTATCCTACCCATGCCGAGTCTGCCAAGGAAACCATCCTCTTCGGAAATGCCACCGTTTTCTTAGGCTTAGAGCTGAGAAACGGCTCCAGGCAGTCATCGAGAAGAAATACTGCGTCAACTGTCTGGCCCACCACCATTCTGCAGGATCTTGCCGCAGTAACGACCGATGCCAGTCGTGTGGGCAGGATCACCACACCCTTCTACATGTCGACGAACGCTCAGCATATCCAATGCTTTCCCGAGCGAAGCCCTCCTATTATTTTTTTTTTTGCTGCGTATCCTCGCAAGGGGGGAGAATGTTCGCGCCAAAAGGGCGCTTATTTTCGAGAGGCAGTGTAATTCCACCTACACCCTCAAAGTACACTCCGTACACTCTCTCTCTCCCTCTTCCTCCGGGCTTCCAAGACATCGAGCTTCCAGTCCGCTCTCCAAGCTAGGTTTAAGTCTCATGGACTTTAGTTCTAATTTCCCTACGAATCAATAAAGATCGCCGACGCTCGTCGCGTAACACCCCGAAAAGATTTCTCGTGTTCTTTATTCCGAGTGAATTTTCAGCTAAAGCCACCCTCCAGAACAGAAGAGTTGATGGAAAGTTGATGAAAGGTTGATGAAAAGTGTATAAATTGTTGATGAATTCATCAACTTTTCAAGAATTCATCGATTAATTATTGATTAAATGTTGTTGATGACAGCCTAGTACATGCCCATGTTAAATTCATCAATAATTTGTATGGCAATTCATCGATGATTCATCAACAACACCCCTTCGGCTGTTGATGAATTGTTGATGAATGGTACCGCAGGGTAATAACTACAAAAATTCAAAAGACAATGGCAAACACATTAACCACCGCATTAAGCAAATTTTAAACATAATTTAATGGTAATACGCAATGCCTAGTTTTATTATAAAAAACCTTTTCTTGTGAGTTCATTGCACGAGCTTCGTTTTCCTTACAATCAAACAAAAATGTAAGTGTTAAGTATACTGAACTCACCTGTACTTACTTTAAGTAAGAACAATAAAAGTGTTGTGCTATTTCCCACTGGCATATAGAGTACACTGTACAGTAGTTAATGAGTACTGTATTTTACTGAACACTAAACTACTGTACAGTTTTATGAAACTAGAAATGAATACATTCATGTAGAAGTCTAGTTTAAAGCTATCATTCAATGGTAGCTTCATTGCTATTACATGTTCCTTCATTTCTCTCTTGTCGGAACTTCCTATATTTTGAAAACATCTTCAACACAACACAGCAATAAATGCAGGCATGATCGACATTCCACTATCTCAAGAACCCTGTACGAAGTTCTGTGGAGCGTTTGCTTGATCTTTACTTTGTCTCTGATCCGGCGAGAGTTAGTTTAGCTAGGGTGGCGTCGCTGACGCAAGCCGAAGATCCCTATAATCCCACTTTCGATGTGACACTCGACATGGGTGTTGATTTACAGAATATATTATCGTCCTGTGGAAAAAATTTTACTGCCTTCGCATAATAATTTTATATACGATTTGATGCCGTGGATATTTTGTACAATGCCATGAATTAATTTGTATCGGAATGTCTTCTGTTATACTATCCCTCAATTTCGAAAAAAAAAAACTTCAGTCGCCTAAAAAACGTAAAGTCTTGGCTGTAGGCTAAATTTAAATAAATGACCTTTCTAAATATAAATCTGCTCGGTAAAACTTCACCGTACTGAACGCTCAGTTTTACAAAAACTATTTGACTCGGTGCAGGGTCCAATTTTCACAGGATCCTAAACAGTTGTATAATTTTGTTAACACTAAACGTAAGCCTTTAACGCATTATTCCTAGCTTTCTTTTGAAAATACAATAAATGATGATGAGGCAATTACTGATCTTTTTGACCAGTTTTTTCAAACAACTTATTCCATCTCCACTAAATCATATCATATCATTCCTACAACATGCCCAAATCGAACCTAATTTTCAGTCCTAGTTTAAACGAAAGATCTCTTCTTTAATGTCTTCATCGTGTTAAGTCAGTTTATTTGCCGGGTCTTGACGGAATACCAGGCTGTGTGCTTTGGTATTGCGCCAATGCCTTGTGCACTGCCCTTCGGAAATAGTTTACCTTAAACTTAGAAACCTGTGACTTCCACATTTTTGGAAGAAATCATTTGTTATTCCTCTCCACAAAAATGGTTGCGGTAGAGTACTTATGTACGTGAATGACGTCAAGCTTTGTGTGCAATAGTCGGATTTACAAACAGATCTTGTAATTTCCAAACATGGTGCCGCGTAAACCTACTAAACTTAAATGGCTCTAAATCAGTGGTCGCACTATCACAATCGCAATCCAAAATTAAACAATAATATAGCTAGCATTTTGTTTTCTATGCAAAATCAATAGCTCTAACTATAACAAGAAAGGAAGCTAACTTCGGCTCACCGAAGTTTGTATACCCTTGCAGAGTTTAAAAAAAAAATTAAAAACGAAATTCTGAAATAATAATTTGTTGCCAAATCTCAAATTTGATGGCAATGGTTTGAAACACGGCTAAGCTATGGTTTTTTTATTTTCCTGATTGTTCCTATGGAAGCTATAGGATATAGTCAGCCGATTTTCATGAAATTAAAACCGAAATTCGGAAATAATACTAAATGGGCAAATATCAAATTTGGTAAAAATTGGTTGAAAACTGACAAAGTTATAATTTTTTTTCGTAGATTTTTTCGATTGTTCCTATGGCAGCTATATGATATAGTCGTCCGATCCGGCCTGTTCCGACATATGTACGAGTGAGAGTATATATAAGCCTAACTGCAAAGTTTCATTTAGATAGCTTTAAAACTGAGGGACTAGTTTGCGTAGAAACGGACAGACGGACATGGCTAGATCGACTCGGCTGTTGATCCTGATCAAGAATATATATACTTTATAGGGTCGGAGATGCCTCCTTCAATGCGTTGCAAACTTTTGACTGAAACTATAATACCCTGCAAGGGTATAAAAAGAATTTTAAAACGACATCTCACTGCAAATCCGTGATTGTGTTCCTAAAAAGTTACAACTTAGCCGCCGCAGCAGCCGTGTGGTTATTGTTGCTGTGTTTTTCCTCTTTCGGTCTCCCACTTACGCACTGCTCTGCCGACGGCACAACCCAGTGAGCTTTTTCCACGTCAACAAAATTCCAGGTTTTTAATTGATATTTGCCCATTTAGTATTATTTCCGAATTTCGGTTTTAATTTCATGAAAATCGGCTGACTATATCCTATAGCTTCCATAGGAACAATCATATATATATATTCTTGATCAGGATCAACAGCCGAGTCAATCTAGCCATGTCCGTCTGTCCTTCTCTCCGTCTGTCTGTTTTTACGCAAACTAGTCCCTCAGTTTTAGAGCTATCTGAATGAAACTTTGCAGGTGGTCTTCTATATGCTCTCACTCGTACATATGTCGGAACGAGCCGGATCGGACGACTATATCATATAGCTGCCATAGGAACAATCGGAAAATTTTTAGAAACAAAATTTTAACTTTTTCAGTTTTCAACATATCCTGAATTTAAAAAATAAAATAAATAAAAAACCATAACTTAGTCGAGGTGTGTATGTGAAATGAAAAAAATTCGTGTTCCGGGTGTAACAGGATGATGAAATTTATTTTATAAAATGGATTTGTGATTTTCAGCTGCAACTTTTTGCAACCTTCTGACTTTGTGTTTTTTTTTTGTGTTCGTGCCTATTTTGTTCATAAAATACTAAATTATGCCCCAGATGTTATTATATATGCATTAATTTCAATTGAAGAGCTCTAAGAAGAGGCGGCAGAGTTAAGGAACAAGGACGTTAAAACGTATCGACTTAAGGGCATAAGTGGGTTATTTGGTAAAAAAATTATAACTTTTATAAAAAATTTTAAAAATTACTTCAGAATGTGTGTGCAAAATTGTAAACCGATTGGTTGGATATTTTTCGAGAATTTTTTGAGAAAATGTCGAGTAAAATGCGTTTAAAGTTTGAGAAGCATTTGTCCGTTTTCATATACATGCTATGCGCCCGAAGTTCCGATTTTGAAATTTTGACAATTTTTGACCCGCATAAGCTCTAATCACGAGAAACCTCAAGTTTCGCCACTAATAAAGATTGTTATTAACATCGGATGCTTTCATAACCGGGCAGGGGACTTTACCTTACAATAAAGTTTTGTATTTTGATTTATTTATCTTTATTTTATTTTTTTATTTTAATTTTTTTTTTATATAGTTTTTAGTTATTTTATTTTTACTTATTTGTGATATATATTTTTTTTCATTTTTTATTTATACTTTATTTATATTTTATTCATTTATATTTTATTTATTTTATTTTATTACTTTTTTTTTTTTTGGATATGCGCAAATCCCACGTGTCGCACGCTACATTCGCTCGATTTTAGATAATGAAAATCAATTTTTATGTGGTTTTTTAAAGATTTACCGAAAACTTTTGTTATGTGTTTATAGTAAATTGGGAGTACTTTCGTTGGGTATAAGGTTCAATTTTACTGGAGTCACTGTTTTCAAAATAATTAATAAAATTGTGACGTGTCGCATGCTGCACGCCGCAAAAGTGAGTTTCAAAATTTTCATTTCAAACGCAATTTTTAGCGAATTATGCAATATAAACCCTATGAAAGTTAATATAATATATATATATCCTATAGAAAGTTGAGAATATTAGAAGACAAAAACAGATCGTTTTGTCTTAATAATGTTTACGGAATTTTAGCAAAGCCGTAAATTCATTGTGTCGCACGCTACATTTTTTCCATCGGACTTTGGACGCTGTTTTTTATTATTTAAATATATTAGAAGATCATATATGCATTTTATTTTGAATGTTTGCATTCTTTTAGAGATGTTAGAAAATAAAAGTCAAAGCATAAGTCGTCTGTTTAGAATAAATAAGCAAAACCAAACATGCCCGGAATATTATAAAGGCTATCAAATTTGATCAATTGGCCAATATAGCTTTTATTTATTTTTTTATTTTTTTTTTAATTACATTACATTACATTACACACATACATTACATTTATTTTTATTTTATATTTTATTTTTAATTATTTTGTATTTTATTTTATAGCTTGAGTTTATTATTATAGTATAGTATATACTTATTGGTGTTTTTATGGTAACCCCAAAAACCCGGGGTGTTATAATGTGATGCTGAGCTATAACACCTGAGATGCTCGGAAATGTAATGAGAAATGTACATAAAAAGGGTTCATTTTGTAATAGCTATAAAGGTGGCCAATAAAATTATTGTTTTTAAAAACTAGCCAAAAAACCTAAGGAGCCAACCAAACTAACTAAAAATAATTATTTTATTATTTTTTTTTTCAAAACACCACTGAATTTTATTGATTTCAAAAATTTACAATTATCAAACAATTATCTTATGTTCAATTTCTTCACATTTCGCTGTCGGCTTCACATTATTTTCATCGATTTAATGCATAAATTTGAAGATCTTGCCCGTTCTCCAAGCGAGATACCACTTATTTCCATCCTTTGAGTTACTGGGTCCTTATGTTCACGATAGACAGGCGGCAGTGTTGCTCCAGGTCTTCGCTACGAAGAACCAACTTCAACTAAACTTCAATCTAATGCGACTTTATGCAATGAAACCAGTGGTGCAAATAATTTACCAATACAAAAAAAAATTAAGAAATATCATTAAAAAGTAAAAAATACATTTTTGATTTTTTTGGGAGTTAACCCGTTCCAAATTTGAATAAGGAAAGTACACCAAAATGCGATTTACTTTGATATATTTTATATTATATATTTTTTTTGTAAAAAAGTTATATTACCAGAAACATACTCACAAACTGGGGTTTAAGTTTAAATATCTGTAAAATTTAAAGCGCTTGAAATTTAAGGCCGGATTAGTGTTCAGCGTATCAAAAGCCTCTAGATACTTCAGATATTTATATTCTGGTTCTTGGTTCTAAAATGCTGTCGGTCTGTGTATTATTTCTATTAAACTCAAATTATTTTATCTTAATAAATTAATAATTATTTTATCTTAATAAATTAAAAAGTCTTATTAATTCTTAAATAGAATCCAGATTAAATGTTTTCGTTAATTTTGCATATTTTTTTTAGGTTGGCAGTATGATCGCTATTAAGACCCGTTCTCCCGTTATAGCTGGAAATTTTGCTATTTGGGGAGGCATGTTCAGTACAATTGATTGTACACTTGTCCACTTTCGTAAGAAAGAAGATCCATGGAATTCAATAATAAGTGGAGCTGCAACTGGAGGAATATTAGCTGCGAGAAATGGTACGACTTTATATTTATATTTGATAAAATGTTAACATCTTTACTCAGATCCAGTTTATTTTAAATTAAGTCTATGTTATTATGCTATATAACAAAGATTACACAAACCGACAAGAAAAATTACGGAGAATAAAACCTGCAGTTTGTGAATGATCTCGGTCTGTATATAGCTAGTAACCCAAAAGTTTACATCACGTAGCAATTTTGAGAACATCGCGTTCAAAGTTCTGTTTGGACACTTTTCAAACGCTAATAAAACAGAAACCGTGCGTATAAAAAAGCCTAATCTTGAGTGTACGGGATACTTCGAGGCTGTTGTACACTGCATCTTGGAAATACTCGCCTTTTAAATGTGAACATATAACATATATATATATGTATGGCTAACGTTAGTATTTGTTTTTGTGGTGAAAATTCAATACGACTCTCTAGTTCCTTTTACCAGTCGTATTTTAGTTTTAGTTCTCTGAGTGCGCACGAGTACACACACGATAGCCGGAAATTCTAGAAAAGTATTTCTACAACTCTATAACTTAAACTCTCACCTCACAGGCAACTCTACCTGATAGCGATAGTTCGGGAAATTCAATTAAATAATTCATTCTCCGACTGTTTTTATCATTTATATAATAATACCAATATGTTCTTCATTGGACCAAAATGATATAGTCAAACGTTTCTATTAAAAATCCTGCGATTTGAGTATAACTGTAATTACTTTTAAAAATTCGGTTTGTTGAAGTTAATTTTATTCTATATTTTTTATTTATAGGTGTTCCAGCTATGGCAGGTAGCGCCATTATAGGAGGTGTTCTATTGGCTCTAATTGAAGGAGTTGGGATATTATTTACGAGAATTTCTGCGGATCAGTTCAAAAATCCCGTGCCACCAACCGAAGATCCTTCTGTACTTGGCGATCCATCAAAGAATTTTGCGTTTTCGACAAACACTAATCAAAAACAGTATCAATAAATTTTGTTAAATATTTCAGATACTAAAGTTTTATTTATTTTACTTATTTACTTATTATTTTAAAATATGAAGATTATTATGGAAGAGTATACTGCGAAAGATGGATTTGACTAGGATTCAGCCAGATTTTTTCAAACTTTAGAAACTAATCAAAGTCAAGGAAATCACGACTTTAACCAGTTAAGATTTTTGGGTGATACAAATTAGATCTTAGGCCTTTTACAGTGGGAAGGAAATAGGGTAAAAATGATCGTGAAATTGTCAGATCTATATATATAAAAATGGAGACAAAAAATGTACGGAAACGCATTACAAGAGAACGGCTGACCCGATTTGGCTCAATTTTTTTTCCAGTTATTGTAATTGACAGAAGGAGGCTGTAGCATTAGAAAATCTTGGTAAAACCTTCTGGAAAAGTATGTAAAACTGTTACTGCACAGTAGTAGGCGATGTGGTATTATTCATAATATAGTGAACATATATTTTTAATTTAAGTCGAATTTTAAAGTTGAGCATTGCAAGAGTATCTTGGAGTAACTAATTTCCCATCTCAAGCAGTAATTTTGTCACTTCGGAGTGACGGTTATACGTATTATTTATATGTTCTATAGCTACAGCCAGCAAAATAATGCCTGCTGTTAGACGATCGAGACTTGGACGGCATTCGCGCAGTGCAATAAATAGTCAGAATTTCGACACGTGCCCGAATTGCACAGCTTCGCGCTGCACAAACCCCACCTCAAGCCCGACAAAATAATAAAAGAAGACGAACCGCAAATGAAAACTTGAATCGCGCTGGTACATTGGTACATTGTCTGTGGTATGTCAGCATTGCAATTCACTATAGTTTTGATTGGAAACCCCCGGCTTATGCTATGCAGGTGGTAAAATTAAATTGCACGCTTTGGCTCATCCACCAGAGCCATTGTATTCGCTACTATATGGAAATTCAGCCCAATCAAACAGTTTCCTAAAGCTTACACAAAAATATAACGGATGCTTTCAAATGACGTCATTTGGAGCCGAGGTTGTTCATCAAACAGGCTACAATCCAAGTTATAAGCTAATGGCGTCTCTCTATTATCAAAATGAACAACAACCATTTTTTCAAAATTGCATCCCAATATTCAGATTCAAGGGCAAATTCACCACCGAGCGGGCGCTTTGTTACCACCAGAAAACAAAGATCATAAATTCCTTCAGATATATTTTATTGGTGATTCGGCAGTTGAACTAAATCACCGCTGTGAAATTAACACTGCAACTAAACGTGAAATTATCGAACAATTGCAAAATCTTCTCCATGAGCATAATGAATTGGTCAGATTGTTCAAAACCGCATTGGATATAATGCATTATGACGAACACAAAATCATTATCAGCGCTGACGAAAGACCCACTGGTAGCCATGCAAGACAATTTAATGCTCCCACTATCAATGAAGTCGCAGTGATGATTGTTGGCGAGAATATGGAATCACGCGATATTGTTCTTAAGCGTCGGGATGATGGCCAATTGCAGCGAGTTTATCAGGCTCATCGGTCAGCTGTATGAATTTTTATGCGTATCGATTGATGATTCGACAGGTCCGCTACACAACATTTTACTAAGACAAAAAACATAAATTAGGGGCGAGATAAAGTTCGCCGGGTCCGCTAGTTTTTAATAAAAATCGAAGTTACATGAATCTTTCTGTTATATTCGTGCGATGTATCAGATTAATACAGTAATTATATGCGGGGATGTAGGTGGTAGCTCCACCCGCTCGTCTCGGTAATGGCCATCGTGTCGGGCTTCTGGCTTGTTGTGGTTCTTGGCGTGGTCTCCCATTCCGCCGCCTCGCCCTGAAACTGGTTCTCCAGGTCAGGCTCCAGCTACTACATGAAGGTCTTGACAGCGCCGGACGACAGTTCCAACGTCCCGCTAAACGGGCTGCTTGCTGGTTCCGAGGCTGGTGCTGCCCTGCTTCCCGCTGGTGGGGTGACCATGCCAGCTACCAACGGGCGCATGTCTTTGGCGTAGTACGGTGGGGAAGAATCCAGCTGGTGGAAGGGTCTTCTTGCGCCGGAATCACTGTCCAGTCTCAGTCTCGCTGTCGCTTGACTCGAATTCCCACTCCTACTCGTGCAGGATTATGCGGTGATCCGGAGCTTCCGGCGGTTGTCCGTGTGGGTCGGGGCCTAAAGGTCTGCGACCCAGTTGGCGTTGGCGTGGCTGCCAGAAATGGCGCTGACGGGCAAGCAAGTTCCTTGGCCGGGGCTTAGGGGTCGGCGTCCCTGGATGACAGATCCGCCGTCAGCGTTGGCGATGATGGGCAGCTAAGAGCCGCCTCCAACTCCCCCTCTTCCCTCACCTCGTCCGTTCCATCACCCACAGTCGTTCCCAGGACGGGGGAACGTGATGATCGGGTCCGGCGTCAGTCGGAGCGGCGCCTCAATCGTGACGACCGTCTATCGGTGGTAGATCAGCTGGATGGTCGGGCATGGCCGGGTGGACCTCCCGGTGTGCGCCGTATCGGGACGTTGCCGGGGGTCGCAGGTGGTACCAGAAAACCGGGTGGGCTGGGTACCTCCTCATCGCTGGAGTCGATGGCGATGGTCTCCATGTTGTTCCTGATTGAAAAAAAAATTCTACAGATTAGGTTTTCGTTTGGGTAGAATCTAGGACCTATCGGACCGTAGCGAAGTGGAAGATCGGGTCTGGAGATACAATTCGGCGTACTTATTCCCTTCAGGTGACCGGTTAAGCTCCGGCATTTTCTGCGTTGTCGTCCTCGGTATCGGAGTTCTCGGCGGTAAGAGCGATATGAAGGCCTTACACTTTGGTCGGCCAATCGGCCCTTTCGTTGTAAGGGCAGGCGGAACCGTACCACGTTTGGCGAGGGGAATGCCAACGTTTTGTAGGGCCCAAATTTAGGGCGTACTTATTCCCTTCAGGTGACCGGTTGAGCTCCGGCATTTTCTGCGTTGTCGTCCTCAGTATCGGAGTTCTCGGCGGTAAGAGCGATATGAAGGCCTTACACTTTGGTCGGCCAATCGGTCCTTTCGTTGTAATGGTAGGCGGATCCGTACCACGTTTGGCGAGGGGAATGCCACTGTTTAGTAGGGCCCAAATTTAGGGTCGAATTTATGAGCCAGTTTTGCTGCAAATCCGTCGTCGGCCTTCGAGAGATGATGTTGTCGCACGAGGACAGGCGATCTCACCGCGGTCTCAATGTAGGTTTTAGTGTCTGCCTTGGTCGTGGCTTGCCTTCTGCAGGTTCATTTGGACGATTTGAATTTGCTTGCCATCTTGTCGGTCTGTTGGCACTGCTCGCCATGCCGCAATGCCGAGCTTCCACATTGTATTTTCCTCGGCGGTAGTGAACATCAAATTGGTATTACTGGAATTCCCATCTGGCTATCCTTCCCGTCGGGTTTTTGATCTGGTCGAGCCACTTCAGTGCCAGATAGTCCGTTATTACGTCAAACCGCTAGTCTTCAATGTAGCAGCGGAGTTTACGGAAGTTTGACCGCAGACGATGGCTAGACACTCCTTTTCGTGTATATCAGCACGGCGGCGTCGAGCTTCCGACTTACGTAGGCAACGACTCGTTCCTGGGTGTCTGGAGCGTCATCTTGACCGAGAAATCCGGGACGCTAACACGGGTAGGTCGTTTAGTGGGTTTTTCAGGAGCTCGAAAGCACTAGGTGGTTCCTGTTGCCATTTCGACCGCTGGTTCTTGCGTACGAAACGCCGGTACCATGAAGCCATGCCGAGGCATCTGCGTAGCTCCCTGAAACGTGGCTTGTGCTAAATAAAGTACAAATGGCATGACTCGCCAAGAAACGTAAATGCGATGCATGCCCGGCTGCTACGCTCCCTCGGTATCTGCCAGTACCTGTTGCGCAGATCCAATGTGTGATCCTCAGTCGCGGCTAAAGCGATATGTACTTAGTGTTCCTCAGTCGCTCTAGGATGTGATTGATACGCGGCAGCGGATACGCGTCCGGGACGGTCTTCTCGTTTAGCTGTCGGTAATTCAGGCACATCCGCCATTCACCGGGCTCCGGCAGTCGCGGCTAAAGCGCCCCTGCTCTCCACAAGTCAGATAGGCGCCCTGGACATCGATTTGGCGCTCGGCGTTTGGAGTCAAACTCGAGTGACACGAGCGGATACGGGCGCCTGTGGCGCGAGGGTTACTCGATGCGGATTTTCGGCCTCTAACGGCTTGGGGGAATGTGCTTTTCGCGGCTCACAATGCACAGTGGTTCCGCCAAAGGCAAAAATAAAAAAGTGATAACGAATAGAAAAAAATTTCAAGCAAAATGTCTCTAAAATGTTCAAACTTCTTGATGCAAAGCGGTATCATGTGCATTTTTGCAGCGCAGATGTACTTTACAAAACAAAATTGCACTTTAAAGTGGTCAAACGTTTGATATAGTGATCCGATTTTCATTATTCACAATGCATTTTGAAGTTGAAGGTATTTATTTTAAATGTATATATTATTAAATATATATTAAATAAAGCCAACAAATTTTATAGTAAAATTAACAAAATCGATTTAATAAAATTTTTTGTATTTCGTGAATGTCTTTTTTATGTTTACCTAAAGTTTTAGTTCGGAATTTGCTTCATGCGGTAAGCGACTCCAGATAGGGCCTTTTGTATGATCTCCTGTCTAACTAGGCGGTCTAACAACCGGCTTAAAATTTTGCACTCACATTCTAAACTTATTTTTCCTCCCCGACGTTTTTTGCCTCATTGTTTTGAGACCAATTTTACAGATTTTTAAAACCAAATTTGAAAAACAAACTCTGTTTTTACTTATCACGTGTATGAAGTGAGCGTCAGGATACAAATGTCTCGACAGGGAACCTTTGTTATGAAAGAGTCTTTATTTATTTATTTGTTTTGCTATGACATCTGTAAAACATATCTAAGTTAAGTCCTTCTAAGGACGAGTGGAGTCCGTCTGAAGGACTCTTCGATTCCTATACCTAGCCATAGGTGTAACTGTAGTTGCGGGGAGGTGCCGTTCCAATAAGACAAGTCCAGTGGTTGGTTTAAACGTTATAATAATTGTTTAATTTTAATAATTAAAGTACAAGCATAGTCCGTCCAGCTACTTCGCCTGCCCAATTCGCTCTAATTGCTCGTTCATCCAATCGTTTTCTCCAAACCTCTGGAGTTGCCAGTATTTGGGTCGACGCCGGCGGTGGCGCCTGTGACCCGTGCTCGTGTTGCTAGCCTTGCATTTCTCCAAGTGCAAGCGGCGGTCAGCGTCCGGTATTTAGCACGGCGGATGTCACCGGTCAGCGCCCGGCATTTGACGATGACACCGTGCTGAGTCGGCATCGTGCGGGTGTAAGGTGGAAGAGGCGGTCAACAGATTTACACACTGTATTATTGTGTTTTTTTTTTTATTTGACAAAATCAAACAATAGTAGGCGATTCATACTGTAGGAATAATAATAATGTAGTAATAATAATAATAATAACATATGTGTACATTAATTTTAGTCGAATTTTAAAGTTGAGCACAGCAAGATAGTACGTTCATAACATAGAATTGCGCATCAAACTTGGAGTAACTAATTGCCCATCTCAAACAGATAAGTAATTTTGTCGCTTCGGAGTGACGGTTATACGTACTATTTTTGTGATCTATATCTACAGTCAGCAATGCCAAAAGGACGCCAAGGGGTCAATTTGAGTCGTCGAGCGGTCAATCGCGAGTGTGGCGTAATGTTAAAGAAGTACAACTGACGAAGAACATGCGCGTTCAAATGCTTCGGGATCCATCCGCCGAATGGGAATGGGAATGGGAATGGCGATGGGAAAGTTGCTGTACATGAAAATACTGAATGTATAAAATTACAAATGGACTTCTGCGCAAAATACTCTCATTGATCGCATATTTCCCAATGTACACACAATATAAAAATCATAAATGGTCGGCAAAAAGATCGATTTTGTTAGCAAAAAATGTGGACGTCAATGCATTAAATTAACAAATACAACTGTTGTTGCCTGGGGACTTGGTGTCATACTAATCTATTTATGCAGTTTTTGATAGTAATTAATTATCCAATTGAGTTTTTAAATTCATTCGATTTGCCAGGCATGCCACCACACCATTCCCAATTAAAGGTTGAAGCTCCGATCATTCTACTTCGTAACTTGAACCCACCACGGCTATGTAATGGTACATGATTAGTAACTAAGAAATTAATGAAAAATATCATTGAAGCCATAATTTTGAATGGGAACTTTCGAAGCGAAAACGTGTTGTTGCCACGAATACCTATGATTCCCACAGATGTGCCAATTGAATTCAAAAGGACTCAATTTCCATTTCGATTGGCATTCGCTAAGACGATCAATATGTCACAAGGCCAAACATTATCTGTATGTGGCTTAGATTTGGAAATACCATGCTTTTCCCACGGGCAACTATGTGTGGCATGTTCTCGCGTGGAAAAACCATCAAGTTTATTTGTATTGGCTAAAGATAATTAATAAAGAATTGTTGGGTTATACAAAAAAATTGGGTGCTAGACGAAGTTTGCCGGGTCCGCTACACACTATTTTATTAAAAAATTAACAAAAAAAATCAATTAGGGGCGAGACGAAGTTCGCTGGGTCCTCTAGTTTAGTATACATCAAGTCATTGAACAGACAACATCATATTTTTTCATCGTGTTGAAAATGTCAAATTTTGAACTAGAAAGTAATGATTTGCAGAAAGTATTAATTTTTTTGCTTCAAAGACACGGAAGATAATCGGTTTTGCATCGTTGTTATTGACGATGAAAAATGGATTTATTGTAGGAAAATCATGGGTTAATCCGGTACAACCATCAACATCGACTGAACACTACAATCAAAACACTTGGCTGGGAGCTGCTACCCCACTCGCCATATTCACCAGACTTGGCTCCTACCATTTGTTTTCATCGATGTGACACGCATTTACTGAGCACATCCTTGAACAGATGGCTTTTCCGAGTGGTGGAGTAATGTTTATTGGATATGAATACGAGCAGTGAACTTAAGGACACTAAATAAAACTAATTCTAATTCTCTCTAATTCTTTTAACAAAACTGTACGTGCTTTTCGTTTTCTCGTGCAAATCGAACTCTCTTTTACTTAATTTTTCTCAATATTGTTTCCTATCATCGTTTAACTATTGCTTATATGCTATCGGTTTCTGAATAGGGACTTTTCCTGAACCACAACCAGTTTTATCTTGTCTGAGGAATACAATGATTTGTAGTTATATATATGGACGTTGATGCACTACGGTCAGTACACTCAAGTGGCCCTTATGAAACCAGGCACGTGCTTGTTAGGGTTAGGTATTAGTAGACGCGATGGAAAATATAGAAAAGAAAACGAGGAAAATTAACTACCTGCGTGCTGCCTGAGTGTTTGCTTGCAAGCGAGCTAAGTGGGTTAGGATTAAAGTTTTTAGTTTGGGAAGACTATCAACATGTGAAATTAACGAATACAAGTCATTATAACTTGCACACAGCACTCTAAAGGGTTCATGCAGTTCAAAGAAGGTTCTACAGTGGTGCAAAACTAAGGGTATATACGATCTAGTATTTCTACTCGGGACGTGGAAATTGAGCTGACCTAATAAGTCAGTGCTTTCCACGTCGCCGTGAATAAGGTTATATATAAAATAATGCCTAGCATAGTTCTACGATTGGCTAAAGAGGGTAAGTTAATTAGGAGAAGTCTACTATGATAGGAGGGTAATCTCAGTTTAAGTTTAAATTAAGTTTAAACCGCCTAAAGCGAAAAGCAAAAAGTTCTTTTGAACCGATTCGATGCGTTCCAAACACTCCAAACACACGCTCCAAACACACGATCCATATTCTAAGATAGGACGAACTAATGAAATATATAAAGTTTTAGTTACATAGGGGTCATCGAATTCTTTTGACCACCGTTTAATAAATCCCAGCATACTTCTGGCTTTATTCACCATGCACGAAATATGATCGATAAAGTCAAGTTTGGGATCCAGGCGGACACCCAAGTCATCAACTGAGTTAATTCTTTCCAAAGAGCAGCAGTTTAGCGTGTAAGTTGCAAGTTTGGGAACGACACGAGAGAATGTCATTAGCTTGCATTTAAAGCCATTCAAGTTTAGTAGGTTTATGCGGCACCAGGTTTGGAAGCTAACAAGATCTGTTTGTAAATCAGAGTGGTAAGCGACGTCCTTGTATTGCATACAAAGCTTGACATCATCAGCGTACATGAGTACTCTAGAGTTTGTCAAAACTTCGGGCAGATCGTTGATAAATAATGTAAACAATAAGGAACCCAAATGGCTCCCTTGCGGGACACCAGAGGTAACCCGGAGAACATTAGAAAAATTATTTTTAAAGAGGACTTTTTGCGTCCTGCCAGTCAGATAACTAGAGACCCACCTAAGAAGATCAATTGGAAAACCCATTAAGTCGAGTTTCCTGAGGAGAAGGTTTGAAGGTTTTGATGGAAACCCCTTATAATGAAGGAAGTGAGCTCCAGAAGCTTAGTAGTTGTTGGTCTCCGCTTAACAAATCCATGCTGACATGGAGAAATTACTGATCTACAAAGGTGCTGCAAATGTGGAGTAATAATGTTTTCAAAAAGTTTAGGGATGGCCGAAAGCTTAGAGATTCCTCTATAGTTATTGGCCTCCAATTTGTTTCCTTTTATGTGGAGAGGAATAATGAATGATTCCTTCCAAATAAGGGGAAAGTGCGATGTTTCTAAGGATAAGGTAAACAATTTCAGAAGGGGCGAGCACAGGGCATCGGCACAATACCTAAGCATGCAGCCCGGTATTCCGTCGGGACCTGGCAGATAAACTGGCTTTACTCGATGAAGATCTACAAGGAGAGAACTTTCGTTTAAACATGGACAGAAAATTAGGTTCAATTTTGGCATGCTATAAGAATAAGTCTGATTTGGGTCAGTGGAAGTAGAGTAAGTAGTTTGGAAAAACTGGGCAAAAAGATCGGCAATTGCTTGATCGCCCTTTACAGTTTCATTTTCAAAAGAAATCGATGAAGGATGAGATACCGCCTTACGTTTAGTATTAACAAAATTATAAAACTGTTTAGGATCCTGAGAAAATTGGACCCTACAACGAGTCAAATAGTTCTTGTAACACTGTGCGTTCAGTACAGTGAAGTTTGACCGAGCCGATATATAGTTAGAGAGGTCAGAACTAGAACTGGTTTTTCTAAATTTCGTGTACAGCCTTGACTTTACATTTTTCAAGCGACTCAATTCTTTAGTAAACCAAGGTGGTTTATTTGAAGTAGAGGGATAAAATAATGGAACACATTCAGAGAAGAATGAATTCATCGCATTATAAAAAATGTCCACGGCAGCAGCCATGTCAGTGCACATATATAAATCAGACCAATTAAAGTCAGAAATACAATTATTTAGCCGGTCGAAGTCAGACTTGCGAAAGCAGTAAACTCTTTTGGCTGGTCTATCAGGTATTTTCTGTATATCAGTACCAATATCGAGTGTCACATCGAAAGTGGGATGATAGGGATCTTCCGGTTGCGACAGAGGCGCCACCCTCGCTAAACTAACACTCGCCGGGTCTGAGACAAAACAAAGATCAAGCAAGCGCTCTAAGGAATTTCGTACATGGTTGACTTGAGACAACGAAATGTCGAACAAGCCAGCAATAAAATCATGTTGTGTAGGGGATTGAAGTGTGTTAGAGGAGTTATCTAGGGACCAAGTAGCTCCAGGGATATTAAAATCACCCAGGACTACTAAATGATCTCTATCAGAAAGCATATTGGAAACCATTCGAATGGCGGAAAGGTGGTTCCAAAAAATAGGCAGTTCCGACAATGTAGGAATGTAAGAACATGTAATAAAAACAAAGCAACCATTAAATGATAGCTTCACACAGAGGAATTCAACTTCGTTGCTTTCCTCGAAAGTTAATAGTTCTGACGTGAGAGTGGAGTTGACCGCTATGAGGACCCCACCCCGCGCCTGATAGGCCGATCTAGCCGATAAATCGTGAACACAGCTGGAAAAACTTCGGAGCTAAGAATCTCCGGCTTTAGCCAGGTTTCTGTGAACACAATAACATGGGAGGTAAATGCAAGACTATCAGAATATAGTTTATGCAGCTTGCTACGCAAGCCTCTTGCATTCTGATAGGAGATTAACAGCGAAGTATTTAGTTTTTTTGGGCAGAGTTGGAGGATGTTGAAGGCACAGTGGTCAGGTCGGGCTTGGGAAGAGTTATACCCACAGGCCGTTTCTTTTTCTTAGCTTCATACTCTTTGACGACAACATACTCAGGACAAAATTTGGTTGAGCATATCGTACCAAAGAATTCATTTGGGACATTTATTTTGAAAGATGAAATATCCCTAGCATAAGAAAATTTGAATTTTTCCACCTTTAATTTTAAATTTTCAGCTCTGACTTTGCCTCGTATAAAGGCAATGACATCTTCCGATGTTTGACCAGGGGAGAGCCGCGAAACAAATATCTGTTTCGTAGGTGGGATTGCAATGAGGGCTTGTGGCAAGACAGACTGAGTGCCTGCCGTGCAATTGTCGGCCGATAATCCCTGGGGGATATATTTATAGGGGTATGGGGGGTCCGAGTTTGAGGTCCCATAGGGGGCAAAAAAGAAGTTAACGGGGGAACGTTCAGTCCCCCCGCACCTTCAGATACCGACTCCTACCTAGCACTCGATCTCAGAATTCTGGGATTTAATTCAGTGATCGACGGCTGTGCCGTGGGTTGCTGCTGTTGAGAGCTCGCCGCGGGTTGTAGGGATCCGTCACCATGCTGCACTACAGTTGCAGTTTTTTTGCGCCTAGGAGACTCATTTAATAGCGTAAGGCTATTAAATTGCTTATCAAGCGCTAAGAAGATGTTATGAGTTTTGTTGAAACTCGATAATAGCTCCTTAAAACTGCCCTTGGTTTGCCGCATGAAAGACATAATTTCCCTTTCAACGTCACGACAGGCATCGCAACAGTAGTGCAAGCCAATGTTTTTTCTCACATCATCGACAGTCCGGCCGGCAACCCCAATGTACTTTGCATGCAAAATGTTGTCGCACAACCAGCAGCCGATGGTGAGATCGCTGGACAAAATTACCTTTTTACAGGTTTTGGAAAAGCAGACGATATCAGAAGACATTATTTCAACTTACCACTGTACTTGTAAACTTAAGAGAGAGGGGGTGATAGATAATGAAAAAACAGTGCAGCTGCACAGAGAGAGTTGATGAGCAAGAGAGGAGGAGAGCGTGAGATTAAGCGAGCTTAGAGAACGTTTAGCTGTCGCAACAGAGCAACAACGGCTAAACGAAGAAGGCAAAAAGAGGAATACAAAAGAACAAGAAAAACAAACACTGGCAGCACAAGTAAAATAATGCAAATAAAAGGGATTAGATCCTAAAATAATAGTGTCTCTGTAAATCCGTAATAAATTACAACAGTAGTTATCTAATAATTCAATTTGTATTTCGTTTACGTTTGTGGTATTTAAAGTTCGGAGAATTGTGTTATTTTCAATCATTGACGGAGATTCCAATGACTATAGTATTCCGTTTTTTTATACCAGCCTATCTGTTCAGTCGCAGCAGTATGTAGTCATAAGTATGATATTTAAGACACGACACACATAATGTAACAATTCGTCAGTCGCAGCGACATGCATTTATCGTAAATAAAGTATCAATTACCAGGTCAAGCGAATATGCATAGTCTGCTGAGACGAGGAAATGAGCTGGGGCAATGGTCTCAGTTCCTAACGATAACCCACATTTACAGTAACCGCACACTATTTCTTATACATTATTTCCGTTAGCATAAGCACTTTTGTACCTATAAATATTGTTAAGTTTCATTAATAAAGTCAGTAAGAGTTCTAACGCCAACCCAAGAGCTTTTATTCATGCATCAGAGGCTGTCGCTGTGTCTTCAGACCCTCAACCAACCAAACCGTTCCCCTAGAACAATTCATGCACTCACACACTCCAAACCGTCCACCTAGTTCCAAGTGCTAGTTGCGACAACAAACAGGCAAATAGTTTATGCGCTATCTGCCAGGCATCTAAGCCTTCTTACACTTTACATTTTGGTGACCCCGACGAACACGCCAGCCGTGGACGTCAACTTAGGAAAATTTTCCGCTTCACTATTAGGAACCTCCCGCAGGATAATCCGTAATTTTTGGGATTTTTCCTCATTTTTTCACTCGCCATAAAACCATTTTGGTGAGTCCTGACTCACTGTCATTACACAGTCATCAGCCTTCAAATCCTTTCTAGATATCTAGATCTTCCAAGTCTATTGACCAATTGTTAATTCCTTCGACCACACCACGGTTGCGAATAGGAGCGTATCCAGCTATCAAAGCGAATAAAATTCTCCCAACGGTCAGGAATTTAATCAATTGTCAATATGTCTAACAAGGAGGAGCAAGCAGTCAAAGAGACATTAGACTTGCAGGAAGAGATCAGTCATGAGATCTCGAGGCTTATTCGGAATTTTAAGAAGGATTCAGCGGATAGGAAACGACTTCCAAATTACTGCTTAACAAAGTTGGCCGCTTTCGATGACGCATGGAATCGATTTGCGGAAAACGACAAAAATATTCCCGCAGCATATAGAACCGAGGAATATGTAAAGTTCTACGTCGACTGTCGTGACTCATACGACAAATATAGAAATATTATAGTCGATACAATGGCCCAGAGCTCAAGCAATGCCCCAAATTAGGCAACAGCGAGCAACGGGCAGGAAATTGCAGACGTTGCAATCATATCGCAACCTGCACGTAAGCTGATATCAGCATGCCGGCGACAAAAAGCTATCGCCGAATCAATCAAACGGGCTCTGAAAGAAAGTTCAGAGACCGGCATGGCCGTTTTAAAAGGTTCAATAACCTCATTATGGTCACAATACCAAGAGATTCATTTCTCAATATATGAAGAGTACGAAGACCCGATCAAGGAAGGATACGATATGCAATCGTTCATCCGACTTGAGAAGGAAGTACAGAAAGTCCTGGGGGCACAAACCAATACATCAAAGAATGAAGATGTGCAGTTGCCCAGAGTCAGCCTCCCCAAGTTCGATGGGGATCTACTCAAATGGACACAATTTTTTGATTTATTCAAGTGCATGATACACGATACCAACATGCCCACAGTCAAGAAGATGTGGTACCTGAAAACCACTGTGACTGGAGAGGCAGAGAGATTGATAAGGCATATCGATCTAAAAACAGAGAACTACATGAGCGCATGGGAAATATTAGTTGACACATATAACAATCCCCGCCATGTAGCAGATACAATCCTCAATCGTCTTCTGCAACAACAGACAAACAATGACGACCCAAAGTCATTAAAGGAACTGTATATTACAGCCATTGAGTCTCTAGCATCATTAAAGGGACTAGGCATTGATGTATCCAGCTGGGATACAATCATAATTGCGATCCTAAAACAAAAATTAGATCTGGCAAATAGAGCCCTGTACGAACAATCATTAGATGGCTCAAGAGAGCTTCAAGGGCTCGAGACGATGCTAAGTTTTCTGGACCAGCGAAGTCGAGTGTTGGGAACAGGAAAACGCAGTCAGCTGCAAAAAAGGGAACACAAGAACCCATCTTGCACTTTTGCTAGCGCAGGAAGGCAATCAAGTTGCCCTTTCTGCAACCGGAATCATGCGCTATACAAATGCGATGATTTCCGCAGCAAAACGGTACCCGATCGACTCAACTGGGTACAAAAACAAAAACTGTGTGTAAACTGTTTTAACAGTACTCACAAGGCAAAAGATTGCCGAGGCCGTATGTGCTTTAAATGCGATAAAAGGCACCATACATTGCTGCACCTGGAGACTTCATCAGGCGCGGCAACAGATCCACAAACACCTTCTGTAGGAGCAGCAAGCAACAAAAGCTACAATTTGCTGGCCACAGTTAAGGTATTGGTAAGGGCAAGCAATGGGCAGGTGGCCACATTCCGAGCCTTGCTGGATTCAGGATCACAAATCAATCTGATCTCTGAACGAATGGCCTCCAAGCTCTCTCTGAAACTACACAATGCATCATTACGCATCGAGGGCATTGGAGGAAATCCGAAAACAAGTCGGGCCAGAGCAAATGTGCTCATGAAATCAATGAACAACGATTTTACTCAACAGGTAGAAGCCTTTGTTCTGCCACATATCATAGCTGACCAACCAGCTCATGATTTGAGTACATCCCACATACGCATTCCAAATAATGTCATCTTGGCCGATCCAAATTTTGACAAACCAGGAAGAATTGACATGCTTATCGGCGCAGAGCATTATTATTCTTTGCTACTGCCAAATCAAATGACGATAAGACCAGAAGGTCCAATCCTCCAGAATACAAAGCTGGGATGGATTGTGGCCGGAAGAATCTCTGCTGATCACGATTCAGCAGCACTGTGTGCGGCGGCAACCACTGAAGAGGAGGTTGACACGCTGTTAGAGCGATTTTGGACACTAGAAAATCTAGACACCAAAGATAAGGCTCGATCGCCAACTGAAGCACACTGCGAAGCTCATTTTGCAGCAAATCTACAATTCGCAATTGATGGGAAGTTCATTGTCAAGCTGCCATTTGCTGAGGAAACGTCAGCCCTGGGGGCATCGCAGACAATAGCAACCAATAGGTTCTTGGCACTGGAGCGACGAACATCACCAGAAGTCTGGAAAGGCTACGTAGACTTCATGGAAGAATACGAACGTCTCGGACACATGAAGCTGGTACCTCCCTCACACATACCATCGGATCATTACTTCATTCCACATCACTGTGTTTTGAAGCCCGAAAGCAGTACCACGAAACTGCGGGTAGTGTTCGATGCGTCCTGCAAAACGTCAAGTAATAAATCATTAAATGATATATTATATGCTGGACCCACGGTACAGAGCGAACTTTTCGCCATTCTGCTGCGATTTCGCACCCATAGATACGTATTTACCGCGGACATAGAGAAGATGTATCGCCAAGTATGGATACATCCTGATAATCAGTTTCATCAAATGATCGAATGGCGAAAAAGGGCGTCAGATGATCTGAAATTCTACAGGCTAAAAACCGTCACATACGGTACCACATCAGCGCCATTCCTTGCTACAAAATGCTTGGATTATTTAGCAGAAAAGAATAAGAAACAGTTACCGCTTGGGTCAGCTATACTCAAGCATGATTTCTATGTGGACGACTGTCTCACAGGAGCAGACAGCATTCCAGAGGCAATCCAGATTCAGCAGGAATTGAACAAAATTCTGCTACCGTCCGGATTCAAGCTTCGGCAGTGGTGCTCAAACAACAAGGAAATACTGACCAAAATTCCACGAGAAGACATTGTATCCAACGTCAACTTAGATGAAACACTTCAGCATTACAGTGTTAAGACATTGGGACTAATTTGGATGCCTCAAAGGGATCAGTTGTGTGGGCGATCTCAAAAAAGCGAAGCCGCAACCATCACAAAACGGGTGGTCAGCTCAGAATCCTCACAAATATTCGATCCTCTGGGATTATTTGCTCCGGTGGTCGTCAAGGCGAAAATTTTCATGCAAACGCTTTGGGAATTAAAGATGGGCTGGGACGACGAGTTACCTCAGCACCTTCAACTGGACTGGAAAAACTATCGTTCTGATTTGCAAGCTCTAAATACCATGCAAATGCCAAGGCATATATTTGAAGGAAGAGTGCCAGTCACACAAGAGATGCACACGTTTGTGGATGCCTCGGAACGAGCATATGGAGCGGCAGTGTATATCCGAGCAACATACAAAAGCAATCAAGTATCAGTTCGGCTGCTGTGCTCAAAATCGAGAGTGGCGCCATCCGCCAAGGAGACGTTACCGCGGCTAGAACTATGTGCCGCAGTCCTGGGAGCTGAATTGACCCATAGAGTCAGAAAGGACCTACGGTTGCCTGAGGAGAAGGCATTGGGTTACTTCTGGACTGACTCAACAGTAGTCCTTTCCTGGATAAATGCATCGGCATCCTCATACCACACGTTTGTGGCCAATCGGATAGCAAAGATCCAAGCAGTGTCACATCAAGCACAATGGCGACATGTGTCATCCGCAAACAATCCAGCAGATGTATTGTCAAGAGGAATTGCCGCAAGCAAGTTGGCAGAACATAACCTGTGGCTATATGGCCCCCTGTTTCTGCACGGCTCTCGAGACAAATGGTCAAAAATACCGACCATTGATCCCATCGATCTGGAGCGTAAAATAAAGCAAGTCAGCTTGCCAGTCTGCCAGGAGCAACTAGGAAGCGAGTTATACAATTGCAAGCACAGCAACTCTTTCCACAAATTGCAACGCATTGTAGCATATATGATGCGTTTTTGTCGTAAGCAGAACCGATCTCCAACGACCACACTAAGTGCAGGCGAGCTGGCTCAGGCTAGAACAATCATCTTCAGCACGATTCAAAAAACTGAATTCAGTGCTGAGTATAAACAGCTTCGCATCCACAAAGCAGTGGACAAGAAAAGCTCTGTCATATCGTTGTCTCCAATAATAGGAACTGATGCACTCATTAGAGTCGGAGGCAGATTGGAAGAATCCAACCTTCCATATGCTGCCAAACATCAAATCCTGCTCCCGTACAATGATACGATTGTGAAAATGCTGCTACGAGAAATGCATGAGGAAAACATGCATTGCGGGGCACAAGCATTGAGGACCATAGCCAGACAACAGTACTGGATTCTGAATGACAAGACGATGGCCAGGAGCATCATCCACAATTGCGTCAAATGCACAAGAGCACGGCCCAAATTAATGCATCAAATCATGGGTAACTTGCCAGCGGATCGAGTAACACAAGCGCGGCCGTTCTCCAATTCAGGAGTCGACTATTGCGGCCCCTTTTGGATTCACCACAAAATCCGTGGAAAACGGCCAGATAAAGCATACATTGCAGTATTCTGCTGTTTCGCAACAAAGGCAGTACATCTGGAGTTAGTAAGCGATCTAACAACTGACGCATTCCTAGCCGCTCTCCGGCGTTTCTTGGGCCGACGAGGAAAGTGTCGGACCATTCACTGTGATAACGCCACGAACTTTGTTGGTGCCAACAACCAGTTAAAAATACTGGAGGAAACAATTTTCACAGAGCAAGCCCAGAGCAGGATCATAAATCAATGCAATAAGCAGCAGGTGGAGTTCAAGTTCATCCCACCGCGAGCACCGTCGTTTGGCGGATTAGGGGGGGCTGCTGTAAAATCAGCGAAAAGGCTCCTAGTATCAGTCACGGCCACAGCATCTTTAACATTTGAAGAGCTCAACACGGTGGTCATTGAGGTCGAGGCGATACTCAATTCAAGACCCCTCACCGCGATGTCAGCAGATCCAACAGATACTGCAGCGCTCACACCAGGCCATTTCTTAATTGGAGAACCTTTAGTGGCACCGCCCGATGCAAATCTTGCCCGACCAGAAAAATCGTTGGTCAGAAGATGGGAACTTGTGTCCAGACTCAAACAATCATTCTGGAGTCAGTGGTCCACGGAATACCTACAAGAGCTCCAGATGCGCACCAAGTGGAAGACTATGGCTCAGAATGTCGAGGAAGGATTGCTAGTACTGGTAAAGGAAGACAACGTACCGGTAATGAGCTGGCCAATGGGACGGATAGTGAAGACATATCCAGGCAAGGATAACCAAATACGGGTCGTAGATGTAAAGACCGCATCAGGAATCTACAAAAGGGCAGTCACTCGTCTAGCACCACTGATAACAGAAGAAGTAGCCACAAAACGGCCGCACAGCAGCAGCACGGACACAGCGCAGGCAGAAGAGAGCCCTGCGCAAAAAAGGAAAGCATCATATCCGATCCTCCCAACATTACTAGCAATGCTACTGATCCTTCCGTTAGCGATGGGACAGGCATTCAACATAACGCCATTTGCAAGCCAGCCAGGAATATTCTACGAACGGCTCGGCACATCCAGAATGGCAATCTCGGAATGGAAAATAATTGTATATTACGATTTGAAACCATATTGGAGCGACATGAGAATCTTGGACAACGGGATATCGGAGCTGAAACACAAATGTTCCGAACTACGGAACATCAACGCTTGTAGATCGGTGTCTGAGCATTTCCAACATGTGTACAGCGAACTACAATCAGGAAATGAATTGATCCATCATTCTCGGCAGCGAAGAGCACCACTGGACATAGTTGGAAATGTGGCGAGCTCACTATTCGGCGTTTTAGACTCAAGATACGCCGATGACATGTCCAAGGTGATCAAGGAGGTCAAATCCAATGAAGACGTACTAATGATGCTCTTGAAAAACCAGACATCAATCTTGGATTCGACAATAAACATAGTCAGGACGAGCAGCTCAGCCACTAACGAGCGGATCAAGACACTAAAGAGCCAAATAGGTACAATTAATCTGGAAAGGGGAAAGTACCAAGGCGAGCACTTACAAAAAGCATTCATGAGTCTGACAGCTCAATTAACTCTAGTGGCAACCGGATTGCAGCGAATGCTAAGTGAAATAGCTAATGTTCTCACTGACGTGCGCCATCGTACCATCAGTCCTATACTAGTGTCTCCCAAGCAACTGAGGGAGCAACTAGATCAGATTCGGGAACACATTCCACCAGATCAACTTCTTCCGGTAGCATCGGCTGAGGTGATCCAGCTGTATAAAATGATGCATGCCGAAGGGACCAAAACGAGCAGCCACGTCGTTTTCAAAATATTGCTGCCACTGGTGTCTGTAACAAAACAGGAGATATTCAGCATCATGGGATTGACCAAGGAGGAGTTCAATCAGTGCCTAGAGCTGCCACACGACGAACACATCTGTTTCAACCACCAAGCCACATTCAGCGTGGAAAGCCGGTGTGAATTCCAGCTGTTCAACAATAAGACGGAAACTATCTGCGAGGTCTCTCAGTCGAGGGCCGAGCTGTGGTGGTCAGCAACACGTCAGCGAAACAGATGGATGTTTGCCACACGCAGGCAAATTGAACTTCAAGCGGTGTGCAGCGGAACATCGTTCACAATCCAACTCAACGGAACGGGCCTACTATCACTGGCCCCAGGCTGCACTGCACGCAATTCAAAAATTAGCGTGAGTACATTCAGCACCGTAGTCAGCGAAACAAGGGCGGCATATGTTCGTTTTGGTAACATCACAAGGATGGACCTTAAGAACGCACCTGAGCCACTGCAAGGAACGGCAGCCAAGGAAGTCAACTTGGAGGAACTGGGCGCTTTGCAGCACCAACTGGCCAAATTAAAAGACACCACCTGGAAAAATCAAATCAACACTCCCCAGCACCATCAAATAGCTGTTTATGTGGCCTTAGCAATATCAGTGTTATTAGGCATTGCATGGGCTTTCAGACGAACGGTCAGCAAATGGACATCAACACGCCGGGCTCCCGAACTCAGGCAGAACACGGAACAGCTACCACCAGAACCTACCCCACGAAGTTTCGCGTTCGACCTTAGCGAAGGTTGAACACTTGTTCAACGGCCGGGAGAATGTTCAGTCGCAGCAGTATGTAGTCATAAGTATGATATTTAAGACACGACACACATAATGTAACAATTCGTCAGTCGCAGCGACATGCATTTATCGTAAATAAAGTATCAATTACCAGGTCAAGCGAATATGCATAGTCTGCTGAGACGAGGAAATGAGCTGGGGCAATGGTCTCAGTTCCTAACGATAACCCACATTTACAGTAACCGCACACTATTTCTTATACATTATTTCTGTTAGCATAAGCACTTTTGTACCTATAAATATTGTTAAGTTTCATTAATAAAGTCAGTAAGAGTTCTAACGCCAACCCAAGAGCTTTTATTCATGCATCAGAGGCTGTCGCTGTGTCTTCAGACCCTCAACCAACCAAACCGTTCCCCTAGAACAATTCATGCACTCACACACTCCAAACCGTCCACCTAGTTCCAAGTGCTAGTTGCGACAACAAACAGGCAAATAGTTTATGCGCTATCTGCCAGGCATCTAAGCCTTCTTACACTTTACACTATCCATCATGAGAGAGTGCCGCGCTCCCCATCTCATCTCCGCACTCTGATGCTCGTACAGGTCTCCACATTCCTTCTTTACTTTTTAGACGAAGCTTCAGGATTTTGTCTTCGCTTTGTGTAATCAATCAAAAACAGTATATTATCGCCATTTGGTAGGGGCCCCGCACACACATTTTTATGGGCTAGTTGGAAGCGGGTGTTTCTCAATCGGCGCACGTGCGGCTCGATCTTGAAGACGACGTCAAGCCGAACACTCTCGTCCCTTTTAGCGCCCACGGTGGCAGAACAAACATGTTCGTCCCCCACGTTGGTAGTGGGCAGTCGGAAACACGCCACTAACGACGCGTCGATCCAGCTCGAGAGCATGCACGGGTAGATGAGTGCCCCGTGTCGATGATCCGGGTCCCGGTCGGTAAAACGTTGATGCTGTTCCGCTGCAGCAGCGACGACAGCGTTGGCGCAGCGGGCGCGGTGGACGAAAGCCGATGAGTGGTGGTCGACGGCCGTGGAGCGACTGAAGATTGCCGGACATTGGCGGATGAAGGACGCGGAGCGTCTGAAGATCGCCGGACAGTGGCAGATGAAGGACGCGGAGCGGCAGTGGCAGATGAAGTGGCGGACAAAGGCCGAGGCGCGGCTGACGCGTTCCGTGCGCTCCTGACGCTCCGGTGCGCCTCCTGACGCGGCTGGCGCGGAGCCAGTGGCCTCTCAAAGAGGTGCAACAGCGAGTGGTAGTCGTGGCCACACGTCTTGCAAGAATCGCCTCATCAACACGCTCCATCGGAGTGCTTGTGGGCCAGGCAGCTGGTGTAATACCAGTTCGCGAGAACCGTCTGTAGCCGCTTCTCGGCGCTCAATCGCAAAAAGCGGCGAGACTTCTTCAGCGGACGGATTCCATTGCAAACACGGCAGCGGTATGACTGTGTACCTCGGGAACATCTGCTCTCCAGTGCTTGGACGTTGCGTGGACTTGGCGTCTGAGTATGAGTATGACTGAAGGAAGTATGATAGAGAAACAAAAACAACGTTATCAGTAATGACTTCGAATTAAGACGTGGAAACTACGGTCTACGAGCTATTGAGCTACGAGACAGCACAATGAACAGGAACATTGGAGCGGAAGAATGCACGGAAGAATGCACGAATGCAGGCGGGCGCTTCCATCGGAAGAAGGGGCGCAACGGGGCGCTTGATGAGCCCTCGCGCGGTGCTGATGTCGACCACGCGGACATGGCATTCGTATCCTGGGAACACTGCATCGATTCTGACTAAACATCACTCATTGGACGGAAGGTTGTCTTCCTTGACGATCACCATATCCCCAAAGCGAAGATCTCTTGTAGGGGCTCGCCACTCATTACACTTATGGAGTTCCTTGAGGTACTCTTCCCTCCACCGCAGCACAGTGTAAGATTTTGGCAATACAGAGTAAAGGCACACTTCAAAAGAAAAAATATTATTTTTGGCGTCGATGCGCTGTGGAACGTTAGAAATGCCTGCAAACTTGCATTGGGCAGAGAGCATCAGTTCACAAAGTTTAGTCTTTTCAATTGCATCGCGTAATCAGTGGGTGCAGCCAAAAATTATTTTTATCATATAAGGTTGTCAAAAAAGTCTTGCGGTATTTTTATTGAATTTTCAATTGTTCATAAAATTGGTTATAATAATGCGATTTCAATATGCGCCGTTTTGTTCGATGATGAGTTCCAACGAGATGCCAACTTCATAATGCCCCTCTTATAGAAGCTTTACGTTAAAACCACCGGGGCCTACTTAAAAATTCTACTTTGTGTTATTTATAGTTCCCTTTCACTTCGCGTGTGCATGCAGCTATATTAACTTGTTTAATCCCTTTTATTTTCTTTATTTAATTGAGCTGGAAGTTTTTGCTTTTCTTGCCTTTTTTGCATTTCCTATTTCTTCCTTCCCGTTTAGTCGTTGCTGCTCTTTCGCGACAGCTAAACGTTTTCAAAGCTCGCTTACTGTCACCCTCCCCTGCTCTCTAGCGCTTCAACTCTCTCGGTGCAGCTGCACTTTTTTTCATATCTGTCGCCCCCTCATCCTATTGTAACAAGTACAATGGTAAGACTTTAATAATGTCTTCCGTTATTGCCTTCTCTTTCTAAACATGCAAAAAGGCTGTTTTGTCTACTGATCTCACCATCGGCTACTGGCTGTGTGACAAAATTGTGCATGCAAAGTGCATTGGGGTTGCCGGTCGGATTGTCGATGACGTGAGAAAATACATCGGCTTGCGCTACTGTTGCGACGCCTGCCGTGGCGGTGAAAGTGAAATGATGTCATTCATGCGGCAAACCAAGGGCAGTTTTAGGGAGTTGTTATCGAGTTTTAATAAAACTCATAACATCTTCTTAGGGCTTGATATGCATATAATAGCCTTACGCTATTAAATGAGTCTCCAGGGCGCAAAAAAAATTCCAACTCGAGTGCAGCATTGCGACGGATTCCAACAACCTGCAGCGGGGTCTCAACAGTAGCCCACTACGGCACAGCCCTCGACCTCAGAATTAAATCCCAGAATTCTGAGATCAAGTGTTAGGAAAGAGTCGGTATCCGAAGGTGCAGGGGGTCTGGCACCACAAATTCTTACCCCCCATAGCCTCATAGATATATCACCCCGGGAATACCGGCCGACAATGTGATTGCCTTTATACGAGGCAAAGTTAGAGCTGATAATTAAAAATTACAGGTGGAAAAATTTCAAATTTTCTTACGCTAGGGATATTTTATCTTTCAAAATAAATGTCCCAAATGAATTCTTTGGCACGATATGCTCAACCAAATTCTGGTCTGAGTATGTTGTCGTCAAAGAATATGAAGCTAAGAAAAGGAACGGCCTGTGGGTATAACTCTTCCCAAGCCCGATCTGGCCACTGTGCCCCGACATCCTCGAACTCTGCCCAAAAAACTAAATACTTCTTTGTTAATCTCCTATCAGCAGCTTGCTACGCAAGCCTCATGCATTGTATTCTGATAGTCTTGCATTCGCCTCCCACGCTATTGTGTTCACAGAAACCTGATTAAAGCCGGAGCGTCTTAGCTCCGAAGTTTTCCCAGCTGCGTTCACGATTTATCGGATAGATCGGCCTGTCATGCGCGGGGTCGGGGTCCTCATAGCGGTCAACTCCACTCTCACGTCAGAACTATTAACTTTCGAGGAAAGCAACGAAGTTGAATTCCTTTGTGTGAAGCTATCATTTAACGGTCGCTTTGTTTTTATTACATGTTTCTACATTCCTCCATTGTCGAAACTGTCTTTCCGCCAATCGGATGGTTTCCAATATGCCTTCTGATAGAGATAATTTAGTAGTCTTGGGTGATTTTAATATTTGGTCCCTAAATAATCATCCTACTTTCGATGTGACACTCGACGTTGGTGCTGATATACATAAAATAACTGATAGACCAGCCAAATGAGTTTACTGCTTTCGCGAGTCTGACTTCGACCGGCTGAATAAATTTATTTCTGACTTTAAATGGTCTGATTTATACATGTGCACTGACATGGCTGATGCCATTTTTTACAATGCAATGAATTCATTCTTCTCTGAATGTGTTGCGTTATATTATTCCTCTATTTCAAATAAACCACCTTGGTTTACTAAAGAATGGAATATAAAGTTAAGGCTGTACACGAAATTTAAAAAATCCGGTTCTCGGTCTGACCTCTCTAACTATATATCGGCTCGGTAAAACTTCACTGTACTGAACGCTCAGTTTTACAAAAACTATTTGACTCGTTGCAGGGTCCAATTTTCTCACGATCCTAAATAGTTTTATAATTTTGTTAATACTAAACGTCAGGCGGTATCTCATCCTTCATCGCTTTCTTTTGAAAACACAACTGTGAAGGGCAATCAGGCAATTGCCGATCTCTTTGCCCAGTTTTTCCAAACTACATACTGACCCAAATCAGACGTATTCTTATAGCTTGCCCAGATCGAACGTAATTTCCTGTCCATTTTTAAACGAAAGCTCTCTCCTTTTAGATCTTCATCGTGTAAAGCCAGTTCATTTGCCAGGTCCCGACGGAATACCGGGCTGCGTGAGTTACCGCCTCAGCAGATTCCCTCGGCGGTTCCTCACCCAAGCCCTTACGCTTGGCCAGCAGTTAGACCAAATAGCTTATCTGCAACTAAGTCGCCAAACCAATACCATTCCGCTAGGTCAGCAGTTTTTATATAGACAATAAGCTTCAAACCAAGAAATATCAAATAAAGAATTCATTCTAAAATGTATACTGAAACCAATCACACGAGCATTTATTACTCTTGGGAACTTTTGGACAAATTCCTAGAACCTACGGGTCAGAACAACTTACGGATCATAACTGGCGCAGTCGGTATCCCTTCGCCTAAGGACGGATTCTAGCCAGTATTAAAGGAAGGATCTGAGACAACGAAGGATGGCAGGAATTTGCAGCATTATAATTATAATTATTGCAATTCCATTCCATCACACGAAAGCTCACGTAGCAGCACGCTAAGAAGAACAATAACACCTAATAAACACTAACTAAGGGCTCTATACAATAAGTAAACACGATACAAATTAAGTACACATTATAGAGGCTAAGAACACACGATAGATAATAAGTACACGATATCATTATAGCAGGTACACGGTTAGGCATTAGGCAAACACACGTACAAGGTTCACGGAAGAACTGAAGAGTAGAGAGTACATATTTTGTTTTTTAACGTTGCTTTTATTTCTTGAATGTTCTCTTTGCAACTAACAAGAGGTGTATCAAATCTTATATTTTTAACTTAACTAACAGTCGTATTGACTGATACGGAGTTAGACGGCCCTAAAAATCGATTGCTGGGTTGGGAGGTCGTTGCGTCTCAGGCGGGATCTGCTAGAAATCCGAGTCAATCCCCGAACGAGGATATTTGGGTGCGAAGACAGTTTTTCTTTGTAGCACTATTTTTGCTTGTGGATTACGTCTTTCACTGCGAGGATGCCCAGATCACGGTGGATGTTTTCGTTGCGAACATACCAAGGGGTCCCAGTGATTGTTCTCGAAATTTTTGATTGTGCGCGCTGTATAATGTCAATGTTGCTGCCTCTCGCGTTCCCTCAGAGCTGGGAGCCATACATTCAGATTGGCTTTAGGACTGAATTGTAGAGTAGTAACTTGTAGTCCAGGCACAGTGATGATCGTGAGTTTATAATCCAGTGGAGGCTGCTGGCTTTCAGTTTCAGTTCAGTGCATTCGTTGTGCTTGCGCCAGGTTAGTCGTCTGTCAAGGTGGACGCCAAGGTACGTTACTTCGTTATCTTGGGGGATCTGGATACCGTTAAGTGAAAGCGGAGGGCATGTTTGTCTATGGAGAGTAAACGTTACATGTTTACACTTTTGTTCGTTTATTTTAATGCGCCAGTCGGACAACCACCTTTCCACTACTATTAGATGAATAGCCAGTTGGTTTGTTGCTTGCATTGGGCATCTGGAGCGACTAAGGATAGCGGTATCGTCGGCGAACGTGGACGTTGTTAGTTGTGCGTTCGTAGGAATCCTCAGTACACAAAACATATAGACTCTGGCCGAGTGCGCTTCCTTGTGGAACTCCAGCTTGATGTATTCGCCCGAAGTAGCTGCGTTGCTTCTCACTGAGATAGTTTGAAGACAACCTCCATAGCGCATTTTGGAAATTTGATCAGCATCTTTGGTGTCAGTAGGTCACCACCAGGAGCTTTTTTTTGGTTTTAGCCATCTTATGACTTTTTCGATTTCGTTCGGCCGGAATGCGGTGCGGTTGGGTGGGGGGTAGCCTCTGGCTGAATTATTGGCAGGAGGAATGAATTTGAGGCAGGGTTTGGCTGGAAGACACTTTGATGATGTGTAGCGAATGTTTCAGCTCGGTCTGCGAGTCCAGCATCCCGAAGAGTTTCTTATCGGGGTGATCGATTCCATTGCGGCGCTAAGATTTGGGTGGGCCCTCCACAGGGGATACTTTGTGCTTGTTGGCCAAAGATTTTGGATGATTTTGGATGCATTTTCTTCCTATTGGTGAAGAGCCTGGTCCCTTCCTTGAGGAATAGAGATTACGAGTAACGAGTACTTCTTCCAGGGCGCTCGTAGTGTAGTCGATGTCCGATTCCATGTTAAGCTCCGGGTCGAGTTCTATGTGAGCACTGAGGTCTGGGAGCTTGCGTGGGTCGGTTGGCCAGTTTGTGGGACTTCCAAGGGAAACAAAGTCCACTTTATTTCTCACATTTATAATTGCATTGTACAATTTCCTTCCTTTGGGAGTCACTTAGCGTGATCACCAGTGCTTATGTTTGGCGTTGTAGTCTCCTGCGGCTATAAAACGATCCCCAAGTGAATTGTAGAATTCCATAAATTGTCCTTCGGAGACTGAGAAACGAGGAGGGCAGTAAACGGCAGCGATTGAAAGGCTTCCGTTACTTGACTGATTTGTACCTATGTGGCCTGCAAAAAGTTTGTTGCAAACCTTTTTTGGAAATTTTGTTTAATGCGTTCTCTGATTAGGATTGGAATGATAACCTAGGAGTCTAGCAGAATTCTTTGATTTCGATCTGAAATTCTCTGGCTAGATTTTTCGTAATTTAGGAACACAACCAAAGCGTAAACACTTGTGCGACACAAGAAAAAGAAGACAAAAACTGCTGAAATCGACCCTAAAATAGCTACCGACTTTGGAAATATTTAACAAATTCGAAAAATATTAATTTATTTAAATATTAACAAAATATATGTAAGTATGTATGTGGAACTAAAGAGTTCGATGCTTAGCACAGAATAGCGCTATGTTCTGTATTTGATGGAAAATTTTGGCTGCTCGCAGAATAGCGGAAAGCTTATAAATGCAGATATATATGTATGTCAGGATAGCAATTAAAAACCAATTCATTTGTGGATATATGTATATAAAAATTATAAATATTTATTTATTGCTGGAACGAAATTTTAGGTTTGGATGTATATTTTATATTTTTTCTTTATTGAAATTGGCCAGTAATTATACTATAAATTTCGCATAAATCGTGTATAAATTGGTATAAGTTAACTGTAAAGTGTAAGAAGGCTTAGATGCCTGGCAAATAGTGCATAAACTATTTGCCTGTTTGTTGTCGCAACTAGCACTTGGAACTAGGTGGACGGTATAAAGTGTGTAGGGGCATGAGTTGTTCTAGGCGAACGGGTTGGTTGTGGTGAGGGTCTGAAGACACAGCGACAGCCTCTGGTGCATGAATAAAAGCTCTTGGGTTGGCGTTAGAACTCTTACTGACTTTATTAATGAAACTTAACAATATTTATAGGTACAAAAGTGCTTATGCTAACAGAAATAATGTATAAGAAATAGTGTGCGGTTACTGTAAATGTGGGTTATCGTTAGGAAATGAGACCATTGCCCCAGCTCATTTCCTCGTCTCAGCAGACTATGCATATTCGCTTGACCTGGTAATTGATACTTTATTTACGATAAATGCATGTCGCTGCGACTGACGAATTGATACATTATGTGTGTCGTGTCTTAAATATCATACTTATGACTACATACTGCTGCGACTGAACATTAAATATAATAAACTATAAACATCGGATGTAAATTTATATTTAATATGGGTATTTGTGTGTATTTGTAAAAATCTTAAGACTAACTTAAACCTAAGAGTGGAAGAGGCCTGGGACGGCGGAGTGGTGGGTTTTGCCGGGAACGGGAGAGCAACGGAGAGCGGGAGTGCAAGCTCCAGTGCAGCGCTCGTTCCTACACTGCCGCTCAGAACTAAGCGTTGTTCTTTTTGTGAAGACTATAAGTTCCGTTTTGCTCGGGTAAATGCCTAGCCCGCAGGCTTTAGCCCATGAGTTCAGTTTAGTAAGTGCCCTTGTCATCAGTTCGCTGATGACTTTGGGGAAATTCTTTTTTTTTTTTTTTTGTGTGGTGTGGTTTGGTCCTGAAGTTAGTAGGACTACTTCGTCCGCATATGCGGACGTTATCGTCGCGACAGAGATCTGTCCGTCTCTTGTCCATGGCTCTTGTATAAGGCCGATGTCGATGTCCTTCTCACGGAGAAGGACTATCAGATTCGCTGAAGCGTGGGAGCTCAGGTTAATCTGAACGACTTGCGGCATTATTGTGGCGTTGTGCGCGTACGTCATCGATGATTAAGTCATCCAACAGTCTGGATCGAATTCGTCGTCTAGGGCTTCGTCCGGCTCGGCCAGAGACCTTAATCTTGGCCTTCCTTATTCCGTACCGAACTTTGTGGTCGGATTTCTCGAGCTGTTCGAGGCATCAGCGGTCGATGAGGAACAAGAACGGCTGGCTTGTTTTCATCTCGTTTTACGCTTTCAGGATGGCCCAGTCCTCAATGTCGACATCTTGGTTCTGAGCTCGCAGAGTTTTCAGCACCTTGTCGTGGCAAAACAGCCCCGTTGGTAACCAGATGCGAGCTAGGGGCCTTAGGATGTCCTTTGCGCGGACTAGCTTAATACTTATCACTTTTCATGTGTTGCTTATGCTGGCAACGCATGCCACCAGGAAGTCTTTCGAAGACTCATCGTCGCACCTGATCACCCGGTGCCCTGTAACCACGTCTGAGGAGTCAAAGACAAAGACACCCTCGGACCAGATGGCTCAGATAGTAGCTTATCCGTTACCATTTCAGACAGTCTGGTATCGACTTCCTCCCATTTTTCCGCCAGCAGGAGCCCATCACCGTTTAGCGAGTCCTCCAGGGCCATGGCGAGGCTGTTTCTACCTACCTCGCTGAACTTTTTCGCCGGCCTGACAAACGATGTAGCTCTCGGAGCCCCCTTAGCATCCTTTGCTCTCTTCGGAGCGCTCTTGCTCGCCTCTTGGGAGCGGTTACGCTTCGCCTGGGGAGGAAGGAATGCTACCGGGTACTCCTTTACGTACCTCTCAAAGTTCTCGATTACTGTCTGGATTCGGACCTTGTCGTCTTTATCGCGCGGGTCAGCTTTGCCCTCCTCTTCATTATTTGCCATAATGAAGCGGGTCTCGTGGACCTGCGCCTTCTTCTGTTGGTGGGTAAACGATTTAGGCTTATCGTTAGCCCTTGGCGTGGCTCGCCTTAGTTATAGTTGGTCGTGACGTTTGGGGAGTGCTCAACTTGGCACTTCCCACCGAACTCGACGGAGTCAGTGTCTCGGCATCTAAGCGCAGCAACTCATCTTCGTCGATTTTGAAGATGGTTTGGGGTTTAGCCTCCCCCACGAGGTCCGAAGCGGATTTTTTCGTTGTGCTCATATTTTATATACGCCCGCGTTGCTCGACGGGGCGAGCACGGCGGGCCCGAGGGGTTTGGGGTTTTGAATATGGTCGACCGTGGCCAGCAAGGCAGTTCTGACCCAGGGTTGCCCGGCCCTGGGAAGGCTCCGTTCGGACACAGCTGGACTAGCCCCTCAGCTGCGAACCTTATAGTCAGGGGGCACGGGTCGCTTCACACCCCTGACTTGAGGAGAGGCCGTTTCGAGACTTGCCCGGGTCATGGAGTGGGATGGGAGTCATAGGATTGTTCGGTAAGGGAGGCACAAGAGTTTGCCGCTCGTATTAGCCGTACCGTAGTACGTTTCCAGGAGGTACCACGCGGAGGACCTTCTCCTTCCACCTACGAGTCGACTTGATGTCTCAGTTTCCAAGGAATATACATCTGCAGAGGCTCTGCTGATCTTGCCTTGGTCTGAAGCACCCTTACCAGCCATTCTGCCACTAACCGTGAGTTGGTTTTTACATGAGCTAAGGATTTAATAGCATCTTGGCGATTCGATCCGTACTCTTGTATCGCTGAGTCCTCGTCGTATTGAAAGCTTGGCTGCTTCTCTTATGGCAAGCAACTCGGCCTGAAAAATCGCCGCTGAGTCTAAGAGACTGATGGCCCCAATGCTCAACATAGATCTTGGAACCGTTGGTGTTCCAGTCTTCCCTTGTTGGGTACAAGGTCGTGAATATGTTTCCGAAGTACATCTCCGCATGTAATACATTCCTTCGTTGGTTTGCATTTTAATGCTTTCAAGTATCTTGCCGTGCCCTGCGTGTGTTCCTTCAGCAATTGCTTGCCTTCAGTGTTCTTAACGAACAATTCTATCATAATTCTAAAATAATGGATATGTTCAGGATAGCATTTAGAGCAGCCGCGGGGCATTAGCGCATCGCTCTGCACTGCTTTTACACCATCCATATTGAGCTCTTCCAATATGCTATTCATGTTTATTAGCCAGAGTAGGGGCGATAAAACTTCGTCCTGAGGTGTGCCTCTCTTCACTGTCCGCGTGAGGTGAGTGCCACTCAGTTCAGTAGTGATCATCCTGCTCTTTGGCCGGCTGGCCTGCTGCCGATCAGGATTGCTGAGATTAGAACAGAGAAAGGCATTAAAGTGATTCTTTATTACTATGCATGCTCTCGACCTACCATTCGAGTTGATGCACAACAGTGAATATCCTAGGATCCTTAAACCAGCTCGTCCCTGGTTCCAGGCTCTTATAGTTGACCTATGTCGATATCCTTGCAAGCGTGCGAGCTACTCTTCATGTTAATCTGCA
This sequence comes from Drosophila anomelani, assembly GCA_035045905.1. Taxonomy (NCBI): domain Eukaryota; kingdom Metazoa; phylum Arthropoda; class Insecta; order Diptera; family Drosophilidae; genus Drosophila; species Drosophila anomelani. The sequence continues at coordinate 1,097,178 of JAWNOO010000082.1, read as the reverse complement.
CTGTTTCCGACATTGATGTTTGTTGGTGTGGCGTCCGGGGATTTGTCGTGGATGACCATGTCGTCCAACAACCTGTTGTACCGGTTTTCAAGCTGGGCAGGTACCGTTGATTTATAAGTAGGAGGAATGGCTGGCTCCAGTTTTCTGAATGGATATCTGGGTTTTGAGCCTTCAGACAGGCGAACACCCTGGCATGGTCAGTTTGCCCCTTCGGTAACCAGACGTGGGCTTTGGGTTTCATCGGAATCTCAGTAGCGTGGAAAAGCCCATTCTTATGACTTAGATGCCTGGCAGATGCATAAACTATCGCCTTTTGTTTTCGCAACTAGCACTTTGAACTAGGTGGACGGTTTGGGTTGATTTGGTTGGTGAATGAGGGTCTGAAGACACAGCGACAGTCATGCATGAGTAAGCTTCTGTTTGAGTAACAACTCTTACTGACTTTATTAATGAAACTTTATAGCTACATATGGTATAAAAAAGTGATAACATTAATTTCAGCAGAATATGCGTTTGACCTGGTAATTGATACTTTATTATACCCTTGCAGGGTATTATAGTTTCAGTCAGAAGTTTGCAACGCAGTGAAGGAGACATCTCCGACCCTATAAAGTATATATATTCTTGATCAGGATCAACAGCCGAGTCGATCTAGCCATGTCCGTCTGTCCGTTTCTACGCAAACTAGTCCCTCAGTTTTAAAGCTATCTGAATGAAACTTTGCAGTTAGGCTTCTATATACTCTCACTCGTACATATGTCGGAACGGGCCGGATCGGATAGCTGCCATAGGAACGATCCGAAAAATTTTCAAAAAAAATTATAACTTTGGCAGTTTTTCACATATATTCACCAAATTTGATATTTAGCCATATTTTATTATTACTGAATTTCGGTTTTAATTTCATGAAAATCGGCCGACTATATCATATAGCTTCCATAGGAACAATCAGGAAAATAAAAGAAAAAAACATAACTTTGTCAGTTTTCAACATATTTTCACATAATTTAATATTTTGCCATATTTTATTATTCCTGAATTTTGATTTTAATTTCATGAAAATTGGCTGACTATATCCTAGAGCTTCCATAGGAACAAACAGGAAAATAAAAGAAAAAATTATAACTTTCTCAGTTTTCAACGAATTTTCACCAAATTTGATATTTAATATTATTTCCGAATTTCGGTTTTAGTTTCATAAAAATCGGCTGACTATATCCTATAGCTTTCATAGGAACAATCAGGAAAATAAAACCATAGCTTAGCGGTGCCATCATTTTTGAGATTTGGCAACTAATTATTATTTCAGAATTTCGGTTTGAATTTTTTGTTTAAATTCTGCAAGGGTATACAAACTTCGGTGAGCCGAAGTTAGCTTCCTTTCTTGTTTTATGATAAACGCATTGTGTTGCTACTGAATTATTATTACATAATATTTTTTGTATCTGGAATATTATTGGTTATTACTATTGCAGAGCCTGAACATTCCCCCGGCCGTTGAACAGGTGTTCAACCTTCGCTAAAGTCGAATTTTCATTTTCAACTCCATGGGGTAGGTCCCGGTCTGCAGGGCTCTGCAGTCTGCCTGGGTCTGGGTGTCTGTCCATCTTAGACTCCTTTGTGATATGTCCAAAACGAACATATCTACATCTATCGTATGTAGAGTATAGAGTTTTGATACGCTCGTTGGTGGCTGAACTGCTCTTTCTGACTATGTTTATAGTAGAGTCCAGAATTGATGTTTGATTTTCCAAGAGCATCATTAATACGTCTTTGTTGAACTTGACCTCTTTAATCACGTTGGATATGTCGTCGGCGTATTTTGAGTCCGGGACGCCAAATACCGAGTTTGCCACATTTCCGACTAGTTGGGGGTTCGAGTTCGAGTTGTGATCTTCGTTGTCGGGAATGTTAATCATTCCCTGATTGTGGCTCGCCGTGTACATGTTTGAAATTAGTCTTGTATTGACCTACACGTTTCGTAGTTCTAAACATTTGTGCCTTAGTTCAGATATCCAGACCGACAATATTCCCATATCGCTCCAATATGGCTTCAAGTCGTAATATACAATTATAGTCCATTCACAGATTGCCAATTTGGAGCTGCCGAGCCGCTTGTAGAATATTCCATGCTGATTTGCAAACGGAGTCACGCTTACTGATTGTCCCATTACTAATGGAAGAATGAGCAGCAATACCAGCAACGTTGGGAGGATCGGCATGACATCTTCCTTTTCTGCGTAGGGATTTCTTCTGCCTGCGTTGCGTCCTCACTGGAGCTGTGCAGACGTTTTGTGGCTACTTCTTCCTTTATCAAAGGTGCCAAACGAGTAACTGGTCGTTTGAATGTGCCTGATAGCTTTGGGAAGCTGGGTTCGCAATTTTTTTTTAATTTGAAAGTTGGAATCGGATGTCCATCGTTTGCCCATGTTTGCCCACCTTTTAGTTTTTTTCCACCTCCGGTTTCAAAAATATCAAGTGATGTAAATTTACATCATTTTGTTGTTGTTGAAATCGCAATACCTTCCTTTGCCTACGTTTGCCCACCTTTTAGAATTTTGAAAAAATGTACACTTCAAAAATATCGAGATTAAAGATTTGCTTCTGTTTAAAATAAAAAATTGAGCTTTTTTCAATTTTTTTTTTCTTGAATTCATAACTAAATTGTTGTCAAAAAAATGACAACCCTTTAGAATTTTGGAAAAATTAAAACTTAAAAAAAAACAAGAAAGGAAGCTAACTTCGGCTCACCGAAGTTTGTATACCCTTGCAGAATTTAAACAAAAAATTCAAACCGAAATTCTAAAATAATAATTAGTTTCCAAATTTCGAATTTGATGGCAATGGTTTGAAACACGGCTAAGCTATGGTTTTTTATACCATGTACCAAAGGTACAAAGGTATTATAGTTTTGGGCGAGTGCGATTTTCTGTAACAGGCTGAAGGAGGCGTGGCAGACCCCCAAAAGTTACCTAAATATTGGTCAGGACCACTAAAGGAGTCGATATAGCCATGTCCGTCTGTCCGTCCGTCCGCCTGTCTGTATGAACGCCTAGATCTCAGAAACTATAAAAGCTTGAGACACCAAACTTGTGATTTAGACTTCTTATATCTGCACGCAGATCAAGTTTGTTTTAAATTTTTGCTGCTCCCCTTTTTGGAGCAGCTATTTGAAAAACACGTATAGCTCCTAAATTTATAAAGTTAGGTAAACCATATTAAAAAGCTTAATGTATATTATCAAAATACACAGATTGTCCAAATTTTATTGCGATCGTGCCATAAATAGCGGAGATATAGGTTTTTTACTTTATACACATTACGTGTACAAGAGGCAGCCCAGGCAGAGGGCTCCAAATAAATCAAAACGTTCATTATACATTTCAGCTTTGTTCACATTTTTATGTATTGGTTGGTGGTGAAGCTGGCTAAGCTGAAGTCTCTTTGAAATGTTAGTTGTCACGGGTTTGAATCCCGTCGGCGACGAGAGAAGTTTTTATTTTTAGCAAATATTTTTTTTTTTCCAGTAAATCAAAATAATTACAGTATTTAATACTAAGAAATAAAAAAATGCAAGCAAAGAACAATACTTAATGTTTTAAAAATGAAAAAATTCTTTATGCCTGCGGTTGATTCGAACCCAGGCCAATTGCTTACAAAATGTATGTGCAGCTTTACTCACTGAGCTATCGACTTTGCTCCTGAATGGGAAGACATTTGCATTATATGTAAATTTGTCTCAGTTTTTTATTCTTATTCTCTTTCTTTTATATAATTTTGGGACGCGCCTTGTAATGGTACATGGTATTCTACTGTCGGGACACCCGACTGTATGTCCATCTTGTTATTTTCCTGATTGTTCCTATGAAAGCTATAGGATATAGTTGTCCGATTTTCATGAAATTAAAACCGAAATTCGGAAATAATATCAAATGACCAAATATCAAATTTGGTGAAAATTCGTTGAAAACTGACAAAGCTTTACGTTAAAACCACCGGGGCTTACTTAAAACTTCTACTTTGTGTTATTTATAGTTCCCTTTCACTTCGCGTGTGCATGTAGCTATATTAACTTGTTTAATCCCTTTTATTTTCTTTATTTAATTGAGCTGGAAGTTTTTGCCTTTCTTGCCTTTTTTGCATTTCCTATTTCTTCCTTCCCGTTTAGTCGTTGCTGCTCTTTCGCGACAGCTAAACGTTTTTAAAGCTCGCTTACTGTCACCCTCCCCTGCTCTCTAGCGCTTCAACTCTCTCGGTGGAGCTGCACTTTTTTTCATATCTGTCGCCCCCTCATCCTATTGTAACAAGTAAAATGGTAAGTCTTTAATAATGTCTTCCGTTATTGTCTGCTCTTTCTAAACATGCAAAAAGGCTGTTTTGTCTACTGATCTCACCATCGGCTACTGGCTGTGTGACAAAATTGTGCATGCAAAGTGCATTGGGGTTGCCGGTCGGATTGTCGATGACGTGAGAAAATACATCGGCTTGCGCTACTGTTGCGACGCCTGCCGTGGCGGTGAAAGTGAAATGATGTCATTCATGCGGCAAACCAAGGGCAGTTTTAGGGAGTTGTTATCGAGTTTTAATAAAACTCATAACATCTTCTTAGGGCTTGATATGCATATAATAGCCTTACGCTATTAAATGAGTCTCCAGGGCGCAAAAAAAATTCCAACTCGAGTGCAGCATTGCGACGGATTCCAACAACCTGCAGCGGGGTCTCAACAGTAGCCCACTACGGCACAGCCCTCGACCTCAGAATTAAATCCCAGAATTCTGAGATCAAGTGTTAGGAAAGAGTCGGTATCCGAAGGTGCAGGGGGTCTGGCACCACAAATTCTTACCCCCCATAGCCTCATAGATATATCCCCCCGGGAATACCGGCCGACAATGTGAGGCAATACGAGGCAAAGTTAGAGCTGATAATTTAAAATTACAGGTGGAAAAATTTCAAATTTTCTTACGCTAGGGATATTTTATCTTTCAAAATAAATGTCTCAAATGAATTCTTTGGCACGATATGCTTAACCAAATTCTGGTCTGAGTATGTTGTCGTCAAAGAATATGAAGCTAAGAAAAGGAACGGCCTGTGGGTATAACTCTTCCCAAGCCCGACCTGACCACTGTGCCCTCTACATCCTCCAACTCTGCCCAAAAAAATTAAATACTTTGCTGTTAATCTCCTATCAGAATGCAAGAGGCTTGCGTAGCAAGCTGCATAAACTATATTCTGATAGTCTTGCATTTACCTCCCATGTTATTGTGTTCACAGAAACCTGATTAAAGCCGGAGCGTCTTAGCTCCAAAGTTTTCCCAGCTGCGTTCACGATTTATCGTCTAGATCGGCCTATCAGGCGCGGGGGTGGGGTCCTCATAGCGGTCAACTCCACTCTCACGTCAGAATTATTAACTTTCGAGGAAAGCAACGAAGTTGAATTCCTTTGTGTGAAGCTATCATTTAACGGTCGCTTTGTTTTTATTACATGTTTTTACATTCCTCCATTGTCGAAACTGTTTTTCCGCCAATCGGATGGTTTCCAATATGCCTTCTGATAGAGATAATTTAGTAGTCTTGGGTGATTTTAATATTTGGTCCCTAAATAATCATCCTACTTTCGATGTGACACTCGACGTTGGTGCTGATATACATAAAATAACTGATAGACCAGCCAAATGAGATTACTGCTTTCGCGAGTCTGACTTCGACCGGCTGAATAAATTTATTTCTGACTTTAAATGGTCTGAAATATACATGTGCACTGACATGGCTGATGCCATTTTTTACAATGCAATGAATTCATTCTTCTCTGAATGTGTTGCGTTATATTATTCCTCTATTTCAAATAAACCACCTTGGTTTACTAAAGAATGGAATATAAAGTATCGGCTCGGTAAAACTTCACTGTACTGAACGCTCAGTTTTACAAAAACTATTTGACTCGTTGCAGGGTCCAATTTTCTCACAATCCTAAATAGTTTTATAATTTTGTTAATACTAAACGTCAGGCGGTATCTCATCCTTCATCGCTTTCTTTTGAAAACACAACTGTGAAGGGCAATCAGGCAATTGCCGATCTCTTTGCCCAGTTTTTCCAAACTACATACTGACCCAAATCAGACGTATTCTTATAGCTTGCCCAGATCGAACGTAATTTCCTGTCCATTTTTAAACGAAAGCTCTCTCCTTTTAGATCTTCATCGTGTAAAGCCAGTTCATTTGCCAGGTCCCGACGGAATACCGGGCTGCGTGAGTTACCGCCTCAGCAGATTCCCTCGGCGGTTCCTCACCCAAGCCCTTACGCTTGGCCAGCAGTTAGACCAAATAGCTTATCTGCAACTAAGTCGCCAAACCAATACCATTCCGCTAGGTCAGCAGTTTTTATATAGACAATAAGCTTCAAACCAAGAAATATCAAATAAAGAATTCATTCTAAAATGTATACTGAAACCAATCACACGAGCATTTATTACTCTTGGGAACTTTTGGACAAATTCCTAGAACCTACGGATCAGAACAACTTACGGATCATAACTGGCGCAGTCGGTATCCCTTCGCCTAAGGACGGATTCTAGCCAGTATTAAAGGAAGGATCTGAGACGACGAAGGATGGCAGGAATTTGCAGCATTATAATTATAATTATTGCAATTCCATTCCATCACACGAAAGCTCACGTAGCAGCACGCTAAGAAGAACAATAACACCTAATAAACACTAACTAAGGGCTCTATACAATAAGTAAACACGATACAAATTAAGTACACATTATAGAGGCTAAGAACACACGATAGATAATAAGTACACGATATCATTATAGCAGGTACACGGTTAGGCATTAGGCAAACACACGTACAAGGTTCACGGAAGAACTGAAGAGTAGAGAGTACATATTTTGTTTCTTAACGTTGCTTTTATTTCTTGAATGTTCTCTTTGCAACTAACAAGAGGTGTATCAAATCTTATATTTTTAACTTAACTAACAGTCGTATTGACTGATACGGAGTTAGACGGCCCTAAAAATCGATTGCTGGGTTGGGAGGTCGTTGCGTCTCAGGCGGGATCTGCTAGAAATCCGAGTCAATCCCCGAACGAGGATATTTGGGTGCGAAGACAGTTTTTCTTTGTAGCACTATTTTTGCTTGTGGATTACGTCTTTCACTGCGAGGATGCCCAGATCACGGTGGATGTTTTCGTTGCGAACATACCAAGGGGTCCCAGTGATTGTTCTCGAAATTTTTGATTGTGCGCGCTGTATAATGTCAATGTTGCTGCCTCTCGAGTTCCCTCAGAGCTGGGAGCCATACATTCAGATTGGCTTTAGGACTGAATTGTAGAGTAGTAACTTGTAGTCCAGGCACAGTGATGATCGTGAGTTTATAATCCAGTGGAGGCTGCTGGCTTTCAGTTTCAGTTCAGTGCATTCGTTGTGCTTGCGCCAGGTTAGTCGTCTGTCAAGGTGGACGCCAAGGTACGTTACTTCGTTATCTTGGGGGATCTGGATACCGTTAAGTGAAAGCGGAGGGCATGTTTGTCTATTGAGAGTAAACGTTACATGTTTACACTTTTGTTCGTTTATTTTAATGCGCCAGTCGGACAACCACCTTTCCACTACTATTAGATGAATAGCCAGTTGGTTTGTTGCTTGCATTGGGCATCTGGAGCGACTAAGGATAGCGGTATCGTCGGCGAACGTGGACGTTGTTAGTTGTGCGTTCGTAGGAATCCTCAGTACACAAAACATATAGACTCTGGCCGAGTGCGCTTCCTTGTGGAACTCCAGCTTGATGTATTCGCCCGAAGTAGCTGCGTTGCTTCTCACTGAGATAGTTTGAAGACAACCTCCATAGCGCATTTTGGAAATTTGATCAGCATCTTTGGTGTCAGTAGGTCACCACCAGGAGCTTTTTTTTGGTTTTAGCCATCTTATGACTTTTTCGATTTCGTTCGGCCGGAATGCGGTGCGGTTGGGTGGGGGGTAGCCTCTGGCTGAATTATTGGCAGGAGGAATGAATTTGAGGCAGGGTTTGGCTGGAAGACACTTTGATGATGTGTAGCGAATGTTTCAGCTCGGTCTGCGAGTCCAGCATCCCGAAGAGTTTCTTATCGGGGTGATCGATTCCATTGCGGCGCTAAGATTTGGGTGGGCCCTCCACAGGGGATACTTTGTGCTTGTTGGCCAAAGATTTTGGATGATTTTGGATGCATTTTCTTCCTATTGGTGAAGAGCCTGGTCCCTTCCTTGAGGAATAGAGATTACGAGTAACGAGTACTTCTTCCAGGGCGCTCGTAGTGTAGTCGATGTCCGATTCCATGTTAAGCTCCGGGTCGAGTTCTATGTGAGCACTGAGGTCTGGGAGCTTGCGTGGGTCGGTTGGCCAGTTTGTGGGACTTCCAAGGGAAACAAAGTCCACTTTATTTCTCACATTTATAATTGCATTGTACAATTTCCTTCCTTTGGGAGTCACTTAGCGTGATCACCAGTGCTTATGTTTGGCGTTGTAGTCTCCTGCGGCTATAAAACGATCCCCAAGTGAATTGTAGAATTCCATAAATTGTCCTTCGGAGACTGAGAAACGAGGAGGGCAGTAAACGGCAGCGATTGAAAGGCTTCCGTTACTTGACTGATTTGTACCGATGTGGCCTGCAAAAAGTTTGTTGCAAACCTTTTTTGGAAATTTTGTTTAATGCGTTCTCTGATTAGGATTGGAATGATAACCTAGGAGTCTAGCAGAATTCTTTGATTTCGATCCGAAATTCTCTGGCTAGATTTTTCGTAATTTAGGAACACAACCAAAGCGTAAACACTTGTGCGACACAAGAAAAAGAAGACAAAAACTGCTGAAATCGACCCTAAAATAGCTACCGACTTTGGAAATATTTAACAAATTCGAAAAATATTAATTTATTTAAATATTAACAAAATATATGTAAGTATGTATGTGGAACTAAAGAGTTCGATGCTTAGCACAGAATAGCGCTATGTTCTGTATTTGATGGAAAATTTTGGCTGCTCGCAGAATAGCGGAAAGCTTATAAATGCAGATATATATGTATGTCAGGATAGCAATTAAAAACCAATTCATTTGTGGATATATGTATATAAAAATTATAAATATTTATTTATTGCTGGAACGAAATTTTAGGTTTGGATGTATATTTTATATTTTTTCTTTATTGAAATTGGCCAGTAATTATACTATAAATTTCGCATAAATCGTGTATAAATTGGTATAAGTTAACTATAATAAACTATAAACATCGGATGTAAATTTATATTTAATATGGGTATTTGTGTGTATTTGTAAAAATCTTAAGACTAACTTAAACCTAAGAGTGGAAGAGGCCTGGGACGGCGGAGTGGTGGGTTTTGCCGGGAACGGGAGAGCAACGGAGAGCGGGAGTGCAAGCTCCAGTGCAGCGCTCGTTCCTACACTGCCGCTCAGAACTAAGCGTTGTTCTTTTTGTGAAGACTATAAGTTCCGTTTTGCTCGGGTAAATGCCTAGCCCGCAGGCTTTAGCCTATGAGTTCAGTTTAGTAAGTGCCCTTGTCATCAGTTCGCTGATGACTTTGGGGAAATTCTTTTTTTTTTTTTTTTGTGTGGTGTGGTTTGGTCCTGAAGTTAGTAGGACTACTTCGTCCGCATATGCGGACGTTATCGTCACGACAGAGATCTGTCCGTCTCTTGTCCATGGCTCTTGTATAAGGCCGATGTCGATGTCCTTCTCACGGAGAAGGACTATCAGATTCGCTGAAGCGTGGGAGCTCAGGTTAATCTGAACGACTTGCGGCATTATTGTGGCGTTGTGCGCGTACGTCATCGATGATTAAGTCATCCAACAGTCTGGATCGAATTCGTCGTCTAGGGCTTCGTCCGGCTCGGCCAGAGACCTTAATCTTGGCCTTCCTTATTCCGTACCGAACTTTGTGGTCGGATTTCTCGAGCTGTTCGAGGCATCAGCGGTCGATTAGGAACAAGAACGGCTGGCTTGTTTTCATCTCGTTTTACGCTTTCAGGATGGCCCAGTCCTCAATGTCGACATCTTGGTTCTGAGCTCGCAGAGTTTTCAGCACCTTGTCGTGGCAAAACAGCCCCGTTGGTAACCAGATGCGAGCTAGGGGCCTTAGGATGTCCTTTGCGCGGACTAGCTTAATACTTATCACTTTTCATGTGTTGCTTATGCTGGCAACGCATGCCACCAGGAAGTCCTTCGAAGACTCATCGTCGCACCTGATCACCCGGTGCCCTGTAACCACGTCTGAGGAGTCAAAGACAAAGACACCCTCGGACCAGATGGCTCAGATAGTAGCTTATCCGTTACCATTTCAGACAGTCTGGTATCGACTTCCTCCCATTTTTCCGCCAGCAGGAGCCCATCACCGTTTAGCGAGTCCTCCAGGGCCATGGCGAGGCTGTTTCTACCTACCTCGCTGAACTTTTTCGCCGGCCTGACAAACGATGTAGCTCTCGGAGCCCCCTTAGCATCCTTTGCTCTCTTCGGAGCGCTCTTGCTCGCCTCTTGGGAGCGGTTACGCTTCGCCTGGGGAGGAAGGAATGCTACCGGGTACTCCTTTACGTACCTCTCAAAGTTCTCGATTACTGTCTGGATTCGGACCTTGTCGTCTTTATCGCGCGGGTCAGCTTTGCCCTCCTCTTCATTATTTGCCATAATGAAGCGGGCCTCGTGGACCTGCGCCTTCTTCTGTTGGTGGGTAAACGATTTAGGCTTATCGTTAGCCCTTGGCGTGGCTCGCCTTAGTTATAGTTGGTCGTGACGTTTGGGGAGTGCTCAACTTGGCACTTCCCACCGAACTCGACGGAGTCAGTGTCTCGGCATCTAAGCGCAGCAACTCATCTTCGTCGATTTTGAAGATGGTTTGGGGTTTAGCCTCCCCCACGAGGTCCGAAGCGGATTTTTTCGTTGTGCTCATATTTTATATACGCCCGCGTTGCTCGACGGGGCGAGCACGGCGGGCCCGAGGGGTTTGGGGTTTTGAATATGGTCGACCGTGGCCAGCAAGGCAGTTCTGACCCAGGGTTGCCCGGCCCTGGGAAGGCTCCGTTCGGACACAGCTGGACTAGCCCCTCAGCTGCGAACCTTATAGTCAGGGGGCACGGGTCGTTTCACACCCCTGACTTGAGGAGAGGCCGAGACTTGCCCGGGTCATGGAGTGGGATGGGAGTCATAGGATTGTTCGGTAAGGGAGGCACAAGAGTTTGCCGCTCGTATTAGCCGTACCGTAGTACGTTTCCAGGAGGTACCACGCGGAGGACCTTCTCCAAGGAGAAGGTGGTGTCCGTCATCATGACTTCCACCTACGAGTCGACTTGATGTCTCAGTTTCCAAGGAATATACATCTGCAGAGGCTCTTCTGATCTTGCCTTGGTCTGAAGCACCCTTACCAGCCATTCTGCCACTAACCGTGAGTTGGTTTTTACATGAGCTAAGGATTTAATAGCATCTTGGCGATTCGATCCGTACTCTTGTATCGCTGAGTCCTCGTCGTATTGAAAGCTTGGCTGCTTCTCTTATGGCAAGCAACTCGGCCTGAAAAATCGCCGCTGAGTCTAAGAGACTGATGGCCCCAATGCTCAACATAGATCTTGGAACCGTTGGTGTTCCAGTCTTCCCTTGTTGGGTACAAGGTCGTGAATATGTTTCCGAAGTACATCTCCGCATGTAATACATTCCTTCGTTGGTTTGCATTTTAATGCTTTCAAGTATCTTGCCGTGCCCTGCGTGTGTTCCTTCAGCAATTGCTTGCCTTCAGTGTTCTTAACGAACAATTCTATCATAATTCTAAAATAATGGATATGTTCAGGATAGCATTTAGAGCAGCCGCGGGGCATTAGCGCATCGCTCTGCACTGCTTTTACACCATCCATATTGAGCTCTTCCAATATGCTATTCATGTTTATTAGCCAGAGTAGGGGCGATAAAACTTCGTCCTGAGGTGTGCCTCTCTTCACTGTCCGCGTGAGGTGAGTGCCACTCAGTTCAGTAGTGATCATCCTGCTCTTTGGCCGGCTGGCCTGCTGCCGATCAGGATTGCTGAGATTAGAACAGAGAAAGGCATTAAAGTGATTCTTTATTACTATGCATGCTCTCGACCTACCATTCGAGTTGATGCACAACAGTGAATATCCTAGGATCCTTAAACCAGCTCGTCCCTGGTTCCAGGCTCTTATAGTTGACCTATGTCGATATCCTTGCAAGCGTGCGAGCTACTCTTCATGTTAATCTGCACTGTTTCCGACATTGATGTTTGTTGGTGTGGCGTCCGGGGATTTGTCGTGGATGACCATGTCGTCCAACAACCTGTTGTACCGGTTTTCAAGCTGGGCAGGTACCGTTGATTTATAAGTAGGAGGAATGGCTGGCTCCAGTTTTCTGAATGGATATCTGGGTTTTGAGCCTTCAGACAGGCGAACACCCTGGCATGGTCAGTTTGCCCCTTCGGTAACCAGACGTGGGCTTTGGGTTTCATCGGAATCTCAGTAGCGTGGAAAAGCCCATTCTTATGACTTAGATGCCTGGCAGATGCATAAACTATCGCCTTTTGTTTTCGCAACTAGCACTTTGAACTAGGTGGACGGTTTGGGTTGATTTGGTTGGTGAATGAGGGTCTGAAGACACAGCGACAGTCATGCATGAGTAAGCTTCTGTTTGAGTAACAACTCTTACTGACTTTATTAATGAAACTTTATAGCTACATATGGTATAAAAAAGTGATAACATTAATTTCAGCAGAATATGCGTTTGACCTGGTAATTGATACTTTATTATACCCTTGCAGGGTATTATAGTTTCAGTCAGAAGTTTGCAACGCAGTGAAGGAGACATCTCCGACCCTATAAAGTATATATATTCTTGATCAGGATCAACAGCCGAGTCGATCTAGCCATGTCCGTCTGTCCGTTTCTACGCAAACTAGTCCCTCAGTTTTAAAGCTATCTGAATGAAACTTTGCAGTTAGGCTTCTATATACTCTCACTCGTACATATGTCGGAACGGGCTGGATCGGATAGCTGCCATAGGAACGATCCGAAAAATTTTCAAAAAAAATTATAACTTTGGCAGTTTTTCACATATATTCACCAAATTTGATATTTAGCCATATTTTATTATTACTGAAATTCGGTTTTAATTTCATGAAAATCGGCCGACTATATCATATAGCTTCCATAGGAACAATCAGGAAAATAAAAGAAAAAAACATAACTTTGTCAGTTTTCAACATATTTTCACATAATTTAATATTTAGCCATATTTTATTATTCCTGAATTTTGATTTTAATTTCATGAAAATTGGCTGACTATATCCTAGAGCTTCCATAGGAACAAACAGGAAAATAAAAGAAAAAATTATAACTTTCTCAGTTTTCAACGAATTTTCACCAAATTTGATATTTAATATTATTTCCGAATTTCGGTTTTAGTTTCATAAAAATCGGCTGACTATATCCTATAGCTTTCATAGGAACAATCAGGAAAATAAAACCATAGCTTAGCGGTGCCATCATTTTTGAGATTTGGCAACTAATTATTATTTCAGAATTTCGGTTTGAATTTTTTGTTTAAATTCTGCAAGGGTATACAAACTTCGGTGAGCCGAAGTTAGCTTCCTTTCTTGTTTTATGATAAACGCATTGTGTTGCTACTGAATTATTATTACATAATATTTTTTGTATCTGGAATATTATTGGTTATTACTATTGCAGAGCCTGAACATTCCCCCGGCCGTTGAACAGGTGTTCAACCTTCGCTAAAGTCGAATTTTCATTTTCAACTCCATGGGGTAGGTCCCGGTCTGCAGGGCTCTGCAGTCTGCCTGGGTCTGGGTGTCTGTCCATCTTAGACTCCTTTGTGATATGTCCAAAACGAACATATCTACATCTATCGTATGTAGAGTATAGAGTTTTGATACGCTCGTTGGTGGCTGAACTGCTCTTTCTGACTATGTTTATAGTAGAGTCCAGAATTGATGTTTGATTTTCCAAGAGCATCATTAATACGTCTTTGTTGAACTTGACCTCTTTTATCACGTTGGATATGTCGTCGGCGTATTTTGAGTCCGGGACGCCAAATACCGAGTTTGCCACATTTCCGACTATATCGAGTTGTGATCTTCGTTGTCGGGAATGTTAATCATTCCCTGATTGTGGCTCGCCGTGTACATGTTTGAAATTAGTCTTGTATTGACCTACACGTTTCGTAGTTCTAAACATTTGTGCCTTAGTTCAGATATCCAGACCGACAATATTCCCATATCGCTCCAATATGGCTTCAAGTCGTAATATACAATTATAGTCCATTCACAGATTGCCAATTTGGAGCTGCCGAGCCGCTTGTAGAATATTCCATGCTGATTTGCAAACGGAGTCACGCTTACTGATTGTCCCATTACTAATGGAAGAATGAGCAGCAATACCAGCAACGTTGGGAGGATCGGCATGACATCTTCCTTTTCTGCGTAGGGATTTCTTCTGCCTGCGTTGCGTCCTCACTGGAGCTGTGCAGACGTTTTGTGGCTACTTCTTCCTTTATCAAAGGTGCCAAACGAGTAACTGGTTGTTTGAATGTGCCTGATAGCTTTGGGAAGCTGGGTTCGCAATTTTTTTTTAATTTGAAAGTTGGAATCGGATGTCCATCGTTTGCCCATGTTTGCCCACCTTTTAGTTTTTTTCCACCTCCGGTTTCAAAAATATCAAGTGATGTAAATTTACATCATTTTGTTGTTGTTGAAATCGCAATACCTTCCTTTGCCTACGTTTGCCCACCTTTTAGAATTTTGAAAAAATGTACACTTCAAAAATATCGAGATTAAAGATTTGCTTCTGTTTAAAATAAAAAATTGAGCTTTTTTCAATTTTTTTTTTCTTGAATTCATAACTAAATTGTTGTCAAAAAAATGACAACCCTTTAGAATTTTGGAAAAATTAAAACTTAAAAAAAAAACAAGAAAGGAAGCTAACTTCGGCTCACCGAAGTTGGTATACCCTTGCAGAATTTAAACAAAAAATTCAAACCGAAATTCTAAAATAATAATTAGTTTCCAAATTTCGAATTTGATGGCAATGGTTTGAAACACGGCTAAGCTATGGTTTTTTATACCATGTACCAAAGGTACAAAGGTATTATAGTTTTGGGCGAGTGCGATTTTCTGTAACAGGCAGAAGGAGGCGTGGCAGACCCCCAAAAGTTACCTAAATATTGGTCAGGACCACTAAAGGAGTCGATATAGCCATGTCCGTCTGTCCGTCCGTCCGTCTGTCTGTATGAACGCCTAGATCTCAGAAACTATAAAAGCTTGAGACACCAAACTTGTGATTTAGACTTCTTATATCTGCACGCAGATCAAGTTTGTTTTAAATTTTTGCTGCTCCCCTTTTTGGAGGAGCTATTTGAAAAACACGTATAGCTCCTAAATTTATAAAGTTAGGTAAACCATATTAAAAAGCTTAATGTATATTATCAAAATACACAGATTGTCCAAATTTTATTGCGATCGTGCCATAAATAGCGGAGATATAGGTTTTTTACTTTATACACATTACGTGTACAAGAGGCAGCCCAGGCAGAGGGCTCCAAATAAATCAAAACGTTCATTATACATTTCAGCTTTGTTCACATTTTTATGTATTGGTTGGTGGTGAAGCTGGCTAAGCTGAAGTCTCTTTGAAATGTTAGTTGTCACGGGTTTGAATCCCGTCGGCGACGAGAGAAGTTTTTATTTTTAGCAAATATTTTTTTTTCCAGTAAATCAAAATAATTACAGTATTTAATACTAAGAAATAAAAAAATGCAAGCAAAGAACAATACTTAATGTTTTAAAAATGAAAAAATTCTTTATGCCTGCGGTTGATTCGAACCCAGGCCAATTGCTTACAAAATGTATGTGCAGCTTTACTCACTGAGCTATCGACTTTGCTCCTGAATGGGAAGACATTTGCATTATATGTAAATTTGTCTCAGTTTTTTATTCTTATTCTCTTTCTTTTGTATAATTTTGGGACGCGCCTTGTAATGGTACATGGTATTCTACTGTCGGGACACCCGACTGTATGTCCATCTTGTTATTTTCCTGATTGTTCCTATGAAAGCTATAGGATATAGTTGTCCGATTTTCATGAAATTAAAACCGAAATTCGGAAATAATATCAAATGACCAAATATCAAATTTGGTGAAAATTCGTTGAAAACTGACAAAGCTTTACGTTAAAACCACCGGGGCTTACTTAAAACTTCTACTTTGTGTTATTTATAGTTCCCTTTCACTTCGCGTGTGCATGTAGCTATATTAACTTGTTTAATCCCTTTTATTTTCTTTATTTAATTGAGCTGGAAGTTTTTGCCTTTCTTGCCTTTTTTGCATTTCCTATTTCTTCCTTCCCGTTTAGTCGTTGCTGCTCTTTCGCGACAGCTAAACGTTTTTAAAGCTCGCTTACTGTCACCCTCCCCTGCTCTCTAGCGCTTCACCTCTCTCGGTGGAGCTGCACTTTTTTTCATATCTGTCGCCCCCTCATCCTATTGTAACAAGTAAAATGGTAAGTCTTTAATAATGTCTTCCGTTATTGTCTGCTCTTTCTAAACATGCAAAAAGGCTGTTTTGTCTACTGATCTCACCATCGGCTACTGGCTGTGTGACAAAATTGTGCATGCAAAGTGCATTGGGGTTGCCGGTCGGATTGTCGATGACGTGAGAAAATACATCGGCTTGCGCTACTGTTGCGACGCCTGCCGTGGCGGTGAAAGTGAAATGATGTCATTCATGCGGCAAACCAAGGGCAGTTTTAGGGAGTTGTTATCGAGTTTTAATAAAACTCATAACATCTTTTTAGGGCTTGATATGCATATAATAGCCTTACGCTATTAAATGAGTCTCCAGGGCGCAAAAAAAATTCCAACTCGAGTGCAGCATTGCGACGGATTCCAACAACCTGCAGCGGGGTCTCAACAGTAGCCCACTACGGCACAGCCCTCGACCTCAGAATTAAATCCCAGAATTCTGAGATCAAGTGTTAAGAAAGAGTCGGTATCCGAAGGTGCAGGGGGTCTGGCACCACAAATTCTTACCCCCCATAGCCTCATAGATATATCCCCCCGGGAATACCGGCCGACAATGTGAGGCAATACGAGGCAAAGTTAGAGCTGATAATTTAAAATTACAGGTGGAAAAATTTCAAATTTTCTTACGCTAGGGATATTTTATCTTTCAAAATAAATGTCTCAAATGAATTCTTTGGCACGATATGCTTAACCAAATTCTGGTCTGAGTATGTTGTCGTCAAAGAATATGAAGCTAAGAAAAGGAACGGCCTGTGGGTATAACTCTTCCCAAGCCCGACCTGACCACTGTGCCCTCTACATCCTCCAACTCTGCCCAAAAAAATTAAATACTTTGCTGTTAATCTCCTATCAGAATGCAAGAGGCTTGCGTAGCAAACTGCATAAACTATATTCTGATAGTCTTGCATTTACCTCCCATGTTATTGTGTTCACAGAAACCTGATTAAAGCCGGAGCGTCTTAGCTCCAAAGTTTTCCCAGCTGCGTTCACGATTTATCGTCTAGATCGGCCTATCAGGCGCGGGGGTGGGGTCCTCATAGCGGTCAACTCCACTCTCACGTCAGAATTATTAACTTTCGAGGAAAGCAACGAAGTTGAATTCCTTTGTGTTAAGCTATCATTTAACGGTCGCTTTGTTTTTATTACATGTTTTTACATTCCTCCATTGTCGAAACTGTCTTTCCGCCAATCGGATGGTTTCCAATATGCCTTCTGATAGAGATAATTTAGTAGTCTTGGGTGATTTTAATATTTGGTCCCTAAATAATCATCCTACTTTCGATGTGACACTCGACGTTGGTGCTGATATACATAAAATAACTGATAGACCAGCCAAATGAGTTTACTGCTTTCGCGAGTCTGACTTCGACCGGCTGAATAAATTTATTTCGGACTTTAAATGGTCTGATTTATACATGTGCACTGACATGGCTGATGCCATTTTTTACAATGCAATGAATTCATTCTTCTCTGAATGTGTTGCGTTATATTATTCCTCTATTTCAAATAAACCACCTTGGTTTACTAAAGAATGGAATATAAAGTATCGGCTCGGTAAAACTTCACTGTACTGAACGCTCAGTTTTACAAAAACTATTTGACTCGTTGCAGGGTCCAATTTTCTCACGATCCTAAATAGTTTTATAATTTTGTTAATACTAAACGTCAGGCGGTATCTCATCCTTCATCGCTTTCTTTTGAAAACACAACTGTGAAGGGCAATCAGGCAATTGCCGATCTCTTTGCCCAGTTTTTCCAAACTACATACTGACCCAAATCAGACGTATTCTTATAGCTTGCCCAGATCGAACGTAATTTCCTGTCCATTTTTAAACGAAAGCTCTCTCCTTTTAGATCTTCATCGTGTAAAGCCAGTTCATTTGCCAGGTCCCGACGGAATACCGGGCTGCGTGAGTTACCGCCTCAGCAGATTCCCTCGGCGGTTCCTCACCCAAGCCCTTACGCTTGGCCAGCAGTTAGACCAAATAGCTTATCTGCAACTAAGTCGCCAAACCAATACCATTCCGCTAGGTCAGCAGTTTATATATAGACAATAAGCTTCAAACCAAGAAATATCAAATAAAGAATTCATTCTAAAATGTATACTGAAACCAATCACACGAGCATTTATTACTCTTGGGAACTTTTGGACAAATTCCTAGAACCTACGGATCAGAACAACTTACGGATCATAACTGGCGGATCATACTGACCCAAATCAGACGTATTCTTATAGCTTGCCCAGATCGAACGTAATTTCCTGTCCATTTTTAAACGAAAGCTCTCTCCTTTTAGATCTTCATCGTGTAAAGCCAGTTCATTTGCCAGGTCCCAACGGAATACCGGGCTGCGTGAGTTACCGCCTCAGCAGATTCCCTCGGCGGTTCCTCACCCAAGCCCTTACGCTTGGCCAGCAGTTAGACCAAATAGCTTATCTGCAACTAAGTCGCCAAACCAATACCATTCCGCTAGGTCAGCAGTTTATATATAGACAATAAGCTTCAAACCAAGAAATATCAAATAAAGAATTCATTCTAAAATGTATACTGAAACCAATCACACGAGCATTTATTACTCTTGGGAACTTTTGGACAAATTCCTAGAACCTACGGATCAGAACAACTTACGGATCATAACTGGCGCAGTCGGTATCCCTTCGCCTAAGGACGGATTCTAGCCAGTATTAAAGGAAGGATCTGGGACGACGAAGGATAGCAGGAATTTGCAGCATTATAATTATAATTATTGCAATTCCATTCCATCACACGAAAGCTCACGTAGCAGCACGCTGAGAAGAAGAACAATAACACCTAATAAACACTAACTAAGGGCTCTATACAATAAGTAAACACGATACAAAATATGTACACATTATAGAGGCTAAGAACACACAATAGATAATAAGTACACGATATCATTATAGCAGGTACACGGTTAGGCATTAGGCAAAAACACGTACAAGGTTCACGGAAGAACTGAAGAGTAGAGAGTACATA
Organism: Drosophila anomelani; assembly: GCA_035045905.1. Classification (NCBI taxonomy): domain Eukaryota; kingdom Metazoa; phylum Arthropoda; class Insecta; order Diptera; family Drosophilidae; genus Drosophila; species Drosophila anomelani. The sequence goes on along the minus strand of JAWNOO010000082.1, from coordinate 1,077,614 downwards.
TTTTTATACACTTGCAGGGTATATTAGTTTCAGTCAAAAGTTTGCAACGCAGTGAAGGAAGCATATCCGACCTATAGGGTATAGAGTATATATATTCTAGATTAGGATCAACAGCCGAGTCGATCTCGCCATGTCCGTCTGTCCGTCTGTCCGTCTGTCCGTTTCTACGCAAACTTGTCCCTCAGTTTTAAAGCTATCTGAATGAAACTTTGCAGTTAGGTTTCTATATACTCTCACTCGTACATATGTCGGAACGGGCCGGATCGGACGACTATATCATATAGCTGCCAGAGGAACGATCCGAAAAAGTTAAACAAAAAATTATAACTTTGTCAGTTTTCAACCAATTTTCACCAAATTTGATATTTGCCCATTTAGTATTATTTCCGAATTTCGGTTTTAATTTCATGAAAATCGGCTGACTATATCCTATAGCTTCCATAGGAACAATCAGGAAAATTATAACTGTGTCAGTTTTCAACCAATTTTCACCAAATTTGATATTTGCCCATTTAGTATTATTTCCGAATTTCGGTTTTAATTTCATGAAAATCGGCTGACTATATCCTATAGCTTCCATAGGAACAATCAGGAAAATTATAACTTTGTCAGTTTTCAACCAATTTTCACCAAATTTGATATTTGCCCATTTAGTATTATTTCCGAATTTCGGTTTTAATTTCATGAAAATCGGCTGACTATATCCTATAGCTTCCATAGGAACAATCAGGAAAATAAAAGAAAAATTCATAACTTTGTCAGTTTTCAACATATTTTCACCAAATTTGATAGTTACCCATATTTTAGTATTCCTGAATTTCGATTTTAATTTCATGAAAATCGGCTGACTATACCCTATAGCTTCCATAGGAACAATCAAGAAAATAAAAGAAAAAACCATAACTTTGTCAGATTTCAACATATTTTCACCAAATTTGATATTTAGCCATATTTTAGTATTTCTGAATTTTGATTTTAATTTCATGAATTAATTTAATTTCTGCAAGGGTATACAAACTTCGGTGAGCCGAAGTTAGCTTCCTTTCTTGTTTTTTTATACCATGTACCAAAGGTACAAAGGTATTATAGTTTTGTGCGAGTGCGATTTTCTGTAACAGGCAGAAGGAGGCGTGGCAGACCCCCAAAAGTTACCTAAATATTGGTCAGGACCACTAAAGGAGTCGATATAGCCATGTCCGTCTGTCCGTCTGTCTGTATGAACGCCTAGATCTCAGAGACTATAAGAGCTAGAGACACCAAACTTTGGATTTAGACTTCTTATATCTGCACGCAGATCAAGTTTGTTTTAAATTTTTGCTGCTCCCCTTTTTGGAGGAGCTATTTGAAAAAAACGAATAGCTCCTAAATTTATAAAGTTATGTAAACCATATAAAAAAGCTTAATTCAGTTTATCAAAATACACAGACTGTCCAAATTTTATTGCGATCGTGCCATAAATAGCGGAGATATAGGCTTATTACTTTATACACATTACGGGTACAAGAGGCAGCCCAGGCAGAGGGCTCCAAATAAATCAAAACGTTCATTATTTATTTATTTATTTATCTAAAGCTAACAGATAGTTATAAACTAAGAGCTTACTTATATATAGGAGCTATAGCTGCTCAGGCCTTCAGCTCGCTAGTTACAATAGTATATTAAGTTATGTACTTTTGGCTAGCTAGTATATACATATTATACATATTTACAGAAGTTTTGTTTCCTACTGGTGTTATTGTATGTAATTTATTTTTATTTTTATTTTTCTTTTTTAATTTTTGTGCTTAGATGGGGCTCATATTTTGTGGAAGATTTTGCAGTTGTCTAGGAAATTGAGAATGTTTTCAGCGTTTGACTTGGAGGGGTTGGCTATCATGGTGATGGGGCTAGGGCTGTGGAGGAATTTGGATCGTTGAGAGGCAAGGGTGGGGCATGAGTTTATGACATGATCTAGGGAGACTTGTGAATTGTTGCATAGAGGGCAGAGGCTGTTTTTGGTACTGTCGAGATAGTGGGCGTTTGTTAGTTGTGTGTGTCCGAGTCTGAGGCGTGTAATAATTATTTGTTCTCTTCTGTTGAGTGACGAGTTTTTGAAGGGGAGGTTGGTAGTTGATATCTTGTTTATTTCTTGGTACCAGCTTGAAGTCGGTAGTTGAGATTGTTTTTCTTTGAGTAGAAATTCAAGGAAATGGGATATGTCATTGGAGTTTAGGTTAGGAGTGTAGGTAAGGGGGAGTTTGGCAGTAAGTTTGGCTGTTATATCAGCGTTTTCATTGCCCATAATGCCCATATGGCTGGGAATCCAAATAAGTTTTATTTTGGGGAAGTAATAGGTTATCATATTTCTGACTGAGGTTGGGTAGAGAGAATGGTTGTTTTGGTTGGTGATAGCGGAGATTGAGGAGAGGGAGTCAGTGCAAATTGCATATTTGCCAGGTAGTTTAATGTGGGTAGAAATGGCTTCATGTATTGCAATTATCTCGCTAGATAGGACTGAGGAGTAGGTCGGCAAAAGACCGGTTTTGATGGTTTCGTTTTCGGTAGTTACGCTGAAGGTTGTAACACCGCTTGATTTCGATCCGTCTGTATAGATAAACTTATGGTTGGGAAGGGAGGATTTGAGGGAATGGAAAAGTTGTTGGAATACTATGGGGGGGGTACTGTTTTTGTTGTATTTTGCTAATGAAGTGTTTGTGGCTTTGATGATGTTTATTTTTTTATTTTTTTTTATTTTTTTTTTTTTTTTCGACCGAGTCCCAACGAGGCCCACCTCCCGCCCAACCGACCGAGGGGCGCAGCCGCGTGACGTACGGCACGAACGCGTACTGGATAGACGCGAGAGAGGAAAAATAGAATAGAACGAGGAAAATTAGGATACACTACGGGCAAGTACTACAAGCAACACAGTTTTTAAGTTTTGAAGACTTTCTACGCCTTCAATACTACTAAAAAGGCGATTGTAATCAGTACATAAAACCCTAAAGGGTTCATGTACTTCAAACTCACGCCTACAGTGGTTAACTACTAGGGGGATAAAATTTCTAGAAGAAAGACGGGGAACATGGAAATTGAGCTGCCCAAGTAGGTAGGGGCTCTCCACCTCGCCGTGAATAAGTTTATGTAGAAAGACGACGCCAAGCATCGTCCTGCGGTTAGTTAAAGAAGGTAAATTAATTAGGAGAAGTCTACTAGAGTAAGACGGTAATCTAAGGTTAGCATCCCAGGGTAGGCCACGGAGGGCGAAAAGTAAAAACTTCTTTTGGACAGATTCGATGCGGCTACTATGGACTCCGTATTGAGGACTCCAGACGCACGAGCCATACTCCAATATAGGGCGTACTAACGAAGTATATAGGGTCTTCGTTACATAAGGAGAATCGAATTCCTTCGACCACCTTTTAATGAATCCAAGCATGCCGGCGGCTTTATTAACCATACAGGAAATATGTTCTGAGAACGAAAGTTTAGGGTCCAGGCGGACGCCGAGGTCATCAACAATAGTAATTCTTTCCAAAGAGCAATCGTTAAGCATATACGTGGCAGGGAGAAAAGTGGTGCGAGAAAATGTCATCAGTTTGCATTTATAACTGTTGAGATGTAAATCGTTAGCATGGCACCATGCTTGAAAGTTATCGAGATCCGATTGTAGGTCAGATTGGCGTGAGCTGTCCCTATACTGCACGCAAAGTTTAACATCATCAGCATACATAAGTACTCTGGATTTGGTTAGAACCTGCGGCAAATCGTTGATAAACAATGTAAATAGTAGTGGTCCCAGGTGGCTACCCTGTGGGACGCCAGAAGTGACACTGAGGCTATTGGATAGAACATTTCTGAACAGAACCTTTTCGGACCTGTCACTTAGATAACTCGAAATCCACTTAAGAAGATCACTTGGAAACCCCAATGAATCGAGTTTCCTAACCAGAAGAGAATGATTAACCGAGTCGAAAGCTTTACTAAAGTCCGTGTAAATGACATCGGTTTGAAGGTTTTGTTGGAAACCCCTAATAACGAAAGAGGTGAGTTCCAGAAGATTGGTCGTGGTTGATCTTCGCCTCATAAAACCATGCTGACATGGAGAGATGACGGATCTGCATAGATGTTGCAAGTGAGGAGTGATTACATTCTCGAAAAGTTTGGGGATTGCAGATAACTTAGAGATACCTCTATAGTTACTGGCATCCGACTTGCTACATTTTTTGTGGAGAGGAATAACAAATGATTCCCTCCAAATAAGGGGAAATTCTGAGGATTCTAAAGATAAGGTAAACAATTTTAGAAGGGGGTTACACAGCGTCTCGGAGCAATACCTTAGCACAGAGCCCGGTATTCCATCAGGACCTGGTGAATATACTGGCTTAACACGTTGCAGATCAAGAATAAGTGAGCTTTCGTTTAAAATAGGACTGAAGATTAGGTTCGAACTGGGCATAGCTGGAGAAAATGAATGATCTGAAGATGTTGAGGGAGAATATGTGGTTTTAAAAAACTCAGCGAAGAGATTGGCTATTGCTTGATCAGAATTTACAGTATTATTATTAAATGACAGCGAGGGAGGGTACAACGTGGGTTTACGTTTAGAGTTAACAAAGTTATAAAACTGTTTGGGGTCCTGCGTGAACTGGACCTTGCAACGAGTCAAATAATTTTTATAACACTGAGCGTTAAGCACGGTAAAGCTAGATCGAGCACTTAGATAGGATGAGAAAGCCGTTCTTGAACCAGTACGTTTATATTTATTATAAAGCCTAGATTTTACGTTTTTTAAACGTGTCAGCTCTTTGTTAAACCAGAGTGGTTTATTAGAGACCGACGGATAGGTTTCAGGAACACATAAGAAGAAAAATGAGTTCATGGCACTATAAAAGATATCAACGGCGGTTGCCATGTCTGAGCTCATGAAGAGATTAGACCAGTCAAATTCAGCTATTAAAGTGTTTAGCCTCTGATAGCCGGCCTTTCGGAAACAGCGGACTCTGTTTAACCTACTACCAGATGTCGTTGCTAAAACTGTCCCGGTGTCGATGGTCACATCGAAAGTAGGATGATAAGGATCTTCAGGTTGCGTCATTGGAGGAACTCTACTTAGGTTTACGCCAGCCGGATCTGAAAAAAAGCATAGATCCAGTAAGCGGTTTAGAGAATTAAAGACATGGTTAACTTGAGATAAGGATAAATCAAACAAGCCATTTATAAGGTCATGCTGTGCCGCAGTCAGGAGAATATTAGACACACCGTCAGAAGACCAGTGAGCTCCAGGTATGTTGAAGTCACCCAAAGTCACCAATTGGTCCCTATCAGAAAGCCAGTTGGAAACTGCCTGAATTGCCGAAAGGTGTTTCCAATAAGTTGGCATTTCCGAAGATGGAGGAATATAAGAGCAGGTAACATATATACAGCTGCCTGTAAAAGATAATTAAACGCATATGAATTCAATGTCCAGAAATTCGTTAGATACCACCTGTTCCGAGATGAGGCAGGAGTCAACGGCAATTAAAACTTCACCACCACGCTGGACAATACGGTCTAATCTATAGATTGTGTACTTACTCGGAAGAATTTCGGAGCAGAGGATCTCCGGCTTCAACCAGGTTTCAGTAAATACAATCACCTGAGATGCGAAAGAAAGACTATCCGAATACAATTTAGAGAGCTTACTGCGTAAGCCTCTAGTATTCTGATAGGAAAATAGAAAGGAAGAGGTTAGTTTTTTGGGACAGAAGGTACGGCAGTGGACTCAGAGGATTGAGACGGCCTGGGCAATTGTACTCCCGCAGGCCGAGTTCTCTTCTTTCGAGCCTCGTACTCCTTAACTATTACGTACTCGGGCCAGAAGTCACCCGAGCAAATAGTGTCAAAGAGTTGGGTTGAGACATTTATCTTAAAAGATGAAATGTCTCTGGCATACGAAATTTGAAATTTTTCCACCTTGATATGTCCGGCTTGGGTTTTGCCTTGTATAAAGGCTAGAACATCTTCCGATGCGAGATCAGCGGCAAGCCTCGAAACAAATATTGTTTTCGAAGGTGGGACTGCTGTGATGGTCTTGCGTAACGAATTGTTACCAACTACGGCCGGTATTCCGGGCATTGTTGGACCCTGGGTTGATTTATCTACGGAGATTTGCGGAGCCAAAGATTTGGGCTCCGCATCGGACACAACGTACGACGCGGAAATTGCTGGCTGAGCGGCTGCTTCAGATTCGGTAACCGGATCTTTCCTAGTTCCTGATCTCAGAACCATTGGAACGGGGACCAGGAGCTGTGGCGCAGGGGAGTGGCAGGAAATCGGTTGCTGCGTCTCACACAGTTGCTGTCGACCAGCAGCAGATTTTTTGCGTTTCGGCGACTCATTTAATAGCTTCATACTATTAAATTAAGCGTCAAGCGTGGAGAACATGTCACTCGCCTTGCGGAGAGTGGCCATGATCTCAGAAAATCCACTTCTGGTCTGACGCATGAAGGATGATATCTCCTTCTCAACCGGTCGACAGGCCTCACAGCAATAACGCAGGCCCTTTTTGCTGGACACTACGTCAGCTATTCGACCTGTCATCTCGATGCACTTAGCGTGCACTACTGCCTCGCAAAGCCAACAATGGAAACTGGGCTGGTCTGCCAAAATATTTTTTTGGCAGTTCTTAATTACACAGACAATATTTTGGGACATTTTCGCAAACCCTAGAACCACTGTGCACACTATCAGTACCAAAAAGCTAAGAGAGAGAGAGAGAACAAAAGAGCGCAAGGTTAAGAGAATGAGCAGCAGAAATCAACAAGAGCGATGAGAGCTATAACGGCTTAGTTGCAGCTAACAGCAAACGACACTCAAGCGGGGAGAGAAAAATAAGTAAAAACGAGAAAAAGAATAAGGAGGAAAATAAGATAACCGTCTTAGCACAAACTAAAAAGTGATTATTAACACAAATTAATTACACAGAAAAGTGCATGCACGCGCGATAGCGAGACGGTATATAAATTTAAAAATTTAAGTGATGAATTCAGAGGAAACCCCGGTGGTTTACAATAAAATTAACACAAAAATCGGAGCGCAAAACAAAAACACGACCGTCCGCTATGAAAGAGAGAGATCGACTTATCATATTGAATTTATTGCACTTAATTTTCTTTGTGGGAAGATAGGGGATGGAGTAAGTTGTACATATTTTTATAATGCGGTCTACAGTACTGGGGTATCTGAAAGTTCTTTTGGAGGGTTTGGTGAGATGTTTTAGCGGTGAATCTATGCTTTGGATCAGGTTTTTTGAGAGTTTGCCTGTAAGGTAGTCTCTCTTGTGTTCGATTGGATTGATGCCGGCTTCTATCAGTAGGTTGTTTGTGGGTGTAGTGCGGAAAGCTCCTAGGGCTAATCTTATTGCTGCGTTCAGGGAGGTTTTTAGGCGGTTGACCTGCGATTTTGGGGCGTGTCCGTATATGGGGAGGCAGAAATCTATTTTGGATACAATGATTGATTTAACTATTTGAATTAAGGTAGCTGTGTTGGTGTTATATTTGTGGGAGGAAAGATGTTTGATAATGCCTAGAGGTTTGGTGAGTGCTGATTTGAGATTGTTTATGTGAGTGGTCCAGTTATATCTGCGGTTGATAGTCAGGCCTAGGATTTTAAGGGTGTTGGTGCTTGGGATATTTGTTTCGCCTGAGTTTATGTTGGCTTTGCAGTTGTGTTTGCGGCAGATATGGAGAATTTTGCATTTATCCACTGACAGTATTGAGCCAGAGTGGTAGCACCACTCCTTTATGCGATTAAAAGTGTTTGAGAGGTTGGTTGAAGGGTTTTTTTGTTTGCTGTGTTGGATAAGAAGGTGAAAGTCGTCAGCGTAGGCACAAAATTTGATTTCTTTAGAAAGGGAAATTATGTTGGATAGTGAGTTGTAGGCTATGAGAAACAGTATTACTGAAATCGGCGATCCCTGTCGGATGCCGTTGTTTAGGGGAAAGGTGTTTGAGAGGTGTTTTCCGGATTTGGCTATAATTTTCCTTTTTGTCATTGTTGGGGGGCGATGTTGCCGCAAAAAGATTCCAGGGGTTGAACAGAAGAACCGAAATCCCACGTCGCAAACGCAAAAAAACCAAAGGGCTCGAAAGAAGAAGTCGGGGGCGTCGTGGATTCAGTCAGCTTTATTCTGCTGCATACATGGAACTAACTGCTAGCTTAACATAAGGGAAAACAGAAGCCGCTACAGCCAGAGCGGACGATCGGCGACGGCTGCTGCATTTAAAACCCGAGAGAGAGAGAGAGTCAGATTGTGCATGGAGGGGCGAGCGCGGATGCGCTCTTCAGCGCGGATGCGCTCTTCAGCGCGGATGCGCTCTTCAACGCGGCTGCGCTCTTAAGTTTAGATGAGCGGCGGCATAACGGCCCCTCACCTAAACATCCCGCCCCCCTTGCAATCACTCGGGTTGCAACAGGTCCCTCGTCGTTACGGTTGGTGACAGGCTCCGGACACGACCCATCCAAACACGGTGCTCTGAGCCACCGGCAGTCCGTCCTGGATCTTCAGGAAGCCCGGTTGCATGATCCGCGGGTACATATCCGCGCCCAAGACAACGGAAATCGTCGCCGGCAGATAGAACCGCTCATCCGCCAATGTCACGCCTCGGAAGTGGGCGCGCACCGCCTCGCTCAGCTCACGAGACGGCGTACGAACGCGCACGTGAGGCTCGATTTTAAACACGACATCTAGCCGTACGCTATCATCGATTTTGGACCCCACGGTGGCCGAACAAACTTGTTCGTCCCCCACGCTGGTAGTGGGCAGACGGAAACTCGCCGCCAGCGATGCGTCGATGCAGCTCGAGGACGTACATGGGTCGATGAGGGCCCCCGTGTCGAAGATCCGGTTCCCGGTGTTAATACGCACTAGCGCAGTCGGCAGCACGTTAACGCTGTTCCGCTGCAGCAGCGACGATAGGGTGGGCGCAGCGGTCGCGTCCTGCGGGGGCCCTTGACGAGAGGCGGAAAATTGCCTAGGCGCGGATGACGCGGGCGGACGAGCGGTGGACGGCACCCGATGAGTGGCGGACGAAGGCCGTGAAGCATCTGAGGCATCTGAAGAGCGCCGGGAAGTCGATGGCCGTGGACCGGCTTGTGAATGCCGGAAAGTGGCGGACGCAGCCCGAGAAGGACCCGAACCGCGCCGGGAGTTGGCAGATGACGGCCGAGCGCCAGCTGAGACACTCCGTGTCCTGTCTCCCGCGCTCCGTGACCGGTGCTCCTCCTGACGCGGCTGGCGCCGAGCCCGCGGCTTCTCCACGAGGTGCAGCAGCGAGTGGTGATCCTGACCGCACGTCCTACAGCAGTCTCCACGCCGACACGATCCGTCGGAGTGCTCGTGAGCCAGGCAGCTGGAGCAATACCGGTTCACGAGGACCGCCCGGAGCCGCTTCTCGGCACTGAGTCGCAGAAAACGCCGACACTTTTTTAACGGATGGATCCCGCTGCAGACTCGGCATCGGTAGGACTGTGTACCTCGAGTACATCTGCTTTCCAGTGACTGGGCGCTGCGTGGACGTGGCGACATCTTGCTGAATATGACTGGCGGAAATATGATGAAGAAACAAAAACGTTATCAGAATTGGTGTGAATTTCGATTTGGAACTACGGGCAGAGCTACGAGACAGCACAATGGACAGGAACATTGGAGCAGAAGAACTGCATAATTATTGTGGGCAGGCGGACGCTTCCATCGGAAGAAGCACGACCTTCGCAACGGGCCGCTTGACGAGCCCTCGCGCGGTGCGGATGTCGATCACGCGGACATGGCCATCGGATCCTGGATACACCGCGTCAACCCTGCCTAATCGCCACTCATTGGACGGAAGGTTGTCCTCCTTGATGACCACCATATCCCCAACGCGGAGATTCCTCGTAGGGGCTCGCCACTTATTCCTCTTATGGAGCTCCTTGAGGTACTCTTCCTTCCATCGCAGCCGAAATTGCTGCTGAAGAGCCTTCAGGTGCTGCCAGCGGTTAATAATGGACGTGGTGTCCCCCTTTAATTCGGGTTCAACCGTGGCGAGAAGTGGACCTCCCACAAGAAAGTGCCCGGGTGTAAGCGCCAACAGATCAGCAGGGTCTTCGGACATTGGCGCGAGCGGCCGCGAATTTAGGCACGCCTCGATCCTCGCCAGAAGAGTAGCCAGCTCCTCAAAGGTGTATTTCCGCGTTGCGGTGGACTTGTAGAACAAGGTCTTGAAGCTCTTGACGCCTGCCTCCCACAGGCCCCCCATGTGGGGGGCTCCCGGAGGAATGAAATGCCAGAGAAGCTGCTGGTGACTATATGCACCAGTCACAGCCCCTTTTAGGCTCTGGAGAAAATCGCGAGATAGTAGGCCCGCTGCCCCCACAAAGGTCTTCCCGTTGTCCGACTGCACTTGACGGGGGCATCCTCTCCGGGACACGAACCGAGCGAAAGCAGCCAGAAATTTCTCGGTCGTGAGGTCCGACGTAGGCTCTAAATGGATGGCCTTAGTGGAGAAGCACACAAACACCAACACATACCCTTTTGTGATGAGGCAGGCTCGCCCCGTATAGTTTTTGATTTCGAAAGGACCGGCATAATCCACACCGGTGTACGTGAATGGGCGCGAAAAGGACGTCCGTTCCTTAGGTAGCTCTCCCATAAGTTGCGTCTGCAACTTCTTCTTGTGGATGACACATACCTTACAAGAATAGACGACGGACTTGACCAAATTCCTCACCCTTGGAATCCAGAATTTGGCCGGGATCAAACGGATCATCAGCTGATTACCCCCATGCAGCGTGATGCGATGCGTAAACTGAACAAGGAGTCGAGACAGATGGCAGTCGTACGGAAGGATTATAGGGTGCCGTTCGTCATATTGGAGGAGTTCAGAGGACGTGACCCGGCCACAGGCTCTCATAAGGCCTTGCGAATCCATGAAGGGATTTAGATTTTGAATCGAACTGGATGCTGCTACTGGACGCTTTTCGCTTAAGCAGCCAATCTCAGAAACGAAGTGTCTGCGCTGAGTGACGGAAACTAGAAGACGTTCAGCCGACGTAATCTCATTAGCTGTCAGGTGCTCTTCGCACGGAGATCGAATCTTCCGCGCGCTCTGGATGAAGCGATAAACATAGGCAAGGACTCGTAATGCCCTGTCGAGCGTGGAAAACCGTTCAAGAAGATCTTCGGGGGGCGCCTTCGCGACATGGACCTTGACTGCTCGCTTCTCGAGTTCCGTCACAGGGGCATCATTGCCTTGACTGGGCCAATCGCTGCGAGGCCTTTGCAGCCAGTCAGGACCGTGCCACCACAACTGGTTGTCCGCAAGATCTTGGAGAGCTACGCCCCGGCTAGCGAGATCTGCAGGGTTGTGCTCGGATCGGACATGAGCCCATTTCTGCACGTCGGTGAACTGGGTGATTTTGGTCACTCGGTTGGCCACGAACGTCGTCCACTGACACGCTGGCTTCTGCAGCCAAGCGAGGACAATAGTCGAGTCCGTCCAACAGTGTAGGGCGGACGCGGCCCCTGGCATCTTTGGCAGAACGGCGGTGGCCATCTCCGACAACAACAGGGCACCGCACAGCTCTAGCCGAGGGAGCGACACCGTTTTAACTGGGGCCACTCGAGTCTTTGCAGTCAGCAGGTTCACTATTACCGTAGACCCAACCTCGACACGGACGTAAATTGCTGCGCCGTACGCCTTCTGTGAAGCGTCGCAGAACCCGTGGTGCTCGATCTTTAGGTGTGGTCGGAACGAGACCCATCGAGGAACACGAATCTGATCGAGTACCGAGTAATTCTTCAGGAAGTCAACCCATCGCTGACAGAAATCTTGAGGGAGGGCGTCGTCCCACCCTAGATCCAGAAGCCAAATGTCCTGCATGAACATTTTTGCCCGGACAATGAAAGGAGCAAGCCAACCTGCTGGATCGAACAATTTGGCAATTTGGGAGAGGATTTGGCGCTTCGTGAATGACGAGCCGGAAGTCAATTCTGGCGGAACAAAGAAGAACTCGTCCGTCGTCGCTTTCCACCGCACGCCGAGTGTCTTGGCCGTGCTCTCTGCATCGATATCGAGGAAATCAGCACGAAGGAGGTGGTCGCTCGGAATGTCGACCAGGATCGCCTTGCTATTCGACGTCCATTTCCTAAGAGGAAACCCTGCCGACTCGAGGGCCTCCTTTAGCTCCCGAATCGCAGCTTGGGCTTCGGCTTTGGAGTCTGCCCCCGCGAGAACGTCATCGACATACATAAATTGCCGGATAATTTGGCTTGCCTGCGGATACTTCAACTCTTCGTCGTCAGCGAGCTGCTGTAGGACACGTATCGCTAGGAATGGGGCACAATTGACACCGAAGGTGACCGTTTTTAATTCGTAGTCGCGGATATCCCCATCGGGATTGCGGAACAAAATACGTTGGAGCGGAGTATGCTTGGGGTCTACCCAAATTTGCCGATACATCTTCTCGATGTCGGCGTTGAAGACAAACCTAAAGTATCGCCACTTTAGGATTTGAATCGTCAGGTCGGATTGTAAGACTGGGCCCGCGTAAAGAATGTCGTTCAGACTGGTCCCGTTTGCGGACGGGCTCGAAGCATTGAAGACTACTCGCACCTTGGTGGTCGTGCTTTCGGGCTTGAAGACGGCATGATGTGGAAGATAGTAGGTAGCGGAACTGCTCACGGGAGAAACCTCGGTCATGTGGCCTAAGTCGATGTATTCCTGGATTACAGAGTCATAGCGGGCCTTAAGGGGCGGATCCCTCTTCAGGCGCTGCTCATTACGCAGGAATTGAGCAAGAGCAAAGGACCGTGAAGCCGATAGCTCGGAACCCTTCTGCTCGGGGTCGCGTAAGGGGAGCGTCACAACGTACTTGCCACACTCATCCCTTCTCGTCGTCTGGACAAAATTGTGCTCGCAAACTGAATCCGATTCCGAACTGATCTGTGTGGGCACATCTTCCACCTCCCAGAATTTGGTGAGGAGCTGATCCAGTGAGTCACCGAGGCTACGGGCAATTCGTGTGGAAAAAACGGACACGCTGCGGGGGTTGGCTGGAGATAATGGGCCTGTCAGCACCCATCCAAAAATGGTCTCCTGACCGAGAAGCGACCCGCAGATGTTAGCCTTGGAATTACCGAGGAGAATGGACGGAAGAATGTCAGCTCCTATTAACACATCGACTTGGGAGCTCTCAAAGAAGTTGGGGTCCGCTAGGGGAATGTTGGGCAGCCCCTTGAGACGATCTCGCGGAATCGGATATGATGGCAGATTTCCTGCCAACTGCGGAAGAACGTAAGCCGCAGTCTCTAACTGTAGCCCGGGTCTAGACGGCGACCGAATGGAGAAATGGCACAATTTAGTAGACTGCGCGGAAATGGTCTGATTGAGGCCGGAAACTTGGGCTTGAATCGTCTTGAAAGGAAGCTTGACAAGGTTGAACAGTCGTTCTGTTATGAAAGTGGCTTCGGACCCTGAGTCTATCAGTGCTCGTGCCTGGAAGCTGCACCCCAAATGGCACACGTTGATAAGGGCCGTGCCCAGTAGGACGGCTCCTGACCCGGAGGCGAAACACACCTGCACATCCGACTGATCCTCTGAGCCGTTTGTGCTTCTGGCAGTCTGTGCGGTTCGAGCCCTTGCTGGCGTAGGCGGACTTGGAGCGGTAGCGAACGGATTGCCGCGGTGCAGGAGGGTGTGGTGTCGGCTGTGGCATGTGAAGCAGGTATGGGCGCTCGTGCAGTCTCGCTGCTGGTGCCCTCGGGCAAAACAGTTTAAGCATAACTGCTTCCTCTTAATGTAATCAGAGCGCCCATTTACGTCCATTTCTAGGAACCGCGGACATAAGCGAATGGGGTGGCTCTCCCTCGAACAGAGATCGCAGCCCTTTTGGCCCGGAACCACTCGAGTCTCGTATGAATTGAGTCTCCGAGCAGGGGCAGTAGGAAGTCCCGACCTTGGCGGAAATTGCCCGGAACCACTAGGCCTGACGTCGTCGATGGCCTCCAGAGTGCGATGGCGCTCTGTCAGGAAGTTATCTAATTCCTTCCATGTTGGAATTTCGGCCTTGTTATGTACGGATTGCTCCCACATAGAAAGTGTGACTTTGGGGAGCTTTGAGGAGATCATAAACACCAGGAGACAGTCCCAAGCCTCAACATTGATGGAGGACATTTCTAGAGCTGTCAGACAACTCTGAATGGTGGCTTGCAGCTCCTTCAGCGCGACCCCGGACTCTTGAGAAATAGCCTGGATGTTGAAAAGGATCTTCAACTGGCTATTGACCAATAGACGCCGGTTCTCAAAGCGGTCTGTGAGGCTTTGCCATGCTGCGACAAACCCCTCATGGGTAAGCGGAGCCTTCGAAACAATAGCGTGCGCGTCACCACTTGTTTTGGACAGCAAGTGAAACAACTTCTCTACCGGGGTGAGCCGCGAGTTTTGGATGTAAATGGCCGTAAACAAGTCTCTGAAGGTGGGCCACCGAAGATAATCACCCGCAAAGACCTCGGTATCCACTGGCGGTAACCGGCAGCCTGAAGACGCGGGCGTGTGCATATTAACGGAAGCCTGAGTGGATTGGGAGGCAATTTGCTCCTGAAGCTGGGCGATACACCTCGAATAAACGGAGTAGCAGTAGCTGTACTTCGCTTCCAGCACTGTCGAGTTGGCCGTATTGTCGTCGGACACGGCAAGTAGATCGGAGCAGCTCTCATAGCTCTTCTCCACCTTCTCCCACAGGGCCCGAATTTGGTCCCGATGGACTTCACACATATACTGGGTGCATCGTTCCGTTTCTGGGGCGCCCGGAGTATTTATGTTGGCCTCAAATTGGCTAATCCGATCTGTTGTGGCGATGAACTTTTTCAGCGCCCCTTCGACCGCACTTTGAGCCATTTTTGCCACGGAGCGAGTCTGCCTTTGTGAGGGACCGGGAATGGTATCGACGGATTCGTCGCTCTTTGACCTTGCAATGGCACTGGTTGCCTTAGGCTTTAAAAGAGGCGTCCGCGGAGATGCGGATTGAGATCTGTCCAAACGGATGGATGGGATCGGACGCGGCTTTTTGTCGTCTCCCGTGGGCATTCTCAGAGTCAAATTAGCTGGTCAGCGCTTGTCGATTGACTTGCGCAATAGGTGCCTCGTGCGAAGCAGTGGCTGGTCACACTACTGTGATGAGAAAGGTGAGATCGCGGATAAAATGCGACTACAAGGAACTATTTGGAAACTAGGCGGCGACGTCGAAAGGACAGAATTTGCGGCACAATTTAAATGTGGAAAAACTTCAGGAGCCAAAAAACCCAAAAGGAGACGAAATTTGTTGAGATTGTAGGCGGATGTAGCCTGATGCGGAGTAAAATCAGCGTTGGAGGCACGGAAAATAGACAAGTACCGGGAAATTCGCGCTCGTTCGGAAAACAAAAAATTATGACAATTTATAAATCTATATTTATATAAATGTGGCTCGTACGTAGGTATTTTCGTAGATAATTCTCAACTATTTTCGAAATTATTTGTAGCGGATCCGGACAGGTGGACTTGACCTTGGCTTGGATTTAATAACAAATAAATAATTAATTTATTTATTTATTTATATAGAGCTAACAGATAAAATAATTAATAATTATTAATTTTTGACTAATTGTCGTCGGATTTAATTATTATGGAGCCGGAAAGGTGGATTTGAAACCTCGGCTTTAGTTCGGACGGAAACTTGATAATTTAATAATTTATAAAAATATTAAATTTTTAATTAATCAATTAATTAATTGGCGGAATTACCTTTATGGAGCCGCACAGGTTGAATTGAAAACTTAATCGTTAATTAATTGGATTTAATTATCACGAAGCCGGAAAAGTGGAATTGAAAAACGCGGTTTTATTCGATCAGAAAGTTGATGATTAAATTATTAATAATTTTCGACTTTAATTATTATGTGGCCGGAAAGGTGGAATTAAACCCTTGGCTGGTCCCCGAGCGAAAATTAATAATTAAATGAATTTAATAAATTTATTCAAAAGTTGCACTTTTATTGGAACGGAAAATGTTTACTGGGTTACGCCGACAGCAGAGCAGTGCGTAAGTACTCAGGAGAAGCAAAAAAAACACAGCAACAAAAACAACACGGCTGCTGCAGCGGCTGAGTTTAAATTTTTTAGGAACACAATTTGCAGTGAGATGTCGTTTTATAATTGGTTGTTTTATTATAATTTTATTAGTTTCTGAAATCGGAGGCAGAAAATATATTGGCATATGTATGGGCATGCATTTAATACGGATATATGTAAGGGCATGTAGGGCATACGTTGGCACAGTGGAGCGTTGATAAGTGGACTGTATAACTGGGGGAACAGAAAAGTTATGTGGTGTAAAAATAACACTGATTGGGAGAAAAAAAATATTACGACAGCGGCGGACTGTTCGGTGAATTTGGAAATTTCCGGAACTAATTCACACCGGCTGGCCAATATTAATTATGCCTTCTTTTTGTCACCACACAATTTCACTGTTCACTTGCTAAATTTTTGCGGATTAATTGCACCAAAGAAATATGTATGTTTGTATGTATGTATATGTCTGCACATATACCTCGACCGTTGGCAAGCGAATAGCGGAATAGCGAATAACGGAGAGGCCGAAAACGGCGGGGAATATGGCGAAGCACACAAAAACGGAGACGGATGGAAAATTTGCAGAAATTGAAGACGAAGAAGAGTAGAAAATTCTCAAACTGCCGTTGTGTCGGAAAACTCGGACTTGGAGTTGACACGGAAGGAAAAAATCATGCAGCAGTGTGAACGAAATTTAATGTTCGGACCACTGCTGAAGACCGGCAGAGAGACGGAGATGGAAAAATGTCGTACTTATCTTTTGGCGGAACAATGCCTGGAACTGCTGGTCGAAAATATCCAAAAAATATCCGGCTCTGATGGACCAAATGTTGGGGGGCGATGTTGCCGCAAAAAGATTCCAGGGGTTGAACAGAAGAACCGAAATCCCACGTCGCAAACGCAAAAAAACCAAAGGGCTCGAAAGAAGAAGTCGGGGGCGTCGTGGATTCAGTCAGCTTTATTCTGCTGCATACATGGAACTAACTGCTAGCTTAACATAAGGGAAAACAGAAGCCGCTACAGCCAGAGCGGACGATCGGCGACGGCTGCTGCATTTAAAACCCGAGAGAGAGAGAGAGTCAGATTGTGCATGGAGGGGCGAGCGCGGATGCGCTCTTCAGCGCGGATGCGCTCTTCAGCGCGGATGCGCTCTTCAACGCGGCTGCGCTCTTAAGTTTAGATGAGCGGCGGCATAACGGCCCCTCACCTAAACAGTCATAAAGTTCTTTATGTAATTGATCATATTAGGGCCTAATTTCCAGTTTTGTAGTTGGTGTATTATTGTGTGTATGCCTATTCTATCAAATGCTTTGGAAAAGTCTAGCGATATGATTGAGAGGTGCTTTTTAAGGGCTAGGGATCTGTAGGCTAGGTGGTCTACGTAGAGTAGACTGTCTAGTACAGATTTGCCTCTTTTGAAGTCAGATTGGCTGTTGTGAATGAGATCGTTATTTAAAATGAACCACCACAATCTTTTGGCCATGATTTTATCTAGGACTTTAGCTAGGCATGGGTTTAAGGAGATGGGTCTGTAAGATGCTATTTCTGTTATTGGTTTTTGTGGTTTTACTATGGGTAAAACGAGACTAAGTTTAAATGATTGAGGGATGTGGGAGGTGAGTATGTTGTTGAAGTGATTGATAATTCTGTGTTTGACTGCGATAGGTAAGTTTTTTATCATGGGATAGGAAATTCGATCAAGACCTGGTGTGTTACCTTTTAGGGAGTTCAGGGCAGATGTGAATTCAATGGGGGATATGTTTTTTTCTATTTCTAGGGCTGCTTTAGAGGGCTGATACATTGGGGCTGTGTTCAAGAGGTCTTTATTGTGTCGGAATTGGGAGGAGAAATTGCTTTCGTCGGCCTGTTCTGACCAGGTTTGGCCAAAAGCGTTTGCGATTTCAGTTTGGTCGGTTATTTCTGTGGGGTTGCATATGCAGTGTATGTGTTTTTGTGGGTGGAGGCCGCAAGGTCTTTTAATGTTCGCCCACGTTTTTGTGGGGTCCGAGAATTGGTTGATGTTGCTTGTGAAATTTAAGATGGAGATTTTTTTTGCTTCTCTGACTGCTCTTTTTAGTTTGGCGTTCGCTTTTTTGTATTCAATGTTGTTGTATGTGTTAATTTCCCTTTTTAATTTATTCCATTTGTTGGACTAAATCTTTTTAAGAAGTGTTAGTTCTTTGTTCCACCAGGGGACGGTGCGTCTGAGGGAAAAGGTGGTATTTTGAGGGATTGAATAGTGTGCGCTTTCAATTATAATTTTTTTTAGAAGGGCTGCTTCATGGTTGACATTAGAACTGGGTTGGGATGTGTTGTTAAGGTTGTGTGCAATTTTCCTGAAGAGGTCCCAGTCTGCGGCCTGAAGTTTAAATGATGGCTTAGAAGTGAAGGTGGAAGAGATAGGGTTGTTGAACATGGATATAAGTATAGGGAAATGGTCACTGCCATAGAGATCATCCAATACTTTCCAATGGATTTCTGGAGCAATGTAGGCAGAGGCGAAGGAAAGGTCTATGTGGGTGAAGGTCTTGTGGGTGGAGAAATGTGTGGGGGTTTTGTCGTTGAGGAGTATGTAGTCGGTTTTGTCTATGTATTCGGCTATGGTTTTACCTCTGCTGTTTTGTTTGGGAGAGCCCCAGTATGGGTGCCAGCTGTTGAAGTCTCCCAGCACCAGCGTGTGGGTATTTCTTGGGTTGAGGACATTCTCTAAGTTTTTGGCATTAAAAGGTTTGGAGGGCGATAGGTATGCAGATATTATATTAAATTGGATTTTGGAATGAATTTTTGCTCCAACTGCATCGAAGTCAGTGTCTAGGGGGGTATGATTTTGGGAGATGGAGTTATGGATAAGGAGTGCAGAGCCACCGAAGCTGTTGCTGTTGGTGTCGCTGGTGTAGAGTGTGTAGTTGATGGGGGTGGGGAGTGAGGAGAGGTTTGATAGATGGGTTTCTTGGAGGGCTACGATGTGTGGGCTTTGTGATTTGATTAGCATTTGAAGTTCTGTGTAATTGTTTCTATAGCCGTGTATGTTCCATTGTATGATTTTAAGCATGTTAATAAGTGTTAAGGTGTGCGTATAGGTATAAGTTATAGCTAATAGTTGTATAATTTATTTAAATGAGTTAATGGTTTAATGTTTTAGAGTCTGTGGCGCATAAAGATTTTAGCTTAGATCTGGTTAAGATTGTGTTCTGTTCAGATTTCAGGAGGCGTTTAGTTCTATTGGATGTGTTTAGAGGGAGAATTTTTTGGGATTTTTTTATAGTGGCCTGTGAAGTGGTGGGTGTATCCGATTCTGCTGACATGGGTTCATCAGCGTAGAGGTTCGTTGCGTAGGTTGAGTCAAATTCGTTAGTGTCGAAGCTTACTGTTTTCCTGTTGATTGATTGTTGTGGTTGTGTTGGTCTTGTTGAGTAGGATTTTGTTGTTGTGGAGTAGAGTGAGCCATCGTGGTGTCGTTTGGTGTAGATGGACCAGGCTGTCTTGGTATCTGTAAAGTGTAAGAAGGCTTAGATGCCTGGCAAATAGTGCATAAACTATTTGCCTGTTTGTTGTCGCAACTAGCACTTGGAACTAGGTGGACGGTATAAAGTGTGTAGGGGCATGAGTTGTTCTAGGCGAACGGGTTGGTTGTGGTGAGGGTCTGAAGACACAGCGACAGCCTCTGGTGCATGAATAAAAGCTCTTGGGTTGGCGTTAGAACTCTTACTCACTTTATTAATGAAACTTAACAATATTTATAGGTACAAAAGTGCTTATGCTAACAGAAATAATGTATAAGAAATAGTGTGCGGTTACTGTAAATGTGGGTTATCGTTAGGAACTGAGACCATTGCCCCAGCTCATTTCCTCGTCTCAGCAGACTATGCATATTCGCTTGACCTGGTAATTGATACTTTATTTACGATAAATGCATGTCACTGCGACTGACGAATTGTTACATTATGTGTGTCGTGTCTTAAATATCATACTTATGACTACATACTGCTGCGACTGAACAGTATCTACTTTTTCAAGTGTCTTGATAGCTTGGACTTCTTTGTTGGAGAGGAAGGTAGGACAAGTCTTGTGGCGGGCATTGTGGTTACAATCGGGAAGATTTTTGGAGGAGCAGTTGATGCAATTAGGTTTGTTCTGGCAGACTTCTGAGGTGATGTAGTCAGTGTGTGTTGGTAGTCCACAGTTTGCGCAGGTTGAGGGGCTTTTGCAGAACTTTGTGGTATGGCCGAAACGGAGGCAGTTTTTGCAGTGCATTGGAGGGGGAATGTAGGGGCGAACCTGCACTCTCTCATAACCGATGTAGAGGAATTCTGGTAGATTTGTTGTTTTAAAAGTTATTTTAATAAGGCCAGTTTCATTTTGTTGTGTTTTGTCGAGGGGTAGTCCAGGGGTATATTTGTAGATCTTTTCGACGGCTTCAACTTTTTGTGATTTGAGGTTCTCTAGTATTTCATTTTCGGTGATACCTCTTAGGTCGTTCGAGTAGATTACGCCTTTGGTGGAGTTTAGGCTTCGATGTTCGGTGATTTTGATGGGGATGTTGATGTAAGGAGTGTTAGACGGCATACTAACTAATTTCATGAGCTTTTCAGCTTGTGTATTGTTTTTGGTTTTGATTAGTAGGTTACCGTCCTTTGTTCTCCTGCAACTGATAACTTCTCCTTGGATTGCTTGGTCTATGGTTTTTCTGGACGATGAACGGAGAGACTTCTGCCAGAGATTTAATATTTTGATCCGTACTTGTTGCCACTAGGAACAATCCGTCGGGAGGTTGTTTCCTCCAGATGTCCGGCGGTTCAAGCATGTTAGGGTCAACAGACTATAAGGTCGCTTAAAGTTGCCGAAATTGTCTGCTTCTTCTCGCGAGATGTAGATAAGAGATTTCTTAATCTTCTCGTTTGCTTTGTGCTTGGATGCTGTGGTACTTAGACGTTTCGCGGAGGAACACAACCGATCGCTTCAACAGTCGAAGGTGGAATAAAAACGTTCATTATACATTTCAGCTTTGTTCACATTATTATGAGTTGGTTGGTGGTGCAGCTGGCTAAGCTGAAGTCTTTTTGAAATGTTAGATGTCACGGGCTCGAATCCCGACGGCGACGAGTGAAAACTTTTTTATTTTTAGCATTTTTTTTTCCAGTAAATTAAAGTAATTACAGTATTTAATACTAAGAAAAAAAAAATGCAAGCAAAGAACTATACTTAATGTTTTGAAAATGAAAAAATTCCGTACGCCAGCGGTTGATTCGAACCCAGGCTAATTGCTTACAAAAATGTATGTGCAGCTTTACCCACTGAGCTATCGACTTTTCTCTTGAATGGGAAGACATTTGCATTATATGTAAATTTGTGTCAGTTTTTTTTCTTATTCTCTTTCTTTTATATAATTTTGGGACGCGCCTTGTAATGGTACATGGTATTCTACTGTCGGGGCACCCGACTGTATGTCCATCTTGTTTAACGTTGCTTTTATTTCTTGAATGTTCTCTTTGCGACTAACAAGAGGTGTATCAAATCTTATATTTTTAACTTAACTAACAGTCGTATTGACTGATACGGAGTTAGACGGCCCTAAAAATCGATTGCTGGGTTGGGAGGTCGTTGCGTCTCAGGCGGGATCTGCTAAAAATCCGAGTCAATCCCCGAACGAGGATATTTGGGTGCGAAGACAGTTTTTCTTTGTAGCACTATTTTTGCTTGTGGATTACGTCTTTCACTGCGAGGATGCCCAGATCACGGTGGATGTTTTCGTTGCGAACATACCAAGGGGTCCCAGTGATTGTTCTCGAGATTTTTGATTGTGCGCGCCGTATGATGTCTATGTTGCTGCCTCTCGCGTTCCCTCAGAGCTGGGAGCCATACATCCAGATTGGCTTTAGGACTGAATTGTAGAGTAGTAACTTGTAGTCCAGGCACAGTGATGATCGTGAGTTTATAATCCAGTGGAGGCTGCTGGCTTTCAGTTTCAGTTCAGTGCATTCGATGTGCTTGCGCCAGGTTAGTCGTCTGTCAAGGTGGACGCCTTACGTTACGTTACTTCGTTATCTTGGGGGATCTGGATACCGTTAAGTGAAAGCGGAGGGCATGTTTGTCTATTGGGAGTAAACGTTACATGTTTACACTTTTGTTCGTTTATTTTAATGCGCCAGTCGGACAGCCACCTTTCCACTACTATTAGATGAATAGCCAGTTGGTTTGTTGCTTGCATTGGGCATCTGGAGCGACTAAGGATAGCGGTACCGTCGGCGAACGTGGACGTTGTTAGTTGTGCGTTCGTAGGAATATCCACAGTACACAAAACATATAGACTCTGGCCGAGTGCGCTTCCTTGTGGAACTCCAGCTTCAATGATGTAGTCGCCCGAAGTAGCTGCGTTGCTTCTCACTGAGATTGTTTGAAGACAACCTCCATAGCGCATTTTGGAAATTTGATCAGCATCTTTGGTGTCAGTAGGTCACCACCAGGGGCTTTTTTTTGGTTTTAGCCATCTTATTTATGACTTTTTCGATTTCGTTCGGCCGGAATGCGGTGCGGTTGGGTGGGGGGTAGCCTCTGGCTGAATTATTGGCAGGAGGAATGAATTTGAGGCAGGGTTTGGCTGGAAGACACTTTGGAGATGTATAATGAATGTTTCAGCTCGGTCTGCGAGTCCAGCATCCCGAAGAGTTTCTTATCGGGGTGATCGTTTCCATTGGGGCGCTAAGATTTGGGTGGGCCCTCCACAGGGGATACTTTGTGCTTGTTGGCCAAAGATTTTGGATGATTTTGGATGCATTTTCTTCCTTTTGGTGAAGAGCCTGGTCCCTTCCTTGAGGAGTAGAGATTACGAGTAACGAGTACTTCTTCCAGGGCGCTCGTAGTGTAGTCGATGTCCGATTCCATGTTAAGCTCCGGGTCGAGTTCTATGTGAGCACTGAGGTCTGGGAGCTTGCGTGGGTCGGTTGGCCAGTTTGTGGGACTTCCAAGGGAAACAAAGTCCACTTTATTTCTCACATTTATAATTGCATTGTACAATTTCCTTTCTTTGGGAGTCACTAGGCGTGATCACCAGTGCGTATGTTTGGCATTGTAGTCTCCTGCGGCTATAAAACGATCCCCAAGTGAATTGTAGAATTCCATAAATTGTCCTTCGGAGACTGAGAAACGAGGAGGGCAGTAAACGGCAGCGATTGAAAGGCTTCCGTTACTTGACTGATTTGTACCGATGTGGCCTGCAAAAAGTTTGTTGCAAACCTTTTTTGGAAATTTTGTTTAATGCGTTCTCTGATTAGGATTGGAATGATAACCTAGGAGTCTAGCAGAATTCTTTGATTTCGATCTGAAATTCTCTGGCTAGATTTTTCGTAATTTAGGAACACAACCAAAGAGTAAACACTTGTGCGACACAAGAAAAAGAAGACAAAAACTGCTGAAATCGACCCTAAAATAGCTACCGAGTTTGGAAATATTTAACAAATTCAAAAAATATTAATTTATTTAAATATTAACAAAATATATGTAAGTATGTATGTGGAACTAAAGAGTTCGATGCTTAGCACAGAATAGCGCTATGTTCTGTATTTGATGGAAAATTTTGGCTGCTCGCAGAATAGCGGAAAGCTTATAAATGCAGATATATATGTATGTCAGGATAGCAATTAAAAACCAATTCATTTGTGGATATATGTATATAAAAATTATAAATATTTATTTATTGCTGGAACGAAATTTTAGGTTTAGATGTATATTTTATATTTTTTCTTTATTGAAATTGGCCAGTAATTATACTATAAATTTCGCATAAATCGTGTATAAATTGGTATAATGTTTTAACTATAATAAACTATAAACATCGGATGTAAATTTATATTTAATATGGGTATTTGTGTGTATTTGTAAAAATTTTAAGACTAAGGGGAGTGCTCAACTTGGCACTTCCCACCGAACTCGACGGAGTCAGTGTCTCGGCATCTAAGCGCAGCAACTCATCTTCGTCGATTTTGAAGATGGTTTGGGGTTTAGCCTCCCCCACGAGGTCCGAAGCGGATTTTTTCGTTGTGCTCATATTTTATATACGCCCGCGTTGCTCGACGGGGCGAGCACGGCGGGCCCGAGGGGTTTGGGGTTTTGAATATGGTCGACCGTGGCCAGCAAGGCAGTTCTGACCCAGGGTTGCCCGGCCCTGGGAAGGCTCCGTTCGGACACAGCTGGACTAGCCCCTCAGCTGCGAACCTTATAGTCAGGGGGCACGGGTCGCTTCACACCCCTGACTTGAGGATAGGCCGTTTCGAGACTTGCCCGGGTCATGGAGTGGGATGGGAGTCATAGGATTGTTCGGTAAGGGAGGCACAAGAGTTTGCTGCTCGTATTAGCCGTACCGTAGTACGTTTCCAGGAGGTACCACGCGGAGGACCTTCTCCAAGGAGAAGGTGGTGTCCGTCATCATGACTTCCACCTACGAGTCGACTTGATGTCTCAGTTTCCAAGGAATATACATCTGCAGAGGCTCTGCTGATCTTTCCTTGGTCTGGAGCACCCTTACCAGCCATTCTGCCACTAACCGTGAGTTGGTTTTTACATGAGCTAAGGATTTAATAGCATCTTGGCGATTCGATCCGTACTCTTGTATCGCTGAGTCCTCGTCGTATTGAAAGCTTGGCTGTTTCTCTTATGGCAAGCAACTCGGCCTGAAAAATCGCCGCTGAGTCTAAGAGACTGATGGCCCCAATGCTCAACATAGATTTTGGAACCGTTGGTGTTCCAGTCTTCCCTTGTTGGGTACAAGGTCGTGAATATGTTTCCGAAGTACATCTCCGCATGGCCGCATGTAATCCATTCCTTCGTTGGTTTGCATTTTAATGCTTTCAAGTATCTTGCCGTGCCCTGCGTGTGTTCCTTCAGCAATTGCTTGCCTTCAGTGTTCTTACCGAACAATTCTATCATAATTCTAAAATAATGGATATGTTCAGGATAGCCTTTAGAGCAGCCGCGCGGCATTAGCGCATCGCTCCTCCGCTAATAACATCAAGCTACTGTTATGATACTAGCAGCACCACGCCATCTTCATATGCAAGCACTGCTCTTACACCATCCATATTGAGCTCTTCCAATATGCTATTCATGTTTATTCCAGAGTACGGGCCATAAAACTTCGTCCTGAGGTGTGCCTCTCTTCACTGTCCGCGTGAGGTGAGTGCCACTCAGTTCAGTAGTGATCGTCCCGCTCTTTGGCCGGCTGGCCTGCTGCCGATCAGGATTGCTGAGATTAGAACAGAGAAAGGCATTAAAGTGATTCTTTATTACTATGCATGCTCTCGACCTACCATTCGAGTTGATGCACAACAGTGAATATCCTAGGATCCTTAAACCAGCTCGGCCCTGGTTCCAGGCTCTTATAGTTGACCTATGTCGATATCCTTGCAAGCGTGCGAGCTACTCTTCATGTTAATCTGCACTGTTTCCGACATTGATGTTTGTTGGTGTGGCGTCCGGGGATTTGTCGTGGATGACCATGTCGTCCAACAACCTGTTGTACCGGTTTTCAAGCTGGGGCAGGTACCGTTGATTTATAAGTAGGAGGAATGGCTGGCTCCAGCTTTCTGAATGGATATCTGGGTTTTGAGCCTTCAGACAGGCGAACACCCTGGCATGGTCAGTTTGCCCCTTCGGTAACCAGACGTGGGCTTTGGGTTTCATCGGAATCTCAGTAGCGTGGAAAAGCCCATTCTTATGACTTAGATGCCTGGCAGATGCATAAACTATCGCGTTTTGTTTTCGCAACTAGCACTTTGAACTAGGTGGACGGTTCGGGTTGATTTGGTTGGTGAATGAGGGTCTGAAGACACAGCGACAGTCATGCATGAGTAAGCTTCTGTTTGAGTGACAACTCTTACTGACTTTATTAATGAAACTTTATAGCTACATATGGTATAAAAAAGTGATAACATTAATTTCAGCAGAATATGCGTTTGACCTGGTAATTGATACTTTATTATACCCTTGCAGGGTATTATAGTTTCAGTCAGAAGTTTGCAACGCAGTGAAGGAGACATCTCCGACCCTATAAAGTATATACATATATTCTTGATCAGGATCAACAGCCGAGTCGATCTAGCCATGTCCGTCTGTCCGTTTCTACGCAAACTAGTCCCTCAGTTTTAAAGCTATCTGAATGAAACTTTGCAGTTAGGCTTCTATATACTCTCACTCGTACATATGTCGGAACGGGCCGGATCGGATAGCTGCCATAGGAACGATCCGAAAAATTTTCAAAAAAAATTATAACTTTGGCAGTTTTTCACATATATTCACCAAATTTGATATTTAGCCATATTTTATTATTACTGAATTTCGGTTTTAATTTCATGAAAATCGGCCGACTATATCATATAGCTTCCATAGGAACAATCAGGAAAATAAAAGAAAAAAACATAACTTTGTCAGTTTTCAACATATTTTCACATAATTTAATATTTAGCCATATTTTATTATTCCTGAATTTTGATTTTAATTTCATGAAAATTGGCTGACTATATCCTAGAGCTTCCATAGGAACAAACAGGAAAATAAAAGAAAAAATTATAACTTTCTCAGTTTTCAACGAATTTTCACCAAATTTGATATTTAATATTATTTCCGAATTTCGGTTTTAGTTTCATAAAAATCGGCTGACTATATCCTATAGCTTTCATAGGAACAATCAGGAAAATAACACCATAGCTTAGCGGTGCCATCATTTTTGAGATTTGGCAACTAATTATTATTTCAGAATTTCGGTTTGAATTTTTTGTTTAAATTCTGCAAGGGTATACAAACTTCGGTGAGCCGAAGTTAGCTTCCTTTCTTGTTTTATGATAAACGCATTGTGTTGCTACTGAATTATTATTACATAATATTTTTTGTATCTGGAATATTATTGGTTATTACTATTGCAGAGCCTGAACATTCCCCCGGCCGTTGAACAGGTGTTCAACCTTCGCTAAAGTCGAATTTTCATTTTCAACTCCATGGGGTAGGTCCCGGTC
Organism: Drosophila anomelani; assembly: GCA_035045905.1. Taxonomy (NCBI): domain Eukaryota; kingdom Metazoa; phylum Arthropoda; class Insecta; order Diptera; family Drosophilidae; genus Drosophila; species Drosophila anomelani. The sequence continues at coordinate 1,050,505 of JAWNOO010000082.1, read as the reverse complement.
TGCAGGGCTCTGCAGTCTGCCTGGGTCTGGGTGTCTGTCCATCTTAGACTCCTTTGTGATATGTCCAAAACGAACATATCTACATCTATCGTATGTAGAGTATAGAGTTTTGATACGCTCGTTGGTGGCTGAACTGCTCTTTCTGACTATGTTTATAGTAGAGTCCAGAATTGATGTTTGATTTTCCAAGAGCATCATTAATACGTCTTTGTTGAACTTGACCTCTTTTATCACGTTGGATATGTCGTCGGCGTATTTTGAGTCCGGGACGCCAAATACCGAGTTTGCCACATTTCCGACTATATCGAGTTGTGATCTTCGTTGTCGGGAATGTTAATCATTCCCTGATTGTGGCTCGCCGTGTACATGTTTGAAATTAGTCTTGTATTGACCTACACGTTTCGTAGTTCTAAACATTTGTGCCTTAGTTCAGATATCCAGACCGACAATATTCCCATATCGCTCCAATATGGCTTCAAGTCGTAATATACAATTATAGTCCATTCACAGATTGCCAATTTGGAGCTGCCGAGCCGCTTGTAGAATATTCCATGCTGATTTGCAAACGGAGTCACGCTTACTGATTGTCCCATTACTAATGGAAGAATGAGCAGCAATACCAGCAACGTTGGGAGGATCGGCATGACATCTTCCTTTTCTGCGTAGGGATTTCTTCTGCCTGCGTTGCGTCCTCACTGGAGCTGTGCAGACGTTTTGTGGCTACTTCTTCCTTTATCAAAGGTGCCAAACGAGTAACTGGTTGTTTGAATGTGCCTGATAGCTTTGGGAAGCTGGGTTCGCAATTTTTTTTTAATTTGAAAGTTGGAATCGGATGTCCATCGTTTGCCCATGTTTGCCCACCTTTTAGTTTTTTTCCACCTCCGGTTTCAAAAATATCAAGTGATGTAAATTTACATCATTTTGTTGTTGTTGAAATCGCAATACCTTCCTTTGCCTACGTTTGCCCACCTTTTAGAATTTTGAAAAAATGTACACTTCAAAAATATCGAGATTAAAGATTTGCTTCTGTTTAAAATAAAAAATTGAGCTTTTTTCAATTTTTTTTTTCTTGAATTCATAACTAAATTGTTGTCAAAAAAATGACAACCCTTTAGAATTTTGGAAAAATTAAAACTTAAAAAAAAACAAGAAAGGAAGCTAACTTCGGCTCACCGAAGTTTGTATACCCTTGCAGAATTTAAACAAAAAATTCAAACCGAAATTCTAAAATAATAATTAGTTTCCAAATTTCGAATTTGATGGCAATGGTTTGAAACACGGCTAAGCTATGTTTTTTTATACCATGTACCAAAGGTACAAAGGTATTATAGTTTTGGGCGAGTGCGATTTTCTGTAACAGGCAGAAGGAGGCGTGGCAGACCCCCAAAAGTTACCTAAATATTGGTCAGGACCACTAAAGGAGTCGATATAGCCATGTCCGTCTGTCCGTCCGTCCGTCTGTCTGTATGAACGCCTAGATCTCAGAAACTATAAAAGCTTGAGACACCAAACTTGTGATTTAGACTTCTTATATCTGCACGCAGATCAAGTTTGTTTTAAATTTTTGCTGCTCCCCTTTTTGGAGGAGCTATTTGAAAAACACGTATAGCTCCTAAATTTATAAAGTTAGGTAAACCATATTAAAAAGCTTAATGTATATTATCAAAATACACAGATTGTCCAAATTTTATTGCGATCGTGGCATAAATAGCGGAGATATAGGTTTTTTACTTTATACACATTACGTGTACAAGAGGCAGCCCAGGCAGAGGGCTCCAAATAAATCAAAACGTTCATTATACATTTCAGCTTTGTTCACATTTTTATACCATGTACCAAAGGTACAAAGGTATTATAGTTTTGTGCGAGTGCGATTTTCTGTAACAGGCAGAAGGAGGCGTGGCAGACCCCCAAAAGTTACCTAAATATTGGTCAGGACCACTAAAGGAGTCGATATAGCCATGTCCGTCTGTCCGTCCGTCCGTCCGTCCGTCTGTCCGTCTGTCCGTCTGTCTGTATGAACGCCCAGATCTCAGAGACTATAAGAGCTAGAGACACCAAACTTGGGATTTAGACTTCTTATATCTGCACGCAGATCAAGTTTGTTTTAAATTTTTGCTGCTCCCCTTTTTGGAGGAGCTATTTGAAAAAAACGTATATCTCCGAAATTTATAAAGTTATGTAAACCATATTAAAAAGCTTAATGCATTTTATCAAAATACACAGACTGTCCAAATTTTATTGCGATCGTGTCATAAATAGCGGAGATATAGGCTTTTTACTTTATACACATTACGTGTACAAGAGGCAGCCCAGGCAGAGGGCTCCAAATAAATCAAAACGTTCATTAAACATTTTACTTATGTTCATATTACTATGAAAATAGGATTACTCATTTTGAATTGGTTGGTGGCGCAGCTGGCTAAGCTGAAGTCTTTTTCAAATGTTAGTTGTCACGGGTTCGAATCCCGTCGGCGACGAGCGAAATCTTTTTTATTTTTAGCAATTTTTTTTTTTTCCAGTACATTAAAATAATTACAGTATTTAATACTAAAAAATAAAAAAATGCAAGCAAAGAACTTAATGTTTTGAAAATGAAAAAATTCCTTATGCCTGGCGGTTGATTCGAACCCAGGCCAATTGCTTACAAAAATGTATGTGTAGCTTTACCCACTGAGCTATCGACTTTGCTCTCGAATGGGAAGACATTTGCATTATATGTAAATTTGTCTCAGTTTTTTATTCTTATTCTCTTTCTTTTATATAATTTTGGGACGCGCCTTGTAATGGTACATGGTATTCTACTGTCGGGACACCCGACTGTATGTCCATCTTGTTATGTATTGGTTGGTGGAGAAGCTGGCTAAGCTGAAGTCTCTTTGAAATGTTAGTTGTCACGGGTTCGAATCCCGTCGGCGACGAGTTAAAAACTTTTTATTTTTAGCAAATATTTTTTTTCCAGTAAATCAAAATAATTACAGTATTTAATACTAAGAAATAAAAAAATGCAAGCAAAGAACAATACTTAATGTTTTAAAAATGAAAAAATTCTTTATGCCTGCGGTTGATTCGAACCCAGGCCAATTGCTTACAAAATGTATGTGCAGCTTTACTCACGGAGTTATCGACTTTGCTCCTGAATGGGAAGACATTTGCATTATATGTAAATTTGTCTCAGTTTTTTATTCTTATTCTCTTTCTTTTATATAATTTTGGGACGCGCCTTGTAATGGTACATGGTATTCTACTGTCGGGACACCCGACTGTATGTCCATCTTGTTATTTTCCTGATTATTCCTATGAAAGCTATAGGATATAGTTGTCCGATTTTCATGAAATTAAAATCGAAATTCGAAAATAATATCAAATGACCAAATATCAAATTTGGTGAAAATTCGTTGAAAACTGACAAAGTTATAATTTTTTCTTTTATTTTCCTGATTGTTCCTATGGAAGCTATAGGATAAGTCAGCCGATTTTCATGAAATTAAAATCAAAATTCAGGAATAATAAAATATTAAAATAAAATAATTTTTTTTTTTTAATTTTTCGGATCGTTCCTATGGCAGCTATATGATATAGTCGTCCGATCCGGCCCGTCCCGACATATGTACGAGTGAGAGTATATAGAAGCCTAACTGCAAAGTTTCATTCAGTTTCAAAGTTTCATAGCTTTAAAACTGAGGGACTAGTTTGCGTAGAAACGGACAGACGGACAGACGGACATGGCTAGATCGACTCGGCTGTTGATCCTGATCAAGAATATATATACTTTATAGGTTCGGAGATGTCTCCTTCCCTGCGTTGCAAACTTCTGACTGAAACTATAATACCCTGCAAGGGTATAAATATAAAACTTTAAAAATTGACAAAAATTTACAAAAAACACCAAATCGTTTTTCCACCCCTTAAAACTAAAAAATTAATAAAACAAGAAGTGTCCATCTCTTAAAACTGCAAAATCTAAAATGCCGACCCCTTAAAATTCAAAAACTCCACCAAGAAACACTAAAAAATAAAAAAAAAATCTTAAAAACTAAAAAATTTGACGAAAAAAATATGAAGTGCCCACCCCTTGAAACTAAACAATTCCATCAAAAAACTCTTAAAACAAAATAATACACCATTGCCCACCCCTTAAAACTAAAAATACAAAATGCCCACCTCTTAAAACAAAAAAAATTACATAAAAAAAACTTTTGCTCACCCCTTAAAACTAAAAAATATTAAATTCCGACCTCTTAAAACTAAAAAATTAATCAAAAAACGTTTGCCCTCTTAAAACTAAAATTGATTTTTATTAATGCTAAAAGTCATTTACAAGCTCCTTCTTAAACTAAATAAATCAAATCAAATTTAATTTCTTTTTGTATAAACATTTATTTTTTTATGAAAAAATATTTTATAGCACCTTCTTAAACTAAATAAAAACTATACACATTAAGTCTTTTGTATTTATACAGTTATTCTTATTTATTTATTAGTTTATAATAAATAATTAACATTCAAAATTAAGCCTTAAAGATATTCATTAGCTGCTTAAACTAAAAAAAACACATTGGAAATTAGGTTTTTTATTTAATTCGTAAAATCTTTATTTTTCTTTAACTTTATTTAATATGTCTTTCACTGATCGCGTTCTCTAAGAGAGTGCCCATCCACCATCGATTACAGTATCGAGTCCATTCTTATCGATATATACATATGATAGTTTCTTAGTGTTACCTTATCTTTAGCTTAATATACAGTATTTACACTATTTACATTCGGCCAACCTGACTACAGATCGACCACGATCTTTATAAACAAAGGGCAATAGTATATTTAACATTATTTATCCAAGGCTTAAGTCTAGAGGGTTCTAAAATGCTTCTAAAAGGCAATTGAGTTAATTGGCAATCATCAATATCAACGACTTCGTATCGATCATTATCAAACACGCGACTTATTTTATAGGGCCCACGGTACTTAGGGGCAAACTTCTTATTGACTCCTACAGTAGTATCTACATTTCTTATGGCTACATAATCTCCAATTTCATATTCTCGAGGAGCTCTATGTTTTCTACTATATGACTCTTCATTTCGCTTCTGGGAATTCTGAATATTAACGGATGCTTGCTCACGGATTCTTACAAGGTTTTCGGGCTCATTATTGAATTTATTATCTAAATACTCAGAAAGCTCATCAACTATAGGTCCTTTTTGTACTACTCCAAACAATAAAACACTAGGTGCTACTTGGGTGCTACTATGCACTGCATTATTAATTGCGTACTCAACCTTATTAAGTAGTTTATACCAATCAGACTGACTAAGAGGTTCTGCTAATTTTCCCAGCATTGGCGTTAACACCCGGTTTACTCGCTCTACCTGGCCATTAGCCTGCGGCGCTCCAGTGGCTACTTTTATGTGCTCAATGTCTCGATCTTGACAGAAAGTGGTGAACTCAAGGGACGTGAAACAAGTACCGCGATCGGAGATAATCCTATGGGGTCGGCTATAGAACTCAAAATATTTACTTAACGCATCTCTTGCTTCTCTTGTACTAGTAGTATTTACAGGGAAGAGTTTAGTAAACTTGGTAAAAGCATCAATAACAACCAAAAAATGTTTCCTCTTTGACATTATACTCGGTAAAGGGCCTAAATGGTCTATGTGAAGTGTATGAAATGGAATCTCAGGTTTAGGAATACTATGCAAGGTCCTATCATGAATGGATCTCGGCACCGAATGCAAAATACACGAAAGGCAATTTTTAATAAAATGCTCAACTTTAGTTCTCATTCCTGGAAACCAATAAGTTCTTCTCAAATCTTTAACGCATTTGTCTGCTGCTAAGTGTCCCAGTTTCTCGTGACATTTTCTGATTAGTTGTTCCTCCATACAAACAGGCGCATACAAACAATACGAATTATCCCCATCCTTTCTACATACTAGTCCATCTCTCAAGTCAAAATTACGCACGTTTCCTCTCTCTAGTTTTTCCCTCAATAGAACTATGTTCTTATCCCTCATTTGTTCCGTTTGTAGAATCAAATCTACATCCTCAGGTGTCGCCCCTACCACTCCAACTAAAGGTATTGATCTTAGAAAAGCGTCCTCACGAAACTCCAATTTATTATCCCCCCAGGCCTTTTTATTACCGTTCATGTAATCTCTATCAGTTTTCTCATAATTAGCTTTAGCACTATCCTCCTCTTCTTCTTCTTCTTCGCGAAGACTTTCCTCCAACATAACACGTATTCTCTCCAGGGGATCTTTAGGAAGGTTATCAAGTAAAACTCTATCAACAGGTATGTCTCTACGGATCTCTAAAAGGCTTTCAATAATGCTATCGCTATCACACTCATGAAGGTTGTCTCTACGGTTCATTAAAAGTTTGTCGCTACGGTTTTCCTCAAGGTTTTCCAACAAATCATCATCACCAAGCTCACTACTTCTCAATATTTGCCTGCTCAAAGCATCTACATGGGCCATATTCACACCAGGTCTGTGCATAATGGAATAATCGTAGTTCTCTAACTCAAGGGACCATCTAGCAATCCTAGGATTAATTGCTTTTCTACTCAGAGTTTGTACTAATGAATTGCAGTCAGTAATTATTTTAAACGGTCTATGCTCGAGGTAAACCCTAAAACGGCGCAACGCATTTATTATTGCGAGTGTTTCCAACTCAAAACTACGGTATCGGGACTCTGTTGCAGTGGTTTTACCCGAATAGAACGAAACAGGATGCATTTTTCCATCATCTTGCCGCTGCAATAAAATAGCTCCAAACCCGTGGGCACTGGCATCAGTATGGACCTCGGTTTCCCGATCAGGACTGAAAATGGCTAAAACAGGTGGGTTAGCTAAAGCATTCTTCAATTTATTAAACGAGCCCAATTGCTCTTCGTTTAGTGGAAAAGGACCTCACTTCTTCAACAACTCTGTCAAGGGTTTAGCTATACGCGCAAATGATAGGACGAATCGTCTGAAATACGAAAAGAATCCTAGACAGGAATGAAGGGTATGAACATTATGCGGAACAGGGAAATTTCTCAAGGCATCTAAATGCGCTTCACTGGGCTTTATTCCATATTTACTAACGTTATACCCTAAGAACTCACATTCCTTTTTTAGAAACACACATTTCTTTTTATTTATCTCCAAATTGTTTTCGCTAATACGATCCAAAAGTTTTCCCAAAATCTCAAAGTGTTCATCAACTGTCTTTGTCGCAATAACTATATCATCCATGTAAATTACTAAGCTTTTCTTTCTTATAAAGTCCGAAAAGGTTTCTGAGATAAATCGTTGGAACACTGCAGGGCCGTTCTTTAATCCAAAAGGCATTCTCAGGTACTCGTATTGTCCTTGAGGAGTGACAAAAGCTGTAAACGGCACGGATTTCTCTTCCACTTCTATTTGATGAAATCCACTTTTAAAATCGATCACCGAAAAGCAACATTTTCCTTCTAAATACTCCAGGCAATCTTCAATAAGGGGCAGAGGGAAATTATCTTTAACGATGCGTTTGTTTAGACCGCGATAGTCAACGCACATCCGGATTTCACCAGACTTTTTCTTCACAAGGACCAAAGGTGATGCATAAGGTGAGGCACTAGGACGTATAACATTCTTTTTTAACAAATCATCAATGATCTCCGCTACTTTCTCTCTCTCAAAGTACGACAAACGGCGCGGAGAACAGTGAAACGGAGTGGTATCGGTTAATCTTATGGACATCCGATATCGGGGTGCACTATTATAATCGTATATATTACTAGCATAATGAAATTCAATAAGCTTTTGACACATCTTTGTTATTTCCAAACCAAACTCAGTTCCTATCTCAAATGAATCTTCCGGTTCTATACCGGCCAAAAATCCTTGCGCATCGCTTTCATACTTGGAAACATCTTCAGAATTCTCATTAGCTAAATCTAAGTTTTGATTATGACTAAAATTTAAATTTTTACTAGGATTTTGAATTAATTTACGTGAATGGCTTGTTTCTGCGGTGAAAAGGGAGGGACTATTAGATTTATCAAGATTACTTTTATTTTTATAAACTAATTGCACATTCATTTTCTTAAGAGAATCTCGACCCAATAGTACTGGGAGATGTAATATACTATCATCAACGATATTTAATAATAGAGAATATGTACTTGCATGAAATTTAACAGAAGCCTTCAAAATGCCCCAAATTGATAGTCGAGGTCCTCCTAATCCAGCATATCTAGATTTTGTTGATTTCAAAGCAATATTTTTTGGTATTAATGACTTATGAATAAAGCTCACCGGGCTACCGGTGTCAAATAGACTTTTTACAGCAATATATTTTCCCTTTTCACCTCGCAATCCTCAGATTTCAATTTGTTGCACCGCTGCCAAGTCCTCTGATTCGGATTCATCTTTGTCCTGCAACTGGGCCGTCTGGTGTGTCGCCTTTCGCTTGGGACATTGCTGATACTTATGGTCTATTCCGAAACACTTGAAACAGGCCCCATCCGGCCTCTTGGGTCGTCCACACTCTCTAGCCATGTGTCCCATTTGCCGACAGTTATAGCAACGAACGCCTTCAGGAATGGGCGCACGGAATTGAGACACCTTAATTTGCTCCTCCGCCTTTAGAGTTTGCGCCGGTATTTTCTTCATTTTGTCGTAAATCATGATTTTCTTCCTTAGCTCGTCCAATGAGCTGCAATAGGCCATAGCTGACGCATCTCCAGATTTGTCTCCCAAACCTTCCACGATAAAACGGACGATATCTTGTGGTGCGAGCTCAACTTGTCGCGCAATGCCGCACATGGCGAAAAAATACTGCAGCGCATTCTCATCCTTTCTTTCTGGCCTCCAGTTGTTTAAACACATCGAATGCCGTCACCTTGAGGTCAAAAACAGCTTGTAATTCCGCCCGCAGTCTCGGCCAAGTCAAAGCCGCCGTTTCGTTCATGAACGTTCTTGCAGATCCCGTTAGCAACCGTTTGGCAAAAATAAAACGTTTTTTATCCAATATATTATACACATCCATGATCCTCGTAAACTCGTCGATCCAACGCATCACAGGGTATCCATTGTCTCCAGAAAACGGTTGAATTAGGGCTTCCAAATCATTCATGTCCATGTTGCCTTCCAAAGCTGATTTCTTCCGGCTCCACTCGTTTTCTAAATCAGCCACCCGTTTGCGTACAGCGTACAGCTTCTCAAGTTGCTGCAAATGTTGAATCTCCGCCTCTACGTCCGCCATCATTCGATCGCGACGCTGTACATCCGCTACCGCCATGTCAGAAACTTCTAGTATTTCATCACAACTCGCAACTCGATCACGACGTTGCATGTCGCAGCCGCCGCGCTCGAAACTTCCAGAACGTCTCCCGACGCTGCCACACTGTCGCCATTTGCCAGCGTCATATTGCCGTCTCTTTCTTGCACATGCTCGTCGTCGCCACTAACACCTATGTCGCCGCCCGTTCTCGAAATTTCTGCTCCTTCAGGCGAAGTTTTCTCCGGGTTGAATTCCTCCTCAAGGTTTGACTCCTCCAGGTTAAGCTTCTCCATGTCCACTTGCTCAAGGTTTGACTCCTCCAGGTTTTCTAACTTCTTATTGTCCATTATGGTTTTCGCAGCTGCACGTAGTTGATAAATGGTGGCGTCTTCCTCGAAAAACACGTTTTCTTGCTCCAGTATAGCTTTCAGTTCAAATTTCGACTTTCTCAAGATATCACTATAGTTCATAGCCAAGGTTTTCGCTTTTATACGGGCCTTTACCCCACACCTGATATGTAAAATCTTTATTTTTCTTTAACTTTATTTAATATGTCTTTCACTGATCGCGTTCTCTAAGAGAGTGCCCATCCACCATCGATTACAGTATCGAGTCCATTCTTATCGATATATACATATGATAGTTTCTTAGTGTTACCTTATCTTTAGCTTAATATACAATATTTACACTATTTACAAATTTTAGTTTATTTTAAAACAAAACTTCGTAATAAATGGTTCAAAACAATTACAAAATGACAAACAAAAGAGACGAACTTGAATGCAGAACGAATAACTTTAAGTCATTCCTCGACGCGCACTCTGTGCTCAACGTGCCAATAACCACCTGCAGCGATCTGGATGCATACGTTGATAGCTTCACTTCCACAATAACTGAAGCCGCTCAGCGAGCTACACCACCTCAACGCCAATCTAGTCTCCCACCTACCAGGAGAGCACCTATACTAACTCTGGAGGCAAGGGCACTACTGCATCATAAAAGGTGCCTTAGAAGGCAGTTTATCGTGTCAGGCGATCCCGCAACTAAGCTGCTGCTTTCTAGCGTTACTAACAGACTGCGCAGGATGCTAGCGAAAACCCGCCAAAAGAACATCGATACCCTGCTGGAGGGAACTGGTCCTGACAATTGCAGCGATTTCTCAATATGGAAGCTAACGAGAGGAATTAAAAGACAGCCGCTAGTCCGTTCGAAGTGGCCACTGGCTTAAGAACGACTCAGATAAAGCAATCGCTTTTGCTGAACATCTGTCTTCTACCTTCACCCCGTTTGATCTTCCAGACGCCTCACATCGCGACGAAGTTGCAAACTTCTTAAGCGCTCCAATCCAGCCAGCGCGCCCTATTAGACATACCACTCCACAAGAAGTCACGCTGCAGCTAAAGGCGCTTAATCTAAAAAAGACTCCTGGACCCGATGCCATCGACAATCGAGCGGCTAAGGCTCTTCCACGCAGAGTGCTAGCGCTGGTAAAAATTTTCAACGCCATGCTAAGCCTAAGACACTTCCCAAGGCAGTAGAAGCAAGCTCGGATCATCACGATCCCTAAACCAAGCAAGCTACTTACTCAAATCGACTCCTACCGCCCAATCAGCCTTCTATCCACTTTTTCGAAAGTGTTCGAGCGGATTCTACTTAGTCGAGTTTTTGAACTCCCACAAGTAGAAGGCCATATACCTCAACATCAATTCGGCTTTAGAAAATCGCATGGCTGCCCAGAACAAGTCCATCGCCTGGTCAACCACATCACCTACGGACTCGAGCATAAGCTGCACACTGTAGGCGTCTTTCTGGACGTAAAACAAGCCTTTGATAAGGAATGGCACGAGGGCCTCCTTTACAAAATCAAGCAACTTCTCCCTGCACCCTACATCGCCATTCTGAAGTCCTTCATTGCCGATCGAACCTTCGAAGTAGCAGTAAGGGACACACGATCCAGCTTGGCACACATTCATGCAGGAGTGCCCCAAGGAAGTGTACTTGGTCCCTTTCTATACACCTTGTACACAAGTGATATGCCAGTTCCGTCGCCCAATACAGACACTCGTATGCTTCTGGCAACTTACGCGGACCACACGGCCCTGTTTGCGTCCCACACGTCTCAGCTGACAGCTTCGGCTGCAGTTCAAGACTGGCTGCGTGCGATGGAGCGCTGGACCAAGCAATGGAACATTAATTGCAACAAGTCGGCATGTGTCACTTTCTCCTTACGACTGCTGATCGACATCGTCCATACCTTCAACGGCGACACCATTCGAAACGACACCTCTCACTGCTATTTGGGTGTACACTTAGATCGCCGTCTAATTTGGAACACCCACGCCAGAACAAAGTGCGTTCGCAAGCTACAGAAGCTCGACTGGTTCCTGGGCGCGCAAAGTCTCCAGCTGGCATCCGGACGGGCATCCGGACTTCCCTGCTACGTGAGCAACCAGGCCATCCTTAACGACCTACGCCTGACTCCTGTGGGCGATCTATTAAATGAGCACAGCAGGCGGTACTCAGACAGGCTAATCGTGCACCCAAACCCTCTGGCTAGCAGTCGTGCCGACCCGCAATCTCTTAGAAGACTAAAGAGATTCCACCCCAGCGATCTGTCTTCCCGAATGATACCATAATGACTAGCTGATTGTAATCTAATTATAAACATTTCTGTAAATAATTGTATATAGTACCTCGTCCAGGCCCATATTCGTATGTACCATGCGTCCCAACGACCGGTTATGTTCAGATGGCACTGAACGATTCCGGCGAATATAATAAAACAAATGTAAATATTTAAAAAAAAAACAAAAAAGGAACGAATAACTGCACTCAAGCTAACAATCCAGTTGTTTTTCATTGGATTCTGAAATCAAGTTCGTTGCCTAAGTCTTTTGTTTTGGTTTTTATTTATAAATAGATTTTTATTGATTTAAAAAAAGGCACATATTTTTATTTTCTTAAACGAAATAATAAACAAACTAAATGAAGTCCTAAACTTATTTTTATTTATCTTAAAAATAATTCATTAGCTGCTTAAACTAAATAAAACACATTACCATTTAAGTTTTTTATTTAATTTTTTGTTATTTTTGTAACGGAACTGCTTTCTTGGGGCAATACCGGGCTAGCTCAGGGAGCCCAGGGCGGATTCGACCCAATGCCCACAGTCCGCACAATAGATACCGATAAATATCGGACGTCTCAGAATTAACATCACTAGTAAAAACAAGAAAGGAAGCTAACTTCGGCTCACCGAAGTTTGTATACCCTTGCAGAGTTTAAACAAAAAATTAAAAACGAAATTCTGAAATAATAATTTGTTGCCAAATCTCAAATTTGATGGCAATGGTTTGAAACACGGCTAAGCTATGGTTTTTTTATTTTCCTGATTGTTCCTATGGAAGCTATAGGATATATTCAGCCGATTTTCATGAAATTAAAATCAAAATTCAGAAATACTAAAATATGGCTAAATATCAAATTTGGTGAGAATATGTTGAAATCTGAAAGTTATGGTTTTTTCTTTTATTTTCCTGATTGTTCCTATGGAAGCTATAGGATATAGTCAGCCGATTTTCATGAAATTAAAATCGAAATTCAGGAATGCTAAAATATTGGTAACTATCAAATTTGGTGAAAATATGTTGAAAACTGACAAAGTTATGAATTTTTCTTTTATTTTCCTGATTGTTTCTATGGAAGCTATAGGATATAGTCAGCCGATTTTCATGAAATTAAAAACAAAATTCAGGAATAATAAAATATGGCTATATATCAAATTTGGTGAAAATATGTTGAAAACTGACAAAGTTATGGTTTTTTCTTTTATTTTCCTGGTTGTTCCTATGGAAGCTATAGGATATAGTCAGCCGATTTTCATGAAATTAAAACCGAAATTCGGAAATAATACTAAATGGGCAAATATCAAATTTGATGAAAATAGCTTGAAAACTGACAAAGTTCTAATTTTTTTTCGTAGATTTTTCCGATTGTTTCCGAGTATATAGAAGCCTAACTGCAAAGTTTCATTCAGATAGCTTTAAAACGGAGGGACTAGTTTGCGTAGAAACGGACAGACGGACCGGATCCTAATCCAGGCGGTCTGGCGACCGGCTCATCTCCCTCAGGTAAACGCTCTACTCAGCTTTCATTTTACTCTTTAATACTTTAAAATTTTCATCATCCAATTACCACTTTACAGATCGTCTCGCGTGAGCCGACTTATCCCGGCGGAACGTATCCTCAGCCAGGGATGCGCTGCGCCAAGGCTGCTTAAATTGACCAAGACAGCGGAGGAGAAGCAGCGCTCCGCAAACCGACAACTGGATAACCTCTTTCCTACCTAATATCCCTGCTGGAGCTCTAAGAGAAATGTAAAAGGCAGGTTGTTCGTATTTTAATTTATGTATTCAGCGGCTTCTACTCCTCTTCTCGATTTGCAGCACTTGTGTTGCACAAATCCCGGACACAAGGACACGAAAACGCGGTGGAAAAGGGACGCTTACAAATACAGGTAAATAAATTAGGGACCAAATAAATTATATGAAACTAACACTTATTGTAGGAATTGGTGCGAGACCTGCGCGGCCTAGAATTGCGGCTCGCAACGGCGGAAAGAATGTAAAAAGAATATAAATCCGGGATTCACTCTCAATAAGATTTCTTGGCCGGGTCAAGCCGGCCCCAGATTGGAGCGGACTCACCGGGTCTGTCTAACTGCCGGCTGCCAAATAGCCACACCAGTGGCGATCGAGACTCCTAGGCACTGGCGTCAAAACTGCTTTGGCTGGCGTAGAAGAACTGCTCTGGCTGGCTGCTCGCCACGGCGGATCTAGGCCTCCTTCCCACACACACAACGGCTGCGACGGACACGGGGGATTTAACCCAGGTATTAAAACGAGAAAAAAACGGCCGTGGCCAGTGCCACGGCTTTTTCCTTTTTTCCTAGCTTTACTTTACTTTAGTCTCATAATAAATACATAATTATGCAGTTATGCAGTCTGTCTGTCTGTCTGTCTGTCTGTCTGTCTGTCTGTTTTTTACCACGTATACTTCCGCCCATACGCGGAATAAGCGTGATAAGCGTATATTTAAAGCTAGAGTCGGTATATATATTAAGAACTATAGTCTGTGTGATCCCTGAAAATTTGGTTGCGATCAGATAAAAATTGTCGAAGTTATTAAAGAAATAATTTTGTATGGTCACAAGCGGCTGCTGGCAGCATGCCTCATTTGGTTGACCAATAACACCAACTAAATATTCTTATCACTTCTTGGTTGTGTTCAGGACAAGAATCGTATAAGATATTGTGACGGTCTGCCGCCTCAATTCCCCATATAGCTCAGGGACGGCCAGGATCCGCCTATAATAGATAGTCCGAGTGGTAGCTGTAAGAGAAGTTGCCCGGCTCCCAGTGAGAACAGTGAAGAGAATTCGGTTAAATTTAAGAGCGTTTAGGTTTATTCAAGGTTTCTCTACAGAGTTGATAGACTGAGTTCGATGCTGCGGCTTCGTAGATCGCCGGGCTGCTCGCTTCTCGAGGGGAAAACCGCCGGTGGTTCGGGCTCTGCCAGTCGTCGGTAGTCGTGGAGTCGGCCACGTCGGGGGGAAGCCGAGAAGTCCGGGAACCTGTGTAGAGAGGGAGAGAAGAAAAGAGAAATAGTTGGGGGGGGGACTCGGAAGTCTGGCCCGTAGATCTGGGGACTCGTAAGTCTCCCGAGGTTACCGCCGTTGGACTCGAAAGTCTGCCGAGATACGCGGTGGACTCGCAAGTCCTCGGTTACGAAAGAGAGATAATGGTTTGGGGACTCGAAAGTCTTCACAGAGAGTGAATGGTTCGGGACTCGAAAGTCTTCAGAGAGAGAGAGGGGCGGTGGACTCGAAAGTCTTCGGTTACGAGAGAGAGAATGGCTTGGACTCGAAAGTCTTCACAGAAAGAGGCGCGGTGGACTCGAAAGTCTGCGGTTACGAGAGAGAGAATGGCTTGGACTCGAAAGTCTTCAGAGAGAGAGGCGCGGTGGACTCAAAAGTCTTCGGTTACGAGAGAGAGAATGGCTTGGACTCGAAAGTCTTCAGAGAGAGAGAGAGGCGGGGTGGACTCTAAAGTCGTCAGAGGGAGGAATTCGGCAAGCCGAATTGTTACCGCGACTCGGAAGTCTCCGGCTAATTTATAATTACCCAAATCCGAAGATTCGGGCCTAAAAGTGACTACTGGAAGTGTGCTACTAGAGACTTACCGCTCCCGATCGCTGTCGGCTGCTAAGTGATCTTCCTAGGCCAGCGGCCCGCTTTATATAGCCCTAGCGCGGCTTAGAGTGCCCTCCGTTATCGTCGCCTAGTGTGCCCTTTCTCTGCCGGAGAGACCGTTGGCCGTCAGTGTGGCCGGATCTCGGCGCGCGCGTGCGTTTGAATTTGAACGGCCCTGTTCCTTTGACTTCATTTAGTTCAATATTATATGTTATTCTTCTTTCTTTTCCTTTTGTTTCTTATTTATTCTTCATTTAACTTCTGTTTCTTACATTTGTGCTTATGTCCTATTTCTGCTTATTCCCTATGTGTTCTCTTCATTTACTTTTCCGTTTTTCCTTCTTTGCTTTCCTTATTTCCTATATGTTGTATTTCATTTCATTTACTTTTCTGTTTTCTTACATTTCTTTCCTTATGTCCTATATGTTTCATTTTACTTTTCTGTTTTCTTACATTGTTTTCCTTATTTCCTATATACATATTTATATTTAATATCTTTTGTGCGCGCCCGCGTCACAATATTCGAGAAGCAATTTTAACAAGAAAGGAAGCTAACTTCGGCTCACCGAAGTTTGTATACCCTTGCAGAATTTAAACAAAAAATTCAAACCGAAATTCTGAAATAATAATTAGTTGTCAAATCTCAAATTTTATCGCAATGGTTTGAAACACGGCTAAGCTATGGTTTTTTATTTTCCTGATTGTTCCTATGAAAGCTATAGGATATAGTTGTCCGATTTTCATGAAATTAAACCCGAAATTTGGAAATAATATTAAATGACCAAATATCAAATTTGGTGAAAATTCGTTGAAAACTGACAAAGTTCTAATTTTTTCTTTTATTTTCCTGATTGTTCCTATGGAAGCTATAGGATATAGTCAACCGATTTTCATGAAATTAAAATCAAAATTCAGAAATAATAAAATATGGCTAAATATAAAGTTTGGTGAAAATTCGTTGAAAACTGACAAAGTTCTAATTTTTTCTTTTATTTTCCTGATTGTTCCTATGGAAGCTATAGGATATATCCAGCCGATTTTCATAATATTAAAACCGAAATTCAGTAATAATAAAATATGGCTAAATATCAAATTTGGTGAAAATATGTGAAAAACTGACAAAGTTAATTTTTTGTTAAAATATTTTAGTTTTAAAGGGCGGGCATTTCTTATTTTGCAGTTTTAATGGATGGGCACTTTTTGTTTTCTTTTTAATTTTTTAGTTTTAAGGGGTGAAAATACGATTTTTGTATTTTGTAAATTTTTGCCAATTTTCAAAGTTTTATAATTTTGAAAGCTTTCATTTTTTTTTAAATTCTGAAGGGTGGACATTTTTTTGGCAACAATTTAGTTATGAATTCAAGAAAAAAAATTTTGAAAAAAGTTCAGTTTCTATGGTAACCTGGAGCAAATCTTTAAGGCCCCATATTTTTTTAAGTGTAAATTTTTTCAGAATTCTAAAAGGTAAGCAAACGTGGGCAAAAACAGTTATTGTGATTTTCAAAAAAAAAAAATTGAAAAAAGTCAACTTTTAATTTAAATAAAAAAACAAGAAAGGAAGCTAACTTCGGCTCACCGAAGTTTGTATACCCTTGCAGAGTTTAAACAAAAAATTAAAAACGAAATTCTGAAATAATAATTTGTTGCCAAATCTCAAATTTGATGGCAATGGTTTGAAACACGGCTAAGCTATGGTTTTTTTTATTTTCCTGATTGTTCCTATGGAAGCTATAGAATATAGTCAGCCGATTTTCATGAAATTAAAATCAAAATTCAGAAATACTAAAATATGGCTAAATATCAAATTTGGTGAAAATATGTTGAAATCTGACAAAGTTATGGTTTTCTCTTTTATTTTCCTGATTGTTCCTATGGAAGCTATAGGGTATAGTCAGCCGATTTTCATGAAATTAAAATCGAAATTCAGGAATGCTAAAATATGGGTAAATATCAAATTTGGTGAAAACATGTTGAAAACTGACAAAGTTATGAATTTTTCTTTTATTTTCCTGATTGTTCCTATGGAAGCTATAGGATATAGTCAGCCAATTTTCATGAAATTAAAATCAAAATTCAGGAATAATAAAATATGGCTAAATATCAAATTTGGTGAAAATATGTTGAAAACTGACAAAGTTATGGTTTTCTCTTTTATTTTCCTGATTGTTCCTATGGAAGCTATAGGATATAGTCAGCCGATTTTCATGAAATTAAAAATTATATAGAAGTTTCATTCAGATAGCTTTAAAACTGAGGGACTAGTTTGCGTAGAAACGGACAGACGGACAGACGGACATGGCGAGATCGACTCGGCTGTTGATCCTGATCTAGAATATATATACTTTATAGGGTCGGAGATGTCTCCTTCCCTGCGTTGCAAACTTCTGACTGAAACTATATTACCCTGCTGGGTATAATAAATGGTAATAATTATTAGCCGCTTGAATGCAATAATAACGCGTTTTTACACACATAGATACATGAGTAGGTATTTTTGTATGCATGTGATTATATTACACTTGCATTTGAATTTGTCCTTTATGTTGAAAATTGTCTTAACTGTTTTTTCTGGCGTCCTGACGCTTTTCTGGTTTAAGTATGGGTAGCGGGTATCTCACAGGCGAGCTTACTCGACTGTAGCTTTCTTACTTGTTTTTGTTTATCCAAGTTTCTTAAGTTAATTTTAAATAAATTCATGAAACATATATACCAATGAAAAGGTATTATTACAAGCTGTAGTGTACCATTTTTAAAATTGTGTTTTTTCTTAGTCTCACACATGTTATTCGCGCTTGAAGTTGAAAAAATATAAAACCGAATATTTATGTGATACTGTATATATAAAACGAACTTTAATTTTAATGTTTTTTTTTAGTTTTAATGAAATGTCCACCTACATTTCATATTTTTTAGTTTTACGTGGTGGACAAACGTTTTTTGATTAATTTTTTTAGTTTTAAGAGGTGGACATTTCATATTTCTCAGTTTTAAGAGATTGACAATAGTTTTTTGATGAAATTTTTTAGTTTTAAGAGATGGGCATTTCATATTTTTTAGTTTTAAGGGGTGGGCAAACGTTTATTATTTTGCTTTAAAAGTTTTTTGATGGAATCGTTTAGTTTTAAGGGGTGGGCACTTCATATTTTTCAGTTTTAAGAGATGAGTATATTTTTTTCGTCAAATTTTTTAGTTTTAAAGATTTTTTTTATTTTGTAGTGCTTCTTGATTAAATTTTATCATTTTAATGGGTGGGCATTTTAGATTTTGTAGTTTTAAGAGATGGGCAAAAGTTTTTTTTTTAATTTTGTAGTTTTAAGGGGTGGGCAAACGTTTGTTTTTTTTTCATTTTTTAGTGTTTTTTGATGGAACTTTTTAGTTTTAAGGGGTGGGCAAACAATTTTTTTACCGCGAAGAAATTTTTTTGTTAAAATATTTTAGTTTTAAGGGCGGGCATTTCTTATTTTGTTTTAATGGATGGGCACTTTTTGTTTTCTTTTTAATTTTTTAGTTTTAAGGGGTGAAAATACGATTTTTGTATATTGTAAATTTTTGCCAATTTTCAAAGTTTTATATTTTTGATAGCTTTCATTTTTTTTTAATTCTGAAGGGTGGACATTTTTTTGGCAACAATTTAGTTATGAATTCAAGAAAAAAAATTTTGAAAAATGTTCAGTTTCTTTGGTAACCTGGAGCAAATCTTTAAGGCCCCATATTTTTTTAAGTGTAAATTTTTTCAGAATTCTAAAAGGTAAGCAAACGTGGGCAAAAACAGTTATTGTGATTTTCAAAAAAAAAAATTTTAAAAAGTCAACTTTTAATTTAAATAAAAAAACAAGAAAGGAAGCTAACTTCGGCTCACCGAAGTTTGTATACCCTTGCAGAGTTTAAACAAAAAATTAAAAACGAAATTCTGAAATAATAATTTGTTGCCAAATCTCAAATTTGATGGCAATGGTTTGAAACACGGCTAAGCTATGGTTTTTTTTATTTTCCTGATTGTTCCTATGGAAGCTATAGGATATAGTCAGCCGATTTTCATGAAATTAAAATCAAAATTCAGAAATACTAAAATATGGCTAAATATCAAATTTGGTGAAAATATGTTGAAATCTGACAAAGTTATGGTTTTCTCTTTTATTTTCCTGATTGTTCCTATGGAAGCTATAGGGTATAGTCAGCCGATTTTCATGAAATTAAAATCAAAATTCAGGAATAATAAAATATGGCTAAATATCAAATTTGGTGAAAATATGTTGAAATCTGACAAATTTATAATTTTCCTGATTGTTGCTATGGAAGCTATAGGATATAGTCAGCCGATTTTTATTAAATGATGTTCTAGAATATATATACTTTATAGGGTCGGAGATGCTTCCTTCACTGCGTTGCAAACTTTTGACTGAAACTAATATACCCTGCAAGGGTATAATGATGTAAATTTACATCACTTGATATTTTCGAAACCGGAAGTGTAAAAAAAACTAAAAGGTGGGCAAACATGGGCAAACGATAAACAATCGATTCCAACTTTCAAATTAAAAAAAAAAAATGCGCACCCAGTTTCTTTAAGCTCATATCTGCGCTACCTGGTAGACCGTTACAAAAGTTGGAATAAGACATTTCTCTTGAATGATACATACGATATACGAAACTATAAATACACCTCGATTTTTTCGGCATGGGTTTTGCCTTGTATAAAGGTTAGAACTGCTGTAATAATTATAATAGCTGCAGAAAATGAATCGCGAACCACAAAAATTTTGTACAAAAAGAAAGTAAGACACATTGTTAAATCGAAAGGTGATCCAAAAAAGTATTAAAAATGTGTTTTATTAAGCAAGAAATAATACCCAAAAAGGGAATTGTCGCTATTTACTGTGAAGACCTTACTTTATACTTAAAATTTCAAGAGAACTATAGACAATATTTGTCTAATAATATTCATTTAAAAATAATAAACCACCCACCTTATTAGAGGATATCACAGATAAAGAAAAAATTCGTAGGATAATTAAAAAGGAACATTTGAAAAATAACCATAGAGGTATACAAGAAATATTTTGAGAAATTAGCAATCCTTATCTGTTAAAAGAAATACAAAAATACATTAATAATTGTAACGTATGTAATCTAGCATAATTGGATCGCCATTCTGTAAAATATAACCTTTGTCTAACTGAAACGCCACAAAAACAAAATGAAATCATTCATATGGATATTTGGTATCCTTAAAGAAATATAACGTATCTCACTACGATCGATAAGTTAAGTAAATATGTGACTTGTCATTATTTAAAAAATAGATCATGAATATCGTTACTTAACGCAATAAAATCTAGAATACAGTATTTAGGAACACCAAATAAAATCGTAGCAGACAACGAATTTAAAATCTTACCTATATAAGAATATCTAAGGGAAAGTCAAATCGATATCCATACAAAAAAAACAGTAAATTCTGATATAGAAAGGCTTCACCTTACACTAAACGAGCATATTCGACTCTTTAATGCTGATAACAATAACACAGATACTATCCAAGAAAAAGTTTTAAAATCTATTATTTGTTACAATAACACTATACGCGCTAGGCCGATTGACCTCTTAAATAATCTACTTTCTACTAGCGAGTTAGTGTCGTAGGTTTAACCGCTCCGATAAATATTCCTCCCGAAGTCATCCAAAATTCATTTAGGGTTTAAGTTTATTTCATGTGTTTATTATACCCTTGCAGGGTATTATAGTTTCAGTCAGAAGTTTGCAACGCAGTGAAGGAAGCATCTCCGACCCTATAAAGTATATATATTCTTGATCAGGATCAACAGCCGAGTCGATCTAGCCATGTCCGTCTGTCCGTCTGTCCGTTTCTACGCAAACTAGTCCCTCAGTTTTAAAGCTATCTGAATGAAACTTTGCAGTTAGGCCTATATATACTCTAACTCGTACATATGTCGGAACGGGCCGGATCGGACGACTATATCATATAGCTGCCATAGGAACGATCCGAAAAATTTTCAAAAAATATTATAACTTTGTCAGTTTTTCACATATTTTCACCAAATTTGACATTTATCCATATTTTAGTATTTCCGAATTTCGGTTTTAATTTCATGAAAATCGGCTGACTATATCCTATAGCTTCCATAGGAACAATCAGGAAAATAAAAGAAAAAACCATAACTTTGTCAGTTTTCAACATATTTTCACCAAATTTGATATTTAGCCATATTTTATTATTCCTGAATTTTGATTTTAATTTCATGATGAAAATCGGCTGACTATATCCTATAGCTTTCATAGGAACAATCAGGAAAATAAAAGAAAAATTCATAACTTTGTCAGTTTTCAACATATTTTCACCAAATTTGATAGTTACCCATATTTTAGTATTCCTGAATTTCGATTTTAATTTCATGAAAATCGGCTGACTATACCCTATAGCTTCCATAGGAACAATCAGAAAAATAAAAGGAAAATTCATAACTTTGTCAGATTTCAACATATTTTCACCAAATTTGATATTTATCCATATTTTAGTATTTCTGAATTTTGATTTTAATTTCATGAAAATCGGCTGACTATATCCTATAGCTTCCATAGGAAC
Organism: Drosophila anomelani; assembly: GCA_035045905.1. Classification (NCBI taxonomy): domain Eukaryota; kingdom Metazoa; phylum Arthropoda; class Insecta; order Diptera; family Drosophilidae; genus Drosophila; species Drosophila anomelani. The sequence goes on along the minus strand of JAWNOO010000082.1, from coordinate 1,028,396 downwards.
AATCAGGAAAATAAAAAAACCATAGTTTAGCCGTGTTTCAAACCATTGCCATCAAATTTGAGATTTGGCAACAAATTATTATTTCAGAATTTCGTTTTTAATTGTTTGTTTAAAGTCTGCTAGGGTATACAAACTTCGGTGAGCCGAAGTTAGCTTCCTTTCTTGTTCCGATTGTTCCTATGGAAGCTATATGATATAGTCGTCCGATCCGGCCCGTTCCGACATATGTACGAGTTAGAGTATATAGAAGCCTAACTGCAAAGTTTCATTCAGATAGCTTTAAAACTGAGGAACTAGGTTGCGTAGAAACGGACAGACGGACAGACGGACATGGCGAGATCGACTCGGCTGTTGATCCTGATCAAGAATATATTTCCTTTATAGGGTCGGAGATGCCTCCTTCACTGCGTTGCAAACTTTTGACTGAAACTAATATACCCTGCAAGGGTATAAAAACACATCAATTCCTGAACAGTGAAGAAGGAAGAGAAGGGATTGGATCGCGATAAGGATCAGAGCGAACTACGATCTAGCCTGCGAGCTAGTTTGATGGACGACTTAAATGCTGACTGTACAACCAGATGGGCTATCACAAGCTGCATCACAACTTGTACCGTAACATCCTTGATTTAATCTCCATTGTCGTTCACAACAAGCTTGAATGGCAGTGTGTGTTCTGCGGCATCCGGTACGAGGCATGTTCCAGCCGCAAAGAAGAGAGCAGGCCCCATTCTCTCTCCTGAGGTCAGCCTTCTTAAACCTAAGCGACGAGGAAGAAATGGACGACCAGACTTCCACTTCGCTAGCCTCGGCAAACCACGCCGCAAGAAAATGTGACGCAACTTCGCAGTCGAAAACATCCCGCAACCCAGGTCCAGCAAAAGTCTAAACAGCTGCGCCTGCGCATTATGGCTCCCGGTGTTGTCAGTCTGCTTTCTGCCGTGAGCTGGATGGTCTTATTGGAAACACATACTCCATTAAAGCGCTGAACTCAGGTGATTTTGCCATCAAGTGCAACTCGTCCGATGCCTACATGCTCGTGGCCAGACAGTTGCACAAAAAAGGAACCTTTTTTATCACCACCAGCTACCTGAAGACCGACCCTTTCGCATGGTAATGAGAAACATTCATTACGATGTCCCTTCGGAGGACCTTATTGAGTGCCTGCAGGCAGAGGGTCACTATGTTATGCGCATCTATACCCCTCGAAGCAAGGCAACACAGCTTCCACTCGACATGAGAATTGTGGACGTTAAGACAGCTGACAGCAACAAGCTCCTTAAAAACATATTTTCTGCCTGCAGACACATAATGACCTGGGAGAAACCTCGCACGCCATCCGGTCCGGTACAGTGCCATAGATGTCAGGAATATGGACATACAAAGGCTTATTGTACACGGCATCATATTTGCAGAGAATGCCGAGAAAACCACCCTACCCAGAAGAGGAAACTTGGAAAAGACGGCCCAGGTGCTGCTTTCACTGCGGCGACTCGCACGCGGCAAACTTTAGAGGATGCCGTAAATACCTGCATGTCGCATTTAAGCAGAACCACCATGGGGATCGCTGCACCCCCAGTGCAATTGACTTTGGCATCTCAAAAGGCTTTAGGCAACAACAAGTCTCCGTTAGAGTACTTGCTGCTCAAAGCAATCCTTACGCCAACCTGGACATAAGCAATCGAAGTATGGGCCACCGCATCCAAGCATCAGCTGAACAGATTGCGGGTAGTGCACGTGGCGCTTGATGGGCATCCGGACTTCCCTGGTACGTGACGAACCAGGCCATTCTTGCCGATTCTTGTCATTCTTAATGACCTACGCCTGATTACTGTGGGCGATCTACTAAACGAACACAGAAGACGGTACTCGAACAGGCTAATCGTACACCCAAATCCTCTGGCTAGCAGTCTTTCCGACCCGCAATCTCTTAGAAGATTAAAGAGATTCCACCCCAGCGATCTGTCTTCCCGAATTATTCAACAATGACTAGCTAATTGTAATCTAATTATAAAATATTCTGTAAATATGTTGTAAATAATTGTATATAGTAATTCGTCCAGGCCCATATCCCATACCCATACCCAACCCCCCTACCCAACGACCGTTTATGTTCAGATGGCACTGAACGATGCCGGCGAAAATAAACAACTTATATTAAACAAGAAAGGAAGCTAACTTCGGCTCACCGAAGTTTGTATACCCTAGCAGATTTTAAACAAAAATATCTCAAATTTAATGGCAATGGTTTGAAACACGGCTAAGCTATGGTTTTTTATTTTCCTGATTGTTCCTATGGAAGCTATAGGATATAGTCAGCCGATTTTCATGAAATTAAAATCAAAATTCAGAAATACCAAAATATGGCTAAATATCAAATTTGGTGAAAATATGTTGAAATCTGACAAAGTTATGGTTTTTTCTTTTATTTTCCTGATTGTTCCTATGGAAGCTATAGGGTATAGTCAGCCGATTTTCATGAAATTAAAATTGAAATTCAGGAATACTAAAATATGGGTAACTATCAAATTTGGTGAAAAAATGTTGAAACCTGACAAAGTTATGAATTTTTCTTTTATTTTCCTGATTGTTCCTATGGAAGCTATAGGATATAGTCAGCCGATTTTCATGAAATTAAAATTAAAATTCAGGAATAATAAAATATGGCTAAATATCAAATTTGGTGAAAATATGTTGAAAACTGACAAAGTTATGGTTTTTTCTTTTATTTTCCTGATTGTTCCTATGGAAGCTATAGGATATAGTCAGCCGATTTTCATGAAATTAAAACCGAAATTCGGAAATAATACTAAATGGGCAAATATCAAATTTTGTGAAAATTGGTTGAAAACTGACAAAGTTATAATTTTCCTGATTGTTCCTATGGAAGCTATAGGATATAGTCAGCCGATTTTTATTAAATTAAAACCGAAATTCGGAAATAATACTAAATGGGCAAATATCAAATTTGGTGAAAATTGGTTGAAAACTGACAAAGTTATAATTTTTTTTTTTTAATTTTTCGGATTGTTCCTCTGGCAGCTATATGATATAGTCGTCCGATCCGGCCCGTTCCGACATATGTACGAGTTAGAGTATATAGAAGCCTAACTGCAAAGTTTCATTCAGATAGCTTTAAAACTGAGGGACTAGTTTGCGTAGAAACGGACAGACAGACAGACGGACAGACGGACATGGCCAGATCGACTCGGCTGTTGATCCTGATCTAAAATATATATACTTTATAGGGTCGGAGATGCTTCCTTCACTGCGTTGCAAACTTTTGACTGAAACCAATATACCCTGCTAGGGTATAAAAACGAAAAAAAAAACAAGAAAGGAAGCTAACTTCGGCTCACCGAAGTTTGTATACCCTTGCAGAGTTTAAACAAAAAATTAAACACGAAATTCTGAAATAATAATTTGTTGCCAAATCTCAAATTTGATGGCAATGGTTTGAAACACGGCTAAGCTATGGTTTTTTTTATTTTCCCGATTGTTCCTATGGAAGCTATAGGGTATAGTCAGCCGATTTTCATGAAATTAAAATCAAAATTCAGAAATACTAAAATATGGGTAACTATCAAATTTGGTGAAAATATGTTGAAAACTGACAAAGTTATGAATTTTTCTTTTATTTTCCTGATTGTTCCTATGGAAGCTATAGGATAAAGTCAGCCGATTTTCATGAAATTAAAATCAAAATTCAGGAATAATAAAATATGGCTAAATATCAAATTTGTTGAAAATATGTTGAAAACTGACAAAGTTATGGTTTTTTCTTTTATTTTCCTGATTGTTCCTATGGAAGCTATAGGATATAGTCAGCCGATTTTCATGAAATTAAAACCGAAATTCGGAAATAATACTAAATGGGCAAATATTAAATTTGGTGAAAATTGGTTGAAAACTGACAAAGTTATAATTTTTTTTCGTAGATTTTTCCGATTGTTCCTATGGCAGCTATATGATATAGTCGTCCGATCCGGCCCGTTCCGACATATGTACGAGTTAGAGTATATAGAAGCCTAACTGCAAAGTTTAATTCTTTATAGATAGGCAAGCAAGATTGGCACAAACAAAAACTTACTGTACTGCAAAAAAAAAAGACAATGCATGTTAATAATAGGCAATCTGGCGGGTTTCACAGGACGAACTTCCCATCCCGGGAAACCCATTTTTGGACCTTTGGGGATAACCTCTTTTTCTGCCTACCCGAGTAAAAGGTTCCAACCTTCAAAAATCCGCCAAATCCCAGGAGTGATCGACCGCCCTAAAAACCGTGACTGCCCAGAAACTTTTATTTAATTTATTCAACTTATTTATTTAATTCATATATTCGAATTTTTTTTTTTTATTTATCCAAATTATTTATTTACTTATTTCAATTATTTATTTATTTATCGTTTACCTATATAACTATTTATTTATTTATATGTGCCAGTGCTAATTATTTAAAAACGTCCGTTCGATTTGTCTGTGCATAAATATCCGTATTTATTTATTTATTTATTTATTGCCTCGGCGCAATTTAGCCGGAAAAAAAATGCACAACGCTTAAACAAAGACAATAAGAGGCACACAATCGATTGTAAACAAATTGTTAACAATGATTTATTGAATATTGGCCAACATAAAACAATTTATTAAATAATGATATATACTATATAGCACATCTATATAAACACAAAGGAAACGAAGCAAACAAATACTAATCTAAACTAAATTCTTAAAAATCGAGATGATTGATCTGGTGATCCATGTAGGGGTGTTTATACTTCTCCTTTTTAAAACTACCCGTCTCAGCCCCTTGTCTGTATTGGAACTCTAGTTAGGATGAAATGCTGAAAAGAATGGAGGGTTAATTATTACTATATAAGTTAACTAAGTTAACCGGGCGATGACTGATCGTCCGAAAGCTCGCTCCGGCCAAATTGCTGACCAAGCGTCTGGCCGGAAGCTCGTGCATAGCCGGCAAACACTACCCATTTCTCTTTGTTAGCTTTAAGTCAGTTCGTTCTGAATATTCAATAAATCAAGAGCACAAGCTCGTATGAATACAACTCCGGCACTTAGCCGTTAAATCTTTTTATTAAAACAATATACTGACTGAGTCTCTAGGCCAGCAGTAACAAAGGGCAGTCACCCTTTTAACCTAATCTTTCTATCTCAACACAGGAGAAATACAGCCAACCGGCTACCTTCCACTGGAGACTTCTTCCTATCTCAGCACAGGAAACTACGGCTACCTACCACTGGAAACTGCGGCGAGGGATTCTGCATCCACCGTTTCCCTGGCACCCCAATACTAATTAATTTATATATATATTTACCTATCTATACCCGTACATTTTCGTCGTGTCCTCGCAGTATTCCTGTTGATTATTTTTCGTCGTTGTTAAATATATTTGGGATGTTGTTTGCTTTATGATTGACTGAAATGAAAGATTAAAAACACATTTGTTTATTAGTAAAATTAAGCTCAAATATGTTGAATGATTAAAAGTTTTATAACGATGAGTTTCTAATTGTTTTACGTGGGGGGAAGGATGATGACCGGATGAGTCGGTGACCAGGAAGGAACCGAAACAACCGTCTGCCAAGGGGAATCCGACGGCATGATGCAGATTCCAGGAAGGGAGGGGGCGTCGAGGGGTGACAACAGACATGCCCCGAGCCTACATCTGAAGAGAAGAAATGATTGTTAATTGTGCAGTTGATGTTATTATATTGTCGATGTTGTTTACCTTTTTTTTTTTGTTGTGGATTCCAGATCAGCTGGGACTATGGTGCGAGGTGACTGGCTAGGCGGCCTTGCCCCATAAAAAACAGCAGGTCGTAACAAGTACCTCTTATATATGATTAATAGAACTCGAGAATTTCCTTTTTTTATATTTCAAAAAAGATTGTGAGGGAGGGGTGAAAGAAGAAGAGAAATAAATTGTACATTTCAAAAATAATTTAAATATTGTACATATCATTGATGCCGATTTTCCAATTTTAGCGCTTCAACTCTCTTAAAAGTATTTATGCACACCTTAATCCTTACTACGGTGATATGGGAACTATATGATATAGTCTTCCGATGGAGCCAATTTGTTTACTATATGTTTAAAATAGTACAAGTGCAAACACTGTGCATTGCTTTGATAAACTTAATTTTTGATATACAATTTCTCATGTCGCAAGCGCACGTAAAAATGCTCACCCAAAAAATTTCCCATAAGTTCAACTTTTCACTTCTGCCGGCACTTCCGGAGTGTAACCCCCCTTGTTTCCGTTGCGAAACGTTTTACTGTTTGGATACTATCGTTTAAAGCAGGGGCGCCCAGGCAATAGCTCCCATGCCTCCTTTGTTTTTGTAATCGGCTCCGAAGCATAAAAGAGCAAATGTGTATATGTACACGGCCCTCAGCATACTCCAATGCTAATTGCAAAAACAATATTTCTCTCTCGTTTTCTTATCTCTATTCTTCATCTGAGTATGTGTAAGGTAATTGGACTTGCATGTGGTTGTTGTTGGTTCATATAATTTCATGAATATTTTGTTGTTGCTTTCGCGACGCGCATCTACTTGAAGAAATTGTATTTGCTTTTAGTTATTGTATTGTCGGCTCGTCATTTGACAACTAAACATCACATCTCCCCTATTTTTTCAGTGTATCCATTGAAATAAAAAAAAATCTTTACTGGTGTTGGTGTTTTCTTTTGAATGTATTGAAATTCGCTCCCTCGTAATCAGCGTTTGGGCACCCCTGGTTTAAAGACTTTATTAGAACCTAGAAAGAGACAACTATATTTGTTATTTTCTTTGTATCTCTTTGTAATAGGACTTGGGTCACATCGATTTTTAAAAGATAAACAATAACAAATATTAGTCATTTCTAGAGTCATCGTTGAAGTACTCCTGTTTTTATGAATGTGAAAGCCCTTAAATTTATTTTTTCAACTTTCTTAGGCATACAAATTTTATTTTTAACATCCAAAACATAAATTTTAGTTAAGTTAGTCAAGAACATCGTCAATTGAAACATAGTATTGTTCTCAATTTTTAAAGATTTTTTGCATTTTAGTTTCAACAAATAATTGCAAAACATCTGCTCTAATGAACTAGCTAACATACTTTTCAATTACAATTTGGTTTTTTTTAGAGCAGTATATTTTCATCGGTCAAATTTCGTATCTTATAACATACATACTTTAATATGTGTAGTGGCGCTTGGGTGAGATCTAAACTACCCTTAGCCCAAAAGTCGACACCGTCAGCCAAATTATGCATCGATCGGCGAACTGCATAAGCGATTTGCATGTAGCATACTTTCCCTTAGCGTAATGCTTCCAGTAGAGCTGATCGGGAGATATCGGGAAGATATAGGGTCGCTCTCGATATTGGAAAGGGCAAAAGTCAAAATACACGAGCCCCAGATTTCCGCCACGAAGTTAGCTATATCGAGCCGAGGTCAATTCTTTTCTATCTGACCACCGAACCAAACAGACGTGCTCTGGAGAACATCATTTTAACAACAAAATAAAAGAATTTTCGCAGCCTTTGGTTATCTAATAAAATACCAGTGCATTGGGACATTATTTTGGATTTTTTATTAAACGCAGTGGAAAAGGCAAATAAATCCATAAGGAATATCTGGTGCCAGGGAAATTATTTAAATTTTTTTGGCAATTAATTGGGCCGCGTAAACTAACTCCAATCTATAGGATTGGCACCAAATTGTAGATCTATTTTATACCCAATTTGCTAAACAAGTGGCTAAGCAATTTTTCCGACAAAAAATTCGGTGGACCACAGCCCATTTAGTGGCCCGAATAGCGGACTCACGTGCTCGAGGCGCCGCCAATATAAATGCATCGGGGCCCCTCAAGGCATTCCTCCCCCTCGTCAACGATAGAGCTTCGCAAATACTAAGCGCATCGCGGGAGAGTGCAGTGCAGTGCAGTGCAAATTTTTTTTTTAGTTTTTTTCTCGAAGGCCAATTAGTCGTTTCTAACCCTCGCCGTGCATAGTTACGCCATCCAATCCATCGAAAGAGACGAAATAATCCGCGATCTTCTAACTGCAGTTGCCTATGTTTATTATAACAATTTCATCTTAATTAAGCACATGCAAAAGTAATCTAAGCCAACAGAAGTTCGGTTTAGCCCTGAAATGTAGCTTAAAAATAGCTCCAGTTTTGCCTTAATTAAGTTTTAGTTTAACGTTCAGGTTAGGTTTTCTCCTTCTTCTTCATATTTTTCAATTATTAAATGTATTTTGCTTTTCAACATAATGGCCTATATATCGCATTAACGAGAGTAAAATACCGAGAATTTGCGGGTAACAAAACAAAAAAGAATTAAAGTAAAACTCAAACATTAATAAATCTTCAGTGCATAAATGAACCCAAAAATTGAAGTAAATGGCAGTGAAGATCGGCTAAAAATATAAATAATACAAAACAAGTGATTTTATTTACATAAACCAAGCCCCAAGCATAATTTAGTTCAACTGTAAACCCCGCTGTCAAAGATCTTTCGACGTTGGAGCTGCAGTCAAAATGTAAGTGAACACCCATGCATGCTAAATATCATCATCCTTGTTTTGAGCGCGACATTCGTAGGCATGTTAGTGCATTTACATCCACTATATTAAAAGATAACTGATAACGTAAATCCCTTATCGGCGTATTTAGATTACGAGCTTTTTCAGCTATTCAGCACGTGAGCTGGGAGCAGGTGCATTCTGCCTCTCTTATCTAGCCTAGCTTTCGCTACACTGAACGACGAATTTTCATGAAGTATTTAATTTAAATTATAAAATTATTACAAAAATTAATTTATAGTATATTTTCTCTTTACAATTATGCCGATTTAGCTACGAAAAATTTACTTAAAATGTCTAATATTGCTATTTTTTCTAGCAAACATTTTTTCTTTGTTTTTGGGCAAACCTTTAATATAATAGCATACACTGAAAGAAATTCTTGCTAGTATAAAATATGTACTTAAATAAGTGGAAATTTTAACTGATATTATTTTGTGTTCGCAGACATGATATTATCGAATTATAAATAATAATAACGACAGTTTATTTTCTTTTATGCACGGAAAATTATAGCGTTAATTCTATTGGCATTTTCTCATATTAAATTTAATTTTTATATATTATCATATTATATTTTATATCTAAACATATATTTATCTAACCACAATTAAATCCCACAGCAGTTTTTTTTTGTGTATTTCTCTCGTTATGCGCAAATAAATTAGGAATTTATAATTTTGTTTATATTTGTAAAAAAAATTTTGATAATATAATGGCAGGAAAATTAATTGAATATTGTGAAATAAATTTATGAGCATGTTTCAAATGAACTAAAATTTTTTTTTTTAAGCCATACAAAACCTGAAGGATGTCCCGGATATAGGATGACTTAACAAAGGGATCGCCAGCCTTGGGCTGTTGCATGCGATCATGGTAGGGTGGGGTTAAAGGGAGCTGAATAACATCACAGCTACCCTGTTTAGTTGTCCAATACCATTCTATTCCTTTTCGGCCCTCTCTCTCTCTATCTCCCTCGCCTTTCCCCTGACCCAGTACGCGAATTTTGGTAGTTATTATTTCGAAATGAATAGCAGAGCACGAGCAATTGTGGGATCAGTACTCATTCCCCTACGGCATAACTGAGTCTTAGCGCCATTAATAATGCTTTCTATTTTCTGATTTTGAGTAAAATTGGAATTTACTTAAGATACTTGTTATTTATGAATGACTCGGTAGCTAGTTACCCGATAACTAGTGATATCACAAATATAAAATGTCATAGGAGTGCAAATATGTACAGTTCATTTCAAAGCTTGTTTCGAACACTGTCTCTGAGCTCTTTGAAGCAACACTGATTTATCGATAGATAGTTAAAATTCCTGAATATGAAACTTAAGTTGTATTAAATAAAAATACAGTATTTAAGTACGATGTTCTATGAGCACATTATTTTGGCCAAGAAAGGTCCATTGGCCAGGATCTGGTTAGCAGCACACTGGGATAAAAAAATAACTAAAGCCCATGTATTTGAAACTAATATCGAAAAATCGGTCGAGGGCATATTGCAACCTAAAGTTAAATTGGCACTGAGGACATCTGGACATCTATTACTTGGAGTTGTTCGCATTTACTCAAGAAAAGCCAAGTATTTATTAGCAGACTGCAATGAAGCCTTTGTTAAGATTAAGGTAGGATGCATATTATATAAACAAAAACATTTAGTAATACGTATTTTTATTTTTGTAGATGGCATTTCGACCAGGCATGGTTGACCTACCGGAAGGCCACCGGGAAGCCAATGTTAATGCCATCACACTTCCTGAAGTTTTTCACGACTTTGATACTGCATTGCCCGAACTTAATGATATTGATATTGAAGCTCAATTCTCTATTAATCAATCTAGAGCTGATGAAATAACAATGAGAGAAGATTACGCCAGTTTGTCGCTTTCCTTACAGGACGACGGCTTTGGAGATATTGGCTTTGAAGCCGAAACTCCAGAAGTTATTCGGGGGTCTTCAGATCTAAATGTAAGTACTACTAAAATATATAATTTATTATATACATATGTATTTAAATGGAAAAAAAGGTACCATTAATTTTTTGACCAATAATTTCCAAATTTAAACTTAATAAAATAAAAAATACTGGGGTAACCAACAAACGCAGGGACGAAAGGAGGTACAGTTACATGCTCAAAATCTTGAATTTGTTGAAGAAACTTTTAGAACCAAATATGTATGGGCAAATCCCATGAAAGGTCCACCTCGGCCAAAAGTGAAAAACTTCTCTGAAATGATTTTTATCCAGGGAAGGTAATTATTATAAGTTATAAAAAAAAATTAAAAATCAATAATAATTATTATTTTTGATTTAATAAAATAAAACTCAAAAATAATTATTTTCGATTTTTATTTCTTCAATCAATAATAATTTAATTTAACGGGGTTAATTCATATTTTTTTTGCCAATTTTATTATATGTACTTTTAGAGCTATGGGATTGAAACGCCCCCCTCCCCCCCCCTATTTGGAGATTTTCATGATCTCCATTCTGTGTTGCCCAAATTTTAAGAGCTTCAACGGCTATGTAACACCCTTCACTTGAACTTAGCCCTCCAATGCCAAAAAAGTGCCTTCCGGCCGTTTGACAGTTGTGAAAGAGGCAATATAGAATATATGAGTGTTCACAAACTAAAAAAGGGTTTTTATTTACATTTTCATTATATTTCTAATTTTAAAAAAGTAATGCCAAAATGAACAGAACACTAATTGGTTTTACGAATTTTAATGAATATATGTAGTGCAATTAGTGCAAAAAAATTAAAGAAAAAAACATTTTCTGAAACTTTTTTTTTTGTTTCCGATAGCATTTGGTGAGTTCTTTTCTTAGTGTAAATTATGGTTCTAATGGATTTTTCATTTTCATATTATTGGCAAAAAACAAGCGGTCGCGAACGTACGTGAAATAGAAGTCGGTTTTGGCTTGCTCTAGCAAAATCAAAAAAATCTGCGAATTGGAATGGAATATTTGAATGCAATAACTTTTCTTTTAAAATAGAGGCATGTAGCTTTCTATCGAGTCTATTCCCAATTAAATATCTCCATTAGATTTTTTTAAATTAAATTAAGTACGGGTCGCGAACGTACGATTTATATATATATATATGCATTTTATGTTGAATATTTGGATTCTTCTAATGATGTTAGGAAACATAAGTCAAAGCATAATGCCTCTGTTTAGAAGAAATAAGCCAACCAAAACATGCCCTTTTTTTGCGATTTTTTGTCAAAATATTGAAAAAATGCGATTGCGCGAATATGCTATCGAATATTTCAAATTTTGCGTTAGAATATGATGAAGGCTATTAAATTTCATATATTGGACCATATTTTAATGTAATGTTGATAAAATTCATTTTAGAGAAGTTTTTCACTTTTGGTCGTGGTTGACCTTTCCCCGGATTCGCCCATATACGTCTAAGCATACGTATGTATGGATGCTCTTGTGTGCACACTCCATACATGTTCCAAATTTCACGGGCAGGCGGAGGGGGGCGTGTCAATCCCATAGCACACAATTGATCCTTCGGATGTGCTCTAGAAGTGCATATAATACAATTGGCAATAAATATGCATTAACCCCGTTAAATTATCGTAAGAGTTTTATTATTGATTGAAAAAATAAAAATCGAAAATAATTATTATTTTTGAGTTTTATTTTATTAAATCAAAAATAATAATTATTTTATTTTATTAAATCAAAAATATTAATTATTACTGTTTTTTATTTTTTTTATTTTTAAAAATAATGATTATGTATAGATTTTTATATTTTTGATCAAAAATAATAATTGTTATAGATTAATATAATATTACTCAATTTTAATCATTATGAATGATAAATATAATAAAACTCAAAAAATAAATAATAATCTCGGAAATGGATATATTAGACAACAAGGATTCACAGGAATTTAAATTTTTTTTGTAGTCGATTCTAAGTGGTTTTTCATTTCAAAATTTGACCGATAATCATTATTTACGATCCCTGTTTTTATCAACATAGTTACATTAAAATATGGTCCAATTGATTAAATTTGATAGTCTTTATCATATTCTAAAGCCAATTTCAAAATATTCGAAAGCATATTCTCGCAAATGCAATTTTTTGTTATTTTGATGAAAAACGGCCAAAAAAGGGCATGTTTTGTTTGGCTATTTCTTATAAACAGGGGACTTATGCTTTGCCTTTTATTTTCTAACATCTCTAAAAAAAATGCAAATATTCAAAATAAAATGCATTATGATCTCCTAATGCATTTAAATAACAAAAAACTGTCCAAAGTCCGAATCGTACGTTCGTGAGCGGTACATAATTCAATTAAAAATTAAAAGAAAACTAAGAAATGAGCCTCAAAGAACACTGTCTGAATTAAAACATAAACTCCAAGAGGCTTGGCACTATTTCAACAGAGCAATGCCAAAATTTATTAAAATCAATGCCAAATCGTTGTAGATGAGTCGTAAATGCCAAAGGCGATGTTAAAAACAACCAAGTATTTCTTATAAAAACCTAATATTAAACCGTACGAATCAATAGTGGTCGCATTTATATTATCAGTTTAATGACACATTAAAAGAAATAAATATTATTTTTGTTGTTGTTGAAGTTCAATACATTTTTTTGTTTTAAACTTAAGAGAATAATGTCATAATACTATAAAAAATCATTTTTATGTGTGGTATACCTTATTATTGACAATATCGTTTGCTGAACATTATATACGAGTAAAAAAGCTTGCCGTACGAATTAATAGTGGTCGGGGCTCACATATTTATAACGGTGGTCGGCACGTCCTAAACCTAAGGGTCAGGAAGAGCCTCTGCCGGCAGCGCTGCCAGAACACAGGCAGTATGAAGACTTCGTGTGGCCTCGGCAAATGCCTTCGGCTCTGCTGCTCAAAGCATCAGTAAATCTAGCCACTTTTAGCGGAAAATAGCTATTTTTATAGTAATATCTACTTATTTTGCATAGAACACCAAATGCTAGCTATATTATTTTCTCATATTTAGAATCATTACCATATTGTATGACTGATAGAAATGGTCGACAAATTTTTAGAAAAAAAATGTATAGGCCTGTTTTTTTCAGCATTTTTATAGGTATGCACATGTCAGGGGCTGAAAGGTTTGCTGCTCTTCTTCTTGCATTTTTGATTCTGATGCGCAGTGAGTCGCGGTCAACTGTGAAGACTTCCTCGTTTTCAATCTCAGAGCAAACTGAACTTTGCTTCCTTCTCATGGCACGCGCCATGTAGTCTCGCCACATCCAATTGTCCATTTCTTTTTGATTTCTCTCTCTCAGAGCCATATTTAGCCATATTTTAGTATTTCTGAATTTTGATTTTAATTTCATGAAAATCGGCTGACTATATCCTATAGCGTCCATAGGAACAATCAGGAAAATAAAAAAAACCATAGCTTAGCCGTGTTTCAAACCATTGCCATCAAATTTGAGATTTGGCAACAAATTATTATTATTATTTCAGAATTTCGTTTTTAATTTTTTGTTTAAACTCTGCAAGGGTATACAAACATCGGTGAGCCGAAGTTAGCTTCCTTTCTTGTTTTACTTGTTACATGTTGAGATTTCCTTAGATTTTATTACAAACTTTATACTACGCAATCTATCTTACCTCTGCCCACCTGCACAGTCTCGCCTCATCCAATTGTCCATTCCTTTTTATTTCTCCCTCTATCAGAGACAACCAACACCTGACCGCGCCACACTCGGCTGAGACGGCACTCGCTCGTTCTTAATCCTCGCTTTCAGCAATTATGCAAGTTAAAGGAACCACAAATAACTTATTGTTTAGTTTCTTTTGTTCTATATTGTTTCTTTTTCTTAACGCTTTACAGTTTAATTTACATTTTGCTTCTTCTTATACGTCTCCGACATATGTATATATGTATGTACATACAGGGGTGGTAAAAAGTATTTACACAACGACTATTTATTTGCATCTCGCAACTTCTTTTGGCTGTTACTCTTGTTGTTGTTATCCGATTTTCTCGATATATATTATTTATAGGATAGGTTGATCTATTTAGAAGCTAGGAAAAAAGAAACGAGAAAACTAACGGTTCAAAGGACAAAGAGGAAAATAGAAGAAAAGATGCATGCAATTTGTCAAAAGTATTTACACAAAATTTATTGGTGTCAAAAGTAATTACACACAATTTAATTTTATTAATATTTAGTAACGCCACCTTTGGCATCAATGTCAGCTTGGAGTCTTTTTGGCATTGACCCTAACAAAGTTTGGGCAAATTGTAAGGTCAATTCTGGCCAAATTTTGTTATTTCTGCCATGGTTTCCTCTCGAATTTTATTTTTTCGGCGGTTCTATTATTTTTAATGAAAGCCCAAACGTTTTTCAAGAGAAACTTGTTATGGCGCGTTGGGCACTTTTGTGGGTTCGCTTTTTAGCCGACAGATGAGATTTTACACAGCTATACTCCGCGTGTATATGTATACTCAGAGTGTATAGGTATGCGAGAGTGCTGCATGCTATACACGCTCTTTGCATGAGTATTTGTTTGTCCTCTCGCGACAGACGAAATTGAGAGTTTTTTATATTTATTTTATAAATGAATATTAAACGGAAAATGTATTAATTTAAATATTTCATTTGACTTGTGTTGCTGCTATGGTATATCGGAATGCCAGGGAAGTTGGTAAACCTGAAAAATCGAAAATATACTCATTTTATTACAGAATTGCACTAGGGACGTGACTGATTCGTGTTTCGATGGTCGAAAAATCGGTAAAAATTATGGGAAAGCCAGAAAAGTAGGAAAAACAGAGAAATCTAATATATACTCAATTTAATAGAGAATTTCTCTAGGGATGTGAATAGACGGTCGGAAAATCGCTAAAAATTATGGGAAAGCCGGAAAAGTAGGAAAACCCTAAAAAAATATATATGCTACGATTATGATGAAGTAAGATTGTTTAAAATTATGATGATGTAAGAGTTGTTGAATTTATGGATGAGAATTGATAAATTTTGTATTTACTATTAACTAATATTTACTCATTTAAATAAAATCACTTCCTTCGAATATAGTTTCTATATTAGTATACTTCATGTCTATTCAAAAAGTGTCCACATTGCTTTGATAAACATGATTTTTCATGTACAATTTCTTATGTCGCAAGAACTCCTAAAAATGCTCACCAAAAAAAGTGCTCATAAGTTCAAGTTTCATTTCTGCCGGCACTCCCGGAGTGTAACCCTCCTTGTTAATTATATTTAGGTCTGGGCTTTGTGGCGGCTATAGGAGAACTGCCTGATTAAGGCCGTTCAAGAATTTTGGTCGGTACCCTAACATTATGGCACGAAGCGTTGTTCTGCTGCAGGATCCATTCATTAGATGGAAAAATAATATTTCCTGACGTGAAAGCATGGTCATTAAGGATATTAAGGTATCGGGTTTGATTTAGAGTGCCTTCTATGGGTGCAAGGTCTTCAAATCCATAATAGAAAAGGCATCCCCAAAAGATTACTGTGCCCCCGCCAAACCAATTAATTGGCTGGGATGCCAAATTATTTGGGTTTTTTTTTTTAAATACATAAATTTTTTGATGTACGACCCCTGGTACTGAAATGCAGCCTCATCCGTCCATAAAATATTAAGCCAGAAGGCAAGAGGATATAATGTATTGATACGCAAAATCTAGTTTTTTTATACCCTTGCAGGGTATTATAGTTTCAGTCAGAAGTTTGCAACGCAGGGAAGGAGACATATCCGACCCTATAAAGTATATATATTCTTGATCAGGATCAACAGCCGAGTCCATCTAGCCATGTCCGTCTGTCCGTTTCTACGCAAACTAGTCCCTCAGTTTTAAAGCTATCTGAATGAAACTTTGCAGTTAGGCTTCTATATACTCTCGCTCGTACATATGTCGGAACGGGCCGGATCGGACGACTATATCATATAGCTGCCATAGGAACAATCGGAAAAATGTACGAAAAAAAATTATAACTTTGTCAGTTTTCAACCAATTTTCACCAAATTTAATATTTGCCCATTTAGTATTATTTCCAAATTTCGGTTTTAATTTCATGACAATCGGCTGACTATATCCTATAGCTTCCATAGGAACAATCAGGAAAATAAAAGAAAAAACCATAACTTTGTCAGTTTTCAACATATTTTCACCAAATTTGATATTTAGCCATATTTTATTATTCCTGAATTTTGATTTTAATTTCATGAAAATCGGCTGACTATATTAGCTTCCATAGAAACGATCAGGAAAATAAAAAAATTATAACTTTGTCAGTTTTCAACGAACTTTCACCAAATTTGACATTTGATATTATTTCCGAATTTCGGTTTTAATGTCATGAAAATCGGACAACTATATCCTATAGCTTTCATAGGAACAATCAGGAAAATAAAAAACCATAGCTTAGCCGTGTTTCAAACCATTGCCATCAAATTTGAGATTTGGCAACTAATTATTATTTCAGAATTTCGGTTTGAATTTTTTGCTTAAATTCTGCAAGGGTATACAAACTTCGGTGAGCCGAAGTTAGCTTCCTTTCTTGTTTTTTTTTTTTTTTTGCTGGTGTGATGTTAATTACATTAGCCTGCGACGAAGGGTAGAATCAACACTTTGTGTACTAATTATATTTTTGAATTCTAAGGGAACAATTCCTTGAATGTGCCTGCATTCCGTTTCATTCAGTGCATTTTTTTTTTTTTTTTTCCGCCCGAATCCCAACGAAGCCCATCTCCCGCCCAGCCCCCCGCAGCCGCGTGACGTACGGCACGATAGACGCGAGCGAAGAAAAATAGAATAGAACGAGGAAAATTAGGATACACTACGGGCAAGTACTACAAGATATGCAGATTTTACGTTTTGAAGCCTTTCTATGCCTTCAATACTACTAAAAAGGCGATTGTAATCAGTACATAAAACCCTAAAGGGTTCATGTACTTCAAACTCACGCCTACAGTGATTTACTACTAGGGGGATAACATTTCTAGATTAAAGACGGGGAAGATGAAGATTGAGCTGCCCAAGCAGGTAGGGGCTCTCCACATCGCCGTGAATAAGTTTATGTAGAAAGACGACGCCAAGCATCGTCCTACGATTAGTTAAAGAAGGTAAATTAATTAGAAGTCTACTAGACTAAGACGGTAATCTAAGGTTAGCATCACAGGGTAGGCCACGGAGGGCGAAAGGTAAAAACTTCTTTTGGACAGATTCGATGCGGCTGCTATAGACTCCGTATTGAGGACTCCAGACGCACGAGCCATACTCCAATATAGGGCGTACTAACGAAGTCTTTGTTACATAAGGAGAATCGAATTCCTTCGACCACCTTTTAATGAATCCAAGCATGCCGGTGGCTTTATTAACCATACAGGAAATATGTTCTGAGAACGAAAGTTTAGGGTCCAGGCGGACACCTAGGTCATCAACAATAGTAATTCTTTTCAAAGAGCAATCATTAAGCATATACGTGGCAGGCAGAAGAGTGGTGCGAGAAAATGTCATCAGTTTGCATTTAGAGCTGTTGAGATATAAATCGTTAGCATGACACCATGCTTGAAATTTATCGAGATCCGATTGTAGGTCTGATTGGCATGAACTGTCCCTATACTGCACGCAAAGTTTAACATCATCAGCATACATAAGTACTCTGGATTTGGTTAGAACCTGCGGCAAATCGTTGATAAACAATGTAAATAGTAGTGGTCTCAGGTAGCTACCCTGTGGGACGCCAGATGTGACACTGAGGCTATTGGATAGAACATTTCTGAACAGAACCTTTTGGGACCTGTCACTTAGATAACTCGAAATCCACTTAAGAAGATCACTTGGAAACCCCAATGAATCAAGTTTCCTAACCAGAAGAGAATGATTAACCGAGTCGAAAGCTTTACTAAAGTCCGTGTAAATGACATCGGTTTGAAAGTTTTGTTGGAAACCCCTAATAACGAAAGAGGTGAGTTCCAGAAAATTGGTCGTGGTTGATCTTCGCCTCATAAAACCATGCTGATGTTGCAAGTGAGGAGTGATTACATTCTCAAAAAGTTTGGGGATTGCCGATAACTTAGAGATACCTCTATAGTTACTGGCATCCGACTTGCTACCTTTTTTGTGGAGAGGAATAACAAATGATTCCCTCCAAATAAGGGGAAATTCTAAGGATTCTAAAGATAAGGTAAACAATTTAAGAAGTGGATTACACAGCGTCTCGGAGCAATACCTTAGCACAGAGCCCGGTATTCCATCAGGACCTGGTGAATATACTGGCTTAACAAGAATAAGTGAGCTTTCGTTTAAAATAGGACTGAAGATTAGGTTCGAACTGGGCATAGCTGGAGATAATGTATGATCTGAAGATGTTGAGGGAGAATATGTGGTTTTAAAAAACTCAGCGAAGAGATTGGCTATTGCTTGATCAGAATTTACAGTATTATTATTAAATGACAGCGAGGGAGGGTACAACGTGGGTTTACGTTTAGAGTTAACAAAGTTATAAAACTATTTGGGGTCCTGCGTGAACTGGACCTTGCAACGAGTCAAATAATTTTTATAACACTGAGCGTTAAGCACGGTAAAGCTAGATCGAGCACTAAGATAGGATGAGAAAGCCGTTCTTGAACCAGTACATTTATATTTATTATAAAGCCTAGATTTTACGTTTTTTAAACGTGTTAGCTCTTTGTTAAACCAGAGTGGTTCATTAGAGACCGACGGATAGGTTTCAGGAACACAAGAAGAAAAATGAGTTCATGGCACTATAAAAGATATCAACGGCGGTTCCCTTGTCTGAGCTCATGAAAAGGTTAGACCAATCAAATTCAGCTATTAAAGTGTTTAGCCTCTGATAGTCGGCCTTTCGGAAACAGCGGACTCTGTTTAACCTACTACCAGATGTCGTTGCTAAAACTGTCCCAGTGTCGATGGTCACATCGAAAGTTGGATGACAAGGATCTTCAGGTTGCGTCATTGGAGGAACTCTAGGTTTACGCCTGCAGGATCGAAGACAAAGCATAGATCCAGTAAGCGGTTTAGAGAATTAAAGACATGGTTAACTTGAGATAAGGATAAATCAAACAAGCCATTTAGAGGGTCATGCTGTGCCGCAGTCAGGAGGATATTAGACACACCGTCAGAAGACCAGCTCCAGGTATGTTGAAGTCACCCAAAGTCACCAATTGGTCCCTATCAGAAAGCCAGTTGGAAACTGCCTGAATTGCCGAAAGGTGTTTCCACTAAGTTGGCATTTCCAAAGATGGAGGAATATAAGAGCAGGTAATATATATACAGCTGCCTGTAAAAGATAATTTTACGCATATGAATTCAATGTCCAGAAAGTCGTTAGATACCACCTGTTCCGAGATGAGACAGGAGTCAACGGCAAGTAAAACTCCACCACCACGCTGGACAAGACGGTCTAATCTATAGATTGTGTACTTACTCGGAAGAATTTCGGAGCAGAGGATCTCCGGCTTCAACCAGGTTTCAGTAAATACAATCACCTGAGATGCGAAAGAAAGGCTATTCGAATACAATTTAGAGAGCTTACTGCGTAAGCCTCTAGTATTCTGATAGGAAAGTAGTAAGGAAGAGGATAGTTTTACGGCTTGACCTTATTATACCCTTGCGGGGTATATTAGTTTCAGTCAAAAGTTTGCAACGCAGTGAAGGCAGCATCTCCGACCCTATAAAGTATATATATTCTAGATCAGGATCAACAGCCGAGTCGATCTCGCCATGTCCGTCTGTCCGTTTCTACGCAAACTAGTCCCTCAGTTTTAAAGCTATCTGAATGAAACTTTGCAGTTAGGCTTCTATATACTCTCACTCGTACATATGTCGGAACGGGCCGGATCGGACGACTATATCATATAGCTGCCAGAGGAACGATCCGAAAAATTTTCAAAAAAAAATTATAACTTTGTCAGTTTTCAACCAATATTCACCAAATTTGATATTTGCCCATTTAGTATTATTTCCAAATTTCGGTTTTAATTTCATGAAAATCGGCTGACTATATCCTATAGCTTCCATAGGAACAATCAGGAAAATAAAAGAAAAACCATAACTTTGTCAGTTTTCAACATATTTTCACCAAATTTGATAGTTACCCATATTTTAGTATTCCTGAATTTCGATTTTAATTTCATGAAAATCGGCTGACTATACCCTATAGCTTCCATAGGAACAACCAGAAAAATAATAGAAAAAACCATAACTTTGTCAGATTTCAACATATTTTCACCAAATTTGATATTTAGCCATATTTTAGTATTTCTGAATTTTGATTTTTGAAAATCGGCTGACTATATCCTATAGCTTCCATAGGAACAATCAGGAAAATAAAAAAAACCATAGCTTAGCCGTGTTTCAAACCATTGCCATCAAATTTGAGATTTGGCAACAAATTATTATTTCAGAATTTCGTTTTTAATTTTTTGTTTAAACTCTGCAAGGGTATACAAACTTCGGTGAGCCGAAGTTAGCTTCCTTTCTTGTTTTATTTTTTATGGTGACCTCTGTATCGTGCTTCTTTACTAAATTGTATTATGTTTTTCTCGAAATGGTATACTTATTAGCCATTTCGGCTGCAGAGGCACCGGTTTTAAGCCTAGCAACGATTTCAGCCCTGAGTTCACTCCTTTGTTTTTGGCATTTTCATTACTAACTGTAATATATAAATGCTTATATTTAATTATTTTTTAGAATGAATTAACTTTATCAGATCAAAGGAACCGCCACCGGTCACAGCAAACCAAATACTATAAGAGAACTTGCGTTGTGTAATTACTTTAGACACCAATACATTTTGTGTAAATACTTTTGACAACTTGCATGCATCTTTTCTTCTATTTTCCTCTTTGTCCTATGAACCGTTAGCTTTCTCGTTTCGTTTTTCCTAGCTTCTAAATAGATCATCCTATCCTCTGAAAAAAATTTCGAGAAATCGGATAATAACAACAAAAGTAACAGCTAAAATTAGTTGCGAGTTGCAAATATTTGGTCGTTGTGTATGGTAAATACTTTTGACCACCTTTGTATGTATGGGCATATTCACGGACCGCGAACGTACGTTCGAACGCTTTAAGTGCAACATGTGTGTAAATTAAGTTAAAGTTTTCCTGTTTATAATAATCTACGTACTGTGAACAATAAGTTTACTTTTAAAATCTTATCGATCTCTTTCTTAATAGCGGACGGTCGTGTTTTTGTTTTGCGCTCCGACTTTTGTGTTAATTTGGCTTCAAACCACCGGGGTTTCCTCTAAATTTATCAAATAAATATCTATAATCATATACCGTTTTGCTTCAGCGCGTGCATGCACTTTTCTGTGTAATTATTTTTTGTATTAATAATTACTTTTTAGTTTGTGCTAGGACGGTTATCGTATTTTCCTCTTTATTCTTTTTATACCCTTGCAGGGTATATTAGTTTCAGTCAAAAGTTTGCAACGCAGTGAAGGAGGCATCTCCGACCCTATAAAGTATATATATTCTTGATGAGGATCAACAGCCAAGTCGTTAGCTTCCTTTCTTGTTTTTTTTTTTTTTTTTTTTTTTTTTTGAAACGATGTTTTTTTACGGACACTCTCCACAGTGGGAGGTAAAATTTGAAAAAGTCTTCCTCGCAAAAAGCGTTAAAGTCCTGCTCTAACTCACTTGAATTTGTATCTCTTTTCCCTTTCTCTCACTGTGTCAATTATCAGTGCTTTAACCTTTATCATGCCCGCTGTTGCATATACGAAACTTTGTATATTTGAACCTTTATCTTTAAATCTGACTTCAATATATATAAAAGTATTGTCCAATGTTGCATATAAGCAACATCCTGAAGCTCTTGACCCAGGACATTAAAATTTTGGCAGTTGATATTGGGGTCAACTCTATATATAAATATATATATAAATAAATATATATATATAAATAAATAAATATATATATAAATATATAATAAATATATATATATATATATATATATATATATATAATTATTACGGATTTTTAAAATTAGTAATTTATGAGTTATTCGGTTTTTAGTGTGAGCAACTTGTTTCTGCTATTCAAGTGAAACGGAGTGTATATGTACATATATATATATACGGCGCTACGGCCGAGATGATCCTCAGCGGCCCAGAGCCCCATCCAGAAACATTTGTTTTTGGAAACGCCAGTACATGGAGGTGCCGTTTCGTATAGAGAATTTTTAAAGGGGTGGGTTTTGCCGGCGGCCACTGCGATTTGCGAACTCGGCCACACACAACCTACACACATGCACATGCCCCTTATAGACTCCCTATTGCCCACGCTGGGCGGGACGAAACTGCCGGCTCAGGAGTCCCAGCGGCCGGACCCTCCACTAGAGACTGGAGACGTGGCTCTGGAGTCCCAGCAGCTCGCTCCCGCGCCCACAATCCTGACCTAAAACCACGGCCTGGATTACCCAAGCACCGCGGCCCGGCGGCTCCGCCTGGTGTATCCACCGGCGGGCTGCCTCGTGTCTCGCGGTAGCCCGCGTTCCGCCCGGGCTAATCCCTGTGGCGGCTCCCCGAGATTAGGCTAGGCTTCGGAAGATCCCAGTGGCCGTCACCTCGCCAACGCCCGGAATTAATCTCAGCAGCGTGGCGCGTCTGGTCCCGTCCTGCTTGGCTCGCCGCCGTGGAGACCCAGCGGCGGACGAGGCGAGGAGGAGGGGTCCCAGAGGGTCGTGGTTGGCTAGAGAGGGTAGGGAAAGTAATAGATCTGTTGACATTTAATATGCCTAGCTTAGATGTGTATTTGTTTCATGTTTTCTCTGTACTGTTTGTCTATCTTATTTCCTATTTGCTCGGTTTCCCTTTCTCCTCTTTCCCTTGCCTATGCACACACCCCGTTGCTATGTTTGGGCCGGTGGCCGTGCTCACCGTTAGCCTGTGTTGTATCGTTTCCTTTCCAGAAGCTTCTATGTCCGTGTCGTGTCCTG
Organism: Drosophila anomelani; assembly: GCA_035045905.1. NCBI lineage: Eukaryota > Metazoa > Arthropoda > Insecta > Diptera > Drosophilidae > Drosophila > Drosophila anomelani. Next base: position 1,004,830 of record JAWNOO010000082.1, on the reverse strand, counting down.
TTTTCCTCGTAGTCCTAGTGTATCCTTGTCCTTGTTTCTCTACTGCTGAGTGTCGTCGTCGGGTTTGGGTTCTTATTTGTCACTTGGCACTTGAAAGTTGACTTTATGGCTCGGTGGGTCCACCGCGAGTGATTGTATATATCAGATTTCAATCTGATCTTGACCCAAATTCCTATTGTCCCTGCGCGACTGCGCTGCCGCGCTTCATGGTACGCGCCGTTCCGCATTCCATGCATTCTTGCATGTCTGCGATCTTCCGTCTTGCTCTGTCTGCAGCTCGCAGGTGGCCGCTGCGAATTCCGTTTCGCATTCCTGGGCTCTGCCGCTGCCGGCGCTATCGGCCCCCTGCCGCGATCGTGGCTCGGCGGGCCCCTCTGCTGGCCGCTGATTGGCTGGCCCAGCGTTCCATTCTCCGGGATGTGGCTCTGCCGGCCCATCCTAGTTCCTTATCCCGTGTTGCGGTACCGTCCCGCAATCGGCGGTGTCCAGCGATGTTGCTGGCGGAGTAGCCGGTGGTATCCAGCGATGTTACTGGCGGTGATGGCCGGCGATGTTGCTGGCGGTGATGTGCGTTTAACCCTACTTCCTTAGCTCCTATCTTATACCTAATATACATAAAATTTATACCTAATATTTATCCGACTTACTACTAATATATACAACTTACACCTAATATTTATACGACTTACAACTAATATGTACAACTTATACCTAATAGTTTGTGACCTCGTCACAATATGTACATATACACTCCGTTTCACTTAAATAGCACACATACATATATATATATATATATATAGTCATCTGTCAAGGTGGACGCCACACATATATATATGACTTTCAGTTTCAGGTGCATCTTCTTGCATTAGATGTGCTTGAGCCAGGTTAGTCGTCTGTCAAGGTGGACGCCAAGGTATGTTACTTCGTTAGCTTGGGGGATCTGCATACCGTTACGTGAAAGCGGAGGGCATGTTTGTCTATTGGGAGTAAACGTTACATGTTTACACTTTTGTTCGTTTATTTTAATGAGCCAGTCAGACAGCCACCTTTCCACTACTATTAGATGATTAGCCAGTTGGTTTGTTACTTGCGTTGGGCATCAGGAGCTACTAAGGATAGCGAAATCGTCGGCAAACGTTGACGTTGTTAGTTGTGCGTTCGTAGGAATATCCGCAGTATACAACACATATAGACTCGGGCCGAGTGCGCTTCCTTGTGGAACTCCAGCTTTGATGATGTAGTCGTCGATGCATCTCACTGAGTATGCTCTATCTGTTCACTTGCTCGATGGTTCCGCGGTTTCTTCGGAAACCAAATTGGTGTGCAGGTATAATATTGCAACTTCCAGATGTGGTATTATGCGAGTTTACAAGCTTTTTTTAAACAAGATAGGAGGCTTTTAGTCTGTGTGAGTCTGAGTGTGTGGTCTTTTCCAGGCTACGGTATCATTAGAATGATGGATTTCTTTCACTTTTTTGGGAAATAGCCAAGACTTATGATCAAATTAAAAAGTTTGCAGACCACCTCTATAGCGCATTTTGGTAGTTCGATCAGCATCTTTGGTGTCAGTAGGTCACTACCAGGAGCCTTTTTTAGTTTTAGCCCTCTTATGACTTTTTCGATTTCGTTCGGCCGGAATGAAGGTGCGGTTGGCTGGGGGGTAGTCTCTGGCAGAATCATTGGCAGGAGGAATGAATTTGAGGCAGGGTTTGGCTGGAAGACACTTCGAAGATGTGTAGCGAATGTTTCACCTCGGTCTTCTCTCTTATTTCTTCTTCTTCTCTCTTTATTCTTATCCCGTTTTTATTTTTCTCTCCTGCTTGAGAGTCGATATTGTCTGTAATATGAAGAACTGCAAAAAAATGGCTGGCTCTGCGATGCAGTAGTGCATGCTAAGTGCATCGAGATGACAAAGATGACAAAAAAAGCCTGCGTTATTATTGTGAGGCCTGTCGACATGTTCATATGTCAGACCAGGAGATCGTGGCCACTTTTTGCAAGGCGAATGACCTGTTCTCCGCGCTTGACGCTCAAGACGTAAGACCCAGAATTTGATGGGTTTAATATTTTCATGAGCTCTAAAATGGCAACTGCCGTTGATATCTTTTATAATGCCATGAACTCATTTTTCTCCATATGTGTTCCTGAAACCTATCCGTCAGTCTCTAATAAACCACTTTGGTTTAACAAAAGCATCTGTTCAGAAACGTTCTATCCAATAGCCTCACTGTCACTTCTGGCGTCCCACAGAGTAGCCACGATTTGGGTGTCCGCCTGGATCCTAAACTTTCGTTCCTTGAACATATTTCCTATATGGTTAACAAAGCCAGAGGCATGCTTGGATTAATTAAAAGGTGGTCGAAGGAATTCGATTTTCCTTATGTAACGAAGACTCTCTTTATTTCGTTAGTTTGGCCTATATTAGAGTATGGTTCGTGCGTCTGGAGTCCACAATTCGGAGTCCATAGTAGCCGCATCGAATCTGTCCCAAGGAACTTTTTGCTTTTCGCCCTCCGTGGCCTACCCTGGGATGCCAGCTTTGGATTACCGTCTTACTCTAGTAGACTTCTCCTACCTAATTTACCTTCTTTAGCTAACCGTAGGACGATGCTTGGCGTCGTCTTTTTATATAAACTTATTAACGGTGATGTGGAGAGCCCCTACTTGCTAGGCCAGCTCAATTTCCATGTTCTCCGTCTTTCATCTAAAACCTTTATTCCTATAGTAGTACATGAACCCTTTAGGGTTTTATGTACTGATTACAATCGTCTTTTTAGTAGTATTGAAGCCATAGAAAGCCTTCAAAAACTTTAAACTGTATTGCTTGTAGAACTTGCTCGTATTGTATCCTAATTTTTCCTCGTCCTATTCTATTTATTCTTCTCTCGCGTATATCTAGAACGCGTTCGTGCCGTACGTTACATGGCTGCGCTCCTCGGTCGGTTTGGCGGGAGGTGGGCGTGGGACTCGCGAAAAAAAAAAAAACAAGAAATAGATTCATTTAACTTTCTACCGAGAGTGTTCCCAAGAAAGCATCTATAAGTGATAGGACATTCTTTATTAGGTTGAGGTCGGGACTGTTTCCTGGCCAAACAACACTTCTCCGCGTCCCTGAATCAAACAAAAAATTACAAATTCAAATTCACTTCCCCGTGTAAGGTATTTAATTTTTTTTTTTTTTCAAAAAATGATTTGATTTTTTTTATTATAGTTGCACAATATGTTAAGAATATTGTGTAAAAGTTTCACAACGATAATATAAAAATGAACAAAGTTATTGTCAATCGAATGGAGGTTGCTAGTGTGCACTACTTGTGCTTAAAATACTTTGAAGCGCTCGCTTGAAAAATGACATTCGGTGTGCCCGATAACGCAAAATCAACTGGACCGATCGTTTTGAAATTTTGCAAAATACAGTTCAACTAATTCTATATTCTGAACTTCTTTTAAACCAACTTTGGTATACGCGCGGATTCTGTTTTATTATCGTTTGAAGAGTGCCAAAATAGGCAAATTTTTGGTACTTTGGTACAATTTTGGTACTTTTCTTAAAATTTGTACATGATTTGGGGTTCGAACTAGGAATGTACGGACCGAAGACTTTCACTATCTGCTTATTCTTAAAATTTGTACATGATTTGGGGTTCGAACGAGGAATGTACGGACGGAAGACTTTCACTATCTGCTGTTTTGATTCTCCGTAAAAAAATTAGGTACATTTTTGTCGGTCTGTGTAATTTATTATTTGTAGTATATATATCGAACTCTAACTCTTCAAACGAAGCATGTACGCGAGGTATAGTAGTGTGATCGTGGGCACGTCAAAAACTTTAAACGCCATTTTTCCTCTAAAAATTTTTGAGTTTTTAAAGATAGTATCCAGACAGTAAAACGTTTCGCAGCGGAAAAAATGTTCAATCTTTTCAAGTGTGACCGCTGACAAAACAAACAAAAATTTGGGCAAACAAAATATTGGTTTACAGATGTATTACCCTCTTTTTCGCCTTGTACAATTCAATGACGGATAGGATAATCTTTCGAATAAACGCAAACGTGGGAACTACAAAGTAATAATTTAATTAACAAAAAAAAATATAACATTAATTTAAAACAAAATAAATATTAGAATATAGCAATTATACAGATTTTTCGTCAGATTTTTGGTAAAAAAACAGCTATTTTTACTCAAAACGTCCCCAAACCCGAAAAAAACGGGAACCATTGGAGAGAGAAAAAACCTTTCTAGCTATGGAATCCATTGGGTTTTATTGGTTTTCGATAATTCGTATTTAAGAATTTCTTGACACCGCAAAGGCCTTTTCATTTAACAGCTGCTATGGGCATACTTTAAGTATTTGATCTACTACTTTTGGCCAAAAATACTTTAAAAATTTCCTATTTTATCCTTCAAATAACCCACATAAGCCGTTAATATAAGATAATTTTCCTTGTTGATTTAGGTATTTTTATACCATGTACCAAAGGTACACTGGTATTATAGTTTTGTGCGAGTGCGATTTTCTGTAACAGGCAGAAGGAGGCGTGGCAGACCCCCAAAAGTTACCTAAATATTGGTCAGGACCACTAAAGGAGTCGATATAGCCATGTCCGTCTGTCCGTCTGTCCGTCCGTCCGTCTGTCCGTCTGTCTGTATGAACGCCTAGATCTCAGAGACTATAAGAGCTAGAGACACCAAACTTTGGATTTAGACTTCTTATATCTGCACGCAGATTAAGTTTGTTTTAAATTTTTGCTGCTCCCTTTTTTGGAGGAGCTATTTGAAAAAAACGTATAGCTCCTAAATTTATAAAGTTATGTAAACCATATTAAAAAGTTTTATGTATTTTATCAAAATACACAGATTGTCCAAGTTTCATTGCGATCATGCCATAAATAGCGGAGATATAGGCTTTTTTTACCTTATACACATTACGTGTACAAGAGGCAGGCTAGGCAGAGGGCTCCAAATAAATCAAAACGTTCATTAAACATTCTAGTTATGTTCACATTATTATGAAAATAAGATTGATTTTTTCGAATTGGTTGGTGGTGCAGCTGGCTAAGCTGAAGTCTTTTTGAAATGTTAGTTGTCAGAGAGAGAAGTTTTTATTTTTAGCAATTTTTGTTTTTTTTTTTTCTAGTAAATTAAAATACTGACAGTATTTAATACTAAGAAATAAAAAATGCAAGCAATTGAAAATGAAAAAATTCCTTATGGCTCCGGTTGATTCGAAACCAGGCCAATTGCTTACAAAAAATGTATGTGCAGCTTTACCCACTGAGCTATCGGCTTTGCTCCAGAATGGAAAGACATTTGCATTATATGTAAATTTGTCTCAGTTTTTTATTCTTATTCTCTTTCTTTTATATAATTTTTGGACACGCCTTGTAATGGTACATGGTATTCTACTGTCGGGACACCCGACTGTATGTCCATCTTGTTATACCTAACTTTAGTCAGATGTTTGCAACGTAGTGAAGGTGACATTTCCGATCCAATAAAGTATATATATTCTTGATCATGATTAACAGCTGAGTCCATCTAGCCATGTCCGTCTGTCAGTCTGTGTGGCTGTCCGTCTGTCCGTATGAAACACTGGATCTCGGAGACTATAAGAGATTTTTTTCGACAGTATTTGTTAAGACCAACTAAATATTCTTACCAGTCGGCCGAAAGCCCAGGCAGCTATGGCCGCCCTTCTCCTGTGCCTTAATTTTTACAATTAAGTCTACAGTGTACAAATAAATAAATAAATAATTCTTACCAGTTCTTGATTGTGATCGGAAAAGAATCTTATAATTTATTTGAGAAGAAATTTTAATAAATGGTAATAACGCATTTTTACACACTAGCAATATAGTCCAGCCGACCACAAAAGTTGGCCAAAACACATTTTTTAAAAGTTGTTAAAATTAATTGATTTTGGTATCAATCGATTGGAAATAGAGTGACCATATTCGTGGCATACCCCAAATTTTCATAGGTGGCGCCACTTTCGCGAACGGAGCTGTTAAAGTCAGCTGTTTGTTTACAAGAAAATTGGCAGAGTTAAAGTGCGTAAAAAAGCACTACTTTAAAATTATGAAAACTCGAAAAAAAACATTCAAAACTATAAAATTTTTTTGCTGAAATATATTTAAAAATGTTTGAATTGCTTGTGGTTATGATTTTGTAATTTGACGTTAAAATACATATGTCTTCAAAAATATGCAATTTTTTTTTTAAAACCTCTTTTTGGAAAGGTGAATCTAGTGAATCCCTCCTAGTCCCACCTTGAAACCAAGTGTGTATTCTCTTTCAATTGCATATAGTCACTAATGCCACATTTGACCACATTTCATATAATTTTTATTTAAAGATTACCTTATTTTTTGTATGCAAATTACACAAACACAAAATACACTAATGCAAATCTAAAAAAATCGACTAAAAAGTATAGAGTATAGTCAACTAGAAACAATGTAAAAACAAAATGTAAAATCATTTAAAGATTTTATAATCAATTTTCCATGCAATTATAGGCGAAATTGGCACTATATTCTGATTTTCCTATGAAAACTATAGGTATTCGTTATCCGCTTTTAAAAAAATTTTTAAAATATAGTTAAAATCAAAAAAATCTTAAAGTAGCCGAAATTTTATAAATCTATCAAAAAACAAGAAAGGAAGCTAACTTCGGCTCACCGAAGTTTGTATACCCTTGCAGAGTTTAAACAAAAAATTAAAAACGAAATTCTGAAATAATAATTTTTTGCCAAATCTCAAATTTGATGGCAATGGCTTGAAACACGGCTAAGCTATGGTTTTTTTTATTTTCCTGATTGTTCCTATGGAAGCTATAGAATATAGTCAGCCGATTTGCATGCAATTAAAATCAAAATTCCGAAATACTAAAATATGGGTAACTATCAAATTTGGTGAAAATATGTTGAAAACTGACAAAGTTACGAATTTTTCTTTTATTTTCCTGATTGTTCCTATGGAAGCTATAGGATATAGTCAGCCGATTTTCATGAAATTAAAACCGAAATTCGGAAATAATACTAAATGAGCAAATATCAAATTTGGTGAAAATTGGTTGAAAACTGACAAAGTTATAATTTTCCTGATAGTTCCTATGGAAGATATAGGATATAGTCAGCCCATTTTCATGAAATTAAAAGCGAAATTCGGAAATAATACTAAATGGGCAAATATCAAATTTGGTGAAAATTGGTTGAAAACTGACAAAGTTATAATTATTTTTTGAAAATTTTTCGGATCGTTCCTCTGGCAGCTATATGATATAGTCGTCCGATCCGGCCCGTTCCGACATATGTACGAGTGAGAGTATATAGAAGCCTAACTGCAAAGTTTCATTCAGATAGCTTTAAAACTGAGGGACTAGTTTGCGTAGAAACGGACAGACGGACAGACGGACATGGCTAGATCGACTCGGCTGTTGATCCTGATCAAGAATATATATACTTTATAGGGTCGGAGATGCCTCCTTCACTGCGTTGCAAACTTTTGACTGAAACTAATATACCCTGCAAGGGTATGGTTTTTTATTTTCCTGATTGTTCCTATGGTAGCTATAGGATATACTTGTTCGATTTTCATGAAATTTAAACCGAAATTCGGAAATAATATTTAATGGCCAAATATCAAATTTGGATTCAAATTTGAAAATTCGTTGAAAACTGACAAAGTTGTAATTTTTATACCCTTGCAGGGTATATTAGTTTCAGTCAAAAGTTTGCAACGCAGTTAAGGAGGCATCTCCGACCCTATAAAGTATATATATTCTTTATCAGGATCAACAGCCGAGTCGATCTAGCCATGTCCGTCTGTCCGTTTCTACGCAAACTAGTCCCTCAGTTTTAAAGCTATTTGAATGAAACTTTGCAGTTAGGCTTCTATATACTCTCACTCGTACATATGTCGGAACGGGCCGGATCGGACGACTATATCATATAGCTGCCAGAGGAACGATCCGAAAAATTTTCAAAAAATAATTATAACTTTGTCAGTTTTTAACAAATTTTTACCAAATTTGATGTTTAGCCATATTTTATTATTACTGAATTTCGGTTTTAATTACATGAAAATCGGCTGACTATATCATATAGCTTCCTTAGGAACAATCAGGAAAATAAAAGAAAAATTCGTAACTTTGTCAGTTTTCAACATATTTTCACCAAATTCAAAATTTAGCCATATTTTATTATTCCTGAATTTTGATTTTAATTTCATGAAAATCGGCTGACTATATCCTATAGCTTCCATAGGAACAATCAGGAAAATAAAAAAAACCATAGCTTAGCCGTGTTTCAAACCATTGCCATCAAATTTGAGATTTGGCAACTAATTATTATTTCAGAATTTCGGTTTTAATTTTTTGTTTAAATTCTGCAAGGGTATACAAACTTCGGTGAGCCGAAGTTAGCTTCCATTCTTGTTAACATTTCATTTCAAATTTTATATCACAGGTCTACAAAAATTAACCTAACAAAAGTACGGAGAATAAAACCTTCAGATTGTGAGAGATCTCGGTCTGTATATTGCTAGGAAATCGCCCTCAAAGTACCAAAAATGTCCTATTTTGGCACTTTTTAAACGCTAATAACATAGAAACCGCGCGTATACCAAAGTTAAAATTGGGTGACTCAGATGTAACTCCCCCACATTTTGTTCTAAGTTCCAGGGCTACAAAGTAGCAAAAAAGGGGGTAAAAAATCAGTTCAGAAAAAACGATATAGCTCCTGAACCAGACATCCCACATTCATGATCCATCTGAAATCTGAAAGGGGAAAGATTTGCCTTACATTCAAGCCCAATTTTAATTTTACGCGCGGTTTCTATGTTATTAGCGTTTGAAAAGTAACAAAATAGGTAATTTTTGGTACTTTGAGGGCGATTTCCTCAAAAGTGGTACGTGATGGAAACTTTTGGGCTTCGAACTAGCAATATACATACCGATATTTTTCACAATCTGAAGGTTTTATTCTCCGTACTTTTTTTTGTTGGCCTATGTATTTGGCCCTCGAATAATATTTCAGAATTTCGATTTTAATTTCATGCAAATAGGAAAACTATATCCTATAGCTGCCATAGGAACAATCTAGAAAGTAATAGATAAAATAGTAACTTCGCTGTTTCTCAACATATTTTCATCAAATTTGAGATTTAGCCATATTTTATTATTCCTGAATTTCGATTTTAAAGTTATTTGTATTTAATTCTGCAAGGGTATACAAACTTCGGTGAGCCGAAGTTAGCTAACTTTCTTGTTTTGACTTAATCTCTTAGAAAGACTGTAATATACGATCAAATTAAAACTTAATTTTTATCGGAACTTTAGGGTTATTAATTATAATATTTCACAGGGTAGTGAGCCAATTTTGTATTAAAATTTTTCGCGGAAATGCGACGATATATTCTTGACCAGCATCAACATCCGAATCGATCTAGCCATGGCCGCCTGTCCGTTTCTACGGAAACTAGTGTCTTATTTTTAAAACTAGCTGAATGAAACTTTGCAGATAGTCTTCTATATAGTACTTTCACTGGTACATAAGTCGGAACGAGCCGGATCGGTGAAATGGAATAGGCTGGATCGGACAACTTTATCATAGGATAGGAAATTGGGTTAAGTTGGTTATTAAGGAGTGGCCTTAATATTTTCGAATTTTGGTTTTTAATTGTATAATTCAATTGCAATCAGCAAGGGTATTTACAATAGTATTCACCTTTTGGTTCCCAAAAATATTTGTAGCTGGTCGCAAACTTCAGCCTTTACCAAAATGTTTTTATACCCTTGCAGGGTATATTAGTTTCAGTCAAAAGTTTGCGCCGCAGTAAAGGAGGCATCTCCGACCCTATAAAGTATATATATTCTTGATCAGGATCAACAGCCGAGTCGATCTAGCCATGTCCGTCTGTCCGTTTCTACGCAAACTAGTCCCTCAGTTTTAAAGCTATATGAATGAAACTTTGCAGTTAGGCTTCTATATACTCTCACTCGTACATATGTCGGAACAATCGGAAAAATCTACGAAAAAAATTATAACTTTGTCCAGTTTTCAACCAATTTTCACCCAATTTGATATTTGCCCATTTAGTATTATTTCCGAATTTCGGTTTTAATTTCATGAAAATCGGCTGACTATATCATATAGCTTCCATAGGAACAATCAGGAAAATAAAAGAAAAAACCATAACTTTGTCAGTTTTCAACATATTTTCACCAAATTTGATATTTAGCCATATTTTATTATTCCAGAATTTTGATTTCAATTTCATGAAAATCGGCTGAATATATCCTATAGCTTCCATAGGAACAATCAGGAAAATAAAAAAAACCATAGCTTAGCCGTGTTTCAAACCATTGCCATCAAATTTGAGATTTGGCAACAAATTATTATTTCAGAATTTCGTTTTTAATTTTTTATTTAAACTCTGCAAGGGTATACAAACTTTGGTGAGCCGAAGTTAGCTTCCTTTCTTGTTACACCTAATAGCAGTAAATTAGTTAAAAAGACGATTTTAAAGCGTTCAACCTTACAACCGGCACTTGAGAAACAAAGATTGTTTATTATTACATTTACCGGATTAGCAGTGAGTCACCATTAATCACAGACTTGTATTATATTTATATTTTAGGAGTTACAAACAGCGGATTTTATCCAATTTCTATAAATTTCTTTGTATTTATTCATATTTTAGCTTATGTTAAAAATTGTATTATTTTACTGTTTTAAGGATAAACTGTTTAATAGCGACGTCTTGACAAATATAGAGTCATTAGATCGGCACGCAACAGAAGACCGAGGTAATATATCTGAGGATCGATTGGACGGTGATGGCTTTGGAGATGGTTTTGGACGTAAGTGTGAAACAAAGCCTAAATCTTAATATTAAAAAATTTAAATTCAATATATCAATGGGTTTCTCATAAGTGATTGAAAAAAAAAATTAAGCAGTTCTTTTATTTTTGCACTTTTGTTTAATTAACTCATATAGTTTAACTACTAATATTTCCTTGTTCATTTTTCTTCAGTTCTTCATCATTGTTCTTAAAATATATATTTTAGTACTGCGAGTAGCTTTGCGGTCCTTATACAATAATATTTAATAATATTAGTACAGCGATTAAAACCAGCAGATTCTGAAAGATCTTGGTTTGTATATTGCTAGTTGGAAACCCAAAGGTTTCCATCACGTACCAATTTTGAGAAAATCGCGTTTAAAGTTTTGGAACCTGTTTTGGCACTTTTCAAATGAAGCAGAAACCGCGCGTATACCTAAGATGAAATTGGGAAGCTAGCAAAAATTGTGGGTGACTCGGATATAACTCACTCACAATTTGTGCTCAGTCCAGGGCATCAACATAGAAAAAAAAAACAAATAAGAAAGCTACGGTCGAGTGAGCTCGACTGTGAGATACCCGCTACCCATAGTAAACAAATTATTTCTTTAATCATTTCGACAATTTTGTTCTGATCGCAACCACAGACTATAGTTCTATATGTACAACACAAAAATTTGTGCTTTAAAATTACGCTTTTTGATGATGTGCGGGGGCGGAAGTAGGCGTGGTTCACTCACACATATGCAATTTTGGATTGCGATTGTGATAGTGCCGACCACTGATCTAGCCATGTCCGTCTGTCTGTCCGTCTGTCCGTATGAAACACTGGATCTCAGAGACTATAAGAGATAGAGCTCTAATTTTTTTTCGACAGTATTTCTTATGCTTGCACGCAGATCAAGTTTGTTTCAAATTTTTACCACGCCCACTTCCGCCCCCGCAAATCATAAAAAAGCGTATTAAGCGTATAATTTTAAAGCTAGAATCGCGAATTTCGGTATATATATTAAGAACTATAGTCTGTGTGATTCCTGAAAATTTGGTTGCGATCAGATAAAAATTGTCGAAGTTATTAAAGAAATAATTTTGTATGGTCACAAACGGCTGCTGGCAGCATGCCTCATTTGGTTGACCAATTAGACCAACTTAATATTCTTATCCGTTCTTGGTTGTGTTCGGAAAAGAATCTTATAAGATATTCGAGAAGCAATTTTAATAAATGGTAATAATTATTAGCCGCTTAAACGCAATAATAACATGTGTACGCATTTTTGTATGCATGTATTATATATTACACTTTCATTTGCATTTGTCCGTTATGTTCAAAATTGTATTAACTGTTTTTTATGGCGTCCTGACGCTTTTCTGGTTTAAGTATGGGTAGCGGGTATCTCACAGTCGAGCTCACTCGACTGTAGCTTTCTTACTTGTTTTACATACATAATATAAGGTTATGCACCATTCAGTCTTTGTGTTTGCAGAGTTACGCAGCCTACTGCATTACCGTTTTGTATTGAAAGATTCGATCGTCTTGGTCCAGCATTGTTAATTCAACCACACTTCATTTCATTCAATACTCAAATTTTGAACCATTAGTTCATAAAAAAATTGTATGCGCTAAGCTAATCACCAATATTCACCCATATCGGTACTGCCCAAATTTAAGAAAAATGTGTAATAGAACAGCAAAATTAGGAAAGATATTTAAAATTTGTTAGAACATTGCCATGTGCATGTCAACTAGAATGTAAGAGCTGAAAAGCTTTATTTTACATAGCTCTCTTGTATTAGTCCTAAGCTTTATCTAATTCACTACATTAAATGACTCTAATCCGAACAGACGCTATTACATAACTCTCACATGGTTATGGGCCCAGAGCCTGTTAACTAGGAATCAAATTTAATAGAGAAGTACGTCGGCACGGTACCGCTGATTTGTGGTAGTGTTTTTTTTTTAATAATTCGGCATAGAAGTGTAGTCAAACAAACGAAAAATGTCGCACGAAATGATGAACATTGAAAAATTGTCGGGCGAAAACTACGAAAGCTGGTCACTTCAAATGAAAAGTCTATTAGTTTCCTCCGAGATGATGAAGTATGTTATAGGTAGTGTGGACCAAACAATGACCGATGAGAAGGCTTTAGCAACGATTATCATATGCGTGAAGCCAAGTGAACTTATTCATATCAGAACCTGCAAAACCGCACAAGAAGCATGGACACAGTTATATCAAATATATTTTGCCCATGAATCAGCAAGAAAAGTCAATTTGTTTAAGCAATTGATTAAGTTTCAAATTAAAAGCACTGATAGGATATTTCCGTAAGATACCAAATTTTGTTTAATTGCGCAGAATCTAAGCGAAATCGATGTACAAGTTCCTGGCGAATTACTCTCCATCTTACTGCTGTGTAGTTTGCCGGACGACTTGGATAATTTTGTTGTTGCAATGAAATGCAGAGATCAGTTACCTACTCTAATTCAACTGAAGGTCAAGATATTGGAAGAGGATTCACGAAGAGATGATAGAGAGCCTGGAAACAATAACGGAACTGAGCAAGTTTTTTCAGCGAAGGGCACAAAGAAGACAACGGATTAATGCAAAAGAGAGAGTGCGGCGAATGCAGCAATGAGTGCGTACATTGGAAAGTCAGGAACTGGCGACAACAATTGGATTTCGGACATCGGCACTTCTTCTAATATGTGCAGAGAGATATCAGACTTCGAAACTTTGAGAGACAGCAATGAGAGCATTACGATGGCATCAGGCGATAAAGTTAAAGCACAAGGCGTAGGAGATGTAATAATAAAATAACAATTTTTCAATGACATTTTGCTACGCGAAGTATTATTTGTTCAGGAATTTAACCACAATTTTGTATCTGTTGGTAAAATAATTAGTTATGGACACTCAGTAAAATTTACAAATAAAATGGCTTGTGTTATTATGGACAAAAATGTGATATTGTTTGAGGCGAAGAATTACTGTGCGCAAGCATCGGAAAAGTCTAAATTTGAAATTTGGCACGATAGATTTGGATGCCTGAACCTGATAGATTTTTTGCAAGCAAAAATATAGTTCGGATTGGAATTAAAAAGTTCAAGAAACTTAAATTGTGTAACATGTGGAACATGTAAGATCACGAGAAAGCCATATGATCTGTTCAATAGCATATTCCCAAAAGAGAAACTGGAACTGATACATTCGGATATTTGCGGCCCCATGCGCGTGTCTTCTATGTCTGGTGCGAATTATGTAATAACGTTTATCGACGATTATACGAGATAAGTTTAGACATATTTTTTGGGACGAAAGTCAGAGGCGTTAAATGCCTTTAAGGCGTTTGTGGCACAGACGGAGCGACAAACGGGAGGCAAGGTGAAGCGTATGCGCAGCTATAATGGAATATGTCAATGCGGATTTAAGGAATTTCTTCGAGATAAAGCAATTATACATCAAAGTTGAATAAAAAATCAGAAAAAAATTTAAAAAAAAAATGCTTCGTGAGTACCTTGGGACATCTATCCTTTTAAGTAATGAAATTTCGTTTTTTTTAATTGGGTGATCCTATGGACCGGTAGGATGTACACCGCAAACCAACTTTTTTTAAAGCGGTTTAGGAGATTCTCTGTAACTCCTAAGTCTGTAAATGTTTCTTAAAAAATAAAAGTGAAATTGTTGAAATATTTTGTTACTTTATGGTTTTTAAATTATTACTCTAACTTTATCCGTTTCGCCACAAAACATTTTTGAAAAACGGCCAGTTTTGCACCGAATTATCCAGACGGACATGGCTATATCGACTCCTTTAGTGGTTCTGATCAATATTTAGGTAACTTTGGAGGTCTGCCACGCCTCCTTCTGCCTGTTACAGAAAAGTGCACTCGCACAAAATTATAATACCTTTGTACCTTTGGTACAGGGTATAAAAACCGTTCTTTTTGCACCGAAAATATGATTTTAAAAATCTGGAAAATCGCCCCAAAACAAAAATAGGGGAAAGATTAGTTAAGAATGTGTGTGCAAAATTTCAAACCGATCGGTTGCATAGCTTCGAAAATAAGCAAAGCATTTGTCCGTTTTCATATATATACCTGCTATGTGAACGGGTCTCCGAACCGGAGCGTTCTATCTCCGTTAGTTTAGCTTGAAACGACTTAAAATATAGTTCGGATTGGAATTAAAAAGTTCAAGAAACTTAAATTGTGTAACATGTGGAACATGTAAGATCACGAGAAAGCCATATGATCTGTTCAATAGCATATTCCCAAAAGAGAAACTGGAACTGATACATTCGGATATTTGCGGCCCCATGCGCGTGTCTTCTATGTCTGGTGCGAATTATGTAATAACGTTTATCGACGATTATACGAGATAAGTTTAGACATATTTTTTGGGACGAAAGTCAGAGGCGTTAAATGCCTTTAAGGCGTTTGTGGCACAGACGGAGCGACAAACGGGAGGCAAGGTGAAGCGTATGCGCAGCTATAATGGAATATGTCAATGCGGATTTAAGGAATTTCTTCGAGATAAAGCAATTATACATCAAAGTTGAATAAAAAATCAGAAAAAAATTTAAAAAAAAAAATGCTTCGTGAGTACCTTGGGACATCTATCCTTTTAAGTAATGAAATTTCGTTTTTTTTAATTGGGTGATCCTATGGACCGGTAGGATGTACACCGCAAACCAACTTTTTTTAAAGTGGTTTAGGAGATTCTGTGTAACTCCTAAGTCTGTAAATGTTTCTTAAAAAATAAAAGTGAAATTGTTGAAATATTTTGTTACTTTATGGTTTTTAAATTATTACTCTAACTTTATCCGTTTCGCCACAAAACATTTTTGAAAAACGGCCAGTTTTGCACCGAATTATCCAGACGGACATGGCTATATCGACTCCTTTAGTGGTTCTGATCAATATTTAGGTAACTTTGGAGGTCTGCCACGCCTCCTTCTGCCTGTTACAGAAAAGTGCACTCGCACAAAATTATAATACCTTTGTACCTTTGGTACAGGGTATAAAAACCGTTCTTTTTGCACCGAAAATATCATTTTAAAAATCTGGAAAATCGCCCCAAAACAAAAATAGGGGAAAGATTAGTTAAGAATGTGTGTGCAAAATTTCAAACCGATCGGTTGCATAGCTTCGAAAATAAGCAAAGCATTTGTCCGTTTTCATATATATACCTGCTATGTGAACGGGTCTCCGAACCGGAGCGTTCTATCTCCGTTAGTTTAGCTTGAAACGACTTAAAATTTTGACACAATACTCTTCAAATGTTTTTCTATCGAATAAAATATATAAAAATGTTGACACTTTTTGACTCTCATAAGCCCTTAGGGTAATTAAAAACTATACCAATTTATTTAAAGATTTATAGCATAAGTATGTATAATAGATGAGTATATTTATCCCCAATCCAATAATATAAATAGAAAAGATAATTCTTCATTTATTGTTATAATTGTGCAAATATTAAGTGTATTTCTATTTTTATTTCCAATGTAATTATCTTACTTTTACAGTAACATTCTGGTTCCTACGTTTAGCGGGAAATTTATAAATCTAATTGTGTTTTTAATTTTTTTCCGGCTTAGAAAACACGTTTTTTTTTACCTTCACCAATTCAACTTCTAACTCGAATAATTTCGGTGTTAATCGACATATCTTTCTCTTTCATAGCGGACGGTCGTGTTTTTGTTTTGCGCTCCGATTTTTGTGTTAATTTGATTTTAAACCACCGGGGTTTCCTCTGAATTCAGGTCTACAAAAATTGACCTTAAAAAAACAACTTGAACCTTGAAACCTTCAGATTGTGAAAGATCTTGGTCTGTATATTGCTAGTTCGAAAATCAAAGAAAATTCTCACGTACCAATTTTGAGGAAATCGCCCTCAAAGTACCAAAAATGACCTTTTTTGACACTTTTCAAACGCTAATAACACAGAAACTGCGCGTGTACCGTGTTGTAGCCCTGGAACTCAGTACAAAATGTGATGACTCAGATGTAACTCCCAAAAAATTTGTTCTAGTTCCAGGGCTACAACATAGCAAAAAAAGTGCTCAAAAATCAGTTCAGAAAAAGCGATATAGCTCCTGAACCTGACGTCCTAAATTCAGGACCCACCTGAAATCTGAAAGATTGGCCTTTCATTTAAGTCCAAATTCAACTTTGGTACACGCGCAGTTTCTGTGTTATTAGCGTTTGAATGACGAATGGCGAATGACCTGTTCTCCGCGCTTGACGCTCAATTTAATAGTATGAAGCTATTAAATGAGTCGCCGAAACGCAAAAAAAACTCCTGCTGCTGGTCGACAGCAACTGTGTGAGACGCAGCAACCGATTTCCTGCCACTCCCCTGCGACACAGCTCCTGGTCCCCGTTCCAATGGTTCTGAGATCAGGAACTAGGAAAGATTCGGTTACCGAATCTGAAGCAGCCGCTTAACCAGAAATTTCCGCGTCGTCCGATGCGGAGCCTGAATCTTTGGCTCCGCAAATCTCCGTAGATAAATCAACCCAGGGTCCAACAATGCCCGGAATACCGGCCGTAGTTGGTAACAATTCGTTACGCAAGACCCTCACAGCAGTCCCACCTTCGAAAACAATATTTGTTTCGAGGCTTGCCCCTGATCTCGCATCGGAAGATGTTCTAGCCTTTATACAAGGCAAAACCCAAGCCGGACATATCAAGGTGGAAAAATTTCAATTTTCGTATGCCAGAGACATTTCATCTTTTAAGATAAATGTCTCAACCCAATCCTTTGACACTATTTGCTCGGGTGACTTCTGGCCCGAGTACTTAATAGTTAAGGAGTACGAGGCTCGAAAGAAGAGAACACGGCCTGCGGGAGTACAACTGCCCAGGCCGTCACAATCCTCAGTGTCCACCGCCGTACCTTTTGTCCCAAAAAACTAACCTCTTCCTTACTACTTTCCTATCAGAATACTAGAGGCTTACGCAGTAAGCTCTCTAAATTGTATTCGGATAGCCTTTCTTTCGCATCTCAGGTGATTGTATTTACTGAAACCTGGTTGAAGCCGGAGATCCTCTGCTCCGAAATTCTTCCGAGTAAGTACACAATCTATAGATTAGACCGTCTTGTCCAGCGTGGTGGTGGAGTTTTAATTTCCGTTGACTCTTGCCTCATCTCGGAACGGGTGGTTATCTAATAATCTTTTGGACATCGAATTTATCTGCGTAAAATTATTTTTTACAGGTAGTTATATTTATGTAACCTGCTTTTACATTCCTCCATCTTCGGAAGAGCCAACTTATTGGAAACACCTTTCGGCAACTCAGGTAGTTTCCAACAGTTTTTCTGATAGGGACCAATTAGTGACTTTGGTCTTCTGATATTGTGTCTAATGTACTTCAGACTACGGCACAGCATGACCGCTTGGCTTGCTATAATTCTTTAAACCGCTTACTGGATCTATGCTTTGTCTTCGATCCTGCAGGCGTAAACCTAGAGTTCCTCCAATGACGCAACCTGAAGATCCTTGTCATCCAACTTTCGATGTGACCATCGACACTGGGACAGTTTTAGCAACGACATCTGGTAGTAGGTTAAACAGAGTCCGCTGTTTCCGAAAGGCTGACTATCAGAGGCTAAACACTTTAATAGCTGAATTTGATTGGTCTAATCCTTTCATGAGCTCAGACATGGCAACCGCCGTTGATATCTTTTATAGTGCCATGAACTCATTTTTCTTCTTGTGTTCCTGAAACCTATCCGTCGGTCTCTAATGAACCACTCTGGTTTAACAAAGAGCTAACACGTTTAAAAAACGTAAAATCTAGGCTTTATAATAAATATAAACGTACTAGTTCAAGAACGGCTTTCTCATCCTATCTTAGTGCTCGATCTAGCTTTACCGTGCTTAACGCTCAGTGTTATAAAAATTATTTGACTCGTTGCAAGGTCCAGTTCACGCAGGACCCCAAACAGTTTTATAACTTTGTTAACTCTAAACGTAAACCCACGTTGTACCCTCCCTCGCTGTCATTTAATAATAATACTGTAAATTCTGATCAAGCAATAGCCAATCTCTTCGCTGAGTTTTTTAAAACCACATATTCTCCCTCAACATCTTCAGATCATACATTATCTCCAGCTATGCCCAGTTCGAACCTAATCTTCAGTCCTATTTTAAACGAAAGCTCACTTATTCTTGTTAAGCCAGTATATTCACCAGGTCCTGATGGAATACCGGGCTCTGTGCTAAGGTATTGCTCCGAGACGCTGTGTAATCCACTTCTTAAATTGTTTACCTTATCTTTAGAATCCTTAGAATTTCCCCTTATTTGGAGGGAATCATTTGTTATTCCTCTCCACAAAAAAGGTAGCAAGTCGGATGCCAGTAACTATAGAGGTATCTCTAAGTTATCGGCAATCCCCAAACTTTTTGAGAATGTAATCACTCCTCACTTGCAACATCAGCATGGTTTTATGAGGCGAAGATCAACCACGACCAATTTTCTGGAACTCACCTCTTTCGTTATTAGGGGTTTCCAACAAAACTTTCAAACCGATGTCATTTACACGGACTTTAGTAAAGCTTTCAACTCGGTTAATCATTCTCTTCTGGTTAGGAAACTTGATTCATTGGGGTTTCCAAGTGATCTTCTTAAGTGGATTTCGAGTTATCTAAGTGACAGGTCCCAAAAGGTTCTGTTCAGAAATGTTCTATCCAATAGCCTCAGTGTCACATCTGGCGTCCCACAGGGTAGCTACCTGAGACCACTACTATTTACATTGTTTATCAACGATTTGCCGCAGGTTCTAACCAAATCCAGAGTACTCATGTATGCTGATGATGTTAAACATTGCGTGCTGTATAGGGACAGTTCACGCCAATCAGACCTACAATTGGATCTCGATAACTTTCAAGCATGGTGTCATGCTAACGATTTATATCTCAACAGCTCTAAATGCAAACTGATGACATTTTCTCGCACCCTTCCTCTGCCTGCCACGTATATGCTTAACGATTCCTCTTTGGAAACAATTACTATTGTTGATGACCTAGGTGTCCGCCTGGACCCTAAACTTTCGTTCTCAGAACATATTTCCTGTATGGTTAATAAAGCCACCGGCATGCTTGGATTCATTAAAAGGTGGTCGAAGGAATTCGATTCTCCTTATGTAACAAAGACTTCGTTAGTACGCCCTATATTGGAGTATGGCTCGTGCGTCTGGAGTCCTCAATACGGAGTCTATAGCAGCCTCATCGAATCTGTCCAAAAGAAGTTTTTACTTTTCGCCCTCCGTGGCCTACTCTGGGATGCTAATCTTAGATTACCGTCTTACTCTAGTAGACTTCTCCTAATTAATTTACCTTCTTTAACTAACCGTAGGACGATGCTTGGCGTCGTCTTTCTACATAAACTTATTCACGGCGATGTGGAGAGCCCCTACCTGCTTGGGCAGCTCAATTTCCATGTTCCCGTCTTTCATCTAGAAATTTTATCCCCCTAGTAGTTAACCACTGTAGGCGTCAGTTTGAAGTACATGAACCCTTTAGGGTTTTATGTATTGATTACAATCGCCTTTTTAGTAGTATTGTAGTATTGCTTGTAGTACTTGCCCGTAGTGTATCCTAATTTTCCTCGTTCTATTCTATTTTTCCTCTCTCGCGTCTATCTAGTACGCGTTCGTGCCGTACGTCACGCGGCTGCACCCCTCGGTCGGAAAAAAAAAAAAAAAAATTCGGCTCACCGAAGTTTGTATACCCTTGCAGAGTTTAAACAAAAAATTAAAAACGAAATTCTGAAATAATAATTTGTTGCCAAATCTCAAATTTGATGGCAATGGTTTGAAACACGGCTAAGCTATGGTATTTTTTTATTTTCCTGATTGTTCCTATGGAAGCTATAGGATATAGTCAGCCGATTTTCATGAAATTAAAATTAAAATTCAGAAATACTAACATATGGCTAAATATCAAATTTGGTGAAAATATGTTGAAAACTGACAAAGTTATGGTTTTTTCTTTTATTTTCCTGATTGTTCCTATGGAAGCTATAGGATATAGTCAGCCGATTTTCGTGAAATTAAAGCCGAAATTCGGAAATAATACTAATTGGGCAAATATCAAATTTGGTGAAAATTGGTTGAAAACTGACAAAGTTATAATTTTTTTCGTAGATTTTTCCGATTGTTCCTATGGCAGCTATATGATATAATCGTCCGATCCGGCCCGTTCCGACATATGTACGAGTGAGAGTATATAGAAGCCTAACTGCAAAGTTTCATTCAGATAGCTTTAAAACTGAGGGACTAGTTTGCGTAGAAACGGACAGACGGACAGACGGACATGGCTAGATCGACTCGGCTGTTGATCCTGATCAAGAATATATATACTTTATAGGGTCGGAGATGCCTCCTTCACTGCGTTGCAAACTTTTGACTGAAACTAATATACCCTGCAAGGGTATAAAAAAATTAACTTCCAAAAGTCTATTACTACAAAATAGCCCCTCTTTTATTTATATATATATATATTTTTTTTAATTAGAACCAGAACTTTTCGAAGATGACCTCTTTGGTGAACCATCTCAACCAGCTCTGCAGAATGACAAAGAAGCTAAAGTAGATACCATTGAAGATGATTCCGACAATGATGCTGTTGAGAATTTGAATCCCCTTCCGTCGCCAGCAACATCATGTATAAACTCAATCATAGACGAGAAGGGAGGTAAATATTAATTTAATGTTATGTATTTAATAAACTGAAATAAATTTTTTTTTAAGAATCATTAAATGAACAAGCCGATGTATCTGAAAATGTTCCACTTAATGAATTAACTCTTGTGCAACATGAAGATGAGGGTTTCGCATTGGCCCCAATTGATGCAACTGTGTATAAAGGCATAACAAAGGCAAAACGTAAAAGAAAACTCATTATTGATGAAATAAAAAATATTTCTGGAGAAGAAATGAAGGCTCAATTAGCCGATACTTCAGACATATTGACTACTCTCGATCTTGCGCCACCTACAAAAAGGTAATTTTTTAATTGTGTATAGTCAAAAATCATTAAATTCTGTTGTTTTCTGTTGTAGGCTCATGTATTGGAAGGAAACTGGAGGGGTGGAAAAGCTGTTCTCGTTACCATCTAGATCGATACCGGCACGATCATTATTTAATAATTATAACCGACAGTTATTATCTCATTCAACATTCTTTGAAGATTTTTCAAGTGTTGCCCCTATGGAAATTCTTGCATTGGAATTTTATTCGCATGATAAGGAAAATTCATTGATCATCTTAACTAAAAAAGGGCGCAAACGAAAGTGTGAACTTTCTACACATCATTTAACGGATCTTGGGGCAGATTCACTTATTCAAAGTCTTGATGCTCCAGACATTTTAAGAGAAGACCAAAAATCATTGGGATTATCTGTAGCATCTTTAAACATTGCACCAAAACACCAAGAAACTCTTGTTGATCAAAATGAATCAACTCTATTTGATAATATGCGAAGTCCAGAGCTGTTATCATTTAATGAAATTGAACAGTTTTCATCAATAAATGAACTGCCATTAACGCCGAGAAATACAAATCAAGACATCGGGGATGATTTCAATCACGGAGACTCAACGCCAGCCGAATTGGATCATGGCGAAACAACTCCTCAGCATACAAGTATTGAAGAAATAGATAACATCCCACAGATACCAACAGATCAAATTAGTTCAATTTTGAAAGAATCTGCGGCGAGGCCCAGATTGGATGACAACAATTTTTTGAAGGGATGGAACAACTACGAAATTTCAACTTTTGTTGGTCAAGTATGTTTAATCTAATTTTTTTCCATTTGTTTATGTTTAAAGCTCGTATTTTACCTAAGGGATAACCTAATTTGACCCATGGACAATTTTAAAACTTGAATGTACCATATTTATCTCTTATGTGGTTAAAATTATTTTTCGATATTTCGCAGTGAGGGAGATGTACATCAAGTTAGCAGGAAAACTTTGGAAAATCAAACTTTTGCTTATACCATAATTTGCCGTTAATTATCCGTTAATTATTCGTGAAAGAAAAAAATTTGCCGTTCAATTTTTTAACTTAATTTTTTAATGTCCTGCTAAGTTGATATCAAGTTAGCAGGACAACACCGGAAATCCTTCACATTTCCAAAATCTTTTTTAGCTATAATTTGCCGTTAATTATCCGTTCATTATTCGTGAAAGAATTAAATTTGTTGCTTAAGTTTTTATTAATATTTTTTAAAAACAAAAAGTTGCCCTGCTAAGTTGATATCAAGTTAGCAGGACAACACCAGAAATCCTTCACATTTCCAAAATGTTTTTTATCCGGAATTTGCCGTTAATTATCCGTTCATTATTCGTGAAAGAATTAAATTTGTTGCTCCAGTTTTAATATTTTTTATTTATTTTTTTTAAAAACCTAAATGTGCCCTGCTAAGTTGATATCAAGTTAGCAGGACAACACCAGAAATCCTTCACATTTCCAAAATCTTTTTTAGCCAGAATTTGCCGTTAATTATCCGTTCATTATTCGTGAAAGAATTAAATTTGTTGCTTTTCTTTTTTAGTTTTAATTTAAAATAAATGTTTTGATTTATGGCATACATAATCGTTGCCAACGCCGATATGCGTTTGTTGCCATCGCCGATATGCGTTTGTTGCCAACGCCGATATGCGTTTGTATAGTTATGCATGCATTAGTGTTCGGCTGGAGTTAGTCGACATTCAGCATCTCATTTTATTTGACGTTTGAACATTTTAATAAAATTATATAAAAATTAAGATTAGAAATACTTGTAATGGCTTAAATCTTTTCTCGACGAAAATTTGTAATATTATATGGCCATGCATGCATGTATTAGTGTTAGACTGCATATGCTTCTGTTTTGTTGGGAAGGATG
Source organism: Drosophila anomelani (assembly GCA_035045905.1). Lineage (NCBI taxonomy): Eukaryota > Metazoa > Arthropoda > Insecta > Diptera > Drosophilidae > Drosophila > Drosophila anomelani. The sequence continues at coordinate 981,076 of JAWNOO010000082.1, read as the reverse complement.
GCAACGTTAAATAAGATCGACAGTCGACAAACATAATGCAGCCCTGGATGTCGACAGCATATGCAGTCTAACACTAATACATGCACGCATGGCCATATAATATTACAATTTTCGTCGAGAAAAGATTTAAGCCATTACAAGTATTTCTAATCTTAATTTTTATATAATTGTATTAAAATGTTCAAACGTCAAATAAAATGAGACGCTAAATGTCGACTAACTCCAGCCGAACACTAATGCATGCATAACTATACAAACGCATATCGGCGTTGGCAACAAACGCATATCGGCGTTGTCAACAAACGCATATCGGCGTTGGCAACGATTATGTATGCCATAAATCAAAACATTTATTTTAAATTAAAACTAAAAAAAGAAAAGCAACAAATTTAATTCTTTCACGAATAATGAACGGATAATTAACGGCAAATTCCGGATAAAAAACATTTTGGAAATGTGAAGGATTTCTGGCGTTGTCCTGCTAACTTGATATCAACTTAGCAGGGCACATTTAGGTTTTAAAAAAAAATAAATAAAAAATATTAAAACTGGAGCAACAAATTTAATTCTTTCACGAATAATGAACGGATAATTAACGGCAAATTCCGGCTAAAAAACATTTTGGAAATGTGAAGGATTTCTGGTGTTGTCCTGCTAACTTGATATCAACTTAGCAGGGCAACTTTTTGTTTTTAAAAAATATTAATAAAAACTTAAGCAACAAATTTAATTCTTTCACGAATAATGAACGGATAATTAACGGCAAATTATAGCTAAAAAAGATTTTGGAAATGTGAAGGATTTCCGGTGTTGTCCTGCTAACTTGATATCAACTTAGCCGGACATTAAAAAATTAAGTTAAAAAATTGAACGGCAAATTTTTTTCTTTCACGAATAATTAACGGATAATTAACGGCAAATTATGGTATAAGCAAAAGTTTGATTTTCCAAAGCTGTCCTGCTAACTTGATGTACATGTGAAGGAGCCATTTCCGAACATATAAAGTAGAATTATTCTTAAGAGCATCAACAGCTGATTTAGCCATATCTGTCTTTCCAAAATAGTTATTAAGCTTTCTAAGGGCCTGTTTACACTGGACATAACATATGTACATATGTGGTGGCAAGATACACTCAAAAATGTACTTTGTCTCTTATATGCACGGAATTCTTTCACAATGCCACATATTTTTAGCGGTGGAGGTTGGGCTATGACATCTAGGGCCTTCAGATCGGGTTTTACATCGTGTATAACATTATACATTTACATTTGTATAGTTTTTCATATAGTGTCTTAATATATATCTATATATATAAAAATAGAGACAAAAAATGTACGGAAACGCATTACAAGAAAACGGCTGGGCCGATTTGGCTCAAATTTTTGTCCAGTTATTTGTAATTGACTAATTAATTAATTTTAAAGTTGAGCATTGCAAGACAGTAAATTTCATAAAATAAAATTGCGCATCAGACTTGGAGTAACTAATTGCCCATCTCAAACAGATAAGTAATTTTGTCACTTCGGAGTGACGGTTATACGTATTATTTATATGTTCTATACCTACAGTCAGCAAAATAATGCCTGCTGTTAGACGATCAAGACTTGGACGGCATTCGCGCAATGCAATAAATAGTCAGAATTTCCGTAATAGTCGGACGCAAGAGGAACATGCAGATATGAATGCATCGACACGTGCCCGAATTGCACAGCTTCGCGCTGCACAAACCCCACCTCAAGCCCGACAAAATAATAGAAGACGAACCGCAAATGAAAACTTGAATCGCGCTGCATTCGCATACAATTATGAAACACCCTACAAAGATCATAGCTGCGTTGTTATTGGTTCATTGTCTATGGTATGTCAGCATTGCAATGCACTGAAGTTTCGATTGGAAACCCCCGGCTTATGCTGTGCAGTTGGTAAAATTAAATTGCGCTTTGTTACCACCACAAAACAAAGATCATAAATTCCTTTAGATCTATTTCATTGGTGAACTAAATCACCGCTGTGCAATTTACACTACAACTCCATGAGCAACTCTCCATGAGCATAATGAATTGGTCAGATTGTTCAACAGATTGGGCAGATTGGGGTTATATGAAGTCGTGAAATTGGGGCGAGACAAAGTTCGCCAGGTCCGCTACACAAAATTGAACTAAGACAAAAAACATCAATTAGGTGCGAGATAAAGTTTGCCGGGTCCGCTAGTAGTATATGGGCAAATCCCACGTGTCGCACGCTACATTCGCTCGATTTTAGATTTGTTATGTGTTTATACTGAATTGAGAGTACTTTCGTTGGGTATAAGGTTCAATTTTACTGGAGTCACTGTTTTGAAAATAATTAATAAAATTGTGACGTGTCGCACGCTACACGACGCGGAAGTGAGTTTCAAAATTTTCATTTTCAGTTTCCCTATGAAACTTGATATCCTAAAGAAAGTTAAGAATTAGAAGACAAAAACCGATCGTTTGGTCTTAATAATGGTTATGGATTTTTAGCAAAAGCCGTAGACCCATTGTGTCGCACGCTACGTGTCGCACGCTACATTTTTTCCATCGGACTTTGGACGCTGTTTTTTATTATTTAAATACATTAGAAGATCATATATGGGCTAATCCTGGGGTCGCGAACAAACGTTCGTACGCAATTTGTGCAAGAAAATAAAGAAAAAAACATTTTTTGAAACTTTTTTTTTGGTTTCCGATAGCATTTGGTGAGTTCTTTTCTTAGTGTAAATTATGGTTCTAATGGATTTTTCATTTTCATAATATTGGCAAAAAACATGCGGTCGCGAACGTATCTGCGTATTTGAATTTAATATTTTAATGCAATAACTTTTATTTTAAAAAAAGGCATGTAGTTTTCTATCGATTCTATTCCCAATTAAATATCTCCATTAGATTTTTTTTAATTAAATTAAGTACGGGTCGTGAACGTACGATTTTTCCATCAGACTTTGGACGCTGTTTTTTATTATTTAAATACATTAGAAGATCATATATGCATTTTATGTTCAATATTTGGATTCTTCTAATGATTTTAGAAAACATAAGTCAAAGCATAATGCCTCTGTTTAGAAGAAATAAGCAAAACAAAACATACCCTTTTTTTGGCATTTTTCGTCAAAATAAGAAAAAAAATGCGATTGCGCGAATATGCTATCGAATTTTTCAAATTTTGCTGTAGAATATGATAAGGGTTTTAAAATTTCATATATTCGACCATATTTTAATGTAACTATGTTGATTCATTTTAGAGAAGTTTTTCACTTTTGGTCGTGGTTGACCTTTCCCCGGATTTGCCCATATGCATTTTATTTGGAATATTTGCATCCTTCTAGAGATGTTAGAAAATAAAAGTCAAAGCATTAGTCGTCTGTTTAGAAGAAATAAGCAAAACAAAACATGCCTTTTTTTAGAATACAATAACGGCTATCAAATTTGATAATATTTTAATGTAACTATGTTGATAAAAATAATTTTAGAGAAGTTTTTCACTTTTGGCCGAGGTGGACAGTTCCTGGGATTTGCCAAATATATATTTTAAGTAATTTAGGTAATTAAAGTAATGTTAAGTCATATTTTGTGGCCTGGGTTTGTGTTTTTCAGAAATTGTATAATATTTATTGTGGGTGGGAGTCCTTAGTTTTAGTATTTAAACAAAATTATAGCTGGTGAGTTGTGTTTGGTTTATTGATTTATACCAGGTTGATGTTTTTGTGATGTTTTATATTATCTAACAATAAGTTGCAGTTTCAATTGTGCTTTCTGCAGACATTTATGTGTTTGCATTTTGTGGTCAGCCAGTCAGTCAGTCAGCCCAGTCGGCTATTGTGGCTAGAATAGGGTTTAAGTTTATGTTAATGTTTTTCTTGTTTTTATACCCACAGGTACTTTAATTTTGCGCGAGAGCGATTTTCTGTAATAGGCAGAAGCAGGCGTGGCAGACCCCCAAAAGTTACCTAAATATTGGTCAGGACCACTAAAGGAGTCGATATAGCCATGTCCGTCTGTCCGTCCGTCCGTCCGTCTGTCCGTCTGTCCATCTGTCAGTCTGTCTGCATGAACGCCTAGATCTCAGAGACTATAAGAGCTAGAGACACCAAACTTTGGATTTAATCTTCTTATATCTGCACGCAGATCAAGTTTGTTTTAAATTTTTGCTGCTCCCCTTTTTGGAGGAGCTATTTGACAAAAACGTAAAGCTCCTAAATTTATAAAGTTATGTAAACCATATTAAAAAGTTTTATGTATTTTTATCAAAATACACAGATTGTCCAAGTTTCATTGCGATCATGCCATAAATAGCGGAGATATAGGCTTTTTTTACCTTATACACATTACGTGTACAAGAGGCAGGCTAGGCAGAGGGCTCCAAATAAATCAAAACGTTCATTAAACATTCTAGTTATGTTCACATTATTATGAAAATAAGATTGATTTTTTCGAATTGGTTGGTGGTGCAGCTGGCTAAGCTGAAGTCTTTTTGAAATGTTAGTTGTCACGGGTTCGAATCCCGTCGGCGACGAGAGAAGTTTTTATTTTTAGCAATTTTTTTTTTTTTTTTCTAGTAAATTAAAATACTGACAGTATTTAATACTAAGAAATAAAAAAATGCAAGCAATTGAAAATGAAAAAATTCCTTATGCCTCCGGTTGATTCGAAACCAGGCAAATTGCTTACAAAAAATGTATGTGCAGCTTTACCCACTGAGCTATCGGCTTTGCTCCAGAATGGAAAGACATTTGCATTATATGTAAATTTGTCTCCGTTTTTTATTCTTATTCTCTTTCTTTTATATAATTTTTGGACACGCCTTGTAATGGTACATGGTATTCTACTGTCGGGACACCCGACTGTATGTCCATCTTGTTATACCTAACTTTAGTCAGATGTTTGCAACGTAGTGAAGGTGACATTTCCGATCCAATAAAGTATATAAATTCTTGATCATGATTAACAGCCGAGTCCATCTAGCCATGTCCGTCTGTCAGTCTGTGTGGCTGTCCGTCTGTCCGTATGAAACACTGGATCTCGGAGACTATAAGAGATTTTTTTCGACAGTATTTGTTAAGACCAACTAAATATTCTTACCAGTTCTTGATTGTGATCGGAAAAGAATCTTATAATTTATTTGAGAAGAAATTTTAATAAATGGTAATAACGCATTTTTACACACTAGCAATATAGTCCAGCCGACCACAAAAGTTGGCCAAAACCCATTTTTTAAAAGTTGGCCAAAACCCATTTTTTAAAAGTTGTTAAAATTAATTGATTTTGGTATCAATCGATTGGAAATAGAGTGACTATATTCGTGGCATACCCCAAATTATCATAGGTGGCGCCACTTTCGCGAACGGAGCTGTTAAAGTCAGCTGTTTGTTTACAAGAAAATTGGCAGAGTTAAAGTGCGTAAAAAAGCACTACTTTAAAATTATGAAAACTCGAAAAAAAACATTCAAAACTATAAAATTTTTTTGCTGAAATATATTTAAAAATGTTTGAATTGCTTGTGGTTATGATTTTGTAATTTGACGTTAAAATACATATGTCTTCAAAAATATGCAATTTGTTTTTTAAAACCTCTTTTTGGAAAGGTGAATCTAGTGAATCCCACCTAGTCCCACCTTGAAACCAAGTGTGTATTCTCTTTCAATTGCATATAGTCACTAATGCCACATTTGACCACATTTCATATAATTTTTATTTAAAGATTACCTTATTTTTTGTATGCAAATTACACAAACACAAAATACACTAATGCAAATCTAAAAAAATCGACTAAAAAGTATAGAGTATAGTCAACTAGATATGAAACAATGTAAAAACAAAATGTAAAATCATTTAAAGATTTTATAATCAAATTTCCATGCAAAATTGGCACTATATTCTGATTTTCCTATGAAAACTATAGGTATTTGTTATCCGATTTTAAAAAAAATTATAAAATATAGTTAAAATCAAAAAAATCTTAAAGTAGCCGAAATTTTATAAATCTATCAAAAAACAAGAAAGGAACCTAACTTCGGCTCACCGAAGTTTGTATACCCTTGCAGAGTTTAAACAAAAAATTAAAAACGAAATTCTGAAATAATAATTTGTTGCCAAATCTCAAATTTGATGGCAATGGTTTGAAACACGGCTAAGCTATGGTTTTTTTTTATTTTCCTGATTGTTCCTATGGAAGCTATAGAATATAGTCAGCCGATTTTCATGAAATTAAAATCAAAATTCAGAAATACTAAAATATGGCTAAATATCAAATTTGGTGAAAATATGTTGAAATCTGACAAAGTTATGGTTTTTTCTTTTATTTTCCTGATTGTTCCAATGGAAGCTACAGGATATAGTTAGCCGATTTTCATGAAATTAAAACAGAAATTCGGAAATAATACTAAATGGGCAAATATCAAATTTGGTGAAAATTGGTCAAAAACTGACAAAGTTATAATTTTTTTTTGAAAATTTTTCGAATCTTTCCTCTGGCAGCTATATGATATAGTCGTCCGATCCGGCCCGTTCCGACATATGTACGAGTGAGAGTATATAGAAGCCTAACTGCAAAGTTTCATTCAGAAAGCTTTAAAACTGAGGGACTAGTGTGAGTGAGCTCGACTGTGAGATACCCGCTATCCATAGCTAAACCAGAAAAGCCTCAGGACGCCAGAAAAAACAGTTAATACAATTTTGAACATAACGGACAAATGCAAATGCAAGTGTAATATAATCACATGCATACAAAAATACATACACGTGTAATTATGTGTGGAAGAACACGTTATTACTGCATTAAAGCGGCTAATAATTATTACCATTTATTAAAATTGCTTCTCGATAAGATTCTTTTCCGATCACAATCAAGAACTTGTAAGAATATTTAGTTGGTCTAGTTGGTCAACCAAATCAGCTAGCAGCCGTTTGTGCCTATACAAAATTATTTCTTTAATAACTTCGACATCTGATCGAAACCAAATTATCAGGAATCACACAGACTATAGTTCTTAATGTACATACCGAAATTCGCGCCTCTAGCTTTAAAATTACGCTTTTTGATGATTTGCGGGGGCGGAAGTGGGAGTGGTAAAAAGTTGAAACAAACTTGATCAGTGTGCAGGCATAAAAAAATACTGTCCAAAAAAATTAGAGCTCCATCTCTTATAGTCTCTGAGATCCAGTGTTTCATACGGACAGACGGACAGACAGACAGGCGGACATGACTAGATCGTCTCGGCTGTTGACGCTGATCAAGAATATACATACTTTCTACGGTCGGAGATGCCTCCTTCTACCTGTTGCATACATTTCCTGCCGGCACAAAGTTATAATACCCTTCTACCCTATGGGTAGCGGGTATAAAAACCGTATTTCTCCTAAATTTATAAAGTTAAACATTTTAGTTATGTTTACATTATTATGAAATTAAGCTTATTCGTTTTAAATTGGTTAGTGGTGCAGCTGTCTAAGCTGCAGTCCACCAGACATGTTTTTTGTTAACAGAAATTATTTGTCACGAGTTCGAGTACCGTCTGCGACAAGTCAAAATTTGTTTATACCATGTACCAAAGGTACACAGGTATTATAGTTTTGTGCGAGTGCGATTTTCTGTAACAGGCAGAAGGAGGCGTGGCAGACCCCCAAAAGTTACCTAAATATTGGTCAGGACCACTAAAGGAGTCGATATAGCCATGTCCGTCTGTCCGTCGTCCGTCCGTCTGTCTGTCAGTCTGTCTGTATGAACGCCTAGATCTCAGAGACTATAAGAGCTAGAGACACCAAACTTTGGATTTAGACTTCTTATATCTGCACGCAGATCAAGTTTGTTTTAAATTTTTGCTGCTCCCCTTTTTGGAGGGGCTATTTGACAAAAACGTATAGCTCCTAAATTTATAAAGTTATGTAAACCATATTGAAAAGCTTAATGTATTTTATCAAAATACATAGATTGTCCAAATTTCATTGCGATCGTGCCATAAATAGCGGAAATATAGGCTTTTTTCTATACACACATTACGTGTACAAGAGGCAGCCCAGGCAGAGGGCTCCAAATAAATCAAAACGTTCATTAAACATTTTACTTATGTTCTCATTACTATGAAAATAAGATAACTCATTTTGAATTGGTTGGTGGTGCAGCTGGCTAAGCTGAAGTCTTTTTGAAATGTTAGTTGTCACGGGTTCGAATCCCGTCAGCGACGAGAGAAAAGTTTTTTATTTTTAGCAAATTTTTTTTTTTTTTTTTTTCCAGTAAATCAAAATAATTAAATAATAATAAAAAAATGCATGCAAAGAACTATACTTAATGTTTTGAAAAAATTCCTTATGCCTGGGGTTGATTCGAACCCAGGCCAATTGCTTACAAAAATGTATGTGTAGTTTTACCCACTGAGCTATCGACTTTGCTCTTGAATGTGAAGACATTTGCATTATATGTAAATTTGTCTCAGTTTTTTTCTTATTATCTTTCTTTTATATAATTTTTGGACGCGCCTTGTAATGGTACATGGTATTCTACTGTCGGGACACCCGACTGTATGTCCATCTTGTTTTTTTATATATATATTTTTTTTTTCAAATTTTTATTTTTTAATTAAAAAAAAATTTTTTTTCTGTAAATTAAAATAGTTAAAGTTTTTAATACTAAAAAATACAAAATGAAAGCAAAACACTATACTTAATTTTTTAAAATTAAAAAAAATGTATGCGGAAAAATCGAACCCAGGCCAAATGCTTACAAAAATACACGTGCAGCTTTATCCACTGAGCTATCGACTTTGCTTTTGAATTGGAAAACATTTGCATTATATGTAAATTTGTTTCCGTTTTGTAGTCTTCTTATTCTATTTCTTTTATATAATTTTGAAACGCGCCTTGTAATGGTACAGTGTATTCTACTGTCGGGACACCCGACTATATATCCATCTTGTTCATTAAACAATTGCAGGGTATTATAATTTCAGTCAAAAGTTTGCAACACAGTAAAGGAGACTATAAAGTATATATATTCTTGATCAGAATCAAAAGCTGAGTCGATCTAGCCATTTCCGTCCGTTTGTCTGATTTACGCAAACTAGTCACTCAGTTTCAAAGCTCTGAATGAAACTTTGCAGTTGGTCTTCTTCATACTCTCACTCATACATATGTCGGAACGGGCCGGATCGGACGACTATATCATATAGCTGCCATAGGAACGATCGGAAAAATGTTTGAAAAAAAATGTATTGGTATAGGGTACTTTACTGTCGAGACACCCGACTGTATGTCCATCGTTGTTTTAGGGTTAGATAGTTAATTATGTTGTTGTTTACCTGTTAGAGATAAATTTTAGGATTTTGAAATTATAAGCTGTCATAATCGGTATTGTTATTGGGTTTTATTTGTTTGGGCATGTGTTTTTTGGTGTGGATGTGGTGTTTTTGTTTGTCGTTGTTGTATTGATGTTTTGATTTTTCATTGTAGATGTAAAACTATTGCATAGTTGTTGGTTGTGGCAAGAGTAGAATAGTGTTAATGCTGTGGTCGACTTTTTCTGTTATTTTAATGGCTAATGTTCATGCCAGAAGGACCTCTGCGTCGCGCCACCTCTGCCCACCGAGCATCAAAGGGCTCGGCCGCTCCATCGCTCCCGGATTTCGGACCTCCGCGCACCAACCTCCGAGCAAACTTATGTTTTCCCGCTCTCCGCTCCTCGCCATTCTCGATCTGCGCTCGCTGTGAGGCGAGCTGGGGATGGCTGGCCCGCTTTCCGCCACTCAGGCCCGCTCCCACACTGTTAGGCTCAGCTTATCGGTCGGGAGCGTGGCCATTATGTTAAGTTAAAAGTAGTTTGATGTATGCCCATCGACACCCCCGACTTCTTATTTCGAGCCTCCGGGTTACTTTTCGTTAAGGGCTTATGCTGGTTTTTGGTAAAAAAAAATTAGGTCATTTTTGTGTATCACCTCTTAGGTCATTTTTGTTTATCACCTATAAGACACACTATCGCAGTAAAGTTTATATGAATAGTTATAGTTTCTAGTATTTTGGCCAAAAGTATGAAATAAAATACAAGAAAGTATGCGCATGGCAGGTGGTTTTGTAACCCACTGTTTTGAAAATTTCAAACCGATCGGTTGGATAGTTTCCGAGAATTTTTTGACACCGACTTTTTTGACAACAAAATGCGTTTAAAGTTTGAGAATCATTCGTCCGTGAGAATCAAAAACGCCCTTTGGCAGAATAGTTTTTACAGAGATCCCCAAGGCTTTTGCAAATTGGGGTTGTTTTCATAGCGAAGGCATTTCCTGCACGTTAGTGGCATAGGGATATATGGGCGGACGCGAATCTTTTCGTATCCAATATTTATGGATTCTGGGAGGATTATTGTGACAAAAGTAATTATAATAAGTCCGGTTTCCTTCATAAGTGTGTCTTGGGTTTTTTAAAAATATTTTTCGTGCTTCAGTAACGTTTTGTCGATTTAGTTCATTAAGTATTTCAGTTTCGTCAATGCTGCGTAATTCTTTTCAGTATATGACGCCTTTAGAAAAGTTTAGGGTTTAATGTTCTGTGGCTTTTATTTCAATGTCTGTAATGTCTTTTTTTGTTTTTAAATGTTGCGTTAATTTCTTGAATCTTCTATTTTTGAGACTAACAAGAGGTGTATAAAAGCTTATATTTTTAACTTAACTAATAGTCGTATTGACTGATACAGAGTTAGACTGCCCTAAAAATCGATTGCTGGGTTGGAAGGTCATTGCGTCGCAGGCGGGATCTGCTAGAAATCCGACTCAATACCCGAGCGGGTGCGAAGACAGTTTTTATTTGTAGGACTCTTTTTGCTTCTGGATTTGGTCTTTCACTGCGAGGATGTCTAGATCCCGGTGTAGGTTTTCGTTGCGAACATACCAAGGTGCCCCAGTGATTGTTCTCAAGATTTTTGATTGTGCGCGCTGTATGATGTCTATGTTGCTGCTGCTCGCGTTCCCCCAGAGCTGGGAGCCATACGTCCAGACTGGCTTTAGGACTGAATTGTAGAGTAGTAACTTGTAGTCCAGGCACAGTGGTGATCGTGAGTTTATGATCCAGTGGAGACTGCTGGCTTTCAGTTTCAGGTGCATCTTCTTGCATTAGATGTGCTTGAGACAGGTTAGTCGTCTGTCAAGGTGGACGCCAAGGTATGTTACTTCGTTAGCTTGGGGATCTGCATACCGTTACGTGAAAGCGGAGGGCATGTTTGTCTATTGAGAGTAAATGTTACATGTTTACACTTTTGTTCGTTTATTTTAATGCGCCAGTCGGACAGCCACCTTTCCACTACTATTAGATGATTAGCCAGTTGGTTTGTTACTTGCGTTGGGCATCTGGAGCTACTAAGGATAGCGGAATCGTCGGCAAACGTTGACGTTGTTAGTTGTGCGTTCGTAGGAATATCCGCAGTATACAACACATATAGACTCGGGCCGAGTGCGCTTCCTTGTGGAACTCCAGCTTCGATGATGTAGTCGTCGATGCATTTCACTGAGTATGCTCTATCTGTTCACTTGCTCGATGGTTTCGTGGTTTCTTCGGAAACCAAATTGGTGTGCCGGTATAATATTGCAACTTCCAGATGTGGTATTATGCGAGTTAACAAGCATTTTTCAAACAAGATAGGAGGCTTTTAGTCTGTGTGTGAGACTGAGTGTTTGGTCTTTTCCAGGCTACGGTATCATTAGAATGATGGATTTCTTCCACTTTTTTGGGAAATAGCCAAGATTTATGATCCCATTAAATAGTTTGCAGACGACCTCTATAGCGCATTTTGGAATTTCGATCAGCATCTTTGGTGTCAGTAGGTCACCTCCAGAAGCCTTTTTTTGTTTTAGGCCCGTTATGACTTTTTCGATTTTGTTAGGCGGGAATGAAGGTGCGGTTGGCTGAGGAGTAGTCTCTGGCTGAATTATTGACAGGAGGAATGAATTTGAGGCAGGATTTGGCTGGAAGACACTTCTGAGATGTTTAGCGAATGTATCAGCTCGGTCTTTGTCGCTGCGAGCCCAGCATCCCGAAGAGTTTATCGGGGTGTTTGTTTCATTTGGGGCGCTAAGATTTTGGATGTACCTAAGCTATGCATTTTCTTCCTATTGGTGAAGAGCCTGGTCGAGTAATCGGGTTGCTTCCTTAAGGCGTTGCTTTGAAGCTGGTGAACTGCTGCTTTGCTAATCACGACGTGTGCGCCTCTTTTCTCGCACGATCTGTTCGATTTGCTGATTGGATTTGTAGTTTTTGTTTCAGTCTACTTCCTTTCATATTTTTATACTTTTGCAGGGTATTATAATTTCAGTCAGAAGTTTGCAACGCAGTGAAGGAGACATCTCCGACCCTATAAAGTATATATATTCTTGATCAGCATCAACAGCCGAGTCGATCTAGCCATGTCCGTCTGTCCGTCCGTCCGTCTTTCCGATTATACGCAAACTAGTCCCTCACTTTCAAAGCTATCTGAATGAAACTTTGTAGTTAGTCTTCTATATACTCTTACTCGTACATAAGTCGGAACCGGCCGGATCGGACGACTATATCATATAGCTGCCATAGGAACCATCGGAAAAATCTTCGACAAAAAATTATAACTGTCAGTTTTCAACCAATTTTCACCAATTTTGATATTTGCCCATTTATTATTATTTCCGAATTTCGGTTTTAATTTCATGAAAATCGGACAACTATATCCTATAGCTTCCATAGCAGAGTGTAAGATTTTGACAATCTAGAGAGCCTTTAATAAAAAAAAAAATTATTTTTAACGTCGGTGCGCTTTAAGCTGCACTTTTAGAAATGTTCAACTATGAGGAAATCACAATCAAAACCAAATAAAAAATGTTTGCTTTGAAGATAACGATTTTTAAAGTGGAACGTTAGAAATGCCTGCAAACTTGCATTGGGCAGCGAGCATCAGTTGACAAAGTTTAGTCTTTTCAATTGCATCGCGTAATCAGTGGGTGCAGCCAAAAATTATTTTTATCATATTAATTGATCGATTCTTTATCTATTTTCAATAACAAATATATTCCAACTTTAACATTTCTTTTCTATTTTTGGAAAAAATACCAAAAAGTAAGGTGTTTTTATCATGTTTCCTATTTTTGGTGGAAAAAACTTATATACTATAATTCTATCCCATTCTATTATACCAGAACATACACCATTTGCAGCAATTCATATAGAATCGGTTTCAAAAATAAAATCTTGCTCATATTTTGCACAAATACCTTAAATTTGAAAATATGTGAAATAACCCGTGCTGAATTTTTGGACGCTTGAGCAAGAAGCGTAAGCGAAATTCACGTGTAGAACCGTCAGTAATGGCGTTTGGCCATGACATTTGGTCATTATACCCTAGCAGGGTATATTAGTTTCAGTCAAAAGTTTGCAACGCAGTGAAGGAAGCATCTCCGACCCTATAAAGTATATATATTTTAGATCAGGATCAACAGCCGAGTCGATCTGGCCATGTCCGTCTGTCCGTTTCTACGCAAACTAGTCCCTCAGTTTTAAAACTATCTGAATGAAACTTTGCAGTTAGGCTTCTATATACTCTCACTCGTACATATGTCGGAACGGGCCGGATCGGACGACTATATCATATAGCTGCCAGAGGAACGATCCGAAAAATTTTCAAAAAACAATTATAACTTTGTCAGTTTTCAACCAATTTTCACAAAATTTGACTATATCCTATAGCTTCCATAGGAACAATCAGGAAAATTATAACTTTGTCAGTTTTCAACCAATTTTCACCAAATTTGATATTTGCCCATTTAGTATTATTTCCGAATTTTGATTTTAATTTCGTGAAAATCGGCTGACTATATCCTATAGCTTCCATAGGAACAATCAGGAAAATAAAAGAAAAATTCATAACTTTGTCAGTTTTCAACATATTTTCACCAAATTTGATAGTTACCCATATTGTAGTATTCCTGAATTTCGATTTTAATTTCATGAAAATCGGGTGACTATACCCAATAGCTCCCATAGCAACAATCAGGAAAATAAAAGAAAAAACCATAACTTTGTCAGATTTCAACATATTTTCACCAAATTTGATATTTAGCCATATTTTAGTATTTCTGAATTTTGATTTTAATTTTATAAAAACCGGCTGACTATATCCTATAGCTTCCATAGGAACAATCAGGAAAATAAAAAAACCATAGCTTAGTCGTGTTTCAAACCATTGCCATCAAATTTGAGATTTGGCAACAAATTATTATTTCAGAATTTCGTTTTTAATTTTTTGTTTAAACTCTGCAAGGGTATACAAACTTCGGTGAGCCGAAGTTAGCTTGAACACCACCGTAAATTAGGCACTAAGAGCTTTCAGAAAATGTGCCCAACTATTGTCTTAAGATCAATACGGTGACAATAGCTCTGAAACAAACTCGAATCAAATAAGCTTGATGGCAAAAAAGCTGTAAAATTTCTTTATAAAATTACATTATTACATCTTTTTTTATTTACAAAAAATTTTAAAAATTTAAACGTAAGTTTTTTTCTTTCTCAGTCAATTATGTTCAAAATAAGCCCTAGTTTTTAATGCTTTGACTTATAATCTTGAAGTTATAGCTAACAAGAAAGGAAGCTAACTTCGGTTCACCGAAGTTTGTATACCCTTGCAGTTCAAATTCGGCAGTTGAAGCGATCAGTCGTGTCTTTCTCCCGAGTCTAACTAAGCAACAAGTCAAAACTAAGTGACAAAAACAAATCATAATCAAAACAAAACAAAAAACAGACTTCTTATCTGGCGGTGCATCAGTTCGAAAAACAATTGGCACATTGCAATTTTGAAAAAACCTACCCAAAATACGGGAGCCCCCGCCCCCAGACATTTGGAAGGACAGGCCTTCACCTAATGGCAAATTTCTAGTGATTACTATAACGGATGAGGAATCCCTGGCTGGAGTCTCTCCATATACCATTAAAAAAGTCATTGATCTGACCTGTGGAGGCGAAATTGCAAGCTGTAAAAAAACGCGCGATGGTAATCTTCTAACCCAAACAAAAGACCAGAAACAAGCGGAGAAACTATTAAACTTAAAAAACATTCCTAGCAACATACCCGTTTCGGTTACAGAACACCGAAGACTGAATTTTTCTAAGGGTGTTATACACTCAAATGATCTGCGAGGTATTGAAGAAGAAGAAATACTCGAAAATCTAAAATCCCAAAAAGTATGTGCTGTAAGAAAAATAATGAAGCGCCAAATAGTGGACTACACGGAAACAGGCTTAATTATCTTGACATTCTCACGAGGGTATGAACGAGTACAAATCCGCCCATATATACCACCACCAATGCGTTACAACAATTGGAGAACGGAGAAAGTTGTGAAAACGGCCTATCCTGCATCAACTGCATAGACAAAAAATTGCCAAACTTCGACCACCACCCCAGAGATAAAAAATGCCCCGTGTTCATCACGCAGCAAGAAATTCAAGCCATAAAAACTCTCCAGAAGGTAGACAACCGAACGGCATGGACTATATACAAAAAAAGACACCAACACGACGGGTCCCTGTACTCATCGCTAGCCAACATCACCCAGCAGCGACTTACTCAATCCCCACGACGAGGCCCAAACACGATCACCACAACTGCACCAAGCACCACCCTTACACCCGCATCAACCTCCAAACGCCCACATGAAGACAACAGAAGGAACATCACCTCATACGACGACAAGGACGAGGCAGCTATGTCGACCAGCTCGGTCGAAGAATTGGAATATAGTAACAAAAAATCAAACGTCAATATACTCCCAAAGAATATTAGCAAAAGAACAAAGACAAACCTCATTAATAAAGAAAAACCAAGCAGCTCCATAGTAACTAGATCTAAGCTTAAAGAATCAATTATCTCAGACATTAAAAATAACTCTAGTTAAAATATGACTCTCACCTTATTACAATGGAACATTAACGGCTACATAAATAATTACAATGAACTATTAATTCTTTTAAAATTACATAAACCCAACATTATATCCCTCCAAGAAACACACATAACACCCAACAAACCATTCCCCATCCCAGATAATTTTGAAATCTGTTGTAGCGAAAGGAGGGGTTGCTTTACTGATCCATAAGTCAGTTCAGCATAAACCCATTCCTGTAGGGACAACACTTAATGCTATTGCACTAGAAGTCTATGCAAAACCAAAAATAAATATATTATCGGTATACATACCACCCACACAATCATTTACCAAAGCAGACTTAGAGAACACCATCCGGAATACATCTACAAATACATTAATCACAGGTTATTTTAACGGGTGAAACACCCTTTGGGGATCGCCAAAGCACAATCGAAGAGGAAAAATTTTAGAAGAATATATCCAAGAGAAGAATTTTATAATTCTAAACAACGGCCAACCAACACACTTCTCCACGCACAAGGCACACACTCATATTGACCTGGCATTCTGCTCACCAAACCTAAGTATACACTCGGACCTTGAAATCATGGACATACCCCAGGGTACAGACCACTTTCCGATTACAATAAAAATATTTAAACAGGAAAATAAGAAATTTAACTATACAAAAAAATTCTTAACAAACAAAGCGGACTGGGACAAATTTGAAAAACTGACTAATTTATTTAACACCCAAATTCCAATATCTACCAATACAAACAAAGAATACAGCAATATCAACAAAATAATTCTAAATAGCGCTTATAATAGTATCTCCCACTCGCACCCCCCTAAAAGCAAACATAATGTCGCCTGGTGGAACAAAAAACTAGAAGAACTAAAACAAACTAAAAACCGAGCCTGGAAATCATTCAATATAAACATGTCTCAAACAAATCTAATTGAAAATAAAAAATAAATGCCCAATATAGGAGAAAAATTAGAACCAGCAAAAGAGAAAGCATATACACACTTACATCAAGTATATCACCGGATTCCAAATCCGAAAAGATTTGGAACAATATAAGAAAATTTTGCGGAGTTCACAAAGCAACACACATTCATTGCGTCCACGACAACAATGCAAACTCAACAGCCACAAACGCAGATGATATTGCTACCACATTCGCAAGACATTGGTCATCTCGTTCCGAGGACCAAAACTTCTCCCAGGCATTCCCAGATGCCAAACAGAATACACAGATACACAAAAAAGCCGAATTTATGGAACAAAACATCGAATATCTTGAATTCTGCATAGCCCTGAACAGCCTAAAAGGCCATACACCTGGAAACGATAAAATAACCTACGACATGATTAAGCATACAGGGAAACCGGTCAAAACCGGCCCCATTCATAAACCTGGCAAAAACAAAACAATCGTAGACTCATACAGACCCATTAGTCTCAATCCATGTATGGCCCTGGACAAAATCATCTCCAAACGACTTTGGTGGTTTGTTACCTCTAACAAACTATTAAATAGTCGACAAGTAGGCTTTAAAAAGGGGAAGTCTGTGTCAGACTGTCTATTATACGTAGACGCTCTGATCAACAGGGCCCTTGCAGAAAAAAGACACCTATCAATCATATCATTAGACTTTGAAAAAGCTTTTGAGAAGGTAGAACTACACACGATTCACAACCAACTCTCCAAATGGGGCTGTGGGCCAACAATACTAAAATATGTGTCACAATTTATGACTAACCGGAAAATAAGAGTTCGAGTCAACCACAGTCACTCGTTAATCCATCCGCTACACAATGGAATTCCACAGGGGTCCCCCCTGTCGGTAATTCTATTTCTAATTGCATTTAACAGCCTATCAGACATAATAAGCAGGCGCAAACGATACAGTTACACTGCATATGCTGACGACTATAATATCATTATCGACCTCATTAGAGACAGGATTAGAGACAGTTCGAGAACTGACAATACTGGGCCTATCATTTACCTCAAGATATAAATTCAACCCTCATATAAAAAAACTCCAAAAGTCTCTTATCAACTCGACCAATATTATAAAATGTCTCTCTAATGAAAAGTACAATTGCCAACCACTAACTTTAGTGGACACAGTTAAAAGTCTGTGTGTGTCCAAAATAGACTTCGGGCTACCAATATATAGTTTAGCACCCAAGTCATCTATCAAAGCAATACAAACCGTTCTTAACAATGCACTCCGTGCAGCCTTAGGAGCCTTTTGTTCAACGCCTACATACAACCTCTACATTGAAGCAAACATCTCTCCATTAGAAATTAGAATAAAACAGCTTCAAGCAAAACTGTCGCACACAAATATACATTCCAGGGACACTCCACTAAAACCGTTAATAGACAAGTGAAAAAGAACAACCGGAAATTCAGAAACTCAGCACTGCAAAAAGTCTTAGACTTATGCAAGAACATAAGCCTCCCCATTGACTTTTATACACTGACGGATCACTCAGCAATGAAACAACTGCATATGCAAGAACCATATTTTACCACCCTACTCCTCAGTCTACTCAGCAGAAATAATAGCTATATTAGACGCCATCGAAATTGGACTCAAGAGCAAAGGTAGAATTTGCATTTGCTCCGACTCCCTATCTGCAATTTATTCAATAAAAAACAGCGACAATACAGCATACTTCTCCGCAAAAATCCGGGGGTTAATTAATGATTTTTACCCAAAAATTGAAATCCTGTGGGTCCCGAGTCATGAGGGAATCAGCGGCAATGAATTCGCTGATGACACCGCCAAAAACGCCAACAATTTCACCTCTTATCACATCACCTAACATCAACCGCATAGACATCAATAGACACATCAAATCGACATACTCTAATAGCCGCCTCAATCTACTACAACATTGCTCTAGTTGGTATCAAACAATAAACCAAAAGAACTACAATATCTCCAACTACACAAAGAAACCAGACATCAGCAAACTACCTAGGAAGGAACAAACCAAAATTATAAGATTGCGCCTGGGACACACTCAGCTTACACACAAACCCCTGCCAATTCTGCGACAACAACACAATGTCTTTAACACACATATTAAACGAATGTATAGCATTCCAAAATTACAGAACCCCTATCCCTAATTTAAACCCCACCTCACTTCTCTCCAATCCCACTTCAAAAAACATCCTTCAACTCCTCGAGTTCCTAAAAAAAACGAACCTCCTATATCTTCTATAAAACAAACATAATATTTAAGACAATGCTATATTTCCTAAAAATCAAATAGATAACAAGAGACAAGTCCTGAACAAAATAATTAAAAAAAAAAAATACATATATATACACATATATACATATATTATTCGAAAACAAAACAAAAACGTACAAACTAAGAGAAAATCATGAAATGTAATTATTTAATTTAAGCCAGCCGAAAAGCCTAGCTATGGCTGCCCCCCTCCTGTAGCTTTAGTTTTCAATTTTAAGCTAACAGTATGTAAATAAATAAATAAATAAATACATTTTTTTTTATTTAAAAAAAATTCTAAAAATTTAAACGTAAGTTTTTTTTCTTTTTCAGTCAATTATGTTCAATATAAGCCCTAGTTTTTAATGCTTTGACTTATAATCTTGAAGTGATAGCTAAAAACATGAATTTATATCCAAAAACACAAATTTCACACAAAATTAAAAAAAAATTGTCTCCAAATTAAAAAATAAAATACTTTTTTAATGTTAAAAATTACAAGAAAAAATATAAAATTATTTAAAATCTCGAAAAAGTATGTAAATATTTTCTTTTTATTTTTATGTTTTGAAATGCATTTTTTTAATTTTGGCGCCCACGGGTGGTCTGATGATAAGTCCGAGACTGCTTTGGCACTTATTAGATTGCGAGGTATGTTTTTTGTCGCCGCAAAATCAATAAGGTCTGGGAGCTTGCGTGGGTCCACTTTATTTTTCACATTTATAATTGCATTGTACAATTGCCTTCCTTTGGGAGTCACTAGGCGTATGTTTGGCATTGTAGTCTCCTGCGACTATAAAAGGATCCCCAAGGTAATTGTAGAAGTCCATTAATTGTCCTTCCGAGATTGAGAAACGAGGAGGGCAGAAAACGTCAGCGATTGAAAGGCTTCCGTTAACTGACTGTTTGTATCGATATGGCCTGCAAAAAGTTTGTTGCAAACCTTTTTTGAAAATTGTGTTTAATGCGTTCTCTGACTAGGACTCCAGTTCCGCCGTGGGCTTTCCCATCGGGATGATCTCTGCGGTAGATTGTATATCCTCTTATTTGAATGTTGTATTTGCTTGTAAGATGCGTTTTCACCAGTAGCATAACGTCAATATGGTTTTCTGTCAAGAATTGTGACAATTCTAGTTTATGACACCATTTGCGCCCACATTGATATTCGTGGAGTCTGCATAGATTATTTAGACTGTTGTGCTCGAGCAGCTGTATTACCATGTTCTGGTTTTGAACAAGTGTTTGCATGGTCGTTTTCATGAATGACAAACTCCATCATACTTTGTTGGAGGGTAACCATCATAGTTTCCGTTTTGCTATGTGGCTGTTCTGGGGCCCGTTGAGCGCTTTGCGAGTTAGGCTGAATTGGATTTTCCGTTCCAGATCGTAGACCATCGGCATAGGAGGAAGCCGTTGGTGGTGGTGTTTAGGGGACCGAATGAGGACCTTGCAGCTCTGCGTAGCTTTTGACGCAATGTACGCATTCTGTGGATTTTGGTTGCGCGTTCCGGTCGCTTGACGTATGCGACTCTTCAACTCCTTGTAGAGTCCACACATCTTCTGTAGTTTTCCGTATGGTTGCCTTCGCAGCTTCCACATTTTTCACGGTACTGTCGTTGTTTGTAGTACAGTGAGCGGAGTTGTGGGCGTCCCCGCAGACTACACAGACAGCCCAAAGTGTGCAGTTTGACCTAGTGTGTCCATACTCTTGGCAATTAGTGCATTTCACTGGACCGTTGCGTTTATGTGGCTCTTCAACAGTGATTCTCCGATGCAAAAGATATTGCAGCTGGTAGATTTGGTAGACTTCGTTTTTCTTCAGCGACCTGCTGGCCTTCTGACCTTCTGGCTCGAGCTCGACCTTGAGGGGCTAAGGCCTTTATTTAGAATGTTAATATCATTCTTGGCGGCGAGGCCCTTTTCTTTGAGGGCAGTTTACTTTACTACCACTTGTAGGCCCTTGCTGCTTTTCAGATGGTACGTGTAATAGTTTTTTTTTTTTTGTAAGGGGGGGCCCATCCACAGGCGAGCATGTTGGCCGAGCATGCTGAGTTCGACGAAATTTTCATCGTTAGTGGCAGTGCTTGCGTACAAACTTCGTGTTCGCCGAGCCGCTCGAACTAAATAGAAATCATTCTATCTTGCTTGTGTTGCCAACAACATGATCGATAATGGATGGCAACGCTCGCACGAACGTCACTTGAAGCAAACGTTTGTAGCGACAACACGTAGTAGCGCGGCTTTACAATGTCAAAAAAATGTGTGCAAGATTTTATTTTTTGCTTGCCAAATGAGCCGTCTTTGTGGCACACAACAAGCGATTCATATAAAATGTGTAAAAAAATGTATGAAAGTTATTCTTTAGTCGGTTTATTGTAATCATTCTAGGGCATTTCATCGCCAGCATGTTCGGGTGTGATAGGAGTCTCGCTGGGTGCTTAATTGCAGCATCATTCAGTACGTTGCCAATAAGTGGAACCTTAAGCTCGCGGTGGATATCTCGGTTTCAAATATATCACTCTGCACCAGTGATCATCCGTAAAAACTTTGCTTGGAAAGCTTTTATTTTGGTAAGGTTTGATTTTGCTGCAGTTCCATATATTGGTGACCCGTACTTCCATATTGGGGAGAGGATGGCCTGATAAATCCTTTTCTTGTTTGTCAGGCTAAGCTTACTAGATGAGCCCATTACCCAACGTATTCGTCTAGAAGCTACCTCGAGATTGCCTCTTGTTTGCCTGATATGCGAGGCAAATGTGAGACGGCAGATAAGAATACTCCTTATATTGTGGAAGTAGCTGGCCATAAGGGAAAACGCCGGGACTACTCTCCCTTCTCAACAAATACGTGACCATTGTACATTTCCCAGGACTGATAGCGACGTTCCATCTGCACGCCCAGTTCTACAATTTTTTGAGCAGTTGTTGAAGGCGATCTGTGGCTTGTACAAAAAAGGTTTTATAACGCTTGACTTAACACACTACCTTGTGGAACTCCAGACCTTATCGTCATGGAGGAGGAGATGATTTCGTCCTGCACCACTTGGAACGTCCTGCTATTCAAGAAGCTGCTGATGGCGTCATAGAGCTGATGGTGCATCAGACAGCAGGCCGGTTGCCAAACTCGGTCAAAAGCCTGCTAAATGTCAAGAAAAGCCGCCACTGTATGTTTGCAGCAGGCATCTCTCCAGGATCTTACCAAATGCAGGTAGCAGACTAATCGGGCGATAACTTTCAACATCATCAAGGGCTTCCCGCTCTTATGCATGATGATGGCATTTTTCCACCGAAGAGACAAATGACCTAGACGTAAGGCAGCGTTAAAGATCATTACCAGTAACAAAACTGCTCGATCCGGTAGAAGCTTCGCCATTCGATTGGAGATCCCATCTGGCCAGGACTCTTCCGGTCTTTTAGCCATTGTATCCTTTCCTTCACTTCCATAAATCTTTTTGGATGGATTGGCCGCGACATCTGATGTGGAGCTTCAATAGCGGCAAATACCTTTTCTATCCTTCCAGCTGAAGAGGTTTGAAAGGGACAGATCGTGTTTATCAGGCTGATCGCAAAGGCTTCAGCACGGTCCTGCGGCGTTCGTGCCCACCCGCCATCAGCTTTTCTAACCTGAAACTTCGGAGCTGCCTGTATTTTGAACCTCCTTGTTAGCTTCCGAAGAGAGAAGTTTGAATTCTGATTAGGAGTCGCTTCCTCGAGCTCCTTATCTAGAGAGCTTTCACGGTGCAACTTGAGAAGCTTCCTTATCCTGTGTCCCAGCCTACGAAATATTCTGTTTATACTCACTCCTCAGTCGATGCTTCAGGCTAATGAGCGACAATATCTCTGTGGGAACCGTAGGGTCCTGTCTTCTCAAGAATGTCCCAACGTCGCGTGAGGCTTCTTCTGCAGCGTCCTTGATCCTTTCCTCAAGAAGTTTTGTTGCATCATCAACATCCGCTGAGTTGATCTCCATTTGGAGGTGGAGGGAGACCTCGAGAGTTCTCTTAAACCTGCGAATATCAGATCCAGGAGGCAGGAGCATTTTCCTTGCAGGCACAAAGTTTCCTGCGAGCTGGAGATGTGCGTTCAAAAGAGTGTGATCCGAACTGAGATCATAGGTCTCCTCGATGGTCAGTCTGAAGTCATGGATACCATGGTATAAAGCCAGGTCTATCGATGAAGGGGTTCTACCGTTGCAGATAGCATGTTGGTCTTCCCGTGGTAAGGATTTTAGTTTGAGGGTTCCCCAGAACTTCGCCCAGAGCTGCGCCTCTACTGTCTGCCCTGCAGTTACCCCAGTCTCGGTGCTTTGCGTTGAAATAACCACCAAGAATAAAACCATCACCGCACAGTTGGATCAGAGACTCAAAATTTTCGCAGGGCCTTGGTGGTTGATTTTTAGTAGTTTTAATGTTTGTTCTTACAGGATTCAACTTCTCCTCAATACGCAAAACCAATTATATCCATTGTTTTTTTTAATAAGAAAAGGTGAAACAGTTTCAAAGGATTTATAGTCTGTTCTATTTATTACAATGAATTTAGGTTCGCCTAAGTGTATGTTGTAAATTGATGTTGTAGGGGTTTTATAAATGGGTGATTTGTTCATGGTGTACTTTACACTTCAAATACATATTTTTTTTCTTGTTCCATAATACCCAATTGTGAATGCGGTGGCACGCTTACATGAGTATAAAAGTACCCAGGCAGTATGTACTGCTCATATTTGGCACCTCATAGAAAGAGCTCACAAAGGAAAAGAGTAAAAACAAGAAAGGAAGCAAACTTCGGCTAACCGAAGATTAAAAATTAAATATAATAATTAAAAGCTAAATTCTGAAATAATAAAAAGGGTTGCCTACTTAGGGGCGTGTGTGACTATAATGCTAGGCTGCCACGCCAAGGATAAGATATAGTCGTTCGATTTTCATGTAATTAAAACCTAAATTCGGAAATAATATTAATTGGTCAAATATCAAATTGAAAATATGTTGAAAACTGACAAAGTTATAATTTTTTTTCGAAGATTTTTCCGATTGTTCCTATGGCAGCTATATGATATAATCGTCCGATCCGGCTCGTTCCGACTTACGAATGAGAGTATATAGAAGACTAACTACAAAGTTTCATTCAGATAGCTTTAAAACGGAGGGACTAGGGACTAATCGGACAGGAGGACGGACAGACGGACAGAAGGACAGACGGACAAGGCTAGATCGACTCGGCTGTTGATCCTGATCAAGAATATATATACTTTATGGGGTCGGAGATGTCTCCTTCACTGCGTTACAAACCTCTGACTGAAATTATAATACCCTGCAAGGTATAAAAATATCTTCGGTTCAACTATGAGAAAAAACTATCAAAACAAAAGTTGGTACTGATCATATGATATATTTATATTCTATTTCATTAAGAGCTTTCAGCTTGTCTTAAGATCAATAAAGTGACGACAGCTCTGATTCAAATGCAAATCAAATAAGCTTGACGGCCAAAAATGCTATAAGATTTCTTTATAAAACAAGAAAGGAAGCTAACTTCAGCTCACCGAAGTTGTTTTACCATTGCAGATTACAAATTAATTAAAAGCAAAATTCTGAAATAATAAAGTGTTGCCTACTTAGGGGCGTGTGTGGTGAAAATGCTAGGCAGCCCACGCCAGGTATAAGATATAGTAGTCCGATTTTCATACAATTAAAACCGAAATTCAGGAATAATACAAAGTGGCCAAATCTCAAATTTGATGAAAATATGTTGAGAAACAGCGAAGGTATAATTTTAGTCTTTAGTCTGATTAGTCTTTCACTTCAATTGCTTATTCTTTGTTTACAGTCTTTCATGGTTTAAATTTTGTGAGTTAGGTGTGAATTGCGAAGGAAGGATAGGAGCTTTTTTGAGTTGTCTGCTGTTGGGTTTGAAAGGAGTTGTATTGGGTCTTCTTGGGAGAAGGATGTGTTTCTGGGGAGGGATAAAGCAGTGCAGTCGATTAAAATGTGTTTTATGTCTATTGTTGCGGTGTTGCAGTGGGGGCAGGTGCTTGTTATGGATCTATCCATGTAGTGTGCGTTTGTTGTTTGTGTGTGACCTAGGCGTAGCCTATTTATTATTATTTGTTGTTGTCTGTTGAGGGTCGTGTTTGAGTATGAAAAGGTGGATGGTGTGTTTCGTGAGATTTGTTTGAACCATTGGCTAGTTTGGGTTTGTAGGTATAGTTGTCCGATTTTCATGAAATTAAAACCGAAATTCTGAAAAATTATTAAATGGCTAAATATCAAATTGGGTGAAAATTGGTTGAAAACTGACAAAGTTATAATTTTTTTTTCGAAGAATGCAGCCATATGATATAGTGGTCCGATCCGGCCCGTTCCGACTTATGTACGAGTGAGAGTATAAGCAAGACTAACTACAAAGCTTTATTCAGATAGCTTTAAAACTGAGGGACTAGTTTGCGTATAATCGGACAGACGGACGGACAGACGGACAGACGGACATGGCTAGATCGACTCGGCTGTGAACCCGTGACTTGGTTTTTAGTTTTATTTTGATAAAAAAAATAAAAATCATTAATAATCATTATTTTTGAATTCTATTTTTTTGATCAAAAACAAATTTTAATTGTAATTTATATATTTTTTACTTACATAAGTCTAATGATTGTTTTTGAAGACTAGAAAAAAACAAGTAAGAAAGCTACAGTCGAGTGAGCTCGACTGTGAGATACCCGCTACCGACAGTATATAGTTAATACATTTCTGAACATAATGGACAAATGCCAATGCAAGTCTAATATAAGCACATGCATACAAAAATGCATACACATGTATCTATGTGTGTAGAAACGCATTATTATTACATTAAAGCGGCTAATAATTATTACCATTTATTAAAAATGCTTCTCCAATATCTTATACGATTTTTTTCCGAACACAATTAAGAACTGATAAGAATATTCAGTTGGTCTAATTGGTCATCCAAATGAGGCATGCGCCAGCAGCCGTTTGTGGCCATACAAAATTATTTCTTTAATAACTCAGACAATTTTTATCTGATCGCAACCAAATTTCAGGGATCACACAGACTATAGTTCTTAATATACATACCGAAATTCAAGAAAATCGGGTAGGTGGGCTTTCTAAATGTTAAAATAGTCTGTCTTATTCTTAATCCAGTCTATTTTGTAAATTTCTCCAACGTGGCAATACGTGAAGGAACCTTAAAGCCATTATGGTGCATTTTCCATGTTTTATACATTTAGAAAGCCCATCTACCCGATTTTCTTGGCTAGTTTATTTACTCAGATCAGAAAATCACTTTTCAACAAGAGGGGGTTCGCAAAGATACAGCGAAAATGGTCAAAGGATGGCTCGGAAACAAAAATTTTAGGCTAGTATAGTGGTCAGCACAAAGTCCTGATGCCAATTTGATTGAAAACTTATGGTCAATCGCGAAGGGACGTCTCAGGCAGCATCAAGCAGCCGCATCCAATTCGCAGGACCTTTGGGGCGTGTGGAAACAAAAGGGAATACAATTCCAAAAGGAATTGTTGAAAAAATAGTTGAGAGCATCCCAAACTTTATGAAAAAAATTATAAAAAAATTGTTTCCCTGGACAACATATTTTTAAAGAATTTATTTTGTTTTTCTCGCAAAAAGTGCAAAACTGAGGACATGCCATATATTTTTGTTTTTTATTTCTATCGCTTAAACTTCTTCTTCTACTATTATAGTATTTACATTTATTTGTTACTAATAAAATAAGTAATCGGGAAAAAAAAGTTTGTTTCATTTGGTTCATTGGTTTCCCTTTTATGAGCGTTCAAACATGGATATGCTGAACATGTACTCACTTTTGCTCCCCACTGTAGTTTAAAATTCTAGAACATTTTAGTAAATATTTTTTTTGTAATTCAAATTTTTAAAGATTTTTTCGCCTACGAAAATGCCACGCCCATTTTATGTCTATCCAATTCTTCGGACTTATTAGAATGTTCATTCCAAATTTCAAGTTGATATCTCAAAAAATACGAAAGTTATTGAATTAAGGCGCCCTAAGATTGGTAAAATCTTACACTGTACGCTGATGTACCTTATAGGATCGAAAACGAATCTTTCTATAGGATTATGCAATACTACCCTATTGTAGTTTTGGATGCACGACCACGCAAAAAATACGACAATCATTTCATGTCTTACCATAACGTAAATTATTGTTTTTTTTTACGTTTTTATTTACAGAACCATATTGATGAGCAAATGGAAAATGAAACAGATGAACAATTTGAAGAACGAGTTTTAAATAAAAGAGCTTCTCAACTTTTTATTGATGTTAGAGCGCATTTTATTTCTAATAATAATTTAGCTCTTTCTCACTTAACAGCAGGCAACTCCAGAAAGCAGGTAACAAATTAGAATAATATACAAATAAGAATAATATATATACAAATAAGAATAATTTACCTTCACAGGTTGCAATTGAATTATAAATTAAACTAAAATTTGATGAAGTTTGTTTTTTAAGGATGCTAAATACACAGCGGTCAAGAGCACTTAAGAAAAATATTTGTAAATTTGCGGGGACAGGCAGAAAGTTGGTCGGAAAGGCCAGATTTAGATTCAGGAAGGCTAAAAGGTGCAGGAAAGGACGATCCGTTAAGGATCTGGGTGGCCATTGACTGGCCGGCATCGACACCGTTTTCCGGGTTTCGACGTCGACCCGGCCAGTGGCAATTAGGGCGCGTGCGTCTAGGCCCGTTCGGAGGAAGGTTTGACCGCCTCTGAAGTCAGAAGGCAGCCTGCCAACGCTTTATTAGGGTGCCGCCAAGGTGTTCCCGACCCCGTTGGCCGGGTTTTGGGTCCACCGTGGCCAGTTACGAAGATAATGGCCCCCGGGACATAGGTTCGCGGCCCGTTAGCGGGTGACCGCTCACTGTGCCCGGAGGGATCTCGGAACCGGCGCGGCCTCGTCCGCCGGGTACCGTACCAGAACAAAGAGAGGGACCCAGAGCCGGCGCGGCCCCGTTTGCCGGGCGGCCTTCGCCACCCGGAGCCGCTGGGTCTGGAAGATGCGGGAAGTTGACAGGGAAATCTAAACTTTCCTATCTAAAGTCCTTAACTCTCTCTGTTCTCGTCCCTCGTTCTCCTCAGGAGAAGGACACCAAGGCCGGGCTCACCCGATTACGCCGTCATCACTGGGGCCCGCCTTTCCACAGTGGCGGGGCTCCCGTGGGTGTCCTGGGCGCTGTCCTGCGCTGTGTTCCGCCTCAGATTCCTGCTGGCTATCCTGGCCTTGTTCATCTGTTGAGTTCTTGTTTGCGCGTCCGTCTTATTCAAGCTTTCGATTCCGACTCCCTGATCGGGCCCTTGGCTGCCCGTCTCTGCTGCTGATCCCAACGGCGCCGCTGGCTTTATCGCCTTCGGCCACTCGGGGCGTCTCGTGCCTGGTAAATGTGGCCGTTCGGCGCCCTTCGGCTCGATGGCGGCCGCTGTCGGCGTCGTTAATGATTGGCCGCTGCTGCTGCGAGAATTTTATCTCTGTCGCTTATGTTTAGCCACTGTGAGCTTTATGTTAGTGTACAGAGGCTGCTGTGTGGCTGCTATGGCCATGTTGATTTACAGTGATGGCTGCAGTGGCCTTGTTGGCTTACATTGATGGCTGCTGTGGCCAATGTTGAGTACATGGATGATACTAGTACTGCCGGAGCGGGTCAGCCCGGCAGGGTACAAGTCGATGTGACTGTGGAGCCCTAGAGCTAACTTTATACATTTTGCCCTTCTTGGGACTTGCTGTGTCCTTTCTTCCCTACTCTGTCTAACTCTTATTACCCTAACTAACTTATGCCTAGCTTAAGATTAAATATAAACATTGCTATTTACATAATATTGTCGGGGACTGCGGCTCCCTCACAGCTTACCTTTACAGATTGCAATTGAATTATAAATTCAACAAAAATGTTTTGAAAATGAACATACATTGACAATAAGGTTTTACTATTATAGCTTCTAAGAGTCGCAGGTGTGATGTTATTTCCAAATTTGGTAACACTAGCACCTACAGTCTTTGAGATCTGTTGTTTAATATGAGCGGAAAAACGGCCACGCACAGTGTAAGATATTGCCAATCTAATTCAATAACTTTTGTATTTTTTGAGATATAAAATTTTAATATGATTCTACAAAGCCCAAAGAATTGGATAGATGTAAGAAAATGGACGTGGCGTTTTTGTGGGCGCCAAAATTTAAAAAAATGCATTTCAAAACATACAAATTTAAAAAAATATATTTTCTTATTTTTTCGAGAATTTTAAATAATTTCATATTTTTTGTTGTAATTTTTATACCTTTGCAGAGTATATTAGTTTCAGTCAAAAGTTTGCAACGCAGTGAAGGAAGCATCTCCGACCCTATAAAGTATATATATTCTAGATCAGGACCAACAGCCGAGTCGATCTCGCCATGTCCGTCTGTCCGTCTGTCCGTATCTACGCAAACTAGTCCCTCAGTTTTAAAGCTATCTGAATGAAACTTTGCAGTTAGGCTTCTATATACTCTCACTCGTACATATGTCGGAACGGGCCGGATCGGACGACTATATCATATAGCTGCCAGAGGAACGATCCGAAAAATTTTCAAAAAACAATTATAACTTTGTCAGTTTTCACCAAATTTGATATTTGCCCATTAAGAATTATTTCCGAATTTCGGTTTTATTTCCATGAAAATCGGCTGACTATATCCTATAGCTTCCATAGGAACAATCAGGAAAATTATAACTTTGTCAGTTTTCAACCAATTTTCACCAAATTTGATATTTGCCCATTTAGTATTATTTCCGAATTTCGGTTTTAATTTCATGAAAATCGGCTGACTATATCCTACAGCTTCCATAGGAACAATCAGGAAAATAAAAGAAAAAACCATAACTTTGTCAGTTTTCAACATATTTTCACCAAATTTGATATTTAGCCATATTTTATTATTCCTGAATTTTGATTTTAATTTCATGAAAATCGGCTGACTATATCCTATAGCTTCCATAGGAACAATCAGGAGAATAAAAGAAAAATTCATAACTTTGTCAGTTTTCAACATATTTTCACCAAATTTGATAGTTACCCATATTGTAGTATTCCTGAATTTCGATTTTAATTTCATGAAAATCGGCTGACTATATCCTATAGCTTCCATAGGAACAATCAGGAAAATAAAAAAAACCATAGCTTAGTCGTGTTTCAAACCATTGCCATCAAATTTGAGATTTGGCAACAAATTATTATTTCAGAATTTCGTTTTTAATTTTTTGTTTAAACTCTGCAAGGGTATACAAACTTCGGTGAGCCGAAGTTAGCTTCCTTTCTTGTTAACTTTAATGTTAGTATTCTATTTTTTAATTTGGCGGCAATTTATTTTCTAATTTTGTGTGAAATTTGTGTTTTTGGATATAGGCTCATGTTTTTATACCCCTGCAGGGTATTATAATTTCAGTCAGAAGTTTGCAACGCAGTGAAGGAGACATTTCCGACCCTATAAAGTATATATATTCTTGATCAGGATCAACAGCCGAGTCGATCTAGCCATGTCCGTCTGTCCGTCCGTCCGTCTTTCCGATTATACGCAAACTAGTCCCTCACTTTTAAAGCTATCTGAATGAAACTTTGTAGTTAGTCTTCTATATACTCTTACTCGTACATAAGTCGGAACCGGCCGGATCGGACGACTATATCATATAGCTGCCATAGGAACCATCGAAAAAATCTTCGAAAAAATATTATAACTGTAATGCAGTAGGCTGCGTAACTCTGCAAACACAAAGACCGAATGGTTCATAAACTTATATTAGAAGCACTTAACAGAACATTGATAGATTCATGAAACGATTTAAGATGGTTTGGAGGTTTAATGGTTTTACTGTCTGGTGATTTAAAAAAAAAAACACTCTAAGTATCTTTAAGATTTACAGCTTCAGATGAAATAAATGCTTGCCTCAAAACGTAAAATTTATGGCGCTATGTAAAAAAACAATCATGAGAGTAGCATTGGTACATTTGCAGAAAATTTCTCTTAAATTCGATAATGGTCAAGTACCTGTCGACGAATCAAGCGAATTGATATCATTATACCCTTGCAGGGTATTATAATTTCAATCAGAAGTTTGCAACCCAGTGAAAGAGACATCTCCGACCCTATAAAGTATATATGTATATTCTTGATCAGGATCGATCTAGCCCAGCGGTCGGCGCGTCGCAACCACATGTGGTTGGAAGAGCCTCTGCCGGCAGCGCTGCCAGCACACAGACAGTATGCTCAAAGCATCAGTTACATTGCTCTGGCTAAATCTAGCCACTTTTAGCGGAAAATAGCTATTTTATAGTAAGAGCTATTGATTTTGCATAGAAAACCAAATGCTAGCTATATTATTATATAGTTATATTATCATATCTGAACATAGAAGTCGTTTATTCACTCACACATATGCAATTTTGGATTGCGATTGTGATAGTGCCGACCACTGATCTAGCCATGTCCGTCTGTCTGTGTGTCTGTCCGTATGAAAAACTGAATCTCAGAGACTATAAGAGATAGAGCTCTAATTTTTTTTCGACAGTATTTGTTATGCTGGCACGCAGATCAAATCAAATTTTTACCACGCCTACTTCCGCCCCCGCAAATCATCAAAAAGCGTAATTTTAAAGCTAGAGCCGCAAATTTTTGTGTTGTACATATAGAACTATAGTCTGTGGTTGCGATCAGAACAAAATTGTCGAAATGATTAAAGAAATAATTTGTTTACTATGGGTAGCGGGTATTAGACAGTCGAGCTCACTCGACCGTAGCTTTCTTATTTGTTTTATTTCTATGTTGATGCCCTGGACTGAGCACAAATTGTGAGTGAGTTATATCCGAGTCACCCACAATTTTTGCTAGCTTCCCAATTTCATCTTAGGTATACGCGCGGTTTCTGCTTCATTTGAAAAGTGCCAAAACAGGTTCCAAAACTTTGAACGCGATTTTCTCAAAATTGGAACGTGATGGAAACCTTTGGGTTTCCAACTAGCAATATACAAACCAAGATCTTTCAGAATCTGCTGGTTTTAATCGCTGTACTAATATTATTAAATATTATTGTATAAGGACCGCAAAGCTACTCGCAGTACTAAAATATATATTTTAAGAACAATGATGAAGAACTGAAGAAAAATGAACAAGGAAATATTAGTAGTTAAACTATATGAGTTAATTAAACAAAAGTGCAAAAATAAAAGAACTGCTTAATTTTTTTTTCAATCACTTATGAGAAACCCATTGATATATTGAATTTAAATTTTTTAATATTAAGATTTAGGCTTTGTTTCACACTTACGTCCAAAACCATCTCCAAAGCCATCACCGTCCAATCGATCCTCAGATATATTACCTCGGTCTTCTGTTGCGTGCCGATCTAATGACTCTATATTTGTCAAGACGTCGCTATTAAACAGTTTATCCTTAAAACAGTAAAATAATACAATTTTTAACATAAGCTAAAATATGAATAAATACAAAGAAATTTATAGAAATTGGATAAAATCCGCTGTTTGTAACTCCTAAAATATAAATATAATACAAGTCTGTGATTAATGGTGACTCACTGCTAATCCGGTAAATGTAATAATAAACAATCTTTGTTTCTCAAGTGCCGGTTGTAAGGTTGAACGCTTTAAAATCGTCTTTTTAACTCATTTACTGCTATTAGGTGTAACAAGAAAGGAAGCTAACTTCGGCTCACCGAAGTTTGTATACCCTAGCAGAGTTTAAACAAAAAATTAAAAACGAAATTCTAAAATAATAATTTGTTGCCAAATCTCAAATTTGATGGCAATGGTTTGAAACACGACTAAGCTATGGTTTTTTTATTTTCCTGATTGTTCCTATGGAAGCTATAGGATATAGTCAGCCGGTTTTTATAAAATTAAAATCAAAATTCAGAAATACTAAAATATGGCTAAATATCAAATTTGGTGAAAATATGTTGAAATCTGACAAAGTTATGGTTTTTTCTTTTATTTTCCTGATTGTTCCTATGGGAGCTATTGGGTATAGTCAGCCGATTTTCATGAAATTAAAATCGAAATTCAGGAATACTAAAATATGGGTAACTATCAAATTTGGTGAAAATATGTTGAAAGCTGACAAAGTTATGGTTTTTTCTTTTATTTTCCTGATTGTTCCTATGGAAGCTATAGGATATAGTCAGCCGATTTTCATGAAATTAAAACCGAAATTCGGAAATAATACTAAATGGGCAATATCAAATTTGGTGAAAATTGGTTGAAAACTGACAAAGTTATAATTGTTTTTTGAAAATTTTTCGGATCGTTCCTCTGGCAGCTATATGATATAGTCGTCCGATCCGGCCCGTTCCGACATATGTACGAGTGAGAGTATATAGAAGCCTAACTGCAAAGTTTCATTCAGATGGCTTTAAAACTGAGGGACTAGTTTGCGTAGAAACGGACAGACGGACAGACGGACATGGCCAGATCGACTCGGCTGTTGATCCTGATCTAAAATATATATACTTTATAGGGTCGGAGATGCTTCCTTCACTGCGTTGCAAACTTTTGACTGAAACTAATATACCCTGCTAGGGTATAATGACCAAATGTCATGGCCAAACGCCATTACTGACGGTTCTACACGTGAATTTCACTTACGCTTCTTGCTCAAGCGTCCAAATATTCAGCACGGGTTATTTCACGTATTTTCAAATTTAAGGTATTTGTGCAAAATATGAGCAAGATTTTATTTTTGAAACCGATTCTATATGAATTGCTGCAAATGGTGTAAGTATGTTCTGGAGTAATAGAATGGGATAGAATTATAGTATATAAGTTTTTTCCACCAAAAATAGGAAACATGATGAAAACCCCTTACTTTTTGGTATTATTTCCAAAAAAAGAAAAAAAATGTTAAAGTTGGAAAAAATATTTTTGTTGTTGAAAATAAATAACCAATCGATCAATTAATATGATAAAAATAATTATTGGCTGAACCCACTGATTACGAGATGCAATTAAAAAGACTAAACTTTGTCAACTGATGCTCTCTGCCCAATGGAAGTTTGCAGGCGCTTCTAATTCATTTAATTTATTTTATTTAATTTAATTTGGTTTTGATTGTGATTTCCTCATAGTTGAACATTTCTAAAAGTGCAGCTTAAAGCGCATCGACACCAAAAATAATTTTTTTATACCCTTGCAGGGTATTATAGTTTTAGTCAAAAGTTTGCAACGCAGTGACGGAGGCATCTCCGACCCTATAAAGTATATATATTCTTGATCAGGATCAACAGCCGAGTCGATCTAGCTATGTCCGTCTGTCTGTCCGTTTCTACGCAAACAAGTCCCTCAGTTTTAAAGCTATTTGAATGAAACTTTGCAGTTAGGCATCTATATACTCTCACTCGTACATATGTCGGAACGGGCCGGATCGGACGACTATATCATATAGCTGCCATAAGAACGATCCGAAAAATTTACAAAAAAATTATAACTTTGTCAGTTTTTCACATATTTTCACCAAATTTGATGTTTAGCCATATTTTATTATTACTGAATTTCGGTTTTAATTACATGAAAATCGGCTGACTATATCATATAGCTTCCATAGGAACAATCAGGAAAATAAAAGAAAAAAACATAACTTTGTCAGTTTTCAACACATTTTCACCAAATTTGATATTTAGTCATATTTTATTATTCCTGAATTTTGATTTTTATTTCATGAAAATCGGCTGACTATATCCTATAGCTTCCATAGGAACAATCAGGAAAATAAAAAACCATAGCTTAGCCGTGTTTCAAACCATTGCCATCAAATTTGAGATTGGGCTACTAATTATTATTTCAGAATTTCGGTTTGAATTTTTTGTTTAAATTCTGCAAGGGTATACAAACTTCGGTGAGCCGAAGTTAGCTTCCTTTCTTGTTTAACTTTAACTAACGTAATCCAAGGTGCCATAAGTATTTATCATCAGTTATAAAACAGTATGCCTAGGAGAAAAACGTCTGAACGGTCAGTTGCTTACAGGTAAAATTATTAACCATGGTAGAATTATACAAGGTAGTCCACTCGGAAAAATCATAGTCCCTTGCTATAAGTGCGAGTGAGATAGCATTAAATAGTAAGTGTCAGTGAAACGCCTACTAGGGCTTCATTAACCCTTACACGGTGCAGGGGGCTAAAAGTTTCCTTAGTTATGACAAGAGTTGTAGAGTTTATAATTTTATTTTAATTAGTTTTGAATTTGACATAATTCTTTGTTTTTGTTGTCTGACAGCCATTCTCTTGTTCAAGCTCCTAATTCTAAAGTATATACGTGTCTTAAAATAAATTTTTTTTATATTTACACTAATATCGACCTGCTCAGCGGCGTTTAACAATGTCTGTTTTAAATTTGTTGTTATTTTTAATGTGTCCTTAACAATATTTACAAATATGCATTCAAGTTGTTTTATTTTGTATTTTAATGTTGATGAAGGTTTCATCAGTCCTCCATACGAAACCTCATCTACGTATGTAAATGTCGACTCTTTTGCAAAAGGACATTTTTTGTTTGCTTGGCCACTTAAGGGTTAAAGTTAAAAAAATTTAAAAACCGTCCGTACACAACCTTTCAGTTCGACAAGCAGGCCTGAACTGAAATAGGGGACCAAAACCGAATGACTTTGACAGGTCGAATGGACTACCTTGTATAATTCTACCATGTTATTAACAAGATGGACATACAGTCGGGTGTCCCGACAGTAGAATACCCTGTACTATTACAAGGTGCGTCCCAAAATTATATATAAAAAAGAGAATAAGAACACTAAAAAACGGACAAAAATGTACATGTAATGCAAATGTCTTCAAATTCAAGAGCAAAGTCGATAGCTCAGTGGGTAAAGCTGTACATGTATTTTTGGAAGCAATTGGACTGGGGTTTTAAAAACTTAAATATAGTTCTTTGCTTAATTTTTTTTATTTCTTAGTATTAAATACTGTAATTATTTTGATTTACAGGAAAAAATTAGAAGACAAATATTTGCTAAAAATAAAAAAGCTCTAACTTGTCGCCGACGGGAATCTAACCCGTGACAACTAATATTTCGAATAGACTTCAGCTTAGCCAGCTGCACCACTTATAGCATTATGTCACTACTGCATTAATTAGAGACTTCATTAGAGATTTGAAAGCTGTATAGGGTTTTACACAAGTGCGAGCGAGATGACTATATGACACTTCTAATGCATTAACTAATGCATTGACAATTCATTAGAGTCGAAAATCGATGAATTTTCATAAAATATACTAGATACTAAATTTTACGGACGACAATATACTGGAATAAAAATATGTTTGCCAGCTCATTAAAGGTCATATGTCAAAATGGTCACCCAAAAAAGTTTGTTATGTTTTGCCGGTCTCTTGCATTTATATGGATTTTATATGCCGCAAAAGATAAATAATTCAAAGAAAAAGAAGTTTTCGACTTCATGGCTAATGCGGCGCAACGTAGAAGGTAGATTTTTATTGAGGTTATCCGCAAATTTATGCCAAAAGGTTAATTTCAGGTTCCTCACCTTGGCATTTAACTTTTGTAGTTCCAAATATAGTCATTAACCTTAATACTTTAAATTAAGAAGTCGGTCATTTCTTCAGTAAAAAATTCTTTCAACATTTTAGTTTACCGTTGACATTTCAAAATCGGTGTGACCCAAGCCGATTTACAAAAGAAATCCGAGCAAAATAAAACATATAGTTGTCTCTTTCTAGGTTCTAATGAAGTCTCTAATAATTGAAAACTTCATTACTGTGTCATAATAGCTTAACCAATTCGAAATAAGTAACCTTAAGCACCCAGACAGTAAAAACCTGTCTTTAAGCAGTGAGTGAGAGCGAGAGGCAAATAGTTGAAAACGGCTGTTCGTCAGCGTCTGTTTTAAAGGCCGGTAACCTGACACGAAAACAAATATACTAGAATGGAGTGGGTCACTCTTTAGTATATTTCGAGCGGGCTGCGAAAAAGAATGCAAATTTAATAAAACAGGCTGTTCTCGACCCTCTATTGCCTCTCTGACTACCTTCTTTAGTTCCGTAAATCCGTAAATTTCCAAAAAACATCAGAGGAGTTTGCTACAGATGTACCAACTATATAATATAAATAATAAGAATGTAAATTATTGATATATTATTATTATTATTACATCGTTTACAAAACTTAAATCTACTACAAAGCCATGGCATCTGGTGCCTTCGGCTGTATTGTTTTCAGTTTGTTTTTATACCCGCTACCCATAGGGTAGAAGGGTATTATAACTTTGTGCCTGCAGGAAATGTATGTAACAGGTAGAAGGAAGCATTTCCGACCCTATAAAGTATATATATTCTTGATCAGGATCAACCGCCGAGTCGATTTAGCCATGTCCGTCTGTCTGTCTGTCTGTCTGTCTGTCTGTCCGTCTGTCCGTATGAAACACTGGATCTCAGGGACTATAAGAGATAGAGCTCTAATTTTTTTTCGACAGTATTTGTTATGCTTGCACGCAGATCAAATTTGTTTCAAATTTGTACCACGCCCACTTCCGCCCCCGCAAATCATAAAAAAGCGTATTAAGCGTATAATTTTAAAGCTAGAGTTACGAATTTCGGTATGTATATTAAGAACTATAGTCTGTGTGATCCCTGAAAATTTATTTCTGCGATCAGATACAAATTGTCGAAGTTATTAAAGAAATAATTTTGTATGGCCACAAACGGCTGCTGGCAGCATGCCTCATTTGGTTGACCAATTAGACCAACTTAATATTCTTATCCGTTCTTGGTTGTGTTCGGAAAAGAATCTTATAAGATATTCGAGAAGCAATTTTAATAAATGGTAATAATTATTAGCCTTAGCCGCTTGAATGCAATAACGACGCGTTTTCACACACATAGATACATGTGTATGTATTTTTGTATGCATGTGATTGTATTACACTTGCATTTGCATTTGTCCGTTATGTTCAAAATTGTATTAGCTGTTTTTTCTGGTTTAAGTATGGGTAGCGGGTATCTCACAGTCGAGCTCACTCGACTCTAGCTTTCTTACTTGTTTTACTTTGTTTACATACTATTTAATATGATTGAATTCAATTAATTGTATTCATCTAATTTATAGATCTGATAATATATATTAAAATGTTTAATACGTTTTAAAATATTACTTATATTTTCTAGTGTTGGATGAGATATTTAGCAAAAATAGGTGTATTCTGAGGGAAGAAGGGAAGTTTATTTTGGTTCATGATAGGACATGATATTAGGAGGTGAGAGAGTGTTTTATTGATATACAAATATGTAAACAATAGGTACATAGAGAGAATATCGCCCTTCAATTGATCTCGCAGGTATGGGCTCACCCAATACTTGGATTGCTTCTTATTTGGTTAAGAATCTTCCTTATCTATTACGACAATAATTACTGCCATGGCAATAGTAGTTCTTATTTTCTTGTTCATTTTTTATCAACATTTTAAAAATATTGTAAACAAGCATGTATGCCCGCATCATTTGCCGGCTAAAAATGCCGAACCGCTAATGCAATCAGCGGTCACACTTGAAAAGATTAAACACTTTGTCCCGCTGCGAAACGTTTCACTGTCTGGATACTGTACTTTAACACAAAATGTAAACATAACTAAAATGTATAATTAACGTTTTGATTATTTTGGAGCCTTCTCCCTGGGCTGCCTTTTGTATACATTATATGTATAAAGTAAAAAGCCTATATCTCCGCTATTTATGGCACGATCGCAATGAAATTTAGACAATTTGATCAAAAACACATAAAGGTTTCGAATATGGTATACATAACTTTGTAAATTTAGGAGATATTCGTTTTTTTTTTTTTCAAATAGCTCCTCCAAAAAGGTGAGCAGCAAAAATTTATCTGCGTGCAGATATAGGGCGGCCCACGTAAGATTTTCGTTTTAAAATCGCTATAAAAAACAACGAGTTTCGTTGGTATGGCCATAGCCCTGATGGCGACTTCAATCTCGTGATTTAGGTCGTCAACCTTCTCTGGGTGGCAATATTCGAAACATTAGTGCTTAACATACTGGTATATCTCGCATATACTTCCATATAATCTGTAGAATAACACAATTCTATAGCAACAACACAATTCAAATGAAATATTTAAATAAATACATTTTCCGTTTAATATTCATTTAGAAAATAAATATAAAAACTCTCAATCTCGTCGGTCGCGAGAGCACGAACGAATGTCCATGCAAAGACTCGCATACATATAGGTAGGGTTTAAATTCTGCAAGGGTATACAAACTTCGGTGAGCCGATGTTAGCTTTCTATCTGGTTTTTAAATACAAATAATCAATAAAAAAATCAAAAAGTATATCTTAAGTGTTTCCCACAAGAAATAATAGGCCCAACGCTTTTCTAATGCGTTTAGCGGATTCATTTTTATTTGTCTATCCGACTTTCTTGAAGGGATTGCTCCGAATGCGTGTCCAATATCTTGGCCCAAAATTATTAAGGTCTTCGAAGGCTCTACATCCCTGGCAAGTGCATAAACTTCGCCATGATAGCTTTATGTCGCTTCATGACTGATAATAAAAGGCTTGTGCGAATTGCTCCTTTTGGTAGTTTTTGTAGTTTGAAGATTTGTAGTGTATATTTTATGTACATCTTTATTCTCAACCGACAAAATGTTCGCTTACTCAACCTCAACCATTGATTGATTTATTTATTTATTTTTATTATACTAGCAAGGTGCCCGCAGCTTTGCTTGCGGTAGTTAATTTCCTTAGCCGAAGTTATTGTTTAAAATTGACCTTGAGCTTCAGGAGAATTACTATATGAATCCTGAAAGTGAAGAAAAAACCACCAAGAACTGTATTACTTGCCTTTATCGTGATCTGGATAAACTGTTTACATACGACCAAGAGCAACCGAAAAACGTCCATCGGAATAACCAGGAACTGCACCCCATACTTAAGGCGAAGACTAAAAGTTCGCTTGCCATCCTTTTGAAGCCATCTGCTAGTGATGTCAGTACTGGGGCAGGCAGGTATACTATTATTTCCTGCTTTTTGGCCAGACACATACAGTTGAGATGCTCCAAGGTTTCGATTCGACTTATGCATGAATGCACCCATGACTACAAATAAGTAACTTTTTCTACAAATGGGCACCATTTTTTTCTGCACAGTATTATTGAGTGTAAGTGAATAGGGTGAAATTGGATGTATTGACGACAGTTTTTTTACCCACTCCAAATTTATACAATTTTTAATGAGGACACCAAAATTGGTATTAAGTCTAGGCATTGTATAGAGTTTACTGTTTAATTGATAGTGATAGAAAGCTTATGACTATGACTTTATGTCATATAGGAAAATAAGATAATATATTACTTTTTTAAAAGGTTCTCATAAGATAATATTTAAGTTATAAATATTTGAGAGGAGCCACATTTTATTCTCTACCATATCTGTAGCAATTTTTAATCGTTTTTCATCGGAGCTGCAATTGTTCTACAATTATTTTGTAATCAATAAAAAAACTGTCTTTATTAATTTACCATCACTGTAGAACAAAATCTTATCTATAACCAATATTTATATTTTTATGCACTTAATTTCATCTAGTTTTCATTGCAATCGATTTTTATGTACGTGTTGAAGTACTACTGAATACTTAATACTGAACTCATCTGTACAGTTTTATAAACAGGCACAAAATCTGTTTCGCTGGATGCCATATACTTAAAGTGGGGAACAATAAAAATGCTGTGCTCAATTTTTCTGTCCCAATTTATAATTTATACTGTACTACAATGAATGAGTGGAATATTCTTAAAAACATGTTCAATTCCATGAAGCTAGGTATGAATACATTCATGCACTCATTTTCCTTGTATAGGCAAGGGTTGACAAGGTTTGTATGGTTGATTGACATTACTCTCTCCACATATTTCTTAGCAGTTTTTACATATGGGTTTTTAATTATGGGTCCTTAATCCTTATGGCTCACATAGATACATTTTCTTGCTTTTGGCATGAAGAAACTACGAGAGGCTCTCCATAAAATAGGATATTGCGTAGAGCCGACGGATGATCACTTCTTTGGTAA
Organism: Drosophila anomelani; assembly: GCA_035045905.1. Lineage (NCBI taxonomy): Eukaryota > Metazoa > Arthropoda > Insecta > Diptera > Drosophilidae > Drosophila > Drosophila anomelani. Next base: position 939,780 of record JAWNOO010000082.1, on the reverse strand, counting down.
TCTTTTTATAGCCCTGTGGGTTCTTCTAGATAATATTTAACCTGTCCTTTTTTATGTGTTTGTATTGGTGAACTCGTAGCCTTTGAGCTGACTATTTATGGTAGGTTGCATTAATAGCAACTACCGGAGTCTAGCCATTTCTGGGGCTGTCTCTATATGAGAGCAGAAGTTTCTTTGCACCCTGCGTCCTGGTTTTTGGTTGTACAGGTCTAATTATTTCTTGGATACGTTTTTTAGTGTCTTCTTCGGACTTTACTATGCCCGTGAAAGTCGCGATTGCTTTTTTAAACATTCGCTAGTTAGTATTCCGTATTCTGAAGACAGATCGGAGAGTGTTCGAATTAAGAAGAATAGTCTCTCGAGGACTCTTCTCTCTAAAACACTCTGTATCATAATGATACGACACCCCTAATATGCAAGTTTCGAGCTTTGTAGGATAATAGGGAAGCATAATACAACAAAACCAAGTATACAGAATGAAAGATTAATGAATTCTGCTTTAAATGAAATTGTCCTATTTCCCCCCTCCCCCCTCGTTTTAAAGTAATGGTCCAAAAAGCAGAAGAGTACGTTTTTTTGCGTGCCTGCAACTGTATCAAAATGATACGACACTTTCCAATTATTCCGGCTGGAGACATTTATTTGCTTTCCAATAATTTTTTTTAAATTTCTATTAACAATTTAATTAATTTGTAATAAGATTCCGCTGCGTCGTTTGCTATTCGACGAAAAAAATATAAGAATAAGAGCCTAAAATGATCCTGGCTCAATATCCTTAAAAATTGACCGAAAACGTTGTGTTATCCTTAAATTTTTAATCAATCTAGATAAATATGATGCTAAGTATAGCTGTGGATAAAAATCAAATTTGTCTGACTGCGGTAACATCCCATAATTCGGTTTGTTTGCTTCAGGCTTCATATTTGCCACAAGTTGCAGTAAGCCTGTGGCACGACGAAAAATTCGGGGGATGCTGCAATTACTGCAGTGCATTCTCAGAGGAGCCTTAAAAAAAACCTCTTACCAAAAACCGCGCCAAAAAATCGCACGACTTCAATATTTAAAAAAAAAACTTTTTAATCACAATAATAGTTGAATTTTGTATGGGGAGCAGTACCTTTCCCAGTCTTTTGTAAATAATGAAGTCGTGCGATTTTTTGGCGCGGTTTTTGGTAAGAGGTTTTTTTTAAGGCTCCTCTGAGAATGCACTGCAGTAATTGCAGCATCCCCCGAATTTTTCTTCGTGCCACAGGCTTACTGCAACTTGTGGCAAGTATGAAGCCTGAAGCAAACAAACCGAATTATGGGATGTTACCGCAGTCAGAAAAATTTGATTTTTATCCACAGCTATACTTAGCATCATATTTATCTGGATTGATTAAAAATTTAAGGATAACACAACGTTTTCGGTCAATTTTTAAGGATATTGAGCCAGGATCATTTTAGGCTCTTATTCTTATATTTTTTTCGTCGAATAGCAAACGACGCAGCGGAATCTTATTACAAATTAATTAAATTGTTAATAGAAATTTAAAAAAAATTATTGGAAAGCAAATAAATGTCTCCAGCCGGAATAATTGGAAAGTGTCGTATCATTTTGATACAGTTGCAGGCACGCAAAAAAACGTACTCTTCTGCTTTTTGGACCATTACTTTAAAACGAGGGGGGAGGGGGGAAATAGGACAATTTCATTTAAAGCAGAATTCATTAATCTTTCATTCTGTATACTTGGTTTTGTTGTATTATGCTTCCCTATTATCCTACAAAGCTCGAAACTTGCATATTAGGGGTGTCGTATCATTATGATACAGAGTGTATAGTAGTACTTTCTCCGCCTACAAGTATAAATCTTGCACGTTTGACGAAGTGGGACCTATGAACGTGTGCTCCTCCCCTAAATTTTCTACATATATAGGGTGTCCCAATAAGAGTTACAGGGTTTGATATTGCTATATTTGGACAACCCGTGGTCTGACAGTTGTGCAAACTTGACATATGTAATCTTAAAACTTGGGAAATTTACAATGCAACGCCACAAAGTGAAAAAAATAATAGAAATCGTGAAATTTTACTACGAAAGTTTGCGTTCAATCACAAATGTGAAATTTTTATTGAAATGTAAAGTAGGGACATGGGAATTATGTATGGAACAACACATCGTCCAAATGCTTTTCTGGCAGACGTAGTTGGCGTCAAAGATGGCTTCCAGGTCTAAGTCCTTTTTCTGCTTTCTGAGGCGCAGTTATACTCTACTTATGCCCCAAGCCATCTTTTCATATTTTGGATGCATGTTGTCTTCTACCTCCTCGATTTTGTTTAGGACTGCACATTGCACAGTGGTTCCGCCAGAAGCCAATAATCAAAAAAAGTGATTACAACGAATAAAAAAGAATTGCAAGCAAATTGTCTCTAAAATGTTTAAACTTCTTGATGGCAAGCCGGTTTTGTTTAGAAATTTAACGGGACTTTCTAAAAATAGAATGCAAAGCGTGATCATGTATACATTTTTGCAGCGCAGATGTACTTAGCAAGAATTTTTACAAAACAAAATGGCACTTCAAAGTGGTCAAACGTTTGATATAGTGATCCTATTTTCATAATTCACAATGTTTTTTGAAGTTTGATGGTATTTACTTTAAATGTATATATTAAGAATTAAATAATAATATAAGTGTTTAAGTCAGCTGCAGAAACTTGCAGATGTGTGATTAATAGTAAAAATATCAAAGGTGATTCTTTACCTTTTTTGCTACTGCGCTGCACTGTGGCGCCCTTCGAACAAATAGCGTTGCGAAAATCAAAAAAGTCATAGTCGCAAAAACAATGTATGTAAGTTAATCGACAGAAAATTTCAAGGCGATTCTAAATCCGCTGCCAAAACAATTTTCGGATGTAAAAGTTATGAGCATTCAAAGTTAAAAATATTTCCGTTTTTGCAACATACAAAAAAAGTGTAATTTGTTGACTTTCAGTTAATATTACACAAAAACTATACAACCAATCGAACTGATTTTTTAAAATTATAGATACATTCATAAACTGTAAATTAAACCAATAAAACGACAGTTTGGGTTTGGCTTGTACAGGTAAATCGTTACCTGTCTGTTGTCAATTTTTAACACCGTTTTCTGCCTAAAGTAGTCAATAACTTCTGAAGGCCACCGAAGCACGCAACTACTCTATATCTATCAATTTGGTCTATCTTTCCTGAACCAGAATCCGTTTAGAAAGTCTGCGTTGAGCTGCGACTCCACCTTTGGCAGTAAATCTAGTGAAGCAACGCAGGGTCCAAAAAACACGAAATATGGGTGAAAACGATTCAGGGATACACGTAGCGCGCAAGGGCAACGGCAAAACAATTTATGTAAAATAAACAATTTTTTTTTAATATTTTTATTTGAGCAAATAAATAAAAATAAAGCTAAAAAATTAAATAATTTTTTTTTTCGTTTTCTATGAAAAAATTCGATTATTTCACTTTGATACCCCCTTAATGGGCGAATGGCTGGGCTGGCACATTGATCACTAGATATTTTAATTTTACAGTAATTCACTGTCAAATGGCAAATTTTCTATAATTTTGTTATAAACTTCAGAACGTTATGGCCATTATCAGTATTTTTTGCCGCGGATCCACTGTGCGTTGTAGCGCCTTTTCTTAATTGAGGTTGCAAAATGCATAACTTTTGATCCATTTCATAGGCTATCAAAGTGAAAGATGTATTTTTCCCACAGAAAACAATTTTTTGAGAAACATATTTTTATACCCTTGCAGGGTGTAAGGAGACATTTCCGATTCTATACAGTATATATATTCTTGATTAGGATCAACAGCCGAGTCGATCTATCCATGTCCGTCTGTACGTTTCCACGCAAATTAGTCCTTTAGTTTTAGAGCTATCTGAATGAAACTGCAGGTGGTTTTCTATATGCTCTCGCTCGGAACGAAAAAAATTTTAACTTGGTCACTTTTCAACATATTTTCATCAAAGTTGAGATTTAGCTGTTTTTTATTACTCCTGATTTTCGGTTTTAATTTCATGACGATCGGACGACTATATCGTATAGCTTCCATATAAACAATCAGAAAAATAAAAAAAGCCATAACTTATCCGTTTTTCAAACCATTTTCATCAAATTTGAGATTTGGCAACTTTTTATTATTCCAGAGTTTCGATTTTAATTTTGTTTAAATTCTGCAAAGGTATAATAACTTCTGTGAGCCGAAGTTAGCGTCATTTCTTGTTTTAAATTTTTCAGCTTTCTTTTTATTGATTTTCTGAAATAAAAATAATTTCCAACTGAATAAAAAAATGAAAATTAAAAAAAATTGTTTGTAATGTTATTTTTTTTTTAAATCAATTTTTTTATTTTTGTTAAAATTGTGACTACTTATTACTAAAAAAAACTATATTTAGGGAAGTTCTAATAGATCACCTGATTCCATATCTTTTCTCCACTTTATATACCATAGAGATGCAATTACTTATTTTGCATGAGCCTAGATGACTTGAATGCGTTGCAGTATCTACATTTCTTATAGAATTTATTTAGCGATTCCTGAGCCTCTTCGGGAAGTTTTCCAATTGTTGAAGTCTGATACTCAATTATCTTTTCCGTGCTCAAAAATTTTGTGCTGAAGCTGTAATGGCAGCTTATTCGCCATATTTTGCAGAATCAATACTTTTTTTTTACAATTGAGGGCTTATGCGGGTTTTTTGGTGGAAAAATGTGTGGAAATTTAATGTTTATCTGAATAATTATAGTTTGTAGTATTTTTTGCCACTGTTTGAATAAAGTTCTTTGTTTGCGGTTTTGAGGACGCTTTGAGAAAAAAAGAGTTTTTTTCACCGAAAATCTGACTTAAACATCTGTAAAATCGGTCCCAAAACTGGGGAAAAGATTAGAGTATTTAATTTTCTTTTCGAAATTTTTATATTTATTACAATTGCACAACGTGTAAAGAATAATGCATAAAATTTTCAGATGGATCAAATAAAAAGTTGTAGTCAATTTAGTAGAGGTCGCATACTGTGCACTGAATGTGCTCACAAAACTTTGGATCGGTGTACACGATTAAGCAAAATCTACTGGTCCGATCGATAAATGAAATTTTGCACAAATATAGTTTAACTAGTTTTTCAGGTACTCACGTGGCCCTTTATTAATTTTTTATTGTATATTTTTTTTTTTGCGTTTTTTCTTCGTGAGTACCTCGGGACATTTATCCTTTAAGTAATGCGTTTTATTTTTTTTTCTAATTCGGTGATCCTATGGGCAGCTAGGATGTACACCGCTAACCAACTTTTTTTGAAGGCGGGAGATTTACCCTAATTCTTAAATCTGTAAATGTTTCTTAATAAGTAAATAGTACAAATAAAATTGTTGAAATATTGTGTTACTTTATGGTTTTTAAATTATAACGTTAACATTATCTGTTCCGCCCCAAAAAATGTTGAAAATCGGCTAGTTTTTCACCGAATAAATCTTAATTAAAACGCATTCAAATGTTTTCTTTTTCTTTTAATTGGAAAACAATATAAAGCCAGTGTTTATTTTGATAGTAATATAAGTCAGCCTGTTCATACCCATATCAACTAAAAACAAGAAAGGAAGCTAACTTCGGCTCACCGAAGTTTGTAACCCTTGCAGAATTTAAACAAAAAATTAAAACCGAAATTCTGAAATAATAATTTGTTGCCAGATCTCAAATTTGATGGCAATAAAACACGGCTAAGATATGGTTTTTTATTTCTCTGATCGTTCCTATGGCAGCTATAGGATATAGTTGTCCGATTTTCATGAAATTAAAACCGAAATTCTACAATAATATTAAATGGCAAAATATCAAATTTGGGGAAAATATGTTGAAAACTGACATAGTTATCATTTTTTTTTCGAAAATTTTCCCGATCGTTCCTATGGCAGCTATATGATATAGTCGTCCGATCCGGCCCGTTCCGACATATGTACGAGTGAGAGTATATAGAAGACTAACTGCAAAGTTTCATTCAGATAGCTTTAAAACTGAGGGACTAGTTTGCGTATCGGACAGACGGACGGACGGACAGACGGACGGATAGACGGATAGACGGACAGACGGACATGGCTAGATCGATAAGATAATAATACAAAAAATAAGTAAATATAATTTTCTAATTGTGGAATTTCTTTTTCAGGCCGCTCAAAAGTTTTACTCGCTTCTGGTGCTTAAAAAATTTAAGGTACTTCACATTACTCAATCTTCTCCCTATGCAGATATTACGATTACACGAGGACAAACTTTTGAAAACCCAAAAATTTGAATAAACGGAAAAAATTCATAAATTTATTAGTAATATTAATAATTTTCAATTATCTTTTTTTTTAATTAATACTCAAGGGGTAAGATCACTCAGATAATTAGAACATAAGCTTCATTTAATTCATTTAATTATTTTAATTCATTTAATTTTAAACTTGATTATAAGTTAGTGTTAATAAAATGTTTTAGTTCGTATTTTTTTTAAACCAGGAAATAATAGTTTAATTAGCTATAACATCAATTCCATTCAGGGTTGTAACTTAAATAAAGATTAACTAAATTCTACATAAAATAAAGCTATGTATTAAATAAGTATTTTGTAATAATAATGACCCAAAATCTATTAAATCTATCAATTTATTAATATTGGTGTCGTGGTCTAACCCCTTATTTGAACGTAATATAAAAAATAAATTGCACTAACGGCATCTGCGACCAGAGTTAATTTTTATAAAAAGAATAAATATATTTATAATAAGTTTAGTTTTAATCATCAAATTATTGTTTAATCTTATTGTTTTATCTTATTAAACTTAAATATGTCGGAAACAAATAAAAGTAATAACGAAAAACTTACCTTTGTTGTTGTTCGGAGCGGACAGCTTGCACTCGATAAATAAAAGACGGAAAAGCTTTCGGAGCTGTGTAGGAAGGACTCCTGTCGCTTATAGATCCAGAAAAATTAGGCCAAATCCCAGAGAAAAAATCCCACGTCGAGAACGAAAAATAAACCGGGTAGGCTCAAAATAAGAAGTCGTGGCCAAATTTAATAAGCGCGCAATCGCGTTAGCTTTATTTTGCTGCATACATTGAACTAATTTTAGCTTAGAAGTTAAGCCGAGCGGGCGGGAGCCCGCTTTATTCGGCTAACGTAAGAGCGAACCCGAGTTCCCAGAGCGAGTGCGAACCGGGCTAGAGGGGCGAGCGCGGATGTGCTCATAAAGCTCGACGACCTAAGGCGGTACAGCGGGCTCCTCACATAAACAGGAGCTTTGCTATTGCTTTGGCCTGCTGAAGTTGAAAGCAATTTTTTCGTGCTGACACGTGCTGATATATATAGATTACGCTAAAATCCTATTAAAATCAAACCGTAACAGACACGTTTCACATGTGGAATTTCGGAATGTCTCAGAACGCCTTTTTGTTGTATTTCACAGTGGTATAACTTCGTAAATGTAAATTTTATTAAAAAATAATCAAAAAATTAAAAAAAAAGTTCTGAAATAATAAAAAGTAAAATTCCAAATTTAATAAACATATGTTGAAAAACAGCAAAGTTATGGTTTTTTCACTTATTTTCCTTATTGAATGTCAAAAGTGTTGCCTACTTAGGGGCGTGCGTGACGAAAATGCTAGGCAGCCACGTCAAGGATAAGATATTTATTTATTTTTTTTTTCAGATATATAATTGTGCAAATAGACAAGCTGCCTTACCTACCCAGTCGCATAACTATTACTGTGACAGCAATTTCAAGCGACAATCACTGACTTCCTAGATATAAATTAAACAATGCGCCGGGAGGACAGCTCCCGGATAGTCAAATGTCTCAGCCGTCTAAATGTGCGTGTCCTAGCTAACCGTCTAGCCAGGGGGTTAGGGTGTATGAACAGTCTAAGCCGATGATTGGCAGCCAGAGTGTTAATCAACGCCTGAACCCTCTGCAAGTGCAACCTGGCTGCTGTCTCATATATAGCCACCCCATAGCGCCATATTGGGGCTAGGAGGAATTGATACAGTCGAGTCTTACAACGCAGGCTTAGCTTGGACTTCGGACCTGTTAACCAGCTACTACGACTGGCCGTACATTGCAGCTTCGCCCAAGTCTGTCTGACATGCGAGGCAAATGTCAGCCTCTTATCCAGAACTAATCCCAGATAGGTGTGTTCCAGTTGCTGCGGCAGAAGCTGCCCATGAAGGAAGACTCCTGGGCACGTGTATCTCCTCAGAGCGAATGTGACCACCGCACACTTATCAGTGTTGATGGCCACATTCCATCTACAAGCCCAGTTTTCGAACCTCTTCAAAAGAATTTGAAGTTTGTCAGTGGCGCTGTAAACACAGCTGGATCTAGTCAACACCGCAGTGTCATCCGCACACGTGGCAACACAAGTGCTATGAGAGCTCAGGTGCAGCGGGGCATCATGAGCGGAGAAATTATAAAACGTTGGGCCCAGCACACTTTCTTGCGGCACGCCAGCAAGAATCCTCTTGGTGGACGACACAACTCCATCCTGGACAACCTGAAAGGTCCCATTTAAAAGGTAGCTCTTGATAACTTCAAAGAGCTGAGGAGGGAGGAGCCCTTTGATCTTGGATAAGAGCCCCTGGTGCCAGACCCGGTCGAAGGCCTGCTGAATATCCAGAAAGACCGCCATTACATACTGCCTGTTCTGGAACCCGTCAACAATAAAGTCCACCACACGATTGAGCTGTTCCAGGGTACCATGACTTTTCTTTAATCCAAACTGAGGCCTAGGTATCGCATCCCGTACCGCCGGTATCCTCTGCATCCTGTCAAGGATACAACGCTCAAAAATCTTCGAAAACGTGGGCAGAAGACTAATCGGGCTATAACTAGACACGTCATGGGAGGCTCTCCTTTTTTGTGAATCATCACCACATTGGCATTCTTCCAGGACGACGGAAAGTGACCAATTCTGAGCGCTGCATTAAGCTCAAAGACCAAGAAGAGAATTGCTCTCTCCGGAAGGAGTTTAGCAAATCTATTAGAAATGCCATCTGCACCTGGCGACTTCCGGTTTTTCAACTTCTTGATCCTGTCTCTCACTTCCGGGAGCAGAATAGGATCCACAGGGGGGACCATTTGATGAGGAACTGCCAACGAGGCATTGACCCTCTCAACCCTCGACGCAGAGGAGGTAGCGAAGGGAGTAAAACGGTCCTCTAAGCTCTCAGCAAACACCTCAACACGATCTTGCGGGGACTTGGCCCAAGTCCCATCCGCTCTTTTTACAGGAAACTTCGGAGAAGCCTGCCTCTTACTCTGACCAACAATCTTCCAAAGAGCATAGTTGGTGTCCCTGTCCGGGGTTGCGTCCTTCAACTCCTTATCCAACTGTTTCTGCCGCAGAAGATTTAACAACTTCTTCACCCTTTTGCTCAACCTTCGATAGACCCTTAGTACAGCTACATCACGGGACCTTGAATACATCCTCCTGAGCCTGTGTTTGAACTCAATGAGAGGGGAGGATCTGGAATAGAGACTGCTGCTGGGCGCGGCAAGCTCCGCTGCAGCAATGACCTTTTGCTCCAAAAGCAAGGCAGCATCATCCACATCATCCGCAGTGTGAATCTCCATTTCCAGGTGAATGGAGTACTCCAGCAACCTCTTAAAGCTCCAGATATCAGATCCAAAAGGAAGCAGCGTCCTTTTAGGCACAGCGACACACCCCGCTAAGTGTAGGCTGATAATGAGCGGAATGTGATCCGAGCTGAGCTCAAAGGAGTCGTCCATATGCAGCCTACGGCCATGTAAGCCTTGCAAGAGCGCAAAGTCTAAAGCTGAAGGAGTACCGCCATTAAAGGGGAAAAAGGTGGGTCGATTTTCATAAAATTAAAAACGAAATTCAGGAAAAATAAGATATGGCTAACTCTCAAATTTGATGAAAATCTGTATAAAAACTGCAAAGTTATGGTTTTTTCTTTTATTTTCGATCTACGAAATAGTTTAAACTGATTGTGACGCGAGCCGCGCACAAAACAAATAAAGAAAGGAATAAATAAAAAGAATACATGAATAAAGAAAATAAAGAAAGAAAGAAAAAGGGCCACACTAACGACAAGGGGCACACTGGAACAGAGAGGAAGAGGCACGGCGCAGCTCTCTTGACTTGCAATTCGGTTCACCGAATCCTCTCTCTGAAGATTTTCGAGTCCGCCAACTCTCTCGCTGAAGACTTTCGAGTCCACCAACTCTCTCTCGCTGAAGACTTTCGAGTCCGCCCATCTCTCTCTTCGCAGACTTTGGAGTCCACCCAAAACAACCCTCCTTTTTACAGTCTCCGAGTTCGGTCCCGTCGAACCGAAGGCGATCTTCTGGCCACCGACTTCCAAGTCCAATAGGTCGTGCAGACCAGACGAGGGAAGCGGCGAAGCGCGAAGGCCAGACGACCGACGACCCTCTCAGCCGTTCCCGGCCGTCGGAAGCAGCTCCGATTACTAAATACAACCAGTACCAACCAGATAATAAATGTTAATGAATAAAAAAAGGAACAACTCCGAACTACGGAAACCTGTGGAAAGAGAAAAGAGAGAGAAGAAAAGAGAAGTCTTGCCCGTAGATATGTGGACTCGGAAGTCTCCCGAAGGTACAGCGGTTGGACTCGAAAGTCTGCAGAGGTACGCGGTGGACTCGAAAGTCGTCGGTTACGAGAGAGAGAATAGCTTGGACTCGAAAGTCTGTGGACTCGAAAGTCGGTGGACTCGAAAGTCGTCGGTTACGAGAGAGAGAATGGTTTGGACTCGAAAGTCTTCAGAGAGAGACGCGGTGGACTCAAAAGTCGTCGGTTACGAGAGAGAGAATGGTTTGGACTCGAAAGTCTTCAGAGAGAGAGGGCGGGTGGACTCGAAAGTCGTCAGATAGAGAATTCGGCAAGCCGAATTAGTTGCCGCGACTCGAAAGTCTATCGACTATGTATTGCAACCCAAATCGAAAGATTCGGGTCGCCTAAAAAATGACTGACTGCTGACTACTGGAAGTGTGCTACTAGAGACTTACCGCTTCCGATCGCTGTCGGCTGCTAAGTTATCTTCCTAGGCCAGTGGCCCGCTTTATATAGGCCCTAGCGTGGTCTAGTGTGCCCGCCGTTATCGTCGCCTAGTGTGCCCATTCTCTGCCGGTGTGACCCTTTGCCGTCAGTGTGGCCGGATGTCGGCGCGCGCGCGCATTTGAATTCGAATTGCTCTGTTCTTCTTTTTTTTTACTTCATTTATTTCGTTCTTCTTTTTCTTTCTAACATTTCTTATCTTATGTCTATTTCCTCATTCTTCAGTTTACATTTTTGTTCTTCTTTTCTTACATTTTATTTTCTTCCTTCTTTCCTCTTCGGCTTACATTTCTGTCTTATCTTATCTTATCTCCTATGCATTTCTTCTGTTCATTTCATTTTCTGCCTTCTTTTCTCTTCGGCTTACATTTCTTTCTTATCTTATCTTATCTCCTATGTATTTCTTCTTTTCTTCAGTTTACATTTTCTATTTCTTCTTTCTTTCTTCTTTAGTTTACACTTACTTCATTTATTTCTTTTTTACGGCTCTTATACTTATTTCTTCTTTGCGTTTTGTTTATTCATTTTGTGCGCGGCCCGCGTCACACTCCCCCCTCCTTTGAGCAGTGGCGCGCCACCGCCACATAATTTCCCCGGTTTGAGGTGATCCGGTATACCACGCCCCCGTCTTTCATTAGCCACCGCTTCTTCTGGCCATACCGCTTTCCTCGCAGCTTCGCCTTGATCGCCCTCAAACCGGCTTCGGAGATCGTTGTTCCCCCGGGGACGGTCCAACCCCAGGCGTTCTTCTCCACCGGGTGGATCTCCAATATATCCGCGTCTGGGGTCGGTTGGCGTCTTCTTGGCGGCTGCGCCGTTGTTAGTAGGCATCTGCCTGGCGTCGGATTCTCCGTCGGTGGGCGGCTGCTTGGCGTCGGCGTCGGTGGGCGTCTGCTCGACCTCGGTGTTGGTACTGGCGTTTGTGGTCGTCTGCTTGGCGCCGGCGTTGGTGTTGGCGTGCGTCGGACCAACGGAACTAACGGGAGTGGTGTGTCGCTATCCCACGATCCTTCGGTGTCGGAATCCTCCTTTGGCATCTTCAGGCCTGCCACCCCAGCGGAGACCCGCACCGGTCTGGCGGGTGCCGTCTTCACCGGTGGGGCCCCGCCGTGCCCTCCGATGCCTACTGGCCGCGGTGTGTGGGCCACCCACCGTTTGCCCTGGTGGGTGTATGGTGCCCCGTCCGCCGCTGTCGCTGCTCGTACCACCTCATTCTGCGGAGCCTCCTGCATGCGGCCCATCTTGGCCGGTTCCGTCCGCCTTCTCTCTGCTTCAGGTGCCGCCGGTGCCTCGATCAGGCGAGCCTTCGTCACCGCTGCCGCTCCTGCCCCGTGCCGCTCTCTAAACTTTCTTGCGCTCTCTTCAAACCTCGGCATCGTCCCTGTAACGAAATCAATACTCTTGTTATTCTTAGTTTTTAGCACGTGTTTTATATTATGTACGGTAATTTCCCCACGCACAATGTTTTGATTCTGTTCGAAAAATTATCTTAGTGTGGCCGAGTGGAGCTTCCCGTGAACGCCAGTTGAGTGTGGTCATACTCTCTATACCTGACGATGTATCGTGTTCTGGCCCTGCGGGTATCGATGTGTCGCACCCCACCCCCACGTGTATCGGAGTACCGTGCCCGGGTTCTTCCGCTATCGGTGGCATATCTACATACTGTTTTATGTCCATGATATGCACCCGTTTCATTTTCCCTGTCTGTCTATTCTTCGCTGTTACGATAACTGGAGATGTGAACCCTACTATCTTCCACGGCCCGTCGTACTTTGGTGCTAACTTGGCGTTGAACTTGTCTGCCGCGCTTGATAGTGGGTGTGTTTTGCATAGCACCCACTCGCCCACCCTCGGCTTCCATTCTCTCTTCCTTAAATCGTATCGCCTTTTTTGGTGTTCCGCCGCTTCTAGCATATTTCCGATTGCCTCGTTTCTTTGCTCTTCCATCCGTTTCCATCGGTTTGCTATGGTTTCCTCCTGTATCCCTGATCCTTCGGTGGCCCTATCGAACGTGGACCCGGGTAGCCGCAGCTCCTTTCCCACGCATACCGTCTCCCACGGTGCTTCTGCCACTTGTGTCAGCATCTACCCGGCTGCCTTTTGTTGCGGAACCTTATATTTCTGGCAAGTGTCGCATGACCGCACAAACTTCTTCGCGTCCCTGGTTAATCCTGGCCAAAAATACTTCGCTTGTATCCTCTTTATTGTTTTAAATATTCCTAGGTGCCCCACTTCGGCTGCGCTGTGGTTTTCCTGCATGATCCGTGGAATCTCGCCCGCCATTGCGCACAGTTTCCACCGTTGTTGGTCCCTCTTCCGTTCGCTTTGTATGTACAACTGCCCTTCTGACATTTGGTATTCCTCTGTAATTCCTCGATTTTCTGCCCCTTGATTTCCACTCGCGGTAATCTTGACAGCGCATCCGCGACCACGTTGAGCTTTCCCTTCCTGTATTGTATTTCGAACTGGTATGGCTGCAACCCCAGTGCCCACCCGGCGACCCTCCCTGCCGGGCTCTTGATGGAGTTTAGCCACTTCAAGGCCATATGATCCGTTATCACCGTAAAAGGATATCCCTCTAGGTACATCTTATATTTCTCGACTCCCCAGTAAATGGCCAGGCACTCCTTCTCCGTTGCGCTATATTTTTGTTCCGTCTTACTCAGCCTCCGGGTTGCAAATGATATCACGTGCTCTCCGTCTTCTGCCTCCTGTGTTAGGACTGCTCCTAATCCGAAGCCGCTCGCATCTGTTTGCAACCTGAACCGTTTCGAAAAGTCCGGACATGCAAGGACCGGTGCCTGTGTCAAGCTTTTTTTCGGTCTGTCCGAATGCCCTGATTGCTGACGACGTGGCCCAAATATTTTAGCTCCTCCTGAAAGAAGTGGCACTTATCCGGGTTTATCCTGAGGTTTGCTCCTTGCAGCCGTCTAAATACTTCTCGTAACCGCCGCAGGTGCTCTTCCTTAGTTCGCCCTACCACGATGATATCGTCCAGGTATGCAAAGGTCCATTTATGGCCCGATGATTGTATCTAGTGCCCGATCTTCCTAGGCCATTGGCCCGCTTTATATAGGCCCTAGCGTGGTCTAGTGTGCCCGCCGTTATCGTCGCCTAGTGAGCCCCTTCTCTGCCGGTGTGACCCTTTGCCGTCAGTGTGGCCGGATCTCGGCGCGCGCTCTCATTTGAATTCGAATTGCCCTGTTCTTCTTTCTTTTTACTTCATTTATTTCTTCCTTCTTTTTTTTCTTTCTAACATTTCTTATCTTATGTCTATTTCCTCTTTCTTCAGTTTACAGTTTTGTTTATTTCTTACATTTAATTTTCTTCCTTCTTTCCTCTTCGGCTTATATTTCTGTCTTATCTTATCTTATCTCCTATGTATTTCTTCTGTTCATTTCATTTTCTGCCTTCTTTCCTCTTCGGCTTACATTTCTTTCTCATCTTATCTTATCTCCTATGTATTTCTTCTTTTCTTCAGTTTACATTTTCTATTTCTTCTTTCTTTCTTCTTTAGTTTACACTTACTTCATTTATTTCTTTTTTACGGCTCTTATACTTATTTCTTCTTTGCGTTTTGTTTTTTTCATTTTGTGCGCGGCCCGCGTCACACTCCCCCCTCCTTTGAGCAGTGGCGCGCCACCGCCACATAATTTCCCCGGTTTGAGGTGATCCGGTATACCACGCCCCCGTCTTTCATTAGCCACCGCTTCTTCTGGCCATACCGGTTTCCTCGCAGCTTCGGCTTGATCGCCCTCACCCCGGCTTCGGAGATCGTTGTTCCCCCGGGGACGGTTCAACCCCAGGCGTTCTTCTCCACCGGGTGGATCTCCAATATATCCGCGTCTGGGGTCGGTTGGCGTCTTCTTGGCGGCTGCGCCATTGTTGGTAGGCGTCTGCCTGGCGTCGGATTCTGCGTCGGTGGGCGGCTGCTTGGCGTCGGCGTCGGTGGGCGTCTGCTCGACCTCGGTGTTGGTACTTGCGTTTGTGGTCGTCTGCTTGGCGCCGGCGTTGGTGTTGGCGTGCGACGGACCAACGGAACTAACGGGAGTGGTGTGTCGCTATCCCACGATCCTTCGGTGTCGGAATCCTCCTTTGGCATCTTCGGGCCTGCCACCCCAGCGGAGACACGCACCGGTCTGGCGGGTGCCGTCGTCACCGGTGGGGCCCCGCCGTGCCCTCCGATGCCTACTGGCCGCGGTGTGTGGGCCACCCACCGTTTGCCCTGGTGGGTGTATGGTGCCCCGTCCGCCGCTGTCGCTGCTCGTACCACCTCATTCTGCGGAGCCTCCTGCATGCGACCCATCTTGGCCGGTTCCGTCCGCCTTCTCTCTGCTCCAGGTGCCGCCGGTGCCTCGATCAGGCGAGCCTTCGTCACCGCTGCCGCTCCTGCCCCGTGCCGCTCTCTAAACTTTCTTGCGCTCTCTTCAAACCTCGGCATCGTCCCTGTAACGAAATCAATACTCTTGTTATTCTTAGTTTTTAGCACGTGTTTTATATTATGTACGGTAATTTCCCCACGCACAATGTTTTGATTCTGTTCGAAAAATTATCTTAGTGTGGCCGAGTGGAGCTTCCCGTGAACGCCAGTTGAGTGTGGTCATACTCTCTATACCTGACGATGTATCGTGTTCTGGCCCTGCGGGTATCGATGTATGGCACCCCACCCCCACGTGTATCGGAGTACCGTGCCCGGGTTCTTCCGCTATCGGTGGCATATCTACATACTGTTTTATGTCCATGATATGCACCCGTTTCATTTTCCCTGTCTGTCTATTCTTCGCTGTTACGATAACTGGAGATGTGAACCCTACTATCTTCCACGGCCCGTCGTACTTTGGTGCTAACTTGGCGTTGAACTTGTCTGCCGCGCTTGATAGTGGGTGTGTTTTGCATAGCACCCACTTGCCCACCCTCGGCTTCCATTCTCTCTTCCTTAAATCGTATCGCCTCTTTTGGTGTTCCGCCGCTTCTAGCATATTTCCGATTGCCTCGTTTCTTTGCTCTTCCATCCGTTTCCATCGGTTTGCTATGGTTTCCTCCTGTATCCCTGATCCTTCGGTGGCCCTATCGAACGTGGACCCGGGTAGCCGCAGCTCCTTTCCCACGCATACCGTCTCCCACGGTGCTTCTGCCACTTGTGTCAGCATCTACCCGGCTGCCTTTTGTTGCGGAACCTTATATTTCTGGCAAGTGTCGCATGACCGCACAAACTTCTTCGCGTCCCTGGTTAATCCTGGCCAAAAATACTTCGCTTGTATCCTCTTTATTGTTTTAAATATTCCTAGGTGCCCCACTTCGGCTGCGCTGTGGTTTTCCTGCATGATCCGTGGAATCTCGCCCGCCATTGCGCACAGTTTCCACCGTTGTTGGTCCCTCTTCCGTTCGCTTTGTATGTACAACTGCCCTTCTGACATTTGGTATTCCTCTGTAATTCCTCGATTTTCTGCCCCTTGATTTCCACTCGCGGTAATCTTGACAGCGCATCCGCGACCACGTTGAGCTTTCCCTTCCTGTATTGTATTTCGAACTGGTATGGCTGCAGCCCCAGTGCCCACCTGGCGACCCTCCCTGCCGGGCTCTTGATGGAGTTTAGCCACTTCAAGGCCATATGATCCGTTATAACCGTAAACGGATATCCCTCTAGGTACATCTTATATTTCTCGACTCCCCAGTAAATGGCCAGGCACTCCTTCTCCGTTGCGCATATTTGTTCCGTCTCTCCCCCTCCCTCTCCTCCTCCCCCCCTTCTCACTACCTCCCCCCCTCTCTCCTCCCCCCCCCCTCCCCCCCTCCTCCCCCCCCCCCCCCCCCCCCTTTTTTCTTTCCCTCTTTCTCTCCCTCTTCTCCTTTCCCTCCCCCCCCCCTCTCCTCCCCCTCTCTCTTCTCTCTCCTCTTCTCCTCTCTTCTCTTTTTCTTTATTGTTTTATATTCCCGGGCCCCGCTTCGGCTGCACTGTGGTTTTCCTGCATGTCCGTGGAATCTCGCCCGCCATTGCGCACAGTTTCCACCGTTGTTGGTCCCTCTTCCGTTCGCTTTGTATGTACAACTGCCCTTCTGACATTTGGTATTCCTCACTTCGTGGCTCCTTCTGTAATTCCTCGATTTTCTGCCCCTTGATTTCCACTCGCGGTAATCTTGACAGCGCATCCGCGACCACGTTGAGCTTTCCCTTCCTGTATTATATTTCGAACTGGTATGGCTGCAACCCCAGTGCCCACCTGGCGATCCTCCCTGCCGGGCTCTTGATGGAGTTTAGCCACTTCAAGGCCATATGATCCGTTATCACCGTAAAAGGATATCCCTCTAGGTACATCTTATATTTCTCGACTTTCCAGTAAATGGCCAGGCACTCCTTCTCCGTTGCGCTATAGTTTTGTTCCGTCTTACTCAGCCTCCGGGTTGCAAATGATATCACGTGCTCTCCGTCTTCTGCCTCCTGTGTTAGGACTGCTCCTAATCCGAAGTCGCTCGCATCTGTTTGCAACCTGAACCGTTTCGAAAAGTCCGGACATGCAAAGACTCCTCCTGGAAGATGTGGCACTTATCCGGGCTTATCCTGAAGTTTGCTCCTTGCAGCCGTCTAAATACTTCTCGTAACCGCCGCAGGTGCTCTTCCTTAGTTCGCCCTACCACGATGATATCGTCCAGGTATGCAAAGGTCCATTTCTGGCCCGATGATTGTATCTAGTGCCCGATCTTCCTAGGCCAGTGGCCCGCTTTATATAGGCCCTAGCGTGGTCTAGTGTGCCCGCCGTTATCGTCGCCTAGTGTGCCCATTCTCTGCCGGTGTGACCCTTTGCCGTCAGTGTGGCCGGATCTCGGCGCGCGCGCGCATTTGAATTCGAATTGCCCTGTTCTTCTTTCTTTTTACTTCATTTATTTCTTTCTTCTTTTTCTTTCTAACATTTCTTATCTTATGTCTATTTCCTCTTTCTTCAGTTTACATTTTTGTTCTTCTTTTCTTACATTTCATTTTCTTCCTTCTTTCCTCTTCGGCTTACATTTCTGTCTTATCTTATCTTATCTCCTATGTATTTCTTCTGTTCATTTCATTTTCTGCCGGTGCTTCTGCCACTTGTGTCAGCATCTACCTGGCTGCCTTTTGTTGCGGAACCTTATATTTCTGGCAAGTGTCGCATGACCGCACAAACTTCTTCGCGTCCCTGGTTAATCCTGGCCAAAAATACTTCGCTTGTATCCTCTTTATTGTTTTAAATATTCCCAGGAGCCCCGCTTCGGCTGCACTGTGGTTTTCCTGCATGATCCGTGGAATCTCGCCCGCCATTGCGCACAGTTTCCACCGTTGTTGGTCCCTCTTCCGTTCGCTTTGTATGTACAACTGCCCTTCTGACATTTGGTATTCCTCACTTCGTGGCTCCTTCTGTAATTCCTCGATTTTCTGTCCCTTGATTTCCACTCGCGGTAATCTTGACAGCGCATCCGCGACCACGTTGAGCTTTACCTTCCTGTATTGTATTTCGAACTGGTATGGCTGCAACCCCAGTGCCCACCTGGCGACCCTCCCTGCCGGGCTCTTGATGGAGTTGAGCCACTTCAAGGCCATATGATCCGTTATCACCGTAAAAGGATATCCCTCTAGGTACACCTTATATTTCTCGACTCCCCAGTAAATGGCCAGGCACTCCTTCTCCGTTGCGCTATATTTTTGTTCCGTCTTACTCAGCCTCCGGGTTGCAAATGATATCACGTACTCTCCGTCTTCTGCCTCCTGTGTTAGGACTGCTCCTAATCCGAAGTCGCTCGCATCTGTTTGCAACCTGAACCGTTTCGAAAAGTCCGGACATGCAAAGACCGGTGCCTGTGTCAAGCTTTTTTTCGGTCTGTCCGAATGCCCTGATTGCTGACGACGTGGCCCAAATATTTTAGCTCCTCCTGGAAGAAGTGGCACTTATCCGGGTTTATCCTGAAGTTTGCTCCTTGCAGCCGTCTAAATACTTCTCGTAACCGCCGCAGGTGCTCTTCCTTAGTTCGCCCTACCACGATGATATCGTCCAGGTATGCAAAGGTCCATTTCTGGCCCGATGATTGTATCTAGTGCCCGATCTTCCTAGGCCAGTGGCCCGATTTATATAGGCCCTAGCGTGGTCTAATGTGCCCGCCGTTATCGTCGCCTAGTGTGCCCATTCTCTGCCGGTGTGACCCTTTGCCGTCAGTGTGGCCGGATCTCGGCGCGCGCGCGCATTTGAATTCGAATTGCCCTGTTCTTCTTTCTTTTTACTTCATTTATTTCTTTCTTCTTTTTCTTTCTAACATTTCTTATCTTATGTCTATTTCCTCTTTCTTCAGTTTACATTTTTGTTCTTCTTTTCTTACATTTCATTTTCTTCCTTCTTTCCTCTTCGGCTTACATTTCTGTCTTATCTTATCTTATCTCCTATGTATTTCTTCTGTTCATTTCATTTTCTGCCTTCTTTCCTCTTCGGCTTACATTTCTTTCTTATCTTATCTTATCTCCTATGTATTTCTTCTTTTCTTCAGTTTACATTTTCTATTTCTTCTTTCTTTCTTCTTTAGTTTACACTTACTTCATTTATTTCTTTTTTACGGCTCTTATACTTATATCTTCTTTGCGTTTTGTTTATTCATTTTGTGCGCGGCCCGCGTCACACTCCCCCCTCCTTTGAGCAGTGGCGCGCCACCGCCACATAATTTCCCCAGTTTGAGGTTATCCGGTATACCACGCCCCCGTCTTTCATTAGCCACCGCTTCTTCTGGCCATACCGCTTTCCTCGCAGCTTCGCCTTGATCGCCCTCACCCCGGCTTCGGAGATCGTTGTTCCCCCGGGGACGGTTCAACCCCAGGCGTTCTTCTCCACCGGGTGGATCTCCAATATATCCGCGTCTGGAATCGGTTGGCGTCTTCTTGGCGGCTGCGCCGTTGTTGGTAGGCGTCTGCCTGGCGTCGGATTCTGCGTCGGTGGGCGGCTGCTTGGCGTCGGCGTCGGTGGGCGTCTGCTCGACCTCGGTGTTGGTACTGGCGTTTGTGGTCGTCTGCTTGGCGCCGGCGTTGGTGTTGGCGTGCGTCGGACCAACGGAACTAAGGGGAGTGGTGTGTCGCTATCCCATGATCCTTCGGTGTCGGAATCCTCCTTTGGCATCTTCGGGCCTGCCACCCCAGCGGAGACCCGCACCGGTCTGGCCGGTGCCGTCGCCACCGGTGGGGCCCCGCCGTGCCCTCCGATGCCTACTGGCCGCGGTGTGTGGGCCACCCACCGTTTGCCCTGGTGGGTGTATGGTGCCCCGTCCGCCGCTGTCGCTGCTCGTACCACCTCATTCTGCGGAGCCTCCTGCCTGCGGCCCATCTTGGCCGGTTCCGTCCGCCCTTTCTCTGCTCCAGGTGCCGCCGGTGCCTCGATCAGGCGAGCATTCGTCACCGCTGCCGCTCCTGCCCCGTGCCGCTCTCTAAACTTTCTTGCGCTCTTTTCAAACCTCGGCATCGTCCCTGTAACGAAATCAATACTTTTGTTATTCTTAGTTTTTAGCACGTGTTTTATATTATGTACGGTAATTTCCCCACGCACAATGTTTGGATTCTGTTTGGAAAATTATCTTAGTGTGGCCGAGTGGCGCTTCCCGTGAGAACGCCAGTTGAGTGTGGTCATACTCTCTATACCTGACGATGTATCGTGTTCTGGCCCTGCGGGTATCGATGTATGGCACCCCACCCCCACGTGTATCGGAGTACCGTGCCCGGGTTCTTCCGCTATCGGTGGCATATCTACATACTGTTTTATGTCCATGATATGCACCCGTTTCATTTTCCCTGTCTGTCTATTCTTCGCTGTTAAGATAACTGGAGATGTGAACCCTACTATCTTCCACGGCCCGTCGTACTTTGGTGCTAACTTGGCGTTGAACTTGTCTGCCGCGCTTGATAGTGGGTGTGTTTTGCATAGCACCCACTTGCCCACCCATGGCTTCCATTCTCTCTTCCTTAAATCGTATCGCCTCTTTTGGTGTTCCGCCGCTTCTAGCATATTTCCGATTGCCTCGTTTCTTTGCTCTTCCATCCGTTTCCATCGGTTTGCTATGGTTTCCTCCTGTATCCCTGATCCTTCGGTGGCCCTATCGAACGTGGACCCGGGTAGCCGCAGCTCCTTTCCCACGCATACCGTCTCCCACGGTGCTTCTGCCACTTGTGTCAGCATCTACCCGGCTGCCTTTTGTTGCGGAACCTTATATTTCTGGCAAGTGTCGCATGACCGCACAAACTTCTTCGCGTCCCTGGTTAATCCTCTTTATTGTTTTAAATATTCCCAGGAGCCCCGCTTCGGCTGCACTGTGGTTTTCCTGCATGATCCGTGGAATCTCGCCCGCCATTGCGCACAGTTTCCACCGTTGTTGGTCCCTCTTCCGTTCGCTTTGTATGTACAACTGCCCTTCTGACATTTGGTATTCCTCACTTCGTGGCTCCTTCTGTAATTCCTCGATTTTCTGCCCCTTGATTTCCACTCGCGGTAATCTTGACAGCGCATCCGCGACCACGTTGAGCTTTCCCTTCCTGTATTATATTTCGAACTGGTATGGCTGCAACCCCAGTGCCCACCTGGCGATCCTCCCTGCCGGGCTCTTGATGGAGTTTAGCCACTTCAAGGCCATATGATCCGTTATCACCGTAAAAGGATATCCCTCTAGGTACATCTTATATTTCTCGACTTTCCAGTAAATGGCCAGGCACTCCTTCTCCGTTGCGCTATATTTTTGTTCCGTCTTACTCAGCCTCCGGGTTGCAAATGATATCACGTGCTCTCCGTCTTCTGCCTCCTGTGTTAGGACTGCTCCTAATCCGAAGTCGCTCGCATCTGTTTGCAACCTGAACCGTTTCGAAAAGTCCGGACATGCAAAGACTCCTCCTGGAAGATGTGGCACTTATCCGGGCTTATCCTGAAGTTTGCTCCTTGCAGCCGTCTAAATACTTCTCGTAACCGCCGCAGGTGCTCTTCCTTAGTTCGCCCTACCACGATGATATCGTCCAGGTATGCAAAGGTCCATTTCTGGCCCGATGATTGTATCTAGTGCCCGATCTTCCTAGGCCAGTGGCCCGCTTTATATAGGCCCTAGCGTGGTCTAGTGTGCCCGCCGTTATCGTCGCCTAGTGTGCCCATTCTCTGCCGGTGTGACATTTTGCCGTCAGTGTGGCCGGATCTCGGCGCGCGCGCGCATTTGAATTCGAATTGCCCTGTTCTTCTTTCTTTTTACTTCATTTATTTCTTTCTTCTTTTTCTTTCTAACATTTCTTATCTTATGTCTATTTCCTCTTTCTTCAGTTTACATTTTTGTTCTTCTTTTCTTACATTTCATTTTCTTCCTTCTTTCCTCTTCGGCTTACATTTCTGTCTTATCTTATCTTATCTCCTATTATTTCTTCTGTTCATTTCATTTTCTGCCCCCCACTACCTGCTCCTTTTTCGAACCTAATTCTGGCAAGGCCTACCCACAACTCTTCGCGTCCCTGGTTAACCTGCCAAAAAACTTCCTTGATCCTTTTATTGTTTTAAAACCCTACCCCGCTTCGCTCACTTGTTTCCTCATACCGTGAATCCGCCCCCATTGCCACATTTCCACCGTTGTTGGTCCCTCTTCCGTTCGCTTGAACCTCCCTTCTGATTGATTCCTCCTTCGCCCTTCTGTCCTCGATTTTCTGCCCCTTATTTCCACTCCGTAACTTACACCACCCGACCACGTTGACTTTCCTTTCCTGTATTGTATTTCGACTGTATGCCAACCCCTCCCCCTGCACCTCCCTCCGGGCTCTTATGGAGTAGCCACCAAGGCCATATATCCGTTATCACCGTAAAAGATACCCTCTGACACTTATACTCGACTCCCAAAATGCCAGGCCTCCTTCTCCGTTGCGCCAATTTTTCCGTCTTACTCGCCTCCGGGTTGCAAAAATCACGTGCTCTCCGTCTTCTGCCTCCTGTGTTAGACTGCTCCTAATCCGAAGTCGCTCATCTGTTTGCAACCTGAACCATTCGAAAAGTCCACATCAAAACCGGTGCCTGTGTCAAGCTTTTCGGTCTGTCCATCCCTTTCTACACGTGCCCAATAGCTCCTCCTGGAAGAAGTGGCATTACCGGGTTTATCCTAGTCTCCTCAGCCTCTAAAACTTCCGTAACCCCGCAGTGCTCTTCCTTGTTCGCCCTCCACGAGATACGTCCAGGAGCAAAGGTCCATTCTGCCCGAGATTGTATCTAGTCCCATCTTCCTACCAGTGCCCGCTTTAAGGCCCTAGCGTGGTCTAATTGCCCGTTGTTATCGTCGCCTAGTTGCCCATTCTCTCCGGTGTACCCTTTCCGTCAGTGTGGCCATCTCGGCGCGCGCGCATTTGAATTCGAATTCCCTGTTCTTCTTTCTTTTACTTCATTATTTCTTTCTTCTTTTTCTTTCTAACATTCTTACTTATGTCTATTTCCTCTTTCTTCAGTTTACATTTTGTTCTTCTTTTCTTACATTCATTTTCTTCCTTCTTTCCTCTTCGGCTTACATTTCTGTCTTATCTTATCTTATCTCCTAGTATTTCTTCTGTTCATTTCATTTTCTGCCTCTTCTCCACTTGTGTCAGCTCTACCTGCTGCCTTTTGTTCACCTTATATTCTGGCAAGTGTCGCATGACCGCACAAACTTCTTCGCGTCCCTGTTAATCCTGCCAAAAATACTTCCTTGATCCTCTTTATGTAATACCCGACCCCCTTCGGCTCACTTTCCCAACCGTGGAATCTCGCCCCCATTCCACTCCACCGTTGTTTCCCCTTCCTTCGCTTGTATGTACACTCCCCGATTATCCTCCTGGGCTCCTTTGTTCCTCGATTTCTTCCCTTGATTCCACTCCGCTTACCCACCGCGACCACTGACTTTACCTTCCTGTATTGTATTCGAACTGGTATCTCACCCCGTGCCCACCTGGCGACCCTCCCTGCCGGGCTCTTATGGAGTTTACCACTTCAAGGCCAATATCCGTTATCACCGAAAAGGAACCCTCTGACACTTATATTCTCGACTTCCAGAATCCCACTCCTTCTCCGTTGCGCTATTTTTTCCGTCTTACTCACCTCCGGGTTCAAATATATCACGTGCTCTCCGTCTTCTGCCTCCTGTGTTAGACTCTCCTAACCGAAGTCGCTCCATCTGTTTCAACCTGAACCGTTTCGAAAAGTTCGGACATCAAAGACCGGTGCCTGTGTCAGCTTTTTTCGGTCTTCCGAATGCCCTGTTGCTGACGACGTGGCCCAAATATTAGCTCCTCCTGAAAGAAGTGGCACTTATCCGGGTTTATCCTAATTTCTCCCACCGTCTAAATACTTCTCGAACCCCCAGTGCTCTTCCTTAGTTCCCCTACCACGAGAATCTCCAGGATGCAAAGTCCATTCTGCCCAGATGTACTAGCCCGATCTTCCTACCAGTGCCCGCTTTATATAGGCCCTACGTGGCAGTGCCCCCGTTACTCCCTGTCCCATTCTCTGCCGGGTGACCCTTTCCGCAGGCCGGATCTCGCGCGCGCGCCATAACGATCCCTTCTCTTTCTTTTACATATTCTTTCTTCTTTTCTTTCTAACATTCTTACTTATCTATCTCTTTCTTCAACATTTTTCTTCTTTTCTTAATTATTCTTCCTTCTTTCCTCTTCGGCTAATTTGTCTTACTTATCTTACTCCTATATTCTTCTGTTCATCATTTCTGCCGTCTTCTCCACTTGTCAGCATCTACCTCTGCCTTTTTTCGAACCTTATATTCTGGCAATTCGCATACCGCACAAACTTCTTCGCGTCCCTGTTAATCCTGCCAAAAATACTTCGCTTGTATCCTCTTTATTGTTTTAAATATTCCCAGAGCCCCCTTCGGCTCACTTGTTTTCCTATGATCCGTGGAATCTCCCCCATTGCCACATTTCCACCGTTGTTGTCCCTCTTCCGTTCGCTTTGTATGTACAACTGCCCTTCTGACATTGGTATCCTCACTTCGTGGCTCCTTCTGTCCCTTGATTTCCACTCGCGGTAATCTTACACCATCCGCGACCACGTTGACTTTCCCTTCCTGTATGTATTTCGAACTGGTATGGCTGCAACCCCAGTGCCCACCTGCGATCCTCCCTGCCGGGCTCTTATGGAGTTTAGCCACTTCAAGGCCATATATCCGTTATCACCGTAAAAGGATATCCCTCTAGGTACACTTATATTTCTCGACTTCCCATAAATGCCAGGCACTCCTTCTCCGTTGCGCTAATTTTTTCCGTCTTACTCAGCCTCCGGGTTGCAAATATATCACGTGCTCTCCGTCTTCTGCCTCCTATGTTAGGACTGCTCCTAATCCGAAGTCGCTCGGATCTTTTGCCCTAACCGTTCGAAAAGTCCGGACATGCAAAACCGGTGCCTTTCACTTCGGTCTGTCCGTACCCTGATTCTACGACGTGGCCCATACTCCTCCTGGAGAAGTGGCACTTATCCGGGTTTATCCTGAGGTTGCTCCTTCACCGCTAAAACTTCTCAACCCCGCACCTTCCTTTCGCCCTCCACGAAACTCCGACATCCTCTCCCGGATACCCCCTCCTCCTCCCCATACCCTCGTGGTTCCCCCGTTATCTCGCCTCCCATCTCCCGTACCCTTCCGCATTCGATCTCCCCCCATTGAACGAATTCCCCTCTCTTCTTATATCTTTCTTCTTTTCTTTCTAACACTTACCTCCATCCTCTCCCCCAATCCTTACAATTCTGAACTCCCTCCCCTACCTCTCCTTTTGTTCAACCAATCTGAACACCCCAACCCCTCCCTGGTAACCTCCAAAAACTTCCTCCCTTTCCCCCCCCCCTCACTTCCACCAACCGCCACCACCTCCCTCTCCGTTCCTGCCTCCCCGGTCCTCACCGCCTCCCGTTTTCCCTACCACCCACACCCACCACACTTACCTCCGAATCACTGGACTGCACCCCAGTGCCCACCTCGACCCTCCCTCCGGGCTCTTTGATTACCACTCAAGCCAATATCCGTTACACCGTAAAACCCTCTAGACACTTAATTTCTCGACTTCCAAATGCCACACCCTCTCCGTTCCTTTTTCCGCTTACCCCCGCAACACGGCCCCGCTTCCCTCGGTGGACCCCATCCGAATCGCTCCATCTTTTCACCTGAACCGTCGAAATTCGGACATGCAAAACCGGGCCTGTTCAACTTTCGGTCCCGAATCCCATCTGACACTCCCAAACTCCTCCTGAAGAAGTGCACATCCGGGTTTATCCTGATTGCTCCTTCCCTCTAACTTCTCGAACCCCGCATCTCTTCCAGTTCCCCTACCACGAAACGTCCAGGTCAATCCTTTCTCCCGAAACTCCCCTTCCTCCTGCCCCTAGCCCACTGTCCCCCGTACGTCGCCTTCCCATCTCTCCGGGACCCTCCCAGTCCGGATCTCCCCCGCCATTTATTCGAATTCCCTCTTCCACTAACTTCTTTCTTTCTAAAACTATCTTTCCTCTTTTTCAAATTTCTTTTCAATTATCTCCTCTTTCCTCTTCGCTAACTCTACTTACTTACTTCTATATCCTGTATATTTTCTCCGCTTCTGCCACTTCACACTACCTCTCCTTTTACCTTAATTTCTCAACCATACCCCACTTCTTCGCGTCCCTGGACCTGCCAAAAACTTCCATCCCGTTTATCCCACGGCCCCCTTCGCTCACTGGTTTCCTGAATCCTGAACCCCCCATTCCACTCCACCTTGTTGTCCCTCTTCCTCCTGTTCACTCCCTTCTGACAGATTCCTCCTTCGGCTCCTTTGTATTCCTCGATTTCTTCCCTTATTCCACTCCGGAATCTTACACCATCCCACCACTTACTTTACCTTCCTGTATTGATTCGAACTGGTATCCAACCCCAGTGCCCACCTCGACCCTCCCTGCCGGCTCTTATGGATACCACTTCAAGGCCAAATCCTTATCACCTAAAAATATCCCTCTAGGTACACTTAATTCTCGACTTTCAGAATGGCCAGGCACTCCTCTCCGTTGCGCTATATTTTTCCGTCTTACTCACCTCCGGTTCAAAAATCACGTCTCTCCTCTTCTGCCTCCTGTGTTAGGACTCTCCTAACCGAAGTCCTCCACTTTTCAACCTAACCGTTCAAAATCCGGACATCAAAACTCCTCCTAGTGTCACTTATCCGGGCTACCTGAAGTTGCTCCTTGCAGCCGTCTAAAACTTCTCGAACCGCCGCATCTCTTCCTTAGTTCCCCTACCACAAATCTCCAGGATGCAGTCCATTCTGGCCCAATACTACCCCTCCAGGCCTGCCCGCTTTATATAGCCCTACGTGGCTATGCCCGCCGTTATCTCCCGCCCATCTCTCGGGGACCCTTCCCAGTTCCGGATCTCGCGCGCGCGCCATATCAATCCCCTTCTTTCTTTTACTTATTATCTTTCTTCTTTTTCTTTCAACATTTACTATCTATCCTTTCAAATTTTCTTCTTTTCAATTTCTTCCTCTTTCCCTTCCAATCTGTCTTACTTACTTACTCTATTATTCTGTCATCATTTTCTCCCTTCTCCACTGCACACTACCTGCCCTTTTTCAACCAATTCTCAAGTCTACCCACAACTTCTCCTCCCTTTCCTGCCAAAATACTTCCTTACCTCTTTATGTTAATATTCCCCCCCGCTTCCCACTTGTTCCTATACCTATCTCCCCCCATCCACCCACCGTGTGTCCCTCTTCCGTTCGCTTTTATTACAACTCCCTTCTAAGATCCTCACTTCGTGCTCCTTCTTATTCCTCGATTCTTCCCTGATTCCACTCCGTACTTGACACCACCCACCACTTACTTTACCTTCCTGTATTATTCGAACTGGTATGGCTCAACCCCAGTGCCCACCTGGCGACCCTCCCTCCGGGCTCTTGATGGAGTTTAGCCACTTCAAGGCCAATATCCGTTATAACCGTAAAAGATATCCCTCTAGTACATCTTATATTTCTCGACTTTCCATAAATGCCAGCACTCCTTCTCCGTTGCGCTAATTTTTGTTCCGTCTTACTCACCTCCGTTCAAAAATCACGTGCTCTCCGTCTTCTGCCTCCTGTGTTAGGACTCTCCTAATCCGAAGTCGCTCCATCTGTTTGCAACCTAACCGTTTCGAAAAGTCCGGACATGCAAAACTCCTCCTGGAAGATGTGCACTTACCGGGCTTACCTGAATTTGCTCCTTGCAGCCTCTAAATACTTCTCTAACCCCCAGGTGCTCTTCCTTATTCGCCCTACCACATAATCTCCAGGTATGCAAAGGTCCATTTCTGGCCCGATATTGTATCTAGTCCCGATCTTCCTAGGCCATGCCCGCTTTATATAGGCCCTCGCGCATTTGAATTCGAATTCCCGTTCTCTTTCTTTACTTCATTATCTTTCTTCTTTTTCTTCTAACATTCTTATCTTATGTCTATTTCCTCTTTTTTCAGTACATTTGTTTCTTTTCTTAATTCATTCTTCCTTCTTTCCTCTTCGGCTAATCTGTCTTACTATCTTATCTTCTATATTTCTTCTGTTCATTTATTTCTGCCGGGCTCGCCACTTTTCACATCTACCTCTGCCTTTTGTTCGGAACCTTATATTTCTGCAAGTGTCCATACCCACAAACTTCTTCGCGTCCCTGGTTAATCCTGGCCAAAAATACTTCGCTTGTATCCTCTTATTGTTTTAAATATCCCAAGCCCCGCTTCGGCTCACTGTGTTTTCCTGCATGATCCGTGGAATCTCGCCCCCATTGCCACATTTCCACCGTTGTTGGTCCCTCTTCCGTTCGCTTTGTATTACACTCCCTTCTGACATTGGATCCTCACTCGTGCTCCTTCTGTAATCCTCGATTTTCTGCCCCTTGATTTCCACTCCGTAATCTTACACCATCCCGACCACTTGAGCTTTCCCTTCCTGTATTGTATTTCGAACTGGTATGGCTGCAACCCCAGTGCCCACCTGGCGATCCTCCCTGCCGGGCTCTTGATGGAGTTTAGCCACTTCAAGGCCATATGATCCGTTATCACCGTAAAAGGATATCCCTCTAGGTACATCTTATATTTCTCGACTTCCCAGTAAATGGCCAGGCACTCCTTCTCCGTTGCGCCATATTTTTGTTCCGTCTTACTCAGCCTCCGGGTTGCAAATGATATCACGTGCTCTCCGTCTTCTGCCTCCTGTGTTAGGACTGCTCCTAATCCGAAGTCGCTCGGATCTGTTTGCAACCTGAACCATTTCGAAAAGTCCGGACATGCAAAGACCGGTGCCTGTGTCAAGCTTTTTTTCGGTCTGTCCGAATGCCCTGATTGCTGACGACGTGGCCCAAATATTTTAGCTCCTCCTGGAAGAAGTGGCACTTATCCGGGTTTATCCTGAGGTTTGCTCCTTGCAGCCGTCTAAATACTTCTCGTAACCGCCGCAGGTGCTCTTCCTTAGTTCGCCCTACCACGATGATATCGTCCAGGTATGCAAAGGTCCATTTCTGGCCCGATGATTGTATCTAGTGCCCGACCTTCCTAGGCCAGTGGCCCGCTTTATATAGGCCCTAGCGTGGTCTAATGTGCCCGCCGTTATCGTCGCCTAGTGTGCCCATTCTCTGCCGGTGTGACCCTTTGCCGTCAGTGTGGCCGGATCTCGGCGCGCGCGCATTTGAATTCGAATTGCCCTGTTCTTCTTTCTTTTTACTTCATTTATTTCTTTCTTCTTTTTCTTTCTAACATTTCTTATCTTATGTCTATTTCCTCTTTCTTCAGTTTACATTTTTGTTCTTCTTTTCTTACATTTCATTTTCTTCCTTCTTTCCTCTTCGGCTTACATTTCTGTCTTATCTTATCTTATCTCCTATGTATTTCTTCTGTTCATTTCATTTTCTGCCGGTGCTTCTGCCACTTGTGTCAGCATCTACCTGGCTGCCTTTTGTTGCGGAACCTTATATTTCTGGCAAGTGTCGCATGACCGCACAAACTTCTTCGCGTCCCTGGTTAATCCTGGCCAAAAATACTTCGCTTGTATCCTCTTTATTGTTTTAAATATTCCCAGGAGCCCCGCTTCGGCTGCACTGTGGTTTTCCTGCATGATCCGTGGAATCTCGCCCGCCATTGCGCACAGTTTCCACCGTTGTTGGTCCCTCTTCCGTTCGCTTTGTATGTACAACTGCCCTTCTGACATTTGGTATTCCTCACTTCGTGGCTCCTTCTGTAATTCCTCGATTTTCTGTCCCTTGATTTCCACTCGCGGTAATCTTGACAGCGCATCCGCGACCACGTTGAGCTTTACCTTCCTGTATTGTATTTCGAACTGGTATGGCTGCAACCCCAGTGCCCACCTGGCGACCCTCCCTGCCGGGCTCTTGATGGAGTTTAGCCACTTCAAGGCCATATGATCCTATCACCGTAAAAGGATATCCCTCTAGGTACATCTTATATTTCTCGACTTTCCAGTAAATGGCCAGGCACTCCTTCTCCGTTGCGCTATATTTTTGTTCCGTCTTACTCAGCCTCCGGGTTGCAAATGATATCACGTGCTCTCCGTCTTCTGCCTCCTGTGTTAGGACTGCTCCTAATCCGAAGTCGCTCGCATCTGTTTGCAACCTGAACCGTTTCGAAAAGTTCGGACATGCAAAGACCGGTGCCTGTGTCAAGCTTTTTTTCGGTCTGTCCGAATGCCCTGATTGCTGACGACGTGGCCCAAATATTTTAGCTCCTCCTGGAAGAAGTGGCACTTATCCGGGTTTATCCTGAAGTTTGCTCCTTGCAGCCGTCTAAATACTTCTCGTAACCGCCGCAGGTGCTCTTCCTTAGTTCGCCCTACCACGATGATATCGTCCAGGTATGCAAAGGTCCATTTCTGGCCCGATGATTGTATCTAGTGCCCGATCTTCCTAGGCCAGTGGCCCGCTTTATATAGGCCCTAGCGTGGTCTAGTGTGCCCGCCGTTATCGTCGCCTAGTGTGCCCATTCTCTGCCGGTGTGACCCTTTGCCGTCAGTGTGGCCGGATCTCGGCGCGCGCGCGCATTTGAATTCGAATTGCCCTGTTCTTCTTTCTTTTTACTTCATTTATTTCTTTCTTTTTCTTTCTAACATTTTTTATCTTATGTCTATTTCCTCTTTTTTCAGTTTACATTTTTGTTCTTCTTTTCTTACATTTCATTTTCTTCCTTCTTTCCTCTTCGGCTTACATTTCTGTCTTATCTTATCTTATCTTCTATGTATTTCTTCTGTTCATTTCATTTTCTGCCGGTGCTTCTGCCACTTGTGTCAGCATCTACCTGGCTGCCTTTTGTTGCGGAACCTTATATTTCTGGCAAGTGTCGCATGACCGCACAAACTTCTTCGCGTCCCTGGTTAATCCTGGCCAAAAATACTTCGCTTGTATCCTCTTTATTGTTTTAAATATTCCCAGGAGCCCCGCTTCGGCTGCACTGTGGTTTTCCTGCATGATCCGTGGAATCTCGCCCGCCATTGCGCACAGTTTCCACCGTTGTTGGTCCCTCTTCCGTTCGCTTTGTATGTACAACTGCCCTTCTGACATTTGGTATTCCTCACTTCGTGGCTCCTTCTGTCCCTTGATTTCCACTCGCGGTAATCTTGACAGCGCATCCGCGACCACGTTGAGCTTTCCCTTCCTGTATTGTATTTCGAACTGGTATGGCTGCAACCCCAGTGCCCACCTGGCGATCCTCCCTGCCGGGCTCTTGATGGAGTTTAGCCACTTCAAGGCCATATGATCCGTTATCACCGTAAAAGGATATCCCTCTAGGTACATCTTATATTTCTCGACTTCCCAGTAAATGGCCAGGCACTCCTTCTCCGTTGCGCTATATTTTTGTTCCGTCTTACTCAGCCTCCGGGTTGCAAATGATATCACGTGCTCTCCGTCTTCTGCCTCCTATGTTAGGACTGCTCCTAATCCGAAGTCGCTCGGATCTGTTTGCAACCTGAACCGTTTCGAAAAGTCCGGACATGCAAAGACCGGTGCCTGTGTCAAGCTTTTTTTCGGTCTGTCCGAATACCCTGATTGCTGACGACGTGGCCCAAATATTTTAGCTCCTCCTGGAAGAAGTGGCACTTATCCGGGTTTATCCTGAGGTTTGCTCCTTGCAGCCGTCTAAATACTTCTCGTAACCGCCGCAGGTGCTCTTCCTTAGTTCGCCCTACCACGATGATATCGTCCAGGTATGCAAAGGTCCATTTCTGGCCCGATGATTGTATCTAGTGCCCGATCTTCCTAGGCCAGTGGCCCGCTTTATATAGGCCCTAGCGTGGTCTAATGTGCCCGCCGTTATCGTCGCCTAGTGTGCCCATTCTCTGCCGGTGTGACCCTTTGCCGTCAGTGTGGCCGGATCTCGGCGCGCGCGCGCATTTGAATTCGAATTGCCCTGTTCTTCTTTCTTTTTACTTCATTTATTTCTTTCTTCTTTTTCTTTCTAACATTTCTTATCTTATGTCTATTTCCTCTTTCTTCAGTTTACATTTTTGTTCTTCTTTTCTTACATTTCATTTTCTTCCTTCTTTCCTCTTCGGCTTACATTTCTGTCTTATCTTATCTTATCTCCTATGTATTTCTTCTGTTCATTTCATTTTCTGCCTTCTTTCCTCTTCGGCTTACATTTCTTTCTTATCTTATCTTATCTCCTATGTATTTCTTCTTTTCTTCAGTTTACATTTTCTATTTCTTCTTTCTTTCTTCTTTAGTTTACACTTACTTCATTTATTTCTTTTTTATGGCTCTTATACTTATATCTTCTTTGCGTTTTGTTTATTCATTTTGTGCGCGGCCCGCGTCACACTCCCCCCTCCTTTGAGCAGTGGCGCGCCACCGCCACATAATCTCCTCAGTTTGAGGTGATCCGGTATACCACGCCCCCGTCTTTCATTAGCCACCGCTTCTTCTGGCCATACCGCTTTCCTCGCAGCTTCGCCTTGATCGCCCTCACCCCGGCTTCGGAGATCGTTGTTCCCCCGGGGACGGTTCAACCCCAGGCGTTCTTCTCCACCGGGTGGATCTCCAATATATCCGCGTCTGGGGTCGGTTGGCGTCTTCTTGGCGGCTGCGCCGTTGTTGGTAGGCGTCTGCCTGGCGTCGGATTCTGCGTCGTTGGGCGGCTGCTTGGCGTCGGCGTCGGTGGGCGTCTGCTCGACCTCGGTGTTGGTACTGGCGTTTGTGGTCGTCTGCTTGGCGCCGGCGTTGGTGTTGGCGTGCGTCGGACCAACGGAACTGACGGGAGTGGTGTGTCGCTATCCCATGATCCTTCGGTGTCGGAATCCTCCTTTGGCATCTTCGGGCCTGCCACCCCAGCGGAGACCCGCACCGGTCTGGCGGGTCCCGTCGCCACCGGTGGGGCCCCGCCGTGCCCTCCGATGCCTACTGGCCGCGGTGTGTGGGCCACCCACCGTTTGCCCTGGTGGGTGTATGGTGCCCCGTCCGCCGCTGTCGCTGCTCGTACCACCTCATTCTGCGGAGCCTCCTGCCTGCGGCCCATCTTAGCCGGTTCCGTCCGCCTTGTCTCTGCTCCAGGTGCCGCCGGTGCCTCGATCAGGCGAGCCTTCGTCACCGCTGCCGCTCCTGCCCCGTGCCGCTCTCTAAACTTTCTTGCGCTCTCTTCAAACCTCGGCATCGTCCCTGTAACGAAATCAATACTTTTGTTATTCATAGTTTTTAGCACGTGTTTTATATTATGTACGGTAATTTCCCCACGCACAATGTTTTGATTCTGTTCGGAAAATTATCTTAGTGTGGCCGAGTGGCGCTTCCCGTGAGAACGCCAGTTGAGTGTGGTCATACTCTCTATACCTGACGATGTATCGTGTTCTGGCCCTGCGGGTATCGATGTATCGCACCCCACCCCCACGTGTATCGGAGTACCGTGCCCGGGTTCTTCCGCTATCGGTGGCATATCTACATACTGTTTTATGTCCATGATATGCACCCGTTTCATTTTCCTTGTCTGTCTATTCTTCGCTGTTACGATAACTGGAGATGTAAACCCTACTATCTTCCACGGCCCGTCGTACTTTGGTGCTAACTTGGCGTTGAACTTGTCTGCCGCGCTTGATAGTGGGTGTGTTTTGCATAGCACCCACTCGCCCACCCTCGGCTTCCATTCTCTCTTCCTTAAATCGTATCGCCTTTTTTGGTGTTCCGATTGCCTCGTTTCTTTGCTCTTCCATCCGTTTCCATCGGTTTGCTATGGTTTCCTCCTGTATCCCTGAGCCTTCGTGGACCCGGGTAGCCGCAGCTCCTTTCCCACGTATACCGTCTCCCACGGTGCTTCTGCCACTTGTATCAGCATCTACCCGGCTGCCTTTTGTTGCGGAACCTTATATTTCTGGCAAGTGTCGCATGACCGCACAAAACTCTCCGTCTTCTGCCACCTATGATAGGACTGCTCCTAATCCGAAGTCGCTCGCATCTGTTTGCAACCTGAACCGTTTCGAAAAGTCCGGACATGCAAAGACTCCTCCTGGAAGATGTGGCACTTATCCGGGTTTATCCTGAGGTTTGCTCCTTGCAGCCGTCTAAATACTTCTCGTAACCGCCGCAGGTGCTCTTCCTTAGTTCGCCCTACCACGATGATATCGTCCAGGTATGCAAAGGTCCATTTCTGGCCCGATGATTGTATCTAGTGCCCGATCTTCCTAGGCCAGTGGCCCGCTTTATATAGGCCCTAGCGTGGTCTAATGTGCCCGCCGTTATCGTCGCCTAGTGTGCCCATTCTCTGCCGGTGTGACCCTTTGCCGTCAGTGTGTCCGGATCTCGGCGCGCGCGCGCATTTGAATTCGAATTGCCCTGTTCTTCTTTCTTTTTACTTCATTTATTTCATTCTTATTTTTCTTTCTAACATTTCTTATCTTATGTCTATTTCCTCTTTCTTCAGTTTACATTTTTGTTCTTCTTTTCTTACATTTCATTTTCTTCCTTCTTTCCTCTTCGGCTTACATTTCTGTCTTATCTTATCTTATCTCCTATGTATTTCTTCTGTTCATTTCATTTTCTGCCTTCTTTCCTCTTCGGCTTACATTTCTTTCTTATCTTATCTTATCTCCTATGTATTTCTTCTTTTCTTCAGTTTACATTTTCTATTTCTTCTTTCTTTCTTCTTTAGTTTACACTTACTTCATTTATTTCTTTTTTACGGCTCTTATACTTATATCTTCTTTGCGTTTTGTTTATTCATTTTGTGCGCGGCCCGCGTCACACTCCCCCCTCCTTTGAGCAGTGGCGCGCCACCGCCACATAATTTCCTCAGTTTGAGGTGATCCGGTATACCACGCCCCCGTCTTTCATTAGCCACCGCTTCTTCTGGCCATACCGCTTTCCTCGCAGCTTCGCCTTGATCGCCCTCACCCCGGCTTCGGAGATCGTTGTTCCCCCGGGGACGGTTCAACCCCAGGCGTTCTTCTCCACCGGGTGGATCTCCAATATATCCGCGTCTGGGGCCGGTTGGCGTCTTCTTGGCGGCTACGCCGTTGTTGGTAGGCGTCTGCCTGGCGTCGGATTCTGCGTCGTTGGGCGGCTGCTTGGCGTCGGCGTCGGTGGGCGCCTGCTCGACCTCGGTGTTGGTACTGGCGTTTGTGGTCGTCTGCTTGGCGCCGGCGTTGGTGTTGGCGTGCGTCGGACCAACGGAACTAACGGGAGTGGTGTGTCGCTATCCCATGATCCTTCGGTGTCGGAATCCTCCTTTGGCATCTTCGGGCCTGCCACCCCAGCGGAGACCCGCACCGGTCTGGCGGGTCCCGTCAATGTTTGGATTCTGTTTGGAAAATTATCTTAGTGTGGCCGAGTGGCGCTTCCCGTGAGAACGCCAGTTGAGTGTGGTCATACTCTCTATACCTGACGATGTATCGTGTTGAACTTGTCTGCCGCGCTTGATAGTGGGTGTGTTTTGCATAGCACCCACTCGCCCACTCATGGCGTCCATTCTCTCTTCCTTATATCGTATCGCCTTTTTTGGTGTTCCGCCGCTTCTAGCATATTTCCATCCGTTTCCATCGGTTTGCTATGGTTTCCTCCTGTATCCCTGATCCTTCGGTGGCCCTATCGAACGTGGACCCGGGTAGCCGCAGCTCCTTTCCCACGCATACCGTCTTCCACGGTGCTTCTGCCACTTGTGTCAGCATCTACCCGGCTGCCTTTTGTTGCGAAACCTTATATTTCTGGCAAGTGTCGCATGACCGCACAAACTTCTTCGCGTCCCTGGTTAATCCTGGCCAAAAATACTTCGCTTGTATCCTCTTTATTGTTTTAAATATTCCCAGGTGCCCCGCTTCGGCTGCACTGTGGTTTTCCTGCATGATCCGTGGAATCTCGCCCGCCATTGCGCACAGTTTCCACCGTTGTTGGTCCCTCTTCCGTTCGCTTTGTATGTACAACTGCCCTTCTGACATTTGGTATTCCTCACTTCGTGGCTCCTTCTGTAATTCCTCGATTTTCTGCCCCTTGATTTCCACTCGCGGTAATCTTGACAGCGCATCCGCGACCACGTTGAGCTTTCCCTTCCTGTATTGTATTTCGAACTGGTATGGCTGCAACCCCAGTGCCCACCTGGCGATCCTCCCTGCCGGGCTCTTGATGGAGTTTAGCCACTTCAAGGCCATATGATCCGTTATCACCGTAAAAGGATATCCCTCTAGGTACATCTTATATTTCTCGACTTTCCAGTAAATGGCCAGGCACTCCTTCTCCGTTGCGCTATATTTTTGTTCCGTCTTACTCAGCCTCCGGGTTGCAAATGATATCACGTGCTCTCCGTCTTCTGCCTCCTGTGTTAGGACTGCTCCTAATCGGAAGTCGCTCGCATCTGTTTGCAACCTGAACCGTTTCGAAAAGTCCGGACGTGCTAAGACCGGTGCCTGTGTCAAGCTTTCTTTGAACCCGTAGAACGCGTGTTTGTGCCTCTCGTTCCATTCGAATTTCTGCCCCTTTCGGATTAGTTCCTGCAGTGGCCCGGCTTGCTCCATGAATCTTCGGTACCACGAGGCCATCTCTAAGAAGCTGTGGACTTCCTTCGTAAATTTTGGCGCTGGTAGTTCCCGAATCGCTGCCACCTTCTCCGGGTCTGTCCGAATGCCCTGATTGCTGACGACGTGGCCCAAATATTTTAGCTCCTCCTGGAAGAAGTGGCACTTATCCGGGTTTATCCTGAGGTTTGCTCCTTGCAGCCGTCTAAATACTTCTCGTAACCGCCGCAGGTGCTCTTCCTTAGTTCGCCCTACCACGATGATATCGTCCAGGTATGCAAAGGTCCATTTCTGGCCCGATGATTGTATCTAGTGCCCGATCTTCCTAGGCCAGTGGCCCGCTTTATATAGGCCCTAGCGTGGTCTAGTGCGCCCGCCGTTATCGTCGCCTAGTGTGCCCCTTCTCTGCCGGTGTGACCCTTTGCCGTCAGTGTGGCCGGATCTCGGCGCGCGCGCGCTTTTGAATTCGAATGGCCATGTTCTTCTTTCTTTTTACTTCATTTATTTCTTTCTTCCTTTTCTTTCTAACATTTCTTATCTTATGTCTATCCTCTTTCTTCAGTTTAATTTTGTTCTTCTTTTCTTACATCATTTTCTTCCTTCTTTCCTCTTCGGCTTACATTCTGTTTTACTTATCTTATCTCCTATGTATTTCTTCTTTTCATTTCATTTTCTGCCTTCTTTCCTCTTCGGCTACATTCTTTCTTATCTTACTTATCTCCTATGTATTTCTTCTTTTCTTCATTACATTTTCTATTTCTTCATTCTTTCTTCTTTATTACCTTACTTCATTATTCGTTTTTACGGCTCTTAACTTATTCTTCTTTGCGTTTTGTTTATAATTTTGTGCCGGCCCGCGTCACAAACGAATAAAGAAAGTGTTTTGTGAGGAGGCTTAGATGCCTGGCAGTGCAACAAAAGTTAGGGTTACTGTGAATGTGTGTTATTGCTAGCACTGAGACTTTTGCCCCAGCTAATTTCCTCAATCAGCAGACTATGCATGTTCGCTTGACCTAGAATTTGAACTTTATTTACGAAAACTGCATGTTGCTGCGACTGAAGAGTTAAATAGTTGTTATTGTGTATGAAATATTGCTTAAATTAAATAATGCCGCGACTGCGGCCGTTGACTAAGTGTTCAACCTTCGCTAAGGTCGAACGAAAAACTGCCTGGGCTCGGGTTCCGGCGTATTGGTGTCCATCTGCCACCGTTCGTCTGAAGCCCATGCAATGCCAAAATTGACATTGCTAAGGCCACATAGGCAGCTATTGATGATGCTGAGGAGCGGTGATTTGATCCTTCCAGTCGGTCTCTTTTAATGTGGCCAACTGATGTTGCAAGGCGCCCAGTTCCTCCAAACTGACTTGGGGCTGTGTGTGGCAAACATTTACTGTTTCGCTGATGCTTGCTGACCACAAAAGATTGGATCTCGATTGGGTGATCTCACATATAGTTGCAGTTTTGTTGTTAAAAACTGAAATTCACACCGATTTTCCACGCTGAATGTAGCTTAATGGTTGAAACATATGTGCTCGCCGTGTGGCAGCTCTAGACATTTTGAACTCGTCCTTTGTCAATCCCATGAACGGATCTCTTTGGGCATTGACGGCTATAATTCAGTTTTAGACTAAATCGCTGCCAGCTTCCTGTTTTCCATGCCGGGATAGGCATATGCTAACACTTCCTGCTGTGTTATGGACACCAGCGGTTGGGATATTTTGAAGATGACATGGTTATTGTTTGTGTAAAGAGGCTTAGATGCCTGGCAGATAGCGCATAAACTATTTGCCTGTTTGTTGTCGCAACTAACTTGGAACTAGGTGGAGGTTTGGAGTGTGTGAGTGCATGAATTGTTCTAAGGGAACGGTTTGGTTGGTTGAGGGTCTGAAGACACAGCGACAGCCTCTGATGCATGAATAAAAGCTCTTGGGTTGGCGTTAGAACTCTTACTGACTTTATAATGAAA
The DNA here is from genome assembly GCA_035045905.1 of Drosophila anomelani. NCBI lineage: Eukaryota > Metazoa > Arthropoda > Insecta > Diptera > Drosophilidae > Drosophila > Drosophila anomelani. The sequence continues at coordinate 900,745 of JAWNOO010000082.1, read as the reverse complement.
CTTAACAAATATATAGGTACACAAATGCTTATGCTAACAGAAATAACGTATAAGAAACGTGTGCGGTTACTTGTGAATGTGGGTTGTGTTGCGACCTGAGACTATTGCCCCAGTTCATTTCCTCGTCTCAGTTGACCATGCAATTCGCTTGACCTGGGAAATATACTTTATTTACGATAAATGCAGGTCACTGTGACGAAGAGTTGTTACATAACGTGTGTTGTGTTCTGAAATATTATTACTTATGACTACATACTGCTGCGACTGAACATTCTAACGGCCGTTGAGCAAGTGTTCAACCTTCAATTACGTCGAACAAGAACCTTCGTGGGGTAGGTTCTGGTTGTGGTTCTTCCACGTTCTGCCGGGCTTCGGGTTTCCGGCATGTTGGTGTCCATTTGCCGATCGTTCGTCTGAAAACCCATGCAATGCCTTATAACATTGACATTGCTAAGGCCACATAAGCAGCTATTTGATGGTGCTGGGGAGTGTTGATTTGATTTTTCCAGGTGGTTTCTTTTAGTTTGGCCAGTTGGTGCTGCAAAGCGCCCAGTTCCTCCAAGTTGACTTCCTTGGCTGCCGTTCCTTGCAGTGGCTCAGGTGTGTTCTTAAGGTCTATCGTTGTGATGTTACCAAAACGAACATATGCCGCCCTTGTTTCGCTGACTACGGTGCTGAATGTGCTCACGCTAATTTTTGAATTGCTGCAGTGCAGCCTGGGGCCAGTGATAGTAAGCCCGTTCCGTTGAGTTGGATTGTGAACGATGTTCCGCTGCACACCGCTTGAAGTTCAATTTGCCTGCGTGTGGCAAACATCCATCTGTTTCGCTGACGTGTTGCTGACCACCACAGCTCGGCCCTCGACTGAGAGACCTCGCAGATAGTTTCCGTCTTATTGTTGAACAGCTGGAATTCACACCGGTTTTCCACGCTGAATGTGGCTTGGTGGTTGAAACAGATGTGTTCGTCGTGTGGCAGCTCTAGACACTGATTGAACTCCTCCTTGGTCAATCCCATGAACTGATCTCTATGGGCATTGACGGCTATGATTTCCGTTTGTAGCCAGAATCGTTGCCAGCTTCCGGCCTTCCACATCGGGATCGCCATGATGCTGAATATCTCCTGTTTTGTTACAGACACCAGAGGCAGCGATATTTTGAAAACGACGTGGCTGCTCGTTGTGGTCCCTTCGGCATGCATAATTTTATACAGCTGGATCACCTCAGCCGATGCTACCGGAAGAAGTTGATCCGGTGGAATGTGTTCCCGAATCTGATCTAGTTGCTCCCTCAGTTGCTTGGGAGACACTAGTATAGGACTGATGGTACGATGGCGCACGTCAGTGAGAACATTAGCTATCTCACTTTGCATTCGCTGCAATCCGGTTGCCACTAGAGTTAATTGAGCTGTCAGACTCATGAATGCTTGTTGTAAGTGCTCGCCTTGGTACTTTCCCCTTTCCAGATTAATTGTACCTATTTGGCTCTCTAGTGTCTTGATCCGCTCGTTAGTGGCTGAGCTGCTCGTCCTGACTATGTTTATTGTCGAGCATCATTAGTACGTCTTCATTGGATTTGACCTCCTTGATCACCTTGGACATGTCATCGGCGTATCTTGAGTCTAAAACGCCGAATAGTGAGCTCGCTACATTTCCAACTATGTCCAGTGGTGCTCTTCGCTGCCGAGAATGATGGATCAATTCATTTCCTGATTGTAGTTCGCAGTACACATGTTGGAAATGCTCAGACACTGATCTACAAGCGTTGATGTTCCGTAGTTCTGAACATTTGTGTTTCAGCTCCGATATCCCGTTGGCCAAGATTCCCATGTCGCTCCAATATGGTTTCAAATCGTAATATACAATTATTTTCCATTCCGAGATTGCCATTCTGGATGTGCCGAGCCGTTCGTAGAATATTCCTGGCTGGCTTGCAAATGGCGTTATGTTGAATGCCTGTCCCATCGCTAACGGAAGGATCAGTAGCATTGCTAGTAATGTTGGGAGGATCGGAAATGATGCCTTCCTTTTTTTTTTTTTTGTCGGACGAACGACTCCCTGACCGGGTCTTCGTACTCTTCATGGATCGAGAAATGGATCTCTTGGTATTGGGACCACAATGAGTTTATTGAACTCCTTGAGATGGCCCTGCCGGTCTCTGAACATTCTTTCAGAGCCCGTTTGATTGAGTCGGCGATTGCTTTTTGTTGCCGACATGCTGATATAAGTTTACGTGCAGGTTGCGCTAAGCTTGCAACGTCTGCAGTTTCCCGGCCATTGCTCGCGGTTGCCAGATTTGGGGCATTGCTTGAGCTCTGTATTCTGTATATTTTCTGTATTAGAACTTTAAATATTTTTCGCTTCTATTTGCTGCGGGAATATTTTTGTCGTTCTCCGCAAATTGATTCCATACTTCATCGATTGCGACCAACTTTGTTTGGTAATATGTTGGATTTAATTTTCTATTCGCTGAATCTTTTCTAAAGTTGCGGATAGCCTTGAGATCTCTTGAGTGATCTCATCCTGCAAGTCTAACGCCTCTTTGACTGCTTGCTCCTCCGTGTTAGACATATTGATAATTGTTTAATTTCCTGACCGTTGGGAGTGTTTTATTTGCTTTGACAGCTGGATACGCTCCTATTCGCAACCGTGGTGTGGTCGAAGGAATTAACAATTGGTCAATAGACTTGGAGGATCTAGAACTCTAGAAAGGATTTGATGGCTCTTGACTGTGTAATGACAGTGTCAAAACAGAATCCCAGAAACAGAAACAGTGTCAAAAGATACGGATTCTTTCCTGCGGGAGGTTCCCAAGAGTTACGAAACTTTCCCTGTTGGTTCCCAATGTTCTATGACAAGAGTGATATTCTGGAAGATTCCAAGAGTTACGGAATCTTTCCTGTGGGTTTGACGTATTCAGGACAATTTCCTGTGAGTCAGGGCTCACCAAATGGTTTTTATGGCGAGTGAAAAGTTAGGAAAATCCCAAGAGTTACGGATTGTTTCCTGCGGGAGGTTCCCAATAGTTACGGAACTTTCCCAAGATTCCCAAGAGTTACGGAATCTCTCCTGTGTAGCCTTGAGATCTCTTGAGTGATCTCATCCTGCAAGTCTAACGCCCCTGTGACTGCTTGCTCCTCCTTGTTAGACATATTGACAATTGTCAATAGACTTGGGGGATTTCCGCATAGAATAGGATTGCAGGTTCTTGACTGCGGGAGGTTCCCAAGAATTACGGAACTTTCCCTGTCGGTCTCACCAATTGTTCTCTGGCAAGAGTGAAAAAATCTGGAAGACTCCCAAAGGTTACGGAATCTTCCTGGGGTTCTGACGTCTTCAGGACAATTTCCTGTGAGTCAGGGCTCACCAATGGTATTTATGGCGAGTGAAAATTAGGAAATCCCAAGAGTTACGGATTATCCTGCGGGAGGTTCCTATGAGTTAGCGGAAATTTCCCTACGTTGACGTCCACGGCTAGCGTGTTCGTCGGGCGAAAATGCATCAGACCATCAGACCAGGCCTAGTGTGCCCATTCTCTGCCGGTGTGACCCTTTGCCGTCAGTGTGGCCGGATCTCGGCGCGCGCGCGCATTTGAATTCGAATTGCCCTGTTCTTCTTTCTTTTTACTTCATTTATTTCTTTCTTCTTTTTCTTTCTAACATTTCTTATCTTATGTCTATTTCCTCTTTCTTCAGTTTACATTTTTGTTCTTCTTTTCTTACATTTCATTTTCTTCCTTCTTTCCTCGTCGGCTTACATTTCTGTCTTATCTTATCTTATCTCCTATGTATTTCTTCTGTTCATTTCATTTTCTGCCTTCTTTCCTCTTCGGCTTACATTTCTTTCTTATCTTATCTTATCTCCTATGTATTTCTTCTTTTCTTCAGCTTACATTTTCTATTTCTTCTTTCTTTCTTCTTTAGTTTACACTTACTTCATTTATTTCTTTTTTACGGCTCTTATACTTATATCTTCTTTGCGTTTTGTTTATTCATTTTGTGCGCGGCCCGCGTCACACTCCCCCCTCCTTTGAGCAGTGGCGCGCCACCGCCACATAATTTCCCCAGTTTGAGGTGATCCGGTATACCACGCCCCCGTCTTTCATTAGCCACCGCTTCTTCTGGCCATACCGCTTTCCTCGCAGCTTCGCCTTGATCGCCCTCACCCCGGCTTCGGAGATCGTTGTTCCCCCGGGGACGGTTCAACCCCAGGCGTTCTTCTCCACCGGGTGGATCTCCAATATATCCGCGTCTGGGGTCGGTTGGCGTCTTCTTGGCGGCTGCGCCGTTGTTGGTAGGCGTCTGCCTGGCGTCGGATTCTGCGTCGGTGGGCGGCTGCTTGGCGTCGGCGTCGGTGGGCGTCTGCTCGACCTCGGTGTTGGTACTGGCGTTTGTGGTCGTCTGCTTGGCGCCGGCGTTGGTGTTGGCGTGCGTCGGACCAACGGAACTAACGGGAGTGGTGTGTCGCTATCCCATGATCCTTCGGTGTCGGAATCCTCCTTTGGCATCTTCGGGCCTGCCACCCCAGCGGAGACCCGCACCGGTCTGGCCGGTGCCGTCGCCACCGGTGGGGCCCCGCCGTGCCCTCCGATGCCTACTGGCCGCGGTGTGTGGGCCACCCACCGTTTGCCCTGGTGGGTGTATGGTGCCCCGTCCGCCGCTGTCGCTGCTCGTACCACCTCATTCTGCGGAGCCTCCTGCCTGCGGCCCATCTTGGCCGGTTCCGTCCGCCCTTTCTCTGCTCCAGGTGCCGCCGGTGCCTCGATCAGGCGAGCATTCGTCACCGCTGCCGCTCCTGCCCCGTGCCGCTCTCTAAACTTTCTTGCGCTCTCTTCAAACCTCGGCATCGTCCCTGTAACGAAATCAATACTTTTGTTATTCTTAGTTTTTAGCACGTGTTTTATATTATGTACGGTAATTTCCCCACGCACAATGTTTTGATTCTGTTTGGAAAATTATCTTAGTGTGGCCGAGTGGCGCTTCCCGTGAGAACGCCAGTTGAGTGTGGTCATACTCTCTATACCTGACGATGTATCGTGTTCTGGCCCTGCGGGTATCGATGTATGGCACCCCACCCCCACGTGTATCGGAGTACCGTGCCCGGGTTCTTCCGCTATCGGTGGCATATCTACATACTGTTTTATGTCCATGATATGCACCCGTTTCATTTTCCCTGTCTGTCTATTCTTCGCTGTTAAGATAACTGGAGATGTGAACCCTACTATCTTCCACGGCCCGTCGTACTTTGGTGCTAACTTGGCGTTGAACTTGTCTGCCGCGCTTGATAGTGGGTGTGTTTTGCATAGCACCCACTTGCCCACCCATGGCTTCCATTCTCTCTTCCTTAAATCGTATCGCCTTTTTTGGTGTTCCGCCGCTTCTAGCATATTTCCGATTGCCTCGTTTCTTTGCTCTTCCATCCGTTTCCATCGGTTTGCTATGGTTTCCTCCTGTATCCCTGATCCTTCGGTGGCCCTATCGAACGTGGACCCGGGTAGCCGCAGCTCCTTTCCCACGCATACCGTCTCCCACGGTGCTTCTGCCACTTGTGTCAGCATCTACCCGGCTGCCTTTTGTTGCGGAACCTTATATTTCTGGCAAGTGTCGCATGACCGCACAAACTTCTTCGCGTCCCTGGTTAATCCTGGCCAAAAATACTTCGCTTGTATCCTCTTTATTGTTTTAAATATTCCCAGGAGCCCCGCTTCGGCTGCACTGTGGTTTTCCTGCATGATCCGTGGAATCTCGCCCGCCATTGCGCACAGTTTCCACCGTTGTTGGTCCCTCTTCCGTTCGCTTTGTATGTACAACTGCCCTTCTGACATTTGGTATTCCTCACTTCGTGGCTCCTTCTCTAATTCCTCGATTTTCTGCCCCTTGATTTCCACTCGCGGTAATCTTGACAGCGCATCCGCGACCACGTTGAGCTTTCCCTTCCTGTATTGTATTTCGAACTGGTATGGCTGCAACCCCAGTGCCCACCTGGCGATCCTCCCTGCCGGGCTCTTGATGGAGTTTAGCCACTTCAAGGCCATATGATCCGTTATCACCGTAAAAGGATATCCCTCTAGGTACATCTTATATTTCTCGACTTTCCAGTAAATGGCCAGGCACTCCTTCTCCGTTGCGCTATATTTTTGTTCCGTCTTACTCAGCCTCCGGGTTGCAAATGATATCACGTGCTCTCCGTCTTCTGCCTCCTGTGTTAGGACTGCTCCTAATCCGAAGTCGCTCGCATCTGTTTGCAACCTGAACCGTTTCGAAAAGTCCGGACATGCAAAGACTCCTCCTGGAAGATGTGGCACTTATCCGGGTTTATCCTGAGGTTTGCTCCTTGCAGCCGTCTAAATACTTCTCGTAACCGCCGCAGGTGCTCTTCCTTAGTTCGCCCTACCACGATGATATCGTCCAGGTATGCAAAGGTCCATTTCTGGCCCGATGATTGTATCTAGTGCCCGATCTTCCTAGGCCAGTGGCCCGCTTTATATAGGTTATCGTCGCCTAGTGTGCCCATTCTCTGCCGGTGTGACCCTTTGCCGTCAGTGTGGCCGGATCTCGGCGCGCGCGCGCATTTGAATTCGAATTGCCTTGTTCTTCTTTCTTTTTACTTCATTTATTTCTTTCTTATTTTTCTTTCTAACATTTCTTATCTTATGTCTATTTCCTCTTTCTTCAGTTTACATTTTTGAAATATCGAATACGCACTGTACCCAGAGTACTTAAAGAGTGCCACTGTAATATATTGTTGCAGTGTTTACACAATTCAAAGTCCCGGTCATAAACCTTAAGTGGCCGAAATATGAACCGATCGCTATGGCTTTGCCCGCACACAGAAAGTGCTAGTGTCGGCATATTTGTATCAAACGGACTGCACATGCATACCCCCTCGAGCCTCCACTTGAGAGCGCATAGCCAATGCATATAAGTACATTTCTTTTATACATAAGAATACATATATCCATAGCCGTCTCTCTGCCGCCGCCTGCGAGCAGCCAGCTCGAGACTTAGCTTAACTTTAAACTCAAGAAATATTGAAAAATCAGAAACTCTTTGAGCATTGGAGCGGCACCATGCTGCTCCAAACAACTTAATAAATAAAGATCAAATGGAAAAAACTAAACTTATCAATTGGACCTGGGAAATTGGAAATAAGGAGATCTGCGGAACGAACCTATTTCATGGCGACCGTACGCGAAGAACGTCAAGGAAAATTTTTTTTAACTAAAAAAAAAATAAAATATACAAATTTCGATTGCAAATGAAAATAAAAAATAATGTTTCAACCGATGGGAATACGGCGTTGCGTATGCCTGCTACTTGGAGTTCGAAGCGTTTGACGCAGCTTCAATGCTAAACACATATAACGTATTTCATCGCAGAGAAGATTATAACGGAGACATAGCTCGAGCAATTGAAGAGCATTTTAACAAAAATAATGGCCAGCACTCAAATATCGTGGAAAACAACAAGGATCTGCTCACACCACAGCGGAGACCTTAATACATTTCTACATTGGAGACTTGGACATAATTTTCAAGGCACGAATTAAGTGAGTAGTGAGTGCATGAAAAGGGCCGGCATAAAAAACCGAATGAAGAAAAGAATAGCCCAACTAAAGTGGGTTTTATATACCAACGATTCACCACCGCCGTGGGCTACAGCCCAGAAACTACAAGCGGAACTTGATTTCCTAAAAGAAGAGGTGAACAAGTCAAAAAAGAGCCCTATCGAAAATCACTCCACCGCCGACGTAATAAAAACAATATATAAAAACAAAATCATACCTCCACGTCCCAAGCCAAGTCCAAAAAATATACGAAGCTGCCCTACAGACTGCCCCGGACCCCTCTACTCTACGGCATGTGAATATACATGCATAAGATAAACAACTAACCTGTGCGAAGACCAGCACCGGTGCCGCCTACCCATAGGCCCAGGACATCTGCAGCTGATAACACAAGTGTGAGTGGCAGCCGCCTCTTACACCTACGAGGGAGCGTCAGCGAAGCCAGGCCGGCGACGACCAGCTGACGCGGACAACACTGATCCCGGAGCAGCCAAGCAGACGACAAAGACGACACTGGATCCCGGACACTCTATTAACATTCACTCGTTGCATACTTTTTGCGAGTCCTGTGTCACCTTTTTTTTCAACCATACCCTTAAAATACACCTTTTCTGCCCGATTAATAGCCCTAAGCTAAACGACCAAGTAGGCAGGAAATTGTTAATCTTAATGCGCAGTAATGCATCATAAATTCTCAATAGAAAACAAAATAATTCTAAAGAAAAAGAATATACAAAATCCAGCAAAATGACTCTTGACATAAAAACAGTGGATTCCACTGCGAATGTTATTAACAAAGTAGAATCAAGCAACATAGATCTATATTGGACACATGTACTCTTGTTAATCATTGTTGTTATAATGTGCGCCAATTTCTTTTATAAAATTTATAGCTGCATAATAAATGCCTCAAGAAAAAATATATAAGCCGGGGAAATGACATGGATAAAATTTGAGCATCGAAAAAAAAGACAGCACAAACAGCAGCGATTACGCATACATATAAAAAAAAAAAAGGTTTTAAGAAAATGAAATAACAATGAAAATAAAATGCTAAACTACAAAAAATCAACATATATTTCAATTTCTAATTTCAATATATGGCTAAACTAAGGCATGGAATGGAACGAAATTATAAGGAATTACAAATATAAAAACAAATCGACAAATCATACAAATCGTTAGCTCATAACCATCCAAAAGAATACAGTTAGGAAACACGTCGAAATATTGGTAGAGTCTTCAATACGCACGTATACTAAATATGAGAAAAGAAGGTTGACTCAAATCACTGGACACAAGTATCTAAACTTCTGATACGCCTACGATCTAACTTAGTGTTTTCAAACAAAATTCGGTTTGGAAAATCGGTACCAACCGTATTAACCATACCATATCATCTTAACTCACCTACCCTAATCGACAAAAACAGACGAGGAAGAGTCAGAAGAGCCACCTGAAGTAACCCGAAAATAGAAGAAGAAGATTTAAATAATCTTACTATTCCGGCGATATACACTGATCTGATTCCACAATTCAGATACTTCAAGTATAGTGGAAAACAAAATAATTGACCCAACCACAATGGCTGACGAAACTATTGCCCAAAGGGCATACAAAAAGAAATTTCGAGTGCCATACCCAATCAACGGCCAAAAACTACATTTGCAAAGATTTGTAACGGCCCTGATTGGTCAATTTAACAAAAGGTTCATTCGAAGATATAGCCGTAGAAGTTATTAAGTCCAAAATTTAGGATCTACTCTATATAGAGTTCAAGACGAAACGACCATAAATGCCATAATCAAAAATTGCAGGACACAAATCGTGAAACATCTGACGTATAAAGGCTAAAATGGCCAAAACATTACAGAAAGGCAAAACTGCCGAAAAATTTACTACCGAAATAGACAACTTACGAAAGCTCTTAGAAGCTTCGTATATTACAAGGCCTATCAGCCGAACACGCTTAATCACACAAAGCCATCACCACATGGTCAAATACATCCACTCAGAATTAAGCTGGCACTTCACAACAATAATGAAGCCGTCCAAATAATACAATTAGTACTGAAATGACGGGTAACCCAACACAATATTTATGCCAGGTAACTACGCGGTAAATTACAAAAAATATCCGTAGGGGTAATGCCAGGAATTACCGAAATAATGGCTATTACCAGAACAACCAAAATAACCAGAATAACGGTTATAACCAAAATTCAAAATAACGGTTACAACCGAAAAATAACAACAACAGCAATAACAAAATCTTAAAGGGAACAATCGTGGCGGAAACAACCGCAGCGGAAATAACAACGGATCAAACCGTAATAACAGAACAATTCAATTCCCAAACCAACTCGGAAAACCAACAAAACCCTTCAGTATTTAACAAACAACAAGCTCAATAAAAACAGTCAACCTATCTACATTTATATAAAAATAAAAAATGAAAGCACACCTGTTATACTCTGTACTTAACTGGACCTAATAAAAAAAAATATATAAAACACACCGAATATCGAATGCAAGAACACTTCACCGGTTTCCAGACTCCTATCAAATACATCCCACCGACCTTCACCACCCATACCTTCATCACGTACTTCAACAAAAATTCCAACTAGATCACCCAAGGCACTCCTAATCTTCTCCAATAACTAAATCCTTAATTCAATCTTCACTCTTTGAAAATCCACATACTCCCTCACATCCGATTCAAAACAAATCCCTCACAAAAATCAACTGAATAAAGGAAATGATGAAGGAATTAATCGCAAACACTATCCGCCACAATACTTTTGTCCGTATAATAAAACAACAAATGCCACAAAATTGTAAGCTTAAAAATATTAAAACGAAACTTTGAATAAATAAAAAAAAGAAAATAACGAAGGAAGAATGAATCGTTATGAGTAAATTAACCAAAAACTTCCCGCCTTTATCAAATCTCAATAAAAGATCTACACCAATACACAGACATATCACTCAAACCATCTTACAACAAATAACTTCTATAAACAAAAGCTTAGACTAAAGATACACCCTATATATCAAAAATTACAAAGTCCCACACCAAGTGCAAAAATTCAGGCCCATACAAACTGATAGACGACAAGATAGTCAACCATCATCTCACCCTACATAGCCCACTCTTATTAGTTCCGAAGAAGTCTCTCCCACTCTGACAAGAAGAAATGGCATATAATTACTATCTCAATCATAAAAACTATTGTCAATAAATTCCCTTTACCTAAATATATATTCTACACTAGGAACTAAAATTTTCATCCTAGACTAATTCTTTTTCACCAAATTACTTGAAAAAAGTTCCAGGGATATAACTCATTCAACGAGCAATGGCTCTATCCTTCACCGATTACCATTCGCTTGAAAATAGCCCCAATTCATTCCAGAAATAGACTATTCTTTCTCGGGTAAACCTCCAATTTCTTATATCATAGGATTTCCGAAAAACACATGCTTAAGAACCTAACTATTTTTAGACAGTAGGAAACACAACCTAAATTACATCCTGAAAAATGTTCATTTTTTATGCATAAGTCACATTTTTGGGACATAAATCACTGATAAAGGAATCTTGCCTGATGACAAAAAATAACGAATAAAAAACTATCCAGTCCCGCATACCACCCTACGATTCGTTCATTTCAACTTGCGCTTTTAAAATTTTGCCGATTATTCTCGTCACATAACTAGGTTATCAAAAAAGATGTAAAGTTCGAATGGACATCGGAGTCCAATGCCTTCGATCATCTTAAAACGCACTCATAAATCCAACATTACATATCCAATTTTCTAAAAATTCTGAAAAACTGATCAATAACAACTGTGGACGGTTTTAACTCAAAACCAATGACTCCAACTTCCAATCATACCTCAATCCTTTACTAAAGGAAAGTAACAATACTATCAGGACTAACTGCTATCATGGGCTATAAAACATTCGACCAAATTATCAACCATTTACATAAAAACAGACCGACCATCTTACCTATTTCAATCTAATCCTATTCAAATTACACGAGAGCTAGAATTAGAGGAATTCGATTTTACGTAGAATACCTAAGGGCAAAACAATTATGTAGCTGATCTTATCAGAATAACCATCAAAGAATTACAAAATAAACCGATCAAAAAAAAGTCACTACACGATTCAAATAGACAAAAATTCCCGCGAACATCAGAAAAAGAATTGCCTATCAATCTCTAAAAAAGCTTCTAACCCAACGTAACGACGTCAAACAAGATAAGTTCGTAAATATACCCTCATATAAAAATATGTTATGTTTATTTAAACATGGCAAGAAAATTATTCAAATATAAGTTAGCGATTTATATACTAATGGATTATCGACTTAGGTCATTTTTCCAAAGGCTTGAAATCAAGCCGGTATACATAATATCAGCCAACTCAAAGTGCACCGTGGGAAAATATCTTTGACAAAATATCATTAATAATTCAAATTAATGGGCATAAATACTGAAAACATTAAGAGTAGCCTACTCAACCCGGTACCCTAGTATCAAAGATACAGATAGAGAAGCAATTTTGTCTACGTTCCATGATATCCAATACAAGGAGGTCACACAGGCATTACAAAAACCTTGCCAAGGTCCAGAGACACTACTACTGGAAAAATATGTCCAAAGACATTAAAGAGTACATAAGGAAATGTCCAAAATGCCAAAAAGCTAAAATAACTAAGCATACAAAAACCCCTTTTACAATTACTGACACACCAACAATGCTTTCGACAGAGTATAGTGACACCATCGGACCACTACCAAAATCGGAAAATGGTAACGAATATGCATCCTTTATATGTGATCTAACTAATATTTAGTTGCAATACCTATTCCTAATAAAAATGCTAAACCGTCGCTAGCTATTAATCTTTTATTCTGAGTACTCCAATAAGACTTCATACGGACATGGAACCAGTATAAAATTCACATACCTGTGCAATTTAATATAAACATACATCTACAGCACACCACCACCAGACAGTTGGAACATAGAAAATCTAGAACCTTCAATGAAACATCCTACAATCGGTTGACAAAACTATGGACGTATGCTTCATCTTTGCCTTTTGTTTCACACGACCCCCTCTATGCACTCTTATTTCCATATATTAGTATTCGTAAACAAGTAATTTACCGAACACTTCAATAGCATAGATAGTGTGAACCAATTTAATATAATACTATCTAAGGAGAGTAATATAGATTAGAACTAGCTTATAAAAGAGCTAGAGTTATGTTAGAAGCAAATAAGAATAGGAATAAACTATATACGACCATAGAATAAATGATATAGATTTATCAGTAGGTGACCAAGTTTTGCTAAAAAACGAAACAGGTCATAAGTTAGATGTTAAATACACAGTCCGTATATAGTAACGGAAATAGGAGCTAGAGATAACATAGTTATAGCAAATGATAAACGTAAGAAACAAACAGTTCATAAGGATAGGCTAAAAATCTTTATTTCATAACTTGCATTTAGTATAGCCATACCTACATATATATAAACACACTTTCATTAATACACTAACACAATACACAAAAAAAAAAAAAAATAAATAAATAAACAAAAAAAAATAAGTAAAATCAAATAAAAGTGTATTAAGTATAAATCTTATTATAAAATAACTTCACTAAGTTACGTTATTTTTCAAAAGGAGGGAGATGTAGTATGCACACATATCGAATACGCACTGTACCCAGAGTACTTAAAAGTGCCACTGTATATATTGTTGCAGTGTTTACACAATTCAAATCCCGGTCATAAACCTTAAGTGGCCGAAATATGAACCGATCGCTATGGCTTTAGCCCGCACACGAAAGTGCTAGTTCGGCTATTTGTATCAAACGGACTGCACATCATACCCCCTCGACCTCCACTTCGCTCCATGCATAAACATTTCTTTTATACATAAATACATATATCCATAGCCGTCTCTCTGCCGCCGCCTGCGAGCGCGCAGCTACAACTTAGCTAACTTTAAACTCAAGAAATATTGAAAAATCAGAAACTCTTTGAGCATTGAGCGGCACCATAGCTGCTCCAAACAATTTAATAAATAAAGATCAAATGGAAAAAACTAAACTTATCAATTGGACCTGGGAAATGTGGAAATAAGGAGATCTGCGGAACGAACCTATTTCACTTCTTTTCTTACATTTCATTTTCTTCCTTCTTTCCTCTTCGGCTTACATTTCTGTCTTATCTTATCTTATCTCCTATGTATTTCTTCTGTTCATTTCATTTTCTGCCGGTCTTCTGCCACTTGTGTCAGCATCTACCTGCTGCCTTTTGTTGCGAACCTTATATTTCTGGCAAGTGTCGCATGACCGCACAAACTTCTTCCGTCCCTGGTTAATCCTGGCCAAAAATACTTCCTTGTATCCTCTTTATTGTTTTAAATATTCCCAGCCCCCTTCGGCTCACTTGGTTTTCCTCATATCCTGAATCTCGCCCGCCATTGCGCACTTTCCACCTTGTTGGTCCCTCTTCCGTTCGCTTTGTATGTACAACTCCCTTCTGACATTTGGTATTCCTCACTTCGTGGCTCCTTCTCCCCTTGATTTCCACTCGCGGTAATCTTGACAGCGCATCCGCGACCACGTTGAGCTTTCCCTTCCTGTATTGTATTTCGAACTGGTATGGCTGCAACCGCATTGCCCACCTGGCGATCCTCCCTGCCGGGCTCTTGATGGAGTTTAGCCACTTCAAGGCCATATGATCCGTTATCACCGTAAAAGGATATCCCTCTAGGTACATCTTATATTTCTCGACTTCCCAGTAAATGGCCAGGCACTCCTTCTCCGTTGCGCTATATTTTTGTTCCGTCTTACTCAGCCTCCGGGTTGCAAATGATATCACGTGCTCTCCGTCTTCTGCCTTCTGTGTTAGGACTGCTCCTAATCCGAAGTCGCTCGCATCTGTTTGCAACCTGAACCGTTTCGAAAATTCCGGACATGCAAAGACTCCTCCTGGAAGATGTGGCACTTATCCGGGTTTATCCTGAGGTTTGCTCCTTGCAGCCGTCTAAATACTTCTCGTAACCGCCGCAGGTGCTCTTCCTTAGTTCGCCCTACCACGATGATATCGTCCAGGTATGCAAAGGTCCATTTCTGGCCCGATGATTGTATCTAGTGCCCGATCTTCCTAGGCCAGTGGCCCGCTTTATACAGGCCCTAGCGTGGTCTAATGTGCCCGCCGTTATCGTCGCCTAGTGTGCCCATTCTCTGCCGGTGTGACCCTTTGCCGTCAGTGTGGCCGGATCTCGGCGCGCGCGCGCATTTGAATTCGAATTGCCCTGTTCTTCTTTCTTTTTACTTCATTTATTTCTTTCTTCTTTTTCTTTCTTACATTTCTTATCTTATGTCTATTTCCTCTTTCTTCATAAATTTTGTTCTTCTTTTCTTACATTTCATTTTCTTCCTTCTTTCCTCTTCGGCTTACATTTCTGTTTTACTTATCTTACTCCTATGTATTTCTTCTTTTCATTTCATTTTCTGCCTTCTTTCCTCTTCGGCTTACATTCTTTCTTACTTATCTTACTCCTATTATTTCTTCTTTTCTTCAGTTACATTTCTACTTCACTTTCTTCTTTATTACACTACTTCATTATTCATTTTTACGCTCTTATCTTATTTCTTCTTTGCGTTTTGTTTATTAATTTGTGCCGGCCCGCGTCACAACGAATAAAGAAAGTGTTTTGTGAGGAGGCTTAATGCCTGGCAGTCAACAAAAGTTAGGGTTACTGAAGTGATCTACACTGAGATTTTTGCCCCACAATCCTCGTACAGCAGACAACATTTCGCTTGACCTAGAATAACTTTATTACGAAAACTGCATTTGCTGCACTGAAGAGAACAAGTGTATTGTGTATAATATATTCTTAAATAAATAATGCCGCGACTGCGGCCGTTGACTAATTTCAACCCTCGCTAAGGTCGAACGAAAAACTGCCTGGCCGCCGCGATTTCCATCTCCGACCTTCCTAACCCACAAGCCAATCAAGCCACAACAAGAACAACTTCCCCTCGTCTCTTTGTGCCAACGTGCCGCCCTTCCTCCAACTGACTGCGGGCAACATACTGTTTCGCTGATCGTTGCTGACCACAAAATTGCTCGATTGGGTCCAAAATAGTTGTTGTAAAAACTGAAATCACACCGATTCCACGCGAATACAATGGTTGAAAATTGCTCGCCTGTGCGCTCAGACATTGAACTCTCCTTGTCAACCCATGAACGATCTCTTTGGGCATTACGGCATCATTTTAGACTAAATCCTGCCACTTCCTGTTTCCAGCCGGGATAGGCTATCTAACACTTCCTCTGTGTTATGACACCACGGTTGGGAATTTTGAAATGACATGGTTATTGTTTGTGTAAAGAGGCTTAGATGCCTGGCAGATAGCGCAAAACTATTGCCTGTTGTGTCCAACACACTTGGAACTAGTGGACGTTGGAGGGGAGTGCATGAATTGTTCTAAGGGAACGGTTTGGTTGGTTGAGGGTCTGAAGACACAGCGACAGCCTCTGATGCATGAAAAAAGCTCTTGGGTTGGCGTTAGAACTCTTACTGACTTTATAAGAAACTTAACAATATATATAGGTACACAAATGCTTAGCTAACAGAAATAACGATAAGAAACGTGGCGGTTCTGTGAAGTGGGGGTTGCACCTGAGATTCCCCATTCATCCCGCTCACCAAATCCTTGACCTGGGAAACTATTACGAAAAAGGTTACTGTGACGAGAGTTGAATAACGTGTGGTGCTGAAATATACTTATGACTACAACTGCTGCGACTGAACATTCTAACGGCCGTTGAGCAAGTTTCACCTTCAATTACGTCGAACAAGAACCTTCGTGGGTAGGCTGGTTGTGGTTCTTCCACGTTCTGCCGGGCTTCGGGTTTCCGGCATGTTGGTTCCATTTGCCATCGTTCGTCTGAAAACCCATGCAAGCCCAGCAGCTATTGATGGTCTGGGGAGGTTGATGATTTTCCAGGTGGTTCTTTTAGTTTGGCCAGTTGGTACTGCAAAGCGCCCTTCCTCCAATTACTCCTTGCTCCTTCCTTCATGCCAGTGTTCTTAAGGTCATCGTTGTGATGTTACCAAACGAACATATCCCCCTGTCCTACTACGGGCTATGTCTCACCTATGAATTCTCAGTGCGCCTGGGCCAGTGAATAAGCCCTCCTTGAGTGGATTGTAACATTTCCCTCACACCGCTTGAACAATCCTCTGTGCACACCATCTGTTTCGCTGACGTGTTGCTACCACCACACTCGCCCTCACTAACCTCCAATATTTCCTCTTATGTTAACACTGAACACACCGTTTCCACGCTGAAGTGGCGGTGAAACAGATCGTCGGCGCTCAACCATAACTCCTCCTTGGTCTCCCATAACTGATCTCTATGGGCATTACCAACCTCCAACTTCCCCCGCCTTCCACACGGGACCCATGACACTCCTGTTTTGTTACAACACCAAGGCAGCGAATTTAAAACGACGTGGCGCTCGTTTTCCCTCCATCAAACACTGATCCCTCACCATCACCGGAAAGACCGGGGAATGTTCCCGAATCTGATCTAGTTGCCCCCGTCTACACTAAAGAATACATCCACCAGAAACATTAGCTACTCACTTTGCATTCCTCAACCGGTTGCCACTAAGTAAGAGCTTCAACTCAAAGCTGTGAATGCTCCCTTGACTTTCCCCTTTCCAGAAATGTACCTTTGGCTCTCTAGTTCTTATCCCTCGTTATGGCTGAGCCTCTCCTACTAGTTATTCGAATCCAAGATTGAGTCTGTTTTTCAAGAACATAGACTCTTCATGGATTTGACCTCCTTGATCACCTTGGACATGTCATCGCGTACTTGAGTCTAAAACCCGAATGAGCTCGCTACATTTCCAACTATATCCAGTGGTGCTCTTCGCTCCGAGAATGTTGGATCAATCATTTCCTGATTGTAGTCGCAGTACACATTTGGAAATCTCACACTCTACAAGCTGATCGATCTAATTGTGTCACTCCGAATCCCTTCCAAATTCCCTGTCGCTCCATATGTTTCAACGAAATCCAATATCCATCGAGATCCATTCTGGATCCACCTTCTAAATATCCTGGCTGGCTTCAATGCGTAATCCTGTCCCATCGCTAACGGAAGGATCAAATTCTAATTGGGAGACAAAATCCTCCTTTTTTTGTCAAACACTCCCTACCGGTCTTTTACTCTCTGATCGAAATGATCTTGATGGGACCCATAACTCCTTGAATGCCCTCCGGTCTCTAACATTCTTTCCCCTTTATTAGTCCATCTTTTTGTTCCCACTGATAAATTACGTGCAGGTTGCCTAACTTGCAACGCTCATTTCCCGCCATTCTCGCGGTTCCAGATTTGGCATTCTACTCTACATTCGTATAGAACTTAAAATCGCTTCTATTTGCTGCGGGAAAGTCGTTCTCCCAAATATCCATACTTCATCGATTGCACCACTTTTTGGAAATTGGATTAATTTTCTATCGCTGAATCTTTTCTAAATTCGGATAGCCTTGAGATCTCTTATATCTCATCCTCAATCTACGCCTCTTTGACTCTTGCTCCTCCTTGTTGACAATGAAATTGTTTAATTCCTGACCGTTGGGAGTGTTTATTTGCTTTGAAAGCTGGATACGCTCCTATTCGCAACCGTGGTGTGGTCGAAGGAATTAACAATGGTCAATAGACTTGGAGGATCTAGAACTCTAGAAAGGATTTGATGGCTCTTGACTGTGTAATACAGTGTCAAAACAGAATCCCAGAAACAGAAACAGTGTCAAAAGATACGGATTCTTTCCTGCGGGAGGTTCCCAAGAGCTACGAAACTTTCCCTGTTGGTTCCCAATGTTCTATGACAAGAGTGATATTCTGGAAGATTCCAAGAGTTACGGAATCTTTCCTGTGGGTTTGACGTATTCAGGACAATTTCCTGTGAGTCAGGGCTCACCAAATGGTTTTTATGGCGAGTGAAAAGTTAGGAAAATCCCAAGAGTTACGGATTGTTTCCTGCGGGAGGTTCCCAATAGTTACGGAACTTTCCCAAGATTCCCAAGAGTTACGGAATCTCTCCTGTGTAGCCTTGAGATCTCTTGAGTGATCTCATCCTGCAAGTCTAACGCCCCTGTGACTGCTTGATCCTCCTTGTTAGACATATTGACAATTGTCAATAGACTTGGGGGATTTCCGCATAGAAAAGGATTGCAGGTTCTTGACTGCGGGAGGTTCCCAAGAATTACGGAACTTTCCCTGTCGGTCTCACCAATTGTTCTCTGGCAAGAGTGAAAAAATCTGGAAGACTCCCAAAGGTTACGGAATCTTCCTGGGGTTCTGACGTCTTCAGGACAATTTCCTGTGAGTCAGGGCTCACCAATGGTATTTATGGCGAGTGAAAATTAGGAAATCCCAAGAGTTACGGATTATCCTGCGGGAGGTTCCTATGAGTTAGCGGAAATTTCCCTACGTTGACGTCCACGGCTAGCGTGTTCGTCGGGCGAAAATGCATCAGACCATCAGACCAGGCCCTAGCGTGGTCTAGTGTGCCCGCCGTTATCGTCGCCTAGTGTGCCCATTCTCTGCCGGTGTGACCTTTTGCCGTCAGTGTGGCCGGATCTCGGCGCGCGCGCGCATTTGAATTCGAATTGCCCTGTTCTTCTTTCTTTTTACTTCATTTATTTCTTTCTTCTTTTTCTTTCTAACATTTCTTATCTTATGTCTATTTCCTCTTTCTTCAGTTTACATTTTTGTTCTTCTTTTCTTACATTTCATTTTCTTCCTTCTTTCCTCGTCGGCTTACATTTCTGTCTTATCTTATCTTATCTCCTATGTATTTCTTCTGTTCATTTCATTTTCTGCCTTCTTTCCTCTTCGGCTTACATTTCTTTCTTATCTTATCTTATCTCCTATGTATTTCTTCTTTTCTTCAGCTTACATTTTCTATTTCTTCTTTCTTTCTTCTTTAGTTTACACTTACTTCATTTATTTCTTTTTTACGGCTCTTATACTTATATCTTCTTTGCGTTTTGTTTATTCATTTTGTGCGCGGCCGCGTCACACTCCCCCCTCCTTTGAGCAGTGGCGCGCCACCGCCACATAATTTCCCCAGTTTGAGGTGATCTGGTATACCACGCCCCCGTCTTACATTAGCCACCGCTTCTTCTGGCCATACCGCTTTCCTCGCAGCTTCGCCTTGATCGCCCTCACCCCGACTTCGGAGATCGTTGTTCCCCCGGGGACGGTTCAACCCCAGGCGTTCTTCTCCACCGGGTGGATCTCCAATATATCCGCGTCTGGGGTCGGTTGGCGTCTTCTTGGCGGCTGCGCCGTTGTTGGTAGGCGTCTGCCTGGCGTCGGATTCTGCGTCGGTGGGCGGCTGCTTGGCGTCGGCGTCGGTGGGCGTCTGCTCGACCTCGGTGTTGGTACTGGCGTTTGTGGTCGTCTGCTTGGCGCCGGCGTTGGTGTTGGCGTGCGTCGGACCAACGGAACTAAGGGGAGTGGTGTGTCGCTATCCCATGATCCTTCGGTGTCGGAATCCTCCTTTGGCATCTTCGAGCCTGCCACCCCAGCGGAGACCCGCACCGGTCTGGCCGGTGCCGTCGCCACCGGTGGGGCCCCGCCGTGCCCTCCGATGCCTACTGGCCGCGGTGTGTGGGCCACCCACCGTTTGCCCTGGTGGGTGTATGGTGCCCCGTCCGCCGCTGTCGCTGCTCGTACCACCTCATTCTGCGGAGCCTCCTGCCTGCGGCCCATCTTGGCCGGTTCCGTCCGCCCTTTCTCTGCTCCAGGTGCCGCCGGTGCCTCGATCAGGCGAGCATTCGTCACCGCTGCCGCTCCTGCCCCGTGCCGCTCTCTAAACTTTCTTGCGCTCTCTTCAAACCTCGGCATCGTCCCTGTAACGAAATCAATACTTTTGTTATTCTTAGTTTTTAGCACGTGTTTTATATTATGTACGGTAATTTCCCCACGCACAATGTTTTGATTCTGTTTGGAAAATTATCTTAGTGTGGCCGAGTGGCGCTTCCCGTGAGAACGCCAGTTGAGTGTGGTCATACTCTCTATACCTGACGATGTATCGTGTTCTGGCCCTGCGGGTATCGATGTATGGCACCCCACCCCCACGTGTATCGGAGTACCGTGCCCGGGTTCTTCCGCTATCGGTGGCATATCTACATACTGTTTTATGTCCATGATATGCACCCGTTTCATTTTCCCTGTCTGTCTATTCTTCGCTGTTAAGATAACTGGAGATGTGAACCCTACTATCTTCCACGGCCCGTCGTACTTTGGTGCTAACTTGGCGTTGAACTTGTCTGCCGCGCTTGATAGTGGGTGTGTTTTGCATAGCACCCACTTGCCCACCCATGGCTTCCATTCTCTCTTCCTTAAATCGTATCGCCTTTTTTGGTGTTCCGCCGCTTCTAGCATATTTCCGATTGCCTCGTTTCTTTGCTCTTCCATCCGTTTCCATCGGTTTGCTATGGTTTCCTCCTGTATCCCTGATCCTTCGGTGGCCCTATCGAACGTGGACCCGGGTAGCCGCAGCTCCTTTCCCACGCATACCGTCTCCCACGGTGCTTCTGCCACTTGTGTCAGCATCTACCCGGCTGCCTTTTGTTGCGGAACCTTATATTTCTGGCAAGTGTCGCATGACCGCACAAACTTCTTCGCGTCCCTGGTTAATCCTGGCCAAAAATACTTCGCTTGTATCCTCTTTATTGTTTTAAATATTCCCAGGAGCCCCGCTTCGGCTGCACTGTGGTTTTCCTGCATGATCCGTGGAATCTCGCCCGCCATTGCGCACAGTTTCCACCGTTGTTGGTCCCTCTTCCGTTCGCTTTGTATGTACAACTGCCCTTCTGACATTTGGTATTCCTCACTTCGTGGCTCCTTCTCTAATTCCTCGATTTTCTGCCCCTTGATTTCCACTCGCGGTAATCTTGACAGCGCATCCGCGACCACGTTGAGCTTTCCCTTCCTGTATTGTATTTCGAACTGGTATGGCTGCAACCCCAGTGCCCACCTGGCGATCCTCCCTGCCGGGCTCTTGATGGAGTTTAGCCACTTCAAGGCCATATGATCCGTTATCACCGTAAAAGGATATCCCTCTAGGTACATCTTATATTTCTCGACTTTCCAGTAAATGGCCAGGCACTCCTTCTCCGTTGCGCTATATTTTTGTTCCGTCTTACTCAGCCTCCGGGTTGCAAATGATATCACGTGCTCTCCGTCTTCTGCCTCCTGTGTTAGGACTGCTCCTAATCCGAAGTCGCTCGCATCTGTTTGCAACCTGAACCGTTTCGAAAAGTCCGGACATGCAAACTTATTAATCCAAATATTTTACTCCTCCTGGAAGATGTGGCACTTATCCGGGTGTATCCTGAGGTTTGCTCCTTGCAGCCGTCTAAATACTTCTCGTAACCGCCGCAGGTGCTCTTCCTTAGTTCGCCCTACCACGATGATATCGTCCAGGTATGCAAAGGTCCATTTCTGGCCCGATGATTGTATCTAGTGCCCGATCTTCCTAGGCCAGTGGCCCGCTTTATATAGGCCCTAGCGTGGTCTAGTGTGCCCGCCGTTATCGTCGCCTAGTGTGCCCATTCTCTGCCGGTCTGACCCTTTGCCGTCAGTGTGGCCGGATCTCGGCGCGCGCGCGCATTTGAATTCGAATTGCCTTGTTCTTCTTTCTTTTTACTTCATTTATTTCTTTCTTCTTTTTCTTTCTAACATTTCTTATCTTATGTCTATTTCCTCTTTCTTCAGTTTACATTTTTGATCTTCTTTTCTTACATTTCATTTTCTTCCTTCTTTCCTCTTCGGCTTACATTTCTGTCTTATCTTATCTTATCTCCTATGTATTTCTTCTGTTCATTTCATTTTCTGCCTTCTTTCCTCTTCGGCTTACATTTCTTTCTTATCTTATCTTATCTCCTATGTATTTCTTCTTTTCTTCAGTTTACATTTTCTATTTCTTCTTTCTTTCTTCTTTAGTTTACACTTACTTCATTTATTTCTTTTTTACCGCTCTTATACTTATATCTTCTTTGCGTTTTGTTTATTCATTTTGTGCGCGGCCCGCGTCACACTCCCCCCTCCTTTGAGCAGTGGCGCGCCACCGCCACATAATTTCCCCAGTTTGAGGTGATCCGGTATACCACGCCCCCGACTTTCATTAGCCACCGCTTCTTCTGGCCATACCGCTTTCCCCCGGGGACGGTTCAACCCCAGGCGTTCTTCTCCACCGGGTGGATCTCCAATATATCCGCGTCTGGGGTCGGTTGGCGTCTTCTTGGCGGCTGCGCCGTTGTTGGTAGGCGTCTGCCTGGCGTCGGACTCTGCGTCGGTGGGCGGCTGCTTGGCGTCGGCGTCGGTGGGCGTCTGCTCGACCTCGGTGTTGGTACTGGCGTTTGTGGTCGTCTGCTTGGCGCCGGCGTTGGTGTTGGCGTTGAACTTGTCTGCCGCGCTTGATAGTGGGTGTGTTTTGCATAGCACCCACTTGCCCACCCATGGCTTCCATTCTCTCTTCCTTAAATCGTATCGCCTTTTTTGGTGTTCCGCCGCTTCTAGCATATTTCCGATTGCCTCGTTTCTTTGCTCTTCCATCCGTTTCCATCGGTTTGCTATGGTTTCCTCCTGTATCCCTGATCCTTCGGTGGCCCTATCGAACGTAGACCCGGGTAGCCGCAGCTCCTTTCCCACGCATACCGTCTTCCACGGTGCTTCTGCCACTTGTGTCAGCATCTACCCGGCTGCCTTTTGTTGCGAAACCTTATATTTCTGGCAAGTGTCGCATGACCGCACAAACTTCTTCGCGGTTAATCCTGGCCAAAAATACTTCGCTTGTATCCTCTTTATTGTTTTAAATATTCCCAGGTGCCCCGCTTCGGCTGCACTGTGGTTTTCCTGCATGATCCGTGGAATCTCGCCCGCCATTGCGCACAGTTTCCACCGTTGTTGGTCCCTCTTCCGTTCGCTTTGTATGTACAACTGCCCTTCTGACATTTGGTATTCCTCATTTCTTCTGTAATTCCTCGATTTTCTGCCCCTTGATTTCCACTCGCGGTAATCTTGACAGCGCATCCGCGACCACGTTGAGCTTTCCCTTCCTGTATTGTATTTCGAACTGGTATGGCTGCAACCGCATTGCCCACCTGGCGACCCTCCCTGCCGGGCTCTTGATGGAGTTTAGCCACTTCAAGGCCATATGATCCGTTATCACCGTAAAAGGATATCCCTCTAGGTACATCTTATATTTCTCGACTTCCCAGTAAATGGCCAGGCACTCCTTCTCCGTTGAGCTATATTTTTGTTCCGTCTTACTCAGCCTCCGGATTGCAAATGATATCACGTGCTCTCCGTCTTCTGCCTCCTGTGTTAGGACTGCTCCTAATCGGAAGTCGCTCGCATCTGTTTGCAACCTGAACCGTTTCGAAAAGTCCGGACGTGCTAAGACCGGTGCCTGTGTCAAGCTTTCTTTGAACCCGTAGAACGCGTGTTTGTGCCTCTCGTTCCATTCGAATTTCTGCCCCTTTCGGATTAGTTCCTGCAGTGGCCCGGCTTGCTCCATGAATCTTCGGTACCACGAGGCCATCTCTAAGAAGCTGTGGACTTCCTTCGTAAATTTTGGCGCTGGTAGTTCCCGAATCGCTGCCACCTTCTCCGGGTCTGTCCGAATGCCCTGATTGCTGACGACGTGGCCCAAATATTTTAGCTCCTCCTGCTCGACCTCGGTGTTGGTATTGGCGTTTGTGGTCGTCTGCTTGGCGCCGGCGTTGGTGTTTGCGTGCGTCGGACCAACGGAACTAACGGGAGTGGTGTGTCGCTATCCCTTGATCCTTCGGTGTCGGAATCCTCCTTTGGCATCTTCGGGCCTGCCACCCCAGCGGAGACCCGCACCGGTCTGGCGGGTCCCGTCGCCACCGGTGGGGCCCCGCCGTGCCCTCCGATGCCTACTGGCCGTGGTGTGTGGGCCACCCACCGATTGCCCTGGTGGGTGTATGGTGCCCCGTCCGCCGCTGTCGCCGCTTGTACCACCTCATTCTGCGGAGCCTCCTGCCTGCGGCCCATCTTGGCCGGTTCCGCCCGCCTTCTCTCTGCTCCAGGTGCCGCCGGTGCCTCGATCAGGCGAGCCTTCGTCACCGCTGCCGCTCCTGCCCCGTGCCGCTCTCTAAATTTTCTTGCGCTCTCTTCAAACCTCGGCATCGTCCCTGTAACGAAATCAATACTTTTGTTATTCTTAGTTTTTAGCACGTGTTTTATATTATGTACGGTAATTTCCCCACGCACAATGTTTGGATTCTGTTTGGAAAATTATCTTAGTGTGGCCGAGTGGCGCTTCCCGTGAGAACGCCAGTTGAGTGTGGTCATACTCTCTATACCTGACGATGTATCGTGTTCTGGCCCTGCGGGTATCGATGTATGGCACCCCACCCCCACGTGTATCGGAGTACCGTGCCCGGGTTCTTCCGCTATCGGTGGCATATCTACATACTGTTTTATGTCCATGATATGCACCCGTTTCATTTTCCCTGTCTGCCTATTCTTCGCTGTTAAGATAACTGGAGATGTGAACCCTACTATCTTCCACGGCCCGTCGTACTTTGGTGCTAACTTGGCGTTGAACTTGTCTGCCGCGCTTGATAGTGGGTGTGTTTTGCATAGCACCCACTTGCCCACCCATGGCTTCCATTCTCTCTTCCTTAAATCGTATCGCCTTTTTTGGTGTTCCGCCGCTTCTAGCATATTTCCGATTGCCTCGTTTCTTTGCTCTTCCATCCGTTTCCATCGGTTTGCTATGGTTTCCTCCTGTATCCCTGATCCTTCGGTGGCCCTATCGAACGTAGACCCGGGTAGCCGCCGCTCCTTTCCCACGCATACCGTCTTCCACGGTGCTTCTGCCACTTGTGTCAGCATCTACCCGGCTGCCTTTTGTTGCGGAACCTTATATTTCTGGCAAGTGTCGCATGACCGCACAAACTTCTTCGCGTCCCTGGTTAATCCTGGCCAAAAATACTTCGCTTGTATCCTCTTTATTGTTTTAAATATTCCCAGGTGCCCCGCTTCGGCTGCACTGTGGTTTTCCTGCATGATCCGTGGA